>OY282610.1:32371666-33571666 GCA_958298945.1 Atherix ibis | reverse complement strand
CATCTCTCATCATTAACAATTATTCTAAATAACACTCGTATTAAAAATGATCATATTCATACTTATATTTTTTATTTTTTTTGCAACCTTTATTAATAATATCAAATAATACTTTTACAATAAAAAAAAACAACCTAATTTCTAATAATAATAATAATAATAACTATAACTAAAAAGATTTTGTCATCTTTTTAGTTATAGTTATTATTATGTATATAAAATAGGACAATATAATATTATTATTTATTAGGGAAAAAACAATTTTTTTCCAATTGTTGTTAAATACACAAAAAAAAATAAAAAAAGCACAAATACAATAAAAATGAGACACTTTTATATTTAAAATTATTTGCAAAAACCGAATATATAGTAGAGTTCAGTAGTTTTTTGCTAAATATTATATAATTTTTTTTTTTTGCTGGATTCGTATTAGATTCGTTTTGTAAATATTAAATTGATGCCAGTTTTCGATTTGAGTACCATTTCACATATTAATTCTAAATGTTCTTCTGGATTTGATAGTGTGATATTATAGTTGAGCAATAATTTTGCTGTTATAGTCTTCATTGTTAATAGAGCATATTTTTTTCCAATGCAAATATGCGGTCCAGCAGAAAATGGAATATATGCGTATGAATTGGTTTTTGAAGTGTTGGACTTTATATCGAATCGTTCTGGAAGAAATTCATCTGGATTAGGATAAATAAATGAATTATGTGACATTCCAAATATGTTTATCCAAAGTGTGGTATCCTTTGGTATAAGCAAATCTCCTAGTTGGTATTCGTTCAGTGTCTGTCGTCCCGTTACTGGAACTGTGGTATGATACCTCATAGATTCTTTGATAACCAAATCCATATATTTTAATTCGTTCACAGATTTATGGTCAATCGTTTGTAATGGATCTGTGCCCATAACAGAATGGATTTCTTCAACTACTTTGTTCTGAATGTCAGGATATTTGGCCAAATTATATAATAAGAAACTGAGCGCTGATTTTGTTGTGTCTATGCCCTAAATTAATACCATAATTAATTTTTTTTTTAAATTCCCATGTTTACCAATACATACAGCGAATAGAAATGTATTTATCTCTTCTCTAATGTCATCATCAGCAAGATTCTGTCCATCGAAAGTACTCTGCATTAGGATATCTATAAGAGTTAACTTTTGTTTTCTACCAAATTCATCCTCGAACGAGACAAGTTCATCTGTAGTTTCTAATAATTTTTGCCGTTTCTCCTTAATAACTTTATCAGTTAAACCATGTATCACACCAATAGCATGTTTAACACGTTCATAGTCTTTGAACCATCTAAATATCAAATCGAATTGTAATAAAGGATTTGCCATTTGCCGGAATAAAATTCTTGAAGTTCTAGAATTATAAGAAACATTTTAATTATCTAACGAAATTCTTTTTATAATATACGATTTTCTTACTCATGAAAAGCTTTCACATAATCCCCATCTGGATCCAGTTGAGCATTTACTTCGGCTCCCATAGCAGTTTCTATTCAAAATAATATGAACTTTTACAATAATTTCTGTTTTTTTTTTTTTTTTTTAGTAAAGAAAATATTTATATAATTTTACCACAAACTGCATCTAACATACAAAGTAGTAAAATTGATGTCATCTCGACTGATTCACCATTAGGTAATTTTTGTACCAAAACATCTCCGGTATGCGAAAATCTTTCTACAAAATCGTCGAGAATTCGAAAATGAAATGCTGGCGTTAAACCTTTTCGACGTGTTTGCCATTTTTTACCTTAACAATAATTATAGTAATTAAAAAAATACATATATATTTTCAATAGCTTTATATATGAGCATTATTATTATTATTAATTAAGATTATCATTCTACTATATTCTAAACACTGAATTTTAATAACATAAACAGACCTGGATTGATTAAATTTAATCTTTGCTCAATATCAATTAATTAGAAATGTACATTTTCCAGTTAATCCACTATAAAATGCCATTGAACTTTATTTAAACCGTATAAAGTTGTATAATTAAAAATGCAAATATAAAATTTACCCATTTATGCGTAAATTGGCTTAATTAACAACTATTCTCATAGTTAGAGTCGTGTACCAATTGAAACTCATTACATCTCATCAATACAATTATGAATCAATTCTTTAATAATTGAAATTTAAAAAAAAATAGAATTGAATATTTGCATATATTTTGTACTTTACTGAATTTCACTTTTAATTAATATAAAAACGTATATTTACATATGCAAGTATCATAAATAATGCTATATCAATTAATATGATTGAGTTTTTTTTTTTAAATTATTAATTTTCTATAATCATAAAATTTTTGTATTTTTATTTTACTTTACTGTACCATCATTTTTTTTTTATATTATTAATTTTTTTAAGTAGCAATAAAATTTATTACATTCAAATAATAATCTCAGACAGTATTGAATTTTTTTTTTAAGTAACTACAAGAAAAATGCTAATAAATTTTATTATTCATATCTGGTGATTCCCTTTATAAGTTAATTACTTAAGATAAGTCATTTCAAACTTTGGATGGCTTTTAAGGCTGCTTAAAAGCTAATAAAACTTTTATAAAATGATTATCAACTGTAAATATCATTAAAATTTAATTAATAAAAATATTGTTTATAATTTACTTTTTTGATAATGCATACGAAATTGGATTGTAAATATTTAAATTGGCAACAGTTGTGAATTTAAAAATATCAAAAATTTATTGTTTCTAAATTGTTTGTTTTTATTACTTGTTTAACAATTTTTATATTTACGCAAAAATTTAAAATAAAATATTATTTAAAATCAACTAAAAGAATAATCCAAATTTCGATTTAATTTTTTTTGTAATTATGCACTACGATGATAATTTATTTTTACGCATTTTCACATTTTTACTAAACCCTTTGCTATTATTATTAAAGGTCAAGACCTTTAACTTAAGATTTTAGTAAATGAGTAATGTTCATTTTAGAATGAATTATTTACAAAAATTTGTTTCAACTTCTTTTAAAACTAAACAATTTTGTTGAATGAAAAATTTCCTTACCATTGCTAATCAGAAGACCAGTTCCAATTAAAGGTGAAAGAAAATCAAAATCTTTAGCCTTTGGTAAGCTATGATCGTTTAGGACTTTTTCAATGAGTATTGGTTCACTTAAAAATACCCAAAGTTTTACGCTGAGCCAAATGCGAAAAACTCCAGGATATTTTGTATTAAAGTCATTTAATGCTATGAAGAGTCCTAGAATTATTAAATAATAATTGATAGTAGTTTTTTTTGTTTTTGAAAAG
Source organism: Atherix ibis (assembly GCA_958298945.1). NCBI lineage: Eukaryota > Metazoa > Arthropoda > Insecta > Diptera > Athericidae > Atherix > Atherix ibis. The sequence continues at coordinate 33,568,351 of OY282610.1, read as the reverse complement.
AAAACTCACTTTCAGCAGAATGGTTTGCAATTTCGAAATTACCAATCAACGGAATAGACCATGGCCCTGGAATGCGATTTCCAAGCTCATAGCGTCTTCGGAATTTTATAAGCAAAATAGTTACGATTATCAGAAGTAAAGTAAATGTAACCAAAACCATTTTTCGAATTCTACGTAAACACTTGACCACCACTTAAGTATATTCACGCTCAAATCCGATCCAGTATGTTAACTAAATAATTAAATTGACTTTAGCTAGCATACCAAAACACTGTGGTTAAACAGAATTCGGCTTATATGTCCTAGTATACCAATTTTTCCGCTATTGGAAATTAATTGATATTTGATACGGTTGAGACTGGTCTTAATCCATTTATGAAAATTATTCTCAGCATTCTGTACATACAGAAAATTATATGTAGATATTTACATCCGATCGTTTTTATAATGACCTAATTTCTTTTTATAGAAATTATATTTTCACTTTTATAAATTCATTTCGAAAAACGAAAAAAATTAAATTATTATATTATATATTGTAATGAAAACGAATAGAACAGATACACTACACTACAAAATATTAACTAACTAGACAAGATGCCATAAATGTGCAATTATGAAATATTTTGCTCGCATTTTTTTCGATTGCGCTTTTTAAAGAAATCTTTCTTGTTTACATTGGAAAAAATTTCGATTTTTTTATAGGACAAATTGAAAAAAAAAATCTATCATTTTATATTATTTTTACAAATCTTATCTCAATTTTGCATTTTTGAAGCATGTATTTTGCACCTTCGGCGATAATTATTATCAAAACTCTATTGTTACTAATGAAATATATTCCAAATATGTATACCTACTATTTCATCGGATTTAACTGTAAATTTTTAACTCTAGAATCATAAAACAATAGATCAAGTTCAAGATCGAAACACATCCAAAAATTATGTATTTTCATAAATATTCAATTATAGTATATGTTAGCTATATGGATACATCAAAAATATGTATAATAGCATAGCAAAATAGGTGAAGCTATTTTTATTATATTTCATTTTCTACAGTTGTTATAGCACTTATATGATTTCTTCAGTTTTTATGCTATTTAATTGAACAGAATAAATATTTCTCAAATTTTCTAATCTACTTCGCTAAATAAAATGTACAAATTCCATCATGGGCATTCAAAACAAAACAACTGGAAATTTAATAATATTATAAAAATTAAAAAACAATCTCTTCATATTTCTTCAATATTTTTATTTCTTTTTAATATGTATATATATATTTGATTACACAAAATACATAAATATATGCATATATAATTAACTTTGTATTATCATTTATGAATTTCAATTATAACATTTTCTTTTCATTTAATTACCATTCTTTTGACGCTAATGTCTTTTATATATTTTTTGTTTTTGTTTATATGCATGTATGTATATATTTTAATTGTCATCTCATTATAATTATTAATAATTACCATTAATTCTATGTTATGCATGTATTTCGCAAATTCACATTTTGGTATAAGGAGATCAATAAAAATATTTTACAAAAATATTATATACTTAATTAAATTACTAAAAGGAAGATATATTAAATTAACAGTTTTTTCTTTTTGAAAAATAATTAAAAACTAGTTTATTGTTTGAGATTGAAAATTGCCGTAACAATTAGAAAAACCATCATGTATCATCTAGTGTAATAAGCTCAAATATTTTAATTTTTTTTGTTAACATTAGAAAACATGTAACAAAAAAAACACGTAGAATACAATGCGGAAAATGTCAGAAGTGACAAATTTTAGACTAGTTACATTTCATCTTTTTATAAATTAATATTTACAATGCACTTATATTTTTCTTTGGAAAAACGAAATTATATTTTTTTAAATAATATAAAAATACATTCACATTAAAACAAGAAAGTGATAACTTTTATATTTGAAGTAATATAAAAACTTCGATAAAAATTTATTTAATAACAAATTAAAAACAATTATTTAAATATTAAACAATAAATATTAACAAAGAACTAAATTTATTACTTAATCGATATAGACTCAAAAAATAAACAACAATGGTGGTTAAAAAATAATTCTGAAAAAAAATCCTAATTTTTGATATTTCTATCTTTGGCTTTCAAATTAATCAAAATAGTCATTACACATTATAACATGCTATATAATATAATAGAGGAAAAATATTTCGTAAAATGTTAACTACACACTGCGGAATGTAGTAATGTGTCGGAAATTAAGTATTTACTCATGAAATTTGGAAATGTTGTAGATAATAACGATATGGCCGACTTGACTACCATAAAAGGGCTCGTGGATTCGACTTCCACTGAGGCGTGGTAGTATGCAAATTCCTAAAAAAAAACTACTTTTCCTTCCATTTCATTTCGAATTTCGTTATCCCGATATCCTTTGTCGTCAAATGGCCTTTACTGTCGTTGCGCTTAGAATATACGTTTCAGTACTATTGTTACTTGAAACGATAAGAAAAAAGAAAAAAATGTTATACAACTACATGAAAACATCTTTGATATTTTGGAATTGTCGAACTGCCAAATCAACTGGTAAGTCAAAATCGTATTTGCTAAGACGATCGATTGAGCGAAGAGCATCGCGAAATCCGGTTCTTGCAACATAACTCCAACTGGCATAATACGTATTAATCAATTCTGAACATTGGAGAATTAGCGTTAACCAAAGGACTAACTTTTGAGAGCTTAAAGAAATAACAGAAAAAAAATATTCATTTAAAGAATGCAATGAGAATGAAAAATCTGAAAATTAAATATGAATAATGCTTACTTTAAGCCAGCACAAACAAATGCCTTAAAATGTGAATTGTAACTTCTTTTGTAGGGACTATGCATGGCTATAATACTACCAATGACCGTTAACAAACTTTGTTTATTCGAAACAGCTGTACCACCAACAATATCAAGATTGAAACTTTCGGATAGCTTTCGTGCTGGTGTCTCGTTGTATTCTTCGCCGTTCTTGATGTTATAATATTCGAGAATCAACTCCCATGCATGCATTTGTCTACTACTAAAACTATTCTCATAGTAGTCCATTTCCTCACCGTAATGTGCACCATCTCCCCTTGTGCTTTCACGCAATCCAGCCGCATTGAAACAACCTATAAACGGTACTAAACTACGAGATGTGTCAGTTTCGCCAAGTAAGCCATGCTGAATTAACTTCTGCAATGTTACAGCGAAATTTCGTCTTACAATAGTCGTTAATTCGACATTTGTTATGATATAGCTGTCAGCTGAATCGTTAGATAATCCACTTATTTTTCTTCTGCATGAATCTGCACTTTCATCTGATTCGCTTGAATAATCATCATATTTATCCGGTACGGTTTTTTTATTTCCTTTTTTTAATAATATGTTGCAATTACGTTTTTCACGCTCATCATGTTGTAGTGCCATTGCTAGAGATAGCACTTCCTGTATGTCAACTTCAAGTTGTGCTCTTGTATCGCTGAAGAAAATACAAATATTTCTTTAATTGGCATCCACATATATGATAGTTGCGGGCAAATTATTTATGTACTTACCCCCAATGATTTATTTTAGAAGATTTTTTCAGCGTATTCTTTTGAAAACGATTAGACCCACAGCCAAATTGTGAAACAGCGAACATTTGCAACAAAGTTGACGCTTTGTCTAATAGGCTGTGGGCCTTGCTATTCAGGGTTTCTGGTTGCGTTTGGGCAGAATTTTTAAGCGACGTATTACGATTACTGTTAGGCTCCGAGGAATGTCTACTGTCACGTTGAGCAGATGTTGGCTTCGATGAATTCATTTTACTACTGTTTGCATTTTTCGAGGATGTTGTTGTTGTTGTTGCAGAATAAGAGGAATTTTTCTTTTTGGCTGAGTAACTATTATACGCAGTACCAACTTTTTTGTCAGTACCATCAGTAATACTTTTTAGTTTAGTCTCTTCGGAATCACACTGTAGGAATGCTATAAAACGTTCGAGATCAGTTATTTGGGTTTTCAGTTGTGCAACAAGTTGTTCTTTCATTTTCAGTGGACCAACAAATTCAACAAATGCAGAATCAACTTGATTTCGCAGATCTTCCGAAGACAATTGTGGCAAATCTATCTCATTAACATTGAGATTCAATTTACACTTAAGCTCGTCGATTATAATTTTTTGTTTTTCAAGTAGAACAGATTGAGGTAAAACTGGTGCGCCCGATTCATATGCGAACTTTTCCAATTCAGTTAGCTGTCGTTTAAGACGGTCAATCAATTCAAACTGTCTTTGCCTTGCACGCTCTAAATTATTAATGACCTCATCTGATTCGATCGGGCTTAGGTTACCAGTTATCTACAAAGAATACATTTGCATATATTATATCAAAATTAATTATTTATTGTAAAATATCACCTCGGGTATGCCACGAAAGGCAAATTCTTCTAAATTTTTGAGTAAATTATCGCGATCTCCTGCGGGCGCTTCCACAATTTGTCGCAATCGGAATTGAACTTGGGCAAAATGAGAAGTTAGTGCCATTAACGAACTGGTGAGTATTTCTTGCTCCTCTTCCAGATTACGTATCCGATTTGGATCAGTTGTTGCTGTATTATTGGAGCACATTGATCCACCCATATCCGTGCCATAATTCAGTAGGAACATATCAACGTCGGATTCCTCGTTATCAGCACCTAATGGATCCCATCGTTCACTTGTTGGCCCCAATTCGTCGGTCTCAGTCTCATCACTTTCGGACTTTTCCGTTTTTCCACTCATCCTAAACAGATTGTTCACACTCTTCCAATTTCTATATTAAAAATGTCACAATACAATTGCAATAATACCGATAAATAATTTAAACAATTAAGCCAAATAATTTAATCCGTTTTAAATTCGATTTAGGGAATTTTCGCACACAACAAATGATAAGAAAATTAATTCAACAAACAAAACATCAAAGGACGACACGAAAACCAATACACTCGCGCGACACAAATTCAGACTGTCCTTGACATAAGAACTAGTGCATACGTGTGTTCTTGTGTGGGTTATTCCAATTGTTTCCTTTGCTTTAACATTCTGCGCATGCACAAATATTGTATTTATGAATGGAGATTTCTTAAAGAATTTCAGTGACGATTGATTATATCAAATAATATATTAATAAATGATTAATTGAAAACCGCAAAACCATATACAAATAAATTTACAAAACTAATAACAAGCTATACTTGAATTCGGTTTTGAATGATTATTTTTCTGTTGGAATTCCGTGTACATTTAAATTACCCGCTTTCGTCTATTTATCCAAAATATTAATTTAGTTTTATTCACGTTGAATTCATAATTTTAAAATTTCAATTACATTTTCACTTAAATTATAACAAATTTTCATTAATTTTTACTTATTCGGTTAGATATGGATAAAATTGACTTAATTTCGCAGCTCATAATCTTTTCACAGCTAATTTGCCATACGATTATCAACCGAACTGCTTTCATAGTGTGTGTATGCGTTTGAAGGAAATTGTGCGAAAGTAAAAATCGAACAGTTCGCATAATGACGTTTGTGCGGCGAAGTTGTTCCTATCGAATTCGCCGGAATAGATTAACATTCGCCTTGCTGTGGTGAGCACGTGTACAGCTCGCTGTTTACACTTGGAAGAAGTTCTCCGTTCAGTTTAATATAACCTAGAAAGTTGATTTGTTTTTTGGCTGGTGTTGTAGAGATTAATAATTTGCTAATAACTAATAAATTAGTTAAATATTATTGAAAAAATCACTTTATAATGGGTTTTCGTGGAGGTGGCGGTGGTGGACGAGGTGGCGGTGGCCGTGGTGGCGGCGGTGGAGGTGGTAATTTTCGTAGAGGTAAATTTTAAAAGTGATTATATTTGCCGGTTAATGTTTTATTTAAAAAAATATGCATTATACGAAATTAGGTGGAGGAGGAGGTGGTGGAGGTTTTCGTGGCAGAGGCGGAGGTGGAGGTGGAGGTGGTGGTAGAAATTTCAATACCGGGCCACCAGACCGTGTCATTCCCTTGGGTACATTCGATTATGTTTGCCAAGAAGATCTAGTTTGCAAAGTGAACATTGAAGATGTGCCGTATTTCAATGCGCCAATCTACCTTGAAAGTAAGGAGCAGGTTGGAAAAATTGATGAAATATTCGGAAATTTGAGGGACTTTTCCGTATCAGTAAAGTTAGGAGACAATATGAAAGCGTCTAGTTTCAAACCGAAGCAAGAACTGTATATTGATCCGCAAAAGTTATTACCACTATATAGATTTCTACCAAAGCCGCCACAACCGAAAGGTCCTAAAAAGAAGGGACCTCCTGGTGGCGTAGGCGGTAGACGAGGTGGAGGTGGTGGTTTTGGTGGCCGAGGAGGTGGCGGCGGCGGGAATCGTTTTGGCGGTGGCGGTGGACGAGGTGGTGGTGGTGGTGGCCAAAGGTTTGGAGGTGGCGGTGGTCAAAGGTTTGGTGGCGGAGGCCGTGGTGGTGGTGGTGGACGAGGAGGAGGAGGTTTCGGAGGCGGTGGAGGTAGAGGTGGAGGTGGCGGTCGCGGCAGATGGTAAAATTCTATATAATTATTATATATTTGTTATTATGGCATTCGTGGTGCCCCGACTACCATCTACTCTTGGAATTAAATAAGTTTACAATAAAAAAGTTTCAGTAAATAAATTTTTTGATAAAATAATTTTGTTAAAAAAGAAGAGCCGAAAAACAAGATAAAATTACGTACATAGTTAGCAACGATCAAAATAACGTAGTGCTCTTAAACTGTTAAATGACTGAATGAAATGGATATATTTTAAATAAATAATATTGATTTTAATCCTAATGGGATAACGAAATCTCAATAGTTATTGACGTTATGATTTTCGTTAAATAAATTTTTTCCTACTTCCAATGGATAAAATTTTTTTTTTTATAGAAAGTGTAATACATTATTTTGATACGCTGTATATGTACGCTAAAATCTATAAACATATTGTTTAAGAGTGTTAAAATAAATGATACAAGATAAAAGAAAAGGTTTAAGTAATTTTTTGTTAATGTTAATCAATTATTTGGTTCTACATCAGTTAGCAAATACACTATATCAGAATAACACTTGATAAACGGTTAGCTCAATATTTTTTTCATATTTATAATTTGTATCAAAAGTAATTAAAATCAGTTTAAATTATATTAAGAAGTTCCTTAGTAAGAAATATGATTGTTAGTATAAGAAAAGACAACAATTTATTAAATCTTACAATGAGACAAATAATTATTTATAAAAGAATAATAATATGTATTGTAATAATAAATAAATGAAAAATATTTTATAAATAATCATGTGCTAAAGTGAAACAAGTAGGATTATGTTTGTAGGGTCCCTGATTTTGTAGAACACTATGCGGTGCACACATCCATGGATCATTAGTTTCCAACTGCCACTGGAGTAAGTGGCTCTTTAAATCCTCAAATGTTCTTTTTAAAGATGGTTTTTCTGCTACATTCAATTGCTCAAGTGGATCCATTTTAATATCAAACATTTCCCATTCGGGACGTTCGTAATACTTCTTTAGTGTCCTTATCCATGGCAATTGCATTTTGTTTATAGTTGCATTTAATATTTCCTACAATTTTCATTAAAAAAAAATTACGTTTACTATATAACAAATAGAAAAAAGGAAAAAAAAAACATTTGTTGTCAGTATTTTTTATATTTACTTGGAATGTTGGCGATGTATACGAATCTTGATCGATGGGAAAGTAGGCCTGATAGTTGATATTATGAATAAGCTTATATCTTTTGTTGCGAATCATTCGCATCGGATAATTCATAGTTACTTCATGATAGTTTTGGCTACCAAAAATGAAATCGTTCGCTGTCGGTTGTGGTTCTGTTCATAATATTAATCTATTAGAAAACTCGATTTGAGAGTAAATTTATATAAAAACTGACCTTCTCGTAGTAGTGGTAATAGCGATTTGCCCCAGTACTGTCGTAAAGAGTTTCCATGAACAGTTTCGTTTTTGATTTTGAACGCATCCAGAACAGTCGGGAAGAGATCAAGTAGACTGGTCATTGCATATGTGACAGAATTGCGCCGCACTCCTTCTTCCGGAGAGTACATGATCATAGGCTCGCGTACACCAGCCTCATAAAGATTTGTTCGACCTCCTGGATACGGTGGACCATTGTCGGATGTGTATATTACGAGTGTATCATCTTCGAAGCCAGCTGATTTGAGCTCATTCAGAATGAGGCCTACTCCTTGATCCAATCGAGATATTGTCGTATATTGAGCTGAAAGTTCTCGTTTCACTTTTTCCGTATCCTGTAGATATGCTGGGTATGGTAAATTAGTCCAATCATAGTAAATCGGAGTCCAATCTGGTATCACACCCATTCCAATTTCTCCAGATCCCCATCTTTCGCAAAACTCACCATACTCTGGAGTTATATGTCCGCATCTATGCGGATCGTGAAAGGCTACCACCAAAAAGAATGGCTGCGATTTGCTTTGAGTTTGTTCAAGAAATTCACGAACAAACAATTTCATATTCGTTATATTTCGTCCCACTTGATTTATAGAATGATTCTCTTCGGTCTGTTCATAGTCGAATCGAAAATTCGCAGACGGACCAACATGCTTTTTGCCAACAATTCCGGTTCGAACATTATGTGATGATAATATATTTGGCAAAGACCTAACCGAATCGAAAACGTTAAAGTGATGCACACCCTGATGAAGACCATACATCCCACTTTGATGGCTAGGCAAACCGGTCAGTATTTGAGCCCGACTAGGAGAACAACTACTAACCGATGTGAACGCATTATTAAAGATTAAACTTCGTTTAGCAAAAGTATCCAATTTCGGGGTCTGACAGTATTTATTTAAGTAAGCACCCATTTCAAATCCAGCATCATCGGCTGCAATTTCCATGAAAAATTATGCATTTTATGCGACCGCAGAAAATATGAAACTATTATTTTTACTTACCAACCAAAAGAAGGACATTTCGAATTTTGTTCGCATCCAAAAATGATACCAACAATAATATTAACAACACTTTTAAAATCATCATCTTAACACTATTATTCATTAGAAAAGCCAACGATTTCGCAAACGATCTCAACGCGAGATCACTTCAGTTTGATAGTTTCAATTTTATTGCACAAGTCATTCACATCCAAGAAAGGCATAAAACTTTCACCATATTCAAAGATACTTTCACACTCATTGAACTACGGAAGAGAAATACCATAAAAACGCAAAATAACATGCCATTTGGTTTCAGTTTGAACATTATTATGAATGCACACATTGAAAATGCCCATTTTTATGGAGAAATTATGCCAGTTTTTATGAAAAGAAAAGCCTTTTGTTTTTTAATTACAATATTTTGCTTTAAATTTTATTGATGAAATAAATTTTCTTCAATAAATTGGAAAAGAGAACACAGCATATTTTTCCTAAATTATCTATGTTGATTAGGTAAGGATCAAATGAAACGAATAAGTTTTAAAATATATTTTATTAAGATCTAATAATCAGTTTTCAAATTTTTATAAATTAATATTCTTCAAATAATTGTTTTTCGTTTGAATACAATTAATTATAAAGAATAAGATAACTTTTGAAAATATATGTTTTTGCATAAATACTATTAAAAGGATTTTGTGGAAAATTAAAAATGTTTTTTTTTTTGTAAATAAGGTAACCAATTCTCTTTAAATAAAATTTTATTGTGTGTTATCTATCTTGTTGGAACTGTGTTGCGTGTACATTTCTATTAAAGTTATGCATATTGGCATAGAGAGTCTATGACGTATTGATAGGTATAATGTGATAAGCGCGACAAGTGCCAAACTGTGCCACCTCATTCCGATTAGTAGTGTGGGTGTGGATTTGATATTATTAGTCAATATTTAATAAATTTTAATTGTTATGTAGTTAATTGGATTTGTTTGTAAGTGATTATAGTTGTGTTCGTGTTGTTTTACCCTTTTTCCCTATTTTAATTTATTATCCGAATAATTTTGATTTGTGTTGATTTTGATTGGCTGCCGCAATATGTCACAATTGAAACGGGACGAAATTTTATGTTTATTTGACGTTGATGGAACCCTAACATTTCCCCGATCTGTTGTTGAGCCGGAATTCGAGGAATTCTTTTATAGCAAAGTCAAGCCACGGGTAACAATAGGAATTGTTGGTGGTTCTGACTTGGAGAAAATGTTCGAACAATTGAACGGTCAAAAAATTATGAATAATTTCGATTTTATATTCCCCGAAAATGGTACAGTTCAGATCGAGAATGGTGTCGAAGTTGGAAAACAATCCATACAAAAACATTTGGGCGAAGATACTTTGAAGAGATTTATTAATTATGCACTCAGGTATTTATCAGAGATGGACATTCCAATTAAACGAGGCACGTTCATTGAATTCCGTAATGGAATGATGAATATTTGTCCGATGGGACGTCAATGCACTCGTGAGGAAAGAAACGCTTTTGCAAAATACGATGCTGAACACTGTGTTAGACAAAAGATGATTGACGATTTAAAACGTGAATTTCATGATATCGATCTGACATACTCTATCGGTGGCCAAATCAGCTTCGATGTATTTCCATACGGATGGGATAAAACCTACTGCCTAGGGCATATCAATTCAAAACATAGGTAAATCAACTTTGCTAAATCCTATAAGACTATTTATTTATTTATTTTAATAATTTTTATTGTTTTATTTCTCTAGCTTTAAGGAAATACACTTCTTCGGTGATAAGACTGACCCAGGTGGTAATGATCATGAGATTTATGCTGATCCTAGAACGATTGGACATCGTGTACAAACACCTCATGATACTAAACGATTACTTACAGAATTATTAAATTTATAAATGCATTAAAAGAGATAAACTATTTTCTCTTATAGCGAAAATAAATAAACCAAATATTTAGTATATCTTTAACTTGTTTTTTTTTGCTAACCATTTTTTTTACATACTACGATAGAGAAAACTTCCCACAATATTTTTTTAAATAAAATTGTGACAAAATCCTATTAATCCTATCAAAATCCTATTAAAATTTTACTTGTAAACAATACATTTCTTATAATATTGCATGAAGGGAATTTTTCTGTAAAACTAATCTACGAATATTTGCTGTAATGAGAGATTTTCGATTTTTTTGTACTATGCATAGAAATTATTTGTTGTTAAAAAAAAATCCGATTACTGGAGCAGTTTGATAAGTCAATGATAAATACTTTTAGCAAATCGATATTTTTTTATCATATGGCATTCTTTAATTAGATATCATGCACAATTTTATAAGCATCTGTTCATTAGTTTAGTTTTGGCGGTCATTGAAATCAGACAAATTTTTATTAATAGGAGAAAGAAAGTGAATTTCGTGTGTTATTAAAATACTATTTTTTGAGGAAAAAAACAATACCTGAAACCAAAACTAAATTTGAAAAATATTATGGAGACTCCTCACCATCGTATGAAAAGATTTAGAAGTGGTTTACTGAATTCCGTTGTGGTCGTATGAGCACAAATGACGCTGAGCACCCAGGGCGTCCAATTTAGGTCGACACCGAAGAAATTATTAATAAAATTCATGATAGCATTCTAAAAAGCTAACGAGTGACATGTTTGTGATAGCTGACATGGTAAACTTCTCAAAAGAATGTGAAGGCAACATCTTACATAAAATTTTGGTTATGAGAAAGTTATCGGCGAGATAGCTGCAACGTTTGTTAAAAACCTGACCAAAAACGTTATCGTGTAGCAACTTTTGTGAAATTTTTGGACATTTTAAGTGTGATCGATTCATTACTGTTGATCATACATAAATTCACCATTACACACCGTAAACCGAAAGTCAAAATAATGGACTTTTGCTAGTGAGCGTGCACCAAAGACGGTTAAAATGGTTCCATCGGCAGGAAAGGTTAATCTTTCTCGACTATCTTGAGAAATTAAGAACGATAACAAGCCAGTATTATACATCCTTTGTCAGAGCAGTTCAATAATGAAATGAATACGAAACGACCACATTTTACAAAGAAAAAATTTCTGCGCCTACACATTCATCGGCAATGTCAACAGAAAAATTAATGGTATTATAATACATTATGATTTTTTTCTATTTGTAAACATGAAAAAATGGCTTCGTGGAAAGAAATTCGCGTCCAATTCCGAAGTTAGAGTCAAAACAGGCCTATTTTATAGAGTTTGATAAATCGTGCTTTACGGATGCTATAAAGCAGTTGTATTATCGTTGAAAAATAAATCAATTTTAGTTAAATAATTTATTTCTTGGTATCATTTATCACCGACTTATCAGACTGCCTTGTATGCATTAAAATTTTTGGTAGTGGGAAATATGCAGATACTAGACAAACGGAACATTGAGATTACGACGAACATAAAAAAGAGGCCTCGACAATTTTGCGCGGGACCCTAGTTTCAAAGGACTGGATGCAATGGAACCGCAAAGTTCAATTCCATAAGTCCAAATAGATTTTTTTAATTCAGTTGTAAATTAAAACTTTTTACTATTTATTGTTAGTTCCGACACAATATTGGTTATCCAGAAATCTAAGTATCGGGAGATTTTTTTGTCCTTTCAATGGTTTTTCATGTTTTTATTTTTGACAGACCTCTTATAACACGTGACGTGGTCAAAGTCAAAAATGCTCAGTTAGCATTGCCATTTGATCATGGAAACTTGACTTATACCCGAACAACGCTTACAAGTTATTGAATTTTATTATGAAAATTCGTGCTCTGTGAAAAATGTGTTTCGCGCACTACGACCATATTATAGTCGTCATAATCGACCTACTGAACAAGATAGTCAAGCAATAGTGACAAAATTTCGTAGAAATTTTACGCTATTTGACATCAAACCACCAACTCGTGTTGGTTGATCTTACTGTTTGCGACTTTTTCCTTTTTGCAAACATTAAAAAAATGGCATAGTGGAAAGAAATTCATGTCCAATTCCGAAGGCCTATTTTACAGAGTTTCATAAATCGTACTTCACGGATGGTATAAAGCAGTTTAATTATCGTTGACTAGAGTGTATCGAGCTTAAAGGAGATTATGTTGAAAAATAAATCAATTTTTGTTAAATAATTTACTTCTTGGTGTCATTTATCACTGACTTATCAGACTGCCTCGTATGCATTAAACATTTTTTTTTGCCCTAACTAAATTCGTTTTTTATGTTGTATCTAACAAATTAATCTATACAAGTTTTTAATGGAAAAGTTTCTATAAAAATTTATGAAAATTTGCACTTACAACAAAAATTTAATTGATTTTCTATTCCAAAATTTTCATGTCAGTCTTTCTTTTGTGAATTTTTTTCCCAAAAAAGATTTTTCATAATATTATATTTTTTTTTCACTAAAAATTTTCTAAAACAACTGTCGACAAAGTTTTTATTTACATTTCGTAAAATGAGATGTTTTTTTTTTAATAAAAACTTTTATTTTGTAAAAATGGTTTTCATAAATAATGGAGAAAAGAAAGCAATTTTAATAAATTTCAATAATAATTATACCTAATAGACATGATCTTATTAGCATAAAACTTTTAAATCAACCATCAAGTTTTGTTTATTTTTAATCAGCAGTGAATTTATTTTCTTCTAAAAATAATTAACTCTCTAATTAATTGAAGAAAGCGAATGAATAAATTACTTTTAATTTATTTATTTAATTGGAGTAAGTATTAATAATTATTACAAACAAAAAGGACGAAAAAAAAGTTATTCCAGCACCAACCAGTCATTTTTTATATACTTAGTTCTAATAAATTATACCATACATTATCTCTTGTATTCAAACTCATATAACCTTACCATTTAGTTAATTTTTTTTGTTGATAATAAATTTTGACTGATATTGCGCTACTAACAATTAATTACATTCCTTATCAATTGAAAATCCAACACGAATGACTATGGAAAATGATTTGCTTAGTGACAGTCACTAATAACAGTCCCAAGTTAATTTGTGTACGGATTACTAGTAGTAGGGGAAAAGTTTTTTGATTATATTAATTTTGTCCAATTTATATTACCAATTAATAATAATAATATTATTGTTATTGGTTTTTTTCTTCTTTCTTTTACAATTATCTAATATGAAGTACGGGTTTATGCTTATTCATTTCTCTGATTATTGACTGCACGGTAATATACGCTTCAGTTCTACGATTGGTTTGAGTGTGGATTGACCACCAACGTGATCGATCTTCTCGTGTTTCCGGCATACAAAATTACAAAATCTATACTCAGTAGTGGTTAGAGATGACACCGAAAAGTAAGTAACAATTACTTAATAAAATAATATAAATCAACTTGCATTAATTTAATAACAATTCGGACATTTATTAAAATCACTAAAAACTCATTAATAAGTTACGATATAGTGTGGTGAGGAGATTTGTTTTTAATACTTTCTGTTAGTGAATTTTATCTTCCCACTCTGATGTTGGTTGAAAAGTTTCCAACTTTCATGTCGTGAAGCTTATCCACGAGTTCTATAAGAATGGATTTGCTAAAAACAAGTTCTTCAATTTTGATTGTTTCCAATTTACTAGTACACATTTAAATCTAGTTTAGTTCTAAATGAATCGGGGATACATTGTTAAATGTTAACATAAATGTAATTTCAAACAAAAAATAAAAATCATCTTCTTACTATATACAAGCAGAAGAATTTACATTAATTAGTAATATTTTTAATTATATTTTAAAATTTTTTTATACATTTTTATTATATTTAGAAATTAATGCTATACTATAAAAAAAATATTATTTTGCATAAACTTGTTTAAAGTTGTTGTTACGTTAAAGAATATAACATAGAAAATGATTGGTGTGTTTTTATAATTTGAATTCATTTACTATTTAATTTCATCAAAAAAATGGGGTCGATTATTCCTAAGAGACTATACTTTTTTAGGACAGATAACATAAAGTCTACTTAAAAATTGTATTTATTTCAAAATTTTCTAATCCTAGATATTATTTTTCCAAATATTTAATATATAAACTAAAATTTTTATAATAAGTACTTTTAAAAAAATTGGGTTTTTACTAAAATTTAATTTGATGTGATAGAAATGTGACCACTTTTCTGCCCATTATCCTTGTTCACTCTTCATTTTGTAATCCAAACTTGGAAATTGAAGATTTTGGATTGTAAATTTTTATTTAGATGCTATATCACGTTATGTATGAATAGTAAGTAAGGCCGTTTGATGTGCATAAGTGTCAATGATAGTGTATAAAATGGTAGCAAGGATACCGTCTTGTGGGACTCCATATATTTCTGAGGGTTTTGTATTAGTTGAAAATGGCGTTGGAAGAGATACAATTTTATAATAAGAGAATATATAGAAGTAAGGAATCCCCTGAGGTGCCTGTGGAGTCCACGTAATAATACTCCTGAGTATTATTGTAATAAATGTTTACGACGGCGTTTTCTATTTATATTAATTATTTATTCGATATTGTAGGATGGATAAATATAAAAATAATTTTGAAATGAAATAATATCCATACTGTAAAGGTTAAAAAAGGAGTTAAATGGAAAGATAAGAGAGTGAGAGTTTGAAAATTTTTGAAAATTATTTTTAAGAAAATCTGTTATTACAAATAATTACATTAAAATTAATTCGAGAAAAAAAAATCTGTAAAATAACACATTTATTAATAGACAAGATGGATAAAAAATTGACTAAAATCAATAAAATAATTGATTAAAGAAGGTATTTCGAAATAATAGGAAATATAATAAGCTGGCGCGACGTATTATTATGAGTATTGAGAAAATAACCAAATACTTTTGACTCATAGTGTACACCATCTGATCGCATTCGGATCTATTATGCGAAAATTTGATTTGGCTTTTTTTCGCAGGGTTGTACACATCAACTGGTACGAGTATAGAATTAAGAATGTGATCAGAGAGTAACCGACCGTTTTTAGCTTTTCAATATGCGAATCACGATTTCCTGTTGGTTTTTATTCGTAATATTTTTCTAGTGATAATCGTTACCAGAACCAATTTATTTTATTAATTCTCAATAAATATTTTACAACCTGTTATTGGGCTATAATTTTATAACATTTGAAAAGAACAATTTTAGGTGAATTTTTTTTTATTGTTCTTAAATGATTTTTTATGCCAACATTTTCTAATATTATTTATTAAAGAATTTTTTTTTAATATTCAAAATAAATTTATCGATAAAGGATTTATTTATATTCATAAGTTTTGAAGTGTAAAATTAGTATGGTTTTTGTCGGAATAAAGTTGGTTTCTAGTTTAAAGAGACTAATTTCTGGTTCTTTTATGAGTAGATTAGGAGGAGGGTAGGATGAACGGTTTGATAAATCGTGCTTTACGGATGCTAGAAAGCAGTTGGATTATCGTTGACTGGAGTGTATCGACCTTATAGGAGATTATGTTGAAAAATAAATCAATTTTTGTCAAATAATTTATTTCTTGGTATCATTTATTACTGACTTATCAGACTGCCTTGTATGCATTAAAATTTTTGGTAGTGGGAAATATGCAGATACTGGACAAACGGAACATTTAGATCACGACGAACATAAGAAAGGGGCCTCGACAATTTTGCGCAGGACCCTGAATTCCTAAGGACTGGATCCAATAGAACCGCAAAGTTCAATTCCATAAGTCCAAATAGATTTTTTTAATTCAGTTGTAAATTAAAACTTTTAACTATTTATTGTTAGTTCCGACACAATATTGGTTATCCAGAAATCTAAGTATCGGGTGATTTTTTTGTCCTTTCAATGGTTTTTCATGTTTTTATTTTTAATAGATCACGGCATGATACTTGACATATGTCAAAATCAAAAGTGCTCAGTTAACATTGCCATTTCATTATAAAAAGAATTTGTAAGCTCGTTATCCGAATAATACTCACAAATTGTTAAGTTTTATTATCTGTGAAAAATGTGTTTTATGGTCGTCATAATCGCCCTACTGAGCAAGGTATAGTGACAAAATTTTGCAACAATTTTACGCTATTTGATATCAAACCACCAACCCGTGTGCGCAGAGTGTGTACAGAGGAACATATTGCTGCCGTAGCGTCCAGTGTTGGTGAAGATCGCGATTTGTCCTATATCGTGCGATTTGACGCTTCTAGACTATTTTTTATGAGGCTACGTAAAATTACTCGTCTATGCTGAAAAACTAGTGTCACTTGCAGCCTTGGAAGACAATAGTACACGTGCTATTAGTGAGATACCAGCCAAGAAAAAGTGGTTCAAAATTGGACCTATCGCATGGATCACTTAAAACGTAGTCGTGACCAACATTTTCATTAAATAATCCTTAAAAAACACCCGTTAGTTGTGTAGGGGTTTTCAATTGGGGTGATCTATTTCCAAATGGGTTATGTGGCCATATTTGAATTGCCAAAATATTCTGTAAGTGTCAGTTGTATTCAGTAACGTTTGAAAATTATTCCTGGAAAGATACACGCCTCAACAAGGCGTGGAAATTATCCAATTTTTTTTCATCAAAATAATCATTCTTTTATTGCAACTTATCGTGCACTTCTTCCAATTTTTGGTCGTCATAATCGGCCTAGTGTGTCCGCTATTCGACGAATTTTGAAAAGATTTGAACGCAAATTTTTCTTTAAAAAATGTTCGCATGCCAGTTAGAGAAAAACCTGGTCGAAAGTGCAGAGAATATTGCTACTGTTCAGGCAAGTGTTGACGAAAACCCAAATTTATCGATTTCAAGGCGTTTTGCCTCAACAACGTGGTATTTGGGTTTACATCCTTACAAAATTCTTATTACACAAGAATTGAAGGCGTTGGACCATCCCAAACCCTTTAAATTTGCTGATTTTGCTTTGGAACAACTTGAAAATAATTCTGATTTTTCTTAAAAAAAGTCATCTCAGATGAGGCGCATTTTCATTTCTCTGAATCGGTGAATAAACAAAATTGTCGTTAGTGACCGTTTGGTGTGGTTTATGGTACGGTGGCATCGTCGGTCCTTAGTTTTTTTTTTTAAATGAAGAAGGATTTGCTGTTACTGTCAATGGTGAGCGATACAGACTTTGTGTAGGCAGAATTGGAAGATACTGATTTAGTGAACATGTGATTTATTGTGAATCGATTGTGGCATGGGATGTGTGGCGAGTCGACAATCCTATGAAATTGGGGAGTGGTGGGGTTGGTTTTTATTTGAATTTATTGGTCTATGTCAAAAAAGCAGTAATCATTAATGTATTAAAATTTAATATTGAACGCCGAATACGTGAAATAAGGCCGGATTTATTAGAACCATTGTATTCGGTTCTGTAAACGGAGCAGGGTTAGCCATTTGAATGATGTTATTTTTAAAATAAAATAATAAATTGTGGAAACATATCACCATTAAGATGTAAAAGGTTTGGTAGTTTTTGGCACAGCGTTATATAAATGTGAGCACTTTTCTGCCCATTGTCCTTGGTTCAGTCTCCATTTTGTAATCCAGACTTGGAGGTTGAAGACTTCAGATTGTAAATTTTTATTTAGAAGCTATATTACGATATGTATGAATAGTAAGTAAGGCCGTTTCATGTGCATAAGTGTCAATGATAGTGTATAAAATGGTAGCAAAGATACCGTCTTGTGGGACTCCAGCTGAAATGGGATATATTTCTGAGGGTTCTGTATTAAGTGTTAGTTGAAAATAACATTGGAAGAGATACAAATTAATATTAAGAGAATACGTAGAAGGAATCTCCCTGATAAATATCTAATAATACTCCTGGGCAATGAGGAACACATTAAATCTAATTTTATCAATTCAGAGTATTCGATGAAATAAATATAAATTGTATTGTAATAAATATTCATGACGCTTTTGGCCGAACAAAAAAAAATGCTTACAAATTTATAAATGGCTATAATATTAATATAAGAATTTATTGATTGAAATTATTTTTCAGAATGTGGTCCTGGATACGCATCACCATTGGCTGCCATGCGAAATGGTTCCCGAGAAGAGCTTTTATATGTAATAACAGTGCAGCCTGATTTGCACGAGAAGCATGGGGATTATTTATCAACAGTTGATGTAGATCCTGATAGTCCAACTTATTGTAAGGTAATTAATGGCATCGTGTATTATTTGATTATAGAGCAATACAAAAATTACCAAATTATATTAAATAATATTTGTTTTTGTTAAATGAATAAGGTGATCCATAGAACGTTTACGAATAAAACTGGTAACGAATTGCATCATAGCGGATGGAACACATGCTCGAGTTGTCATAAGTTGGAGTCGGCATGTAAAAATATCCCCATTCGAGATAAATTGATATTGCCATGCCTTAACTCTGATAATATTTATATTGTTGACGTTGGAAAGGATCCACGAAAACCAGAATTGATGAAGGAGATCAGTGGGGAAGTTCTACGAGAAAATGACGTGACTGCACCGCACACCTCACACTGCTTGGCTAATGGTAACATAATGATTTCGACTATGGGTGATCGAAACGGAAAGGCTAAAGGCGATTTCATTCTATTTGATCCGAACTTTAACTGTATTGGAACCTGGACTAAAGGTCAACAGAAAGCTTGTTGTGGGTATGATTTTTGGTATCAGCCGTATTTTGATGTTATGGTAGCGTCAGAATGGGGAGCTCCAAACCTATTTCGAAAGTGAGTATCCTAGAAATAATGTACATACGAGATGTGGCCGAGACTGGAAAACCAACTGCAGATTTTCCCTCCACAGCGCTTGTACGTTAGTCCCTCCTACGGGTTTCAACCTGGTCTGGTAACTACCCGACCCTATGGAGCGTGATTAGTAAAGTTGTGTTTTTGTTGTTTGTAAGGTCCCTTAGACATGTGCCAGGAGCCACTTCATAGCGCCACGACCGTGAGGCCATTTGGCGACTTCATATTGCGTGTGGGAAGTTATCTGAGAGAGACTGGTCTGTGGTTAGTAGTATAGAATATTGAGATTTTTTTTGTATTTTGGGGAGCAGATTAGTATGTTGTTGAAATTTAAATAGGAGACTAGGGAATGATGTTCTTGGATCCAGAAGGTCCACAATGGGAGGAATCCTGCTCGCGAAGTAATTCTTGTTTATGTGGCATTCATGTAGAATATGGATGATAGTGAAATGAGTGCCACAGGGTTGGCATAAGGGACGATTGGTGTTACCATAAAGGAAGTTATGAGTGTGAGCAGTATGAATAATCCGGATTCTGAGGAGATTCTGCGCCCAGAATTTCGGTATGGATGTTCAGTAGACTGGTTTATTGGTGATTATCCAATAAGTCGACGAAAATGTGTCGCTATTGGTGACGGCATCCGTTAACAACAGTCGATGATCTTTTAATCTGTCCAACTGTTCAAGAAAAAGTTTCCTATATGTGGACCGATCAGTACTAACCTTCTTAAACCTGTCAAGAGAAGCAGTCACTTTCAACTTTGCTCCCAACTACGGTTTCCAATCTGGGTGTAGAAGGGAAGTTTGGAAATCGATGGGCAGAATGGAGGAATTGCTTTTAAGGTGGGATATTAATAAGGATAGCGATGATGAATTCCTTTTTGAACTGGGGGAGATGATAATTTTTTTGATTAAAGTGTGGAGGGGGTAATTTGGTAGGCATAGGTTTTTGTAAATTAAATTTAGGCGAGTGTTTCGAAGACAGAAAGATATAGGTTTTCGACCAGTTTCTGTCAGTATGGACTCCACCGTAGATGTCCGATGTGCTCCACTGACTAGTCTAATGCAACGGTTTACCGCAGCCTCGACTAGCTTTTTCCTGCTATTGGCACACTGACACATATACTAAAAAGGGCGTTGGTTACTCTAATTGGCTCACTTTGTCTTACCTTACTTTTGCTGCTGACTAAAATTTTAACCATACGGAGAATCTGAAGATTTCATTTTCCTCCACGGGTAATTGAGATACCCAGGATTTTCATGGAATCTTCTGGGTGGGAAGGGAAGCGGCCCAGTGACGAATCAGATATACTACAATTTTTTTCCCTGCAAACATGAAGGTAAGGTGGGTTTGATGTACAGATTACCGGACAGTTTATGCTGCGGCAAGTGTTGATGTTGTGGATGGCTTTATTGGTTTGTTGTTGAAGATCAGCACCAGATACAAGTACAAAAATATTGCCAGCATATATGTAGTGGTTGAAGAATGATAGGAGGTGAGAAAGGGAGTGAATATATACATTGAACAGGATCGTAGATAGAGGGGATCCTTGTGGCATGCCGTTTTCCATTTCGCGTTTTGACGAAAAATGACCGTTGGCGCTTACCGTGAAGGTTCTTCCGGTTAAATAGGAACGTAGAAGTGCTAATGTTGCAGAGTCTACTCCCCACTCTCCTAGCTGTAAGACTACCCTGTGTAGGCAAATTCGATCATACGCCTTTTCTAAGTCGAAAGACAACAGCAAACCACAATGTCTACGTTTGTACAATAGCAATTATGGATTAATTGTTGGAGTTCAAGTAGCATACTCAGAGCTCTCCTGCCCGATCTGTAGGCATGTTGTTGGGGATTGAGTCTATTGTCAAGCGCCTGGTTAAGTCTTGTAGCTAAGATCTTTTCCAGGATCTTGGAAGTACAAGGCAATAATGAATTGGTCAAAAGTTGTTAGCCGAAGAATGGGAGATATTTTTCTTGGGAACTGGAATAGCTGTTGCGACCTTGCAGCAATTTGGGAAAGTAGATATTTTCAGAATTTTGTTAAAGAGGTTGACAATTCTAATGTGAAAAGTCGAAGGTGCCTCTTTAATAATTTTAAAAGAAACTTTTTCCCTACCAGGTGTGGTTCCTTTGAAGGAATCCGTTACTGGCTGGTAATCCACCAGAGGGAATTATCTCCCATTTTATCATGTTTTCTGCTAAAAGGTTAGGAGATTGGGCAACGGGTAATTTTCCCAATTTCTTCGCTCTTCTATGAACCGTGACAGTAGTTTTATTTTAACTTGCGCAACATTTGCCTCCACAAATATGGGCAATTGGTCACTTACTTCAAGGAAGCCTGTAACTTTTCATGAATATAACCCAAAGTTCCGTATAGGAACGAAGGTGAGGTCAAGAACAGAGGTAGTATCTCTGGTTGAGAAAAAGATCGGCGAACCATCGTTAAGGAGAGTGAAGCTCGAATCGGTAGAGTTGAGCCATTTCTCGAAGATTTTGCCGCGCCAACAGGTTGTTGTTGTATAGTTGTGTTTTTGTTTGGCGCTACGAAAAATGGAACAACGAAATTTAGATCAATGCGCGAGTTGGACTTACGAAAAGTAAGTGGGAGACGAACATTACCCAAACAGGCCTTGAGCATAAAAAACTGATGAAAATGTGGAGAAACAAGGTTTTTCGCATCAGATCGGATACTTGGATGCCTCCTCCACCATGAGAATGACCCATCATATGGTCATCTCCATCAACGAGTTTTCATCTGAAAAAGATATTTTTGTTGTTAACCAGATCCCTCCACCGATCTTAGTTCTTGTGACTTTTTATTGTTCCTCAAGAGGACGTCATCTTGATACTATCGATAATACGAGTGTAACCGAGGCTGTAAAGGCGATTCCAATAGAAGTCTCTCAGCACTACTTCGAATAGTGAAAACAATGTCAAGGCCAATGAATAGCCGCCGAAGGGAACTACTTTAAGGGGGACAATATTAACCCATAGAAAGAAAATAAAATTGTTGCAAAAAAAATTACTTTTTTGCCACATCTCGTGAACTCGTACATGTGATGATGGGGAAAATTTTTATTACTTTTTTTTTAAATTTCACAGTGGATTTCGTCCGACCGATATAGACGATGAGACCCAGTATGGACGGCGTCTGAACTTTTATAAATGGTCCACCCAAACTCTGTATCAAACAATTGACTTAGGCACTGAAGGTATAACACCATTGGAAGTTCGATTTTTGCATAATCCCAAAGAGCCCAGAGGCTTTGTTGGTACCGCACTCTATTCGAAAGTGTTTTATTTTTACAAAAAAGAGAATTCTGATGAATTTGTTGCTAAAAAAGTTATTGACGTACCCACTAAAAAGGTTGAAGGTTGGGTGGGACCGGAAATCGATGGTATGATGACCGATATATTGATCTCGTTGGACGATCGCTTCCTTTATTTTAGCAATTGGTTACATGGTGATGTCCGACAATATGACATCTCCAATCCAGCTCGTCCAAAATTGACAGGACAAGTTTTTATTGGCGGTGCTATACTCTCAGATTCAGGAGTAAAAGTTATTGAAGATACCGAATTAGAAGTATGAGAAAGTTTTTTTTCTCCTCTTTTGTGTATAATATGTAAATTTCTCTGTAGTCTCAACCTGAACCTTGCACTATCAAAGGACGACGGCTTGAAGGTGGTCCCCAAATGTTACAATTATCACTGGATGGAAAACGCCTTTATGTGTCATCGTCACTATATTCTCCTTGGGATAAACAGGTACTAACATATATTAATACGTGTGGGTTTTTTTTTGAAATTTAAGGGATATTTTTGTTTCTAGTTCTATCCAAAAATGGTTAGTGCCGGTGGGACAATAATTCAAATAGACTGTAATCCCAATGGTGGAATGGAGCTGAATAAAAACTTTTTAGTGGATTTCGGAAATGAGCCCTATGGTCCAACTTTACCACATGAAATGCGCTATCCTGGCGGTGATTGTACTTCCGATATTTGGTTAGCTGATTGCAATGAATAACTAATGAAATAATAAAAAGTTAACAAAAAATTGTACAAACAAAAACTGCTGAGCGATTTTCAATAATAAAATTATTAAATAAAAATATTGGGTTGTTTGGAAAGTAATTTCGTTTTTTTTATTCAATTGAATATTGTTCATTTTGATCCAAAATACCATTTGCCATCTTTCTGATAGTAGTACGATTCTACGCTCATAAAATTTTTGTTCTTTGCTGGCAAAAAAACTGATCGAAATGATTTTTGACCTCATCATTTGAATTAAATGTTTTACCGTCTAAACATTTTTGTAGAGACCGGAACAAATGATAATCGGAAGGTGCTAGGTCTGGAGAGTATGGAGGGTGTGGCAGTATATCCCATACAAGCTCTAAAAGCTTTTGCCGAGCAGTCAAACTTGTATGTGGTTTCGCATTATCCTGTTGGAACACTATACCTTTCCTATTGACCAATTCTGGCCTTTTTTCTTTAAGAAGTGCTTTGATCCGGTTCATCTTTTCTACTCCAGAATCTTTTGCACTTACCATTATTATAGACTATCCATTTCTCGTCCCCAGTGATGATACGCGTCAAAAATGGATCATTTTCTTAGCGTTTGAGAAGCAAATCACAAACGTCAATGTGACGGCACAAATTTTTTTCCGTAAGAAGATGAGGAACCCATATATCGAGCTTTGAAATTAAACCTAGTCGTTTCAAATAATCATGACCGGTCGTATTCGATAAATTTAATCTTTCAGCGGCGATCTCACGAGTTGTTATTCGCCGGTTTGCATCAATTAATGCCTTTATTGTGTCTTCATCAGCAAACGAAATTACTTTCCGAACAAAGCAATATAATTTTTTCTCTTTCTTAAAATTGGGTATTTTAATAAAAAAAAAAATTTTTTTTAAATATTGGACAAATAACAGAATGGTGTTTTTGTTGTTAGTTTTAAATTTAAAATTCTATATTAACTAACAAAATAATTGTAATTTTTTGGAATTGTTGAAAATTTTTTTTTTAATTTTTTTTATTAAAAACTCATTTGAAATTTAATATTTTTTTTTCATTTGGCAAAGAAACGAAATTTTTTTAAAGGTTTGAGGGCAACTGATTTATGCCAGTTGAGTGAGATACTTTCCCCATTTGCCGAGACATGTAATTGTCAAAGTCAAAGTACCTGTGTGCGAAAAAAGGTAATTGCACGGAAGGTGCACCGATCTGTGAAGTGCATCATAGCAGGTATAGTACGTCTGGCCCAGGTTGGTCCAGTGGCGTGCACAGACATATACTATACACAGTCTACAATAGTATCTCGGTATTGCATTGCTACGAAAAGAAGCTATTCACATTTAAATGACGACTGTGTAACCCTTCTTCTGATAGTGCCTGAGGGAATTGGACAGAAATTTTATATATGAGTGGGCAGCCACACAATTTAAGGCCCTTGGCGCAACATTTTCCATACTTTATTGAACAAAAAGGAAAAAAACACCATAAAAAACCATACAAACCAACCAACCAACCAACCAACCGACCGAACAACCTAACAACCACAGAATAAGGGGAGCCATTCGTTAAGTTGCCGTTGTGTCTATTAAACGTTTCTTCTATCGGGTTTATGCTCTGATGTTCGGCTGTAAGACTACATAAATGCTGGGGGGCTAGCGTGGCTTCTGTAGCAGCCACAATTGTCTTCTGTTGGCTTATGTGCGTTTTTATTCGTTGTGGGGCGATCTATACGATGAGAGACAGTGCTTACGCTATTTGGAAGGTATCGACACTATGTTCACGCATCACTATGCTCTCTATTCAGTGTGCTCTATTGTTTGGTTTCCACGCGCTTGGCTGGTTCTGACTACCAATTTTCGACAGTCGCCACAAAAAAGTACTATACTTGGTCCAATAATTTCGAAACTCTCAAATTCATATGGTTTGACCGTCGTCGTCTATTAAAAGTATTTGAATTGCAGATAAATTTTTATCTTGATTTAAAAATTTCATTTCGATTTGGATGAATTTTTGCCATTTAACTTGGAAATCAAACGTATCGAATGTACGTATGTAAAGCTAAAGATTTTTACAGTATATATAATATCTTCAGTTTGATTTATTTTCTGAAAAAAAAACCAACAATCAAACTATACCATTTTTTAATAGAATTATTTTATTCTGAATTTCCAACAATACTACAGTCACTGAAAATATTATATACTGTTAAAATCCTGCAGTGAATTGGTATTTTCATATAAATTATTATTATTATTTTTTTTATTACTATGAATTAAGTAATTTTGTTGAAATTAGTCCAAATTGGTTCTTACTGTGAAATCATTAATTCAAAATGTATTCGAACTAGATTTTAATTAAATTATCAAATTTATTGGGAGAATTTTTATAAGACACTAGATTTATGAAAAAAAAATGATTTAGTAAATTTGACAGTAACACTTTTTAATCACCAACTGTCAATCTATAGGGGGGGGGGGGGGGAGCTTAGATTCTATATTTTCAATTTGATATGTTCGTACAAATATATTTGTATTAAAAGTATTATTTTAAAATCTAACATATTTTTTGTTATTGTAAATCTTTGGTAATGGAATTTTTTTGAAAATTCTCATCGATTTGGTAATTTTTTTGTGTGTTTGAATGTAGAGTCTTGGCACATTATTAATGAGAGCGTCAAGTGCTAGAAAAGTGTTCGTACACAGAGCAAGTGCTTGGCTGAGAGACGATGTTTTCGAAGCCAGAGATACCATAGAGCCATTGGCCAGAAATACGCACTGCGCGGAAAACCAGCCGCCTCTTTGTATATGGGTGCTCTTGCATGCGAGCGTTTCTTGTTCAGAAAAGCTATAAGTCTGAATGTGTGTGGCAAGTCCAATATTTATGGCCATCTATGTATACAATCAGAGCACCCTCCTGCTGCCGCTTCAAGCAAACCAACAAACCATTCCACTGGCAACAAACAAAACAACAAACTTCCGACTAGCGCTGAAAGGGAATTTTTTCGGTACGGTTTTGGAAATGATTTTCATGAATCAGTTGCGAGACGAGCTTCAGCATGTTCGGTGATGAAGTTTCGTACGGTTTTGTTGAAAACGTGTCCGAAGGGGATGTTTTGTTGTCGTGAATTAAAAAATCTGTTTTTATTTTTTTTCTTTCATTAGCCGCCTTTATTCACATCTCTGGATGGCCACTCGGGGGCTTAGATGTGAGATCTTTAACATTTCATAATTCCAACGATTATTATTATAAAAAAAAAAAAAGTAAAAAAACGTAAAGAATTTTTTACATGCTATTATGTAGAGATACGATCATTTAAAATATTTTATACGGGTGCTAATATAAAAAAAAAAATTTATTATATTTGATTAATCTAATATCATCAACGAAAAAAAAAACCCAGAAAAAAAAAACATAAACGGATTTCTCAATCAGATAAACATAATGTGTGCAATATGAAAAATTTGTAATAAATTATTTTTCATAAATGAAAATTACCTGTTTCATCTAAAGTGATTTAATCTTCATTTTAAGAAATTAAAACAAATTTTATCTATCCGTTATATTTTGTTTTGTTTTTTTTTTATTTTTTGAAATTTCATTTGACAAAACAATCAATTTAAAACAAAATTATTTATGAATGAAATTTCTGATCACCGAAGAGAATATTTTGAACGAAATTCAAAATATGCAAAATGTTTTTTTAATTTCTTTCTTTTCTAAATAATTCTAATCGAAGTTAATAAAAAGTTATATATACAAAAAAGTATCGTTAATGTGTAAAAAGTTATTTATTATTTTATAGTTAAAATTTATTAAACAAAAATTCAAATCTGTAAACGATAAAAATTGCATATTTTTGTCCGATATTTTCTCGTAAAAAATAATAAAACCTTGAAAATTTAATTAGAACAATTTTAAAACTAATTAAAAAAAAAAACAATTTTTTTTTTAAAAGTGTAAATTCCCCCCCAAAATAAAAACAAAGTTTGTACATTTTAAATCATACGAAATACGTCATAATATTATTAGTGTGCATACAAAATTAATAAAATTTTATCTATTTTGATGATTTCTTATTGTAGGCATAAAAACTTAAATAATCATAATTAAAATAATTAACAAAATTTATATGAAGAAAAAAAAACAATTCATTTAGAATATACTTTTTTAAAGGCTATTAATAAAAAAAATTATAATAATTATTATTTGAAAATTTCTATTTCATAAAAGAAAATAAATGAATTAAAATTAAAAAAAACAAAAAAAAATATTTCATAAAAATAAAAACAATAAATAACATTCACTCAGGTGAGAAAGTAAACAAAAAGTGCGCGCTTCTCTTTATCTCTTGAGTGCGCGAATTTCTGTTCTTTTTCGTGCTCTCACTCTGCACTGGCTGACTGAATGACTGGGTGGATGGGCTGTATGACTGTAAGGCTGGATGGCTGGCTGGCTGGCTGGTTGGCTGGTTGGCTGGTTGGTTGTAGCTATTAGCGACATTGGCTAGTTAGCTGACTCTGGTAATTCATGTGTGTGTAAATTTCGTACTTGTGTGCGGGAACTCCATTTGTTGGACGAAATACGACTTCATCGCATCGAATGTACATGCATACATATCCCCGAGAGCACAAACAATATTTTGAATGAACTTTGTCTGTTTCTGGTGCAAATCAATAAGTTTCAATTGGAAAATTATTTTCAAATAATCGAAATAATATTATTAACCGAATTTGTTTAAAGTATAAATATATAAAACAAACCAGCATTGATATAGTATTAATAAATAAGAAATTCTGTGAAAAAATCATATTATCGGTTAAAAAATTCCCCAAAAAATCTTCAAAACAAATTTTTATTATCAGTCTTTTATTTTTTTTTTATATTAGAAAGAAAACAAATATTTATTCAGATTCGCATAGGTTATTTATTCCCTTCACATAGACGACCGTATATCATCACTATGCCAATATTTATTTTATTTTCGAAATCGTCTTTATTTATTTATTTATTTTTTTGTTGCTATTTTGTATGATTTGTAAATCTTTTCATGTTTTTTTCTTTTTTTTTTTGGTTATTAGTTTTTAGATAAAGAATAAAATTTTAGATATAATTTATCAAAAATAAATCATAGAAATTTATAGAATTCGAATTATAACAATAAGTAAAAAAGAACAAGATGGCGTGTCATCAAAAATCGACCCCGAAATCCTAATGCAAAAAGGGTTAGATACAGAATCCTTTTGTTGATTAGATTATACAAATAATAATTATTATAAGTATTATAAATATTTTATTTTCATTTCATTCAATTAATATAATCTATTATATATTAATAGAATACAAAGATAATATTTATATAAATCTAAATACTTAAGAAAAAAACTAGACTAAATCAAAATCAAAAAAAAAAAAAAATGGTATAAGGAGCAAAGAAAAAAAAATTTACAAACTCGTAAAATACCGAACAAAAAGGATATCAAAAATATGAAAAAAAAATAAACTAAACAATATAAAAGACAAATACAAAGAAATCAGTGGAATTCTATTCTCTCATATCAATTGCTTGTTTATATAAAGAGTAGCAGAAAAAAAAATACAGAGAAGGATTAATAGACAATAACAAAGAATTTAAAATTTTTATTTTTTTTATATATATATCCTAAAATATGGACACGTACGTGTGTTCAAAAGGAGAGCACATAATATACTCATTTGTATGCAAAAAGGCGAATGAAAAGAAGCGGGCAGGAGGAGAAATATGAAATGAAGAAGCGCGAATATCCTCTATAAATGCATACATAAATCTGAAAATATATACAAATTAGACTTGAATGCATATATGTGTACGGAATCTATATAAATACTAATGCATGGATGCATACAAAAGTATATATATATATATATATATTATGCATTAATATAATAATTTAATGTGAGTGTGTGAAAATTTATATTTTATTGGTGTAATATTGTTTGTTGATTCGTTTTTGTTACGTCCTGTTAATATGTGCTCAATTCTAAGACGATGACAAGCGCCCAGACTTCTCAAATTGAAGTTATCCTTCGAATGGAAAAATCGATAAATTTCAATATACTGGGAATAAATAAATAATAATAAAAAAATAAACAATTTTAATAATATCGAAAAGGGGTAAGAAGAAGATTTCAATTTTATTTTTATTATATTTTTTTTTAAAAATAATATAGCTTATTTATGTTGTAAATAGATAAAAGAAGATTTATCTTTTTTTGTCCTTAAAAATATTTTCATAGATTTTGTCTTCTTATTCTACAGTGTGTCTATCTATCAGTTATAAACTTTTCTTTCGAGTTTATAAATAATCATTTTCGTTTGTGTACTATTTGTATTATATGTAATTATGTCCCTCTTATCTGCTATACAAAAAAAAAAAAAAAAAAAAAAAAACAACAACAACACAAACACACACACACGCACATGTACACAAAAAAAAGAAGAAAGTAAGAAAATAAACGAAAGGTAAACTTACACAGCTGTTGTTCTTATCACTGAGAATAAAATTTTCTTCGTAATCTCCCCCTCCCCCCCCTCTACTAATCTTGATTATTTGCAATAATATTTGAATATAATTTTTTTTATATATTTAATTTTTTAATGGTATGTCCTGTTTTCGTTTTAACCTACTATCGACTCTGTTAGCTGATATTTTTTGTTTATCGATCAGAAGTTCTAATGGAATTGTAAGAATTGATTTTCTTTTCAATTTGGAAAGAAAAACAATCAACTTTTAAGAAATCTAATTTAAACTTAAAAGTATTTTTTTAAAAAACACTAAGAAATAATAGATTAAAAGTGGGGTTATTAACTATCGAAATAGATTTTATAAAAAAAAGCACACCTAATCATACTTAGTTGATAGTTAAGAAAATTATCACAAATTTAAGAAATAGGAAATATTTTCACAAAAAAAAAACAAAAACGAGAAAATCATGAAATTTCAATAATAACGGTTTATGCATTTTATAATTCGGAAAGTTCGGCCCTGTTTTTTAACATCTGTCATACATATATGTCATCCAAGAGAAGATTTGTTATTTATGTTATGAACAGTTTGACTAACCCTGGAATTTTTGACCAAATTTTCTTCAGCGATGAGACAAGTTTCATGCTCGGTGGATACGTCAATTAATACAAATGTTACGAGTACTAAAAATAAATTTATCAAAGATTTATCTTTAATTTGTTTTTTTTTTTTTTTATTGTTGTTGAATAAAACAACGTCTTATCTATTTTGTGACAGCTATCAAACGTCAAATTATGCGTCAAATTTATAAAAACTTCTGTCATGTTCGGCATACAATTTAATGTCAATAAGAAAAATGTTCGTATCTGAAAGTCACGGCGGAAAAGCCATTGTATCTACAAAAAGGGATTGTCTAGTGTGCGTTATGGTATGAAGGTGTAATTAGCCCTGATTTCATTGAACATTCTGAGCGCCAAGTTTTTCTGGCCTAAACTAGAAGATTTTAAAATCTTCAAGTTTAGGCCAGAAAATTTAGGCTAGAAAAAAACGATGCTTGACAAATTTTTACTTCATTTTCTGCGAAAAATTCCCAGACCGTGTTATTTCACCGTGTGATGTCAATTGGTGCGATTTGACGACGTCGTTGGAATTTTTCTTGTCAGATTACACAAACGGCAACCCTCAAACTATATAGCATTTAATGACCAACATCCGTCATGTCAAAAAAAGTTTTTAATTTGGTTCAAATTTTCGGTATTACGAGTAAGTAAACGTTACATAACGCTTTATTGTGCGAAAAGTTTCCAGGACATGTGATTTTGAGATTTTATTGGGGATGCAAGCTGGCAATGCTCTAAAAACCCACAAGTACCTGTGGAGAAGCCATTGTATCCTAAGAAAGTGACTGTTTACCATGCATTTTGGTCGGAAGGTGTCATACACATAGCTTCGTATTTCTTTGAACTGTTAATTCTGAGCGTGTATTGCCTTATGACAGCCCACTTTTTTTTCCCTGAATTTGAAAATTTCAATTTGAACCGCATGTGACTTCAACAAGCTGACGTCACAAGACGCAAAAAAATAATTTTTTTTTTGTCGAAAACGAATAATTTCGAAACTTTGTGCTGTCAATTGACCACCATGTGACACCTAAGGCACCAACAAAAAAAGTGTGATAGTCAGAACCATTTGATAGAATAATGTTCATCAAAATAATTGATTTAAAGTTTGGTAAAAATTATTGGAATTAAATATCTCTGCTTAAAAAGGACTTTATACTCTGACTATATCCTGTACTAATTTAAATTAAAAATAAAGCTTTTAATAAATATAAAAATTTTAATTTCGAGATTAATATTCCCTTTAATAATTTTATATTTTTCACAGAAAGCGGCCAAATTAATGAAATATAAAAATTTTAATTTTAAAAACATCTCATTTCAAAGTTTTCTTAAATTTATTTTGACTTTTCGAAGCACAAATCGGATAACCATATACATTAATTTCTATAATAAAATTTAGATACTTCCTACACTCACATTGATATGCACTAACAAAAAAATAAAGATTCTTTTTTTTACTATTCAATTTTATTATCATATTAAAAATTAATTACCCTTTTTATTGTATATTCAATATAAATAAATTATCATAAAAAAAATTGACTCAACCTTCTTGATTTAAATATCATTTCCTACATAATTAATTAAATTTCCATTTTCACAAGTTAACATAACTTATGCAAAAATTTGCAGCAAATAAAATAGCGTCAACAAAAAAACCATTATAGATACATAAAATATCAACAACAGCAAATATTTATACTAGATAAACAAATTATCTTATCATTAGCATAGTTATTTAATAATAAAAAATGGTTTTATTATAATTTTGTTGGTACTGAAAACGTGTTGATCTGTTGACTGGATAAATTCTCTAGCGACTGATGTTCTCAGCTATCCTTAATCAGCCTCGCCTACTAAAAGAATGACAAAAATAATATCCTCAAAAATTCATACTGCACTGATTGTGAGAGCTTTTGATCTACAATCCAGTCTATTCGACATCCTTGCCGAAATTGTGGGAACGATAACTGCTCAAAATCATGATAGGGCATACTACCATCTGGTCCGTAACTTTCTTTTTAGTAAGCACACACGTCCTATTTGCCAATCCTGTGGCGGTCTACGAACAATTTATTTTAAACATCAATGTTATCCCCTTAAAAGTACATCCTTTGGGTAGCAGTATAGTCCTTTAATCGACAGTACCAATATAATGGACGTCATTTGAAGTATATCGTCATCTAGGAAAACGAAAAAATTTCATACGGTCTAATCTCTGAAGGTTAGGAAAGGGCGGGGGGGGGGGGATAGTGGTGGTGGTGGTTTTAATAGCAATAAAATCTTTTTCGGGTAAAAATTAAATGGAGATGGCCATGTGACATGGTGGTGCCTTGTCGTGGTGAAAAATTCAAGTGTCTGCAGTGTCTAATCTGACGCAAGAAGCCTTTTAAGGATATTTTTTTATTAAAAAAATTTGGTTAAAACGGAAAAATATCCTTAAAAGGCTTTTAACGTAGAAAATTCTCAAAGTTAAGAGGCAATTAAAAAATCAAAATCCGTCTAGTAAGGGCAAAATTACAACACGAATTATACAAAAAAAAAGTCATCAAAAAAAGATCGAGTCCTGCCAAAAGTCTCATCTAACAAAATGTAATAATACCATTTTTAGCAAATAATATGGAAAAATTGTACACAAAAATAAACTAAGTGCATTGAAATTAAATATTTCTGCTTAAAAAGGACTTTATATCCTGACTATGTCCTGCACAAATTATAATTTAAAAAAAAAAAGATTTTAATAAATAGTAAAATATTATTTTTGAGATTTCGTAATGTTAATTTTAATAATTTTTATTTTATTTTTAGAAAAGTCTCCATTTAAAAATTTGTTTTATTTATTTTGACAACCCCTTAAAAAAAAAAAAAACAAATTTAAAAATACAAAATGTGGCAATTTTTCTTTTTGAATATTTTCTTAAAAAAGAAAAATCAAAATTATTTTATTAATTTATTAAAGGATATCAAACTAATCCTATATGATATTCTTCTTCTTCTCCTTAGAAATCTTTGAAGAAAAAAATTAGAAGAAGAAGAAACAAAACATTTCTTAGCAATACATTTTTTACTTTTTGATAGTAAAAGTTTTTTTTTATTTTACAGAATAATAATTATTGTACATGCTCATTTACATAGGATTAAAAAAATATTTTTTTAATAAAAAACTTTTTTTTGCAGGATTTTTTCAATGTTTTTTATTTTCGTCAAAGCAATATTTTCTATGTACTCATATACATATATAGTGTACTGATTTATAATCAAAAGGAAACTTTTTTGTATTAAAAAGGAGGTTGGAGAAGGTGTGTTCGTATTTTGTGTTCGGTACCAAATTTTACCCTGTAGCCATTATATTTTAATAAAAATAAAGAAACAAACCAAAGACGTCAAGAATTTCGAGGAAGTCTCAGTTTTACCATTTCAATAAAGCTCTTATTATAAATAGTGTGAGTCGGATTGTTGGTATATTAGTATGGAAGAAGTGCATTCATGTACTCTAGGTAATATACTTTCATATATAGGAGGACATACTTTTTACAAGAATATTGAACAGGTAAATGCGAGCGCACAGCTGAAAACAAATGTATGTACATGCTCGTTTATACCTGGCCGATAGGATTCCTTGAAATACGAGTATTTTTATGTTGTATACAAAGTATTTCTTATGCATTTCTATTTCACTTAGTCCTTAACAGTCAAAATCTTATCACAATAACCATAGTACGACAGTCTAACCAACTAACATTATAAGTAGTTGGTTAGAGGTAGACAACCTGTGTCCATTTGCTGCAACCTGTGTCTTTTGAAATTAATTTTCTTTATAGTTCAATCCGTGTTGTAATACGAGTACATTCTTTTACTCATACTGACTATGTACTGCAATATTAGAGAAATTTTGGTATATATTCACATGCACTATCATGTGAATATGTACAAAATTTCTCTAACACAAAGAAGCAAATGTACAGACAGGTGTGTTTAGTCACAGTTGTATAAAATTTGGTTTAACACACAGCTTGTAGCAAATCGAGAAAAAAAATCCTAAGAAATAAAAAGAATAGGAAAAAATTCTTGAATTGAAAAAAAAAATCCTGCCATATTGTTCTTTTGGAATTTTCTCTGATACTTTTCTATCATTTTCAGTCGCATGCGTTTCTTATTTCTGTTGCGTTTTTACTATCCTTCTGCTTAGGTGGTCGGTCGATTTTCATTATCCGTATAATAATATTTTTCCTTTAATCGTTATTACAATTTTACCTGTTCTCTCTCTTGTACGTTTATTCTTCATCTAAGAAAAATACCTGTCCACCTTACCTGTATACCTGCCATACATTCACAGACATTGTAGTTGCATTCGTACGTGCGTGCTCAACTGCTTGCTGCTGCTCGTACTAAAACGTTGCTGACATTGTTGTCGTTCCAAAATAATTCTGGTATGTTGTTGCTGCTTTGGCTGAATCTAGTACAATTGCTTATATTTGTACCGATGCCACCCACTCCAATTTCTCAGACAATTTAATAGTTAGTAAATTGCTACCCCCTTGAAAAAATAGATTAGAAAATGATCGTCTAAATTGCTGATGCTTGTAATTTTTGAAGACAATCAATCGTACCAACTTGAGTTGAGTAAAATTGTCTATAATTGCTTAATTTCTCCTTTAAGAAATACAATTTTTTTTTTGTATTAAATAGGCGTTCTCTATTTTTTTTTTATTTTTTTAAAAGGCAATTGTTTTAGTACCGATACTTGACCTGGATCAATATTTTATTTATAAAAAAAAATTTATTGCTTTTATAAACAAACAAAAAAAAGAAAAAAAGAAAGAAATCTTATATCTATCTTTAACTATAACTAATGGGAAAAAATAGAATTTATTGAATATGTTATAGAAAGATATAAGAAAAACAAATGGAGCAGATTAACTTTGTAAGGTAGTGTGCTTTACCTGCTGCGTTTTAGGGACCTTAGCTCTGGTATTGTAAATCCAAAGAGAAATTTTTCAAGCAAATCCGTATGAAGTAGAAAATAAAACATAAAAAATCGCAATAATTTTTCAAAAAGAATTTTTCCTCATAAATTACTATATTTAAGCTTCAATATGGATTATGAATTCGCTCTTCTGCGGATTATTGCGAACTGAGACTTTGGATTGTAATCAATTACCTCTACTTCTACTGTATACGAAAGTAAGCAAGTGTAAGAAAATATGTTCTTTTATCTTAATTTTTATGAAATGCAATAATTTACACTTCATTAATGTTATCTTAGATTTTTCTTTAATTTCTTTTCTTTCTGTTTTTTTTTTCGATAAAGATTTTTATTCCAGAACGTGTTGATTTTATGATTTTTTATTATAAAAATTTTACTGCCACTTTTTATAAAAAATATTTATAATTTTATAACATTTTTTTTTAACACTAAGAGTCATATAAAAATTCTGTATTAAAATTGTTTTTTAGTTCTCCCACACTTAACAAAAAAAAAAACCAAAATATTTAATAGAGCCATAAAATGTTTACAGAATTTTTATTGCATATACAATAACTTAACGGGACGTAACGTAATACAGGTGACTCGATCCTTTTTTGAGGCAATTTTTAATTACTTTTTCGTATATTTCGGGCTGTAATCCGGTCATTACTTGGCAGATGTTGGGTTTTCAAATGCTGTAGAATTTGAGGATTCTCTGTGTGGAAATAATTTTTATACAGACTCAGCTGGGCATACAATTATGTGTCCTGGGAAATTTTCGGGCAATAAAGCTAAAATTTGTCGTATTGTGTGGGGTGTGAAATCTTCTTGAGAGCCAAAAAAAATCGGTTATCACACGTGCCTAGCGTTAAGAATTGTCAGTTCAAAGAAATTCGGGGCAATGACAAGTTCAGACAAAAATGCACACCAGACAGTCAATTTTGAAAATATTATACAATGGCTTCTCCACAATCACTTGTAAGTTTTCAGAGCATCATATTGGGCAATTTAGCTTACTGGCTTATTCGTCAAGCGAGAAACTAGCCTCAATGTTGAAGAAGATTTGTTCAAAATATCAGCATCCCTACGCCAGTTGTGTCAGCAAGCCATCCAATTGGCGTTATTCCAGGATTGGCTAAAATGCTTAATTTTAAGCTAATTAAATACTACCTTGCATGACATAAATTTGTTTTTCCCAAGCACGAAATGAATTACACTTTACGAAGACCCATTTGGACTTACGGACTTGAACTTACGGTTTACAAAATACTAATTTTAAGCTAAATAAACACTACCTTGCATGAAATAAATACTGGACACCTTTCAAATGACAGGAATTTGTTTTTCCCAAGCACAAAATGGATTACACTTTACTGAGCCCCTTTTGGACTTACGGACTTGAACTTTGTGTGTTTGCCGCTATAAAAATATTCCATAGTCATCTCAATTCCCAAAATAATGCCATTGTATATCAGGTATTATCTGTTACTTTCCTCAAAAGCACTCATCGACGCCTACGGAGACTATGGCTTCGAGTTTTTTTTTGAAATTTTAAAATTCAAAAAAAATGGCCGCTTCTTTGTTCTTGTAATTTTTGAGTTATTGTAAGAATATTTTTTTTGAAAAAAGATGCAGTATCGTTGTCAGCGGCGGCATCCGTGAACAACAGACGTTGATCTTATAATCGGTCCAATTATTTAAGGAAAAATTTCCTATTAGGGGACGGATCAGTACTAGCTTTCTTAAATCTGTAAAGAGAAGCAGACACTTTCAACTTTGCTCCCAACCACGGTTTCCAATCTGGGTGTGGAAGGAAAGTTTTGAAAACGAAGGGGAGGATAGATGAATTACTTTCAAGGTGGGATATTAATAAGGTTAGCGATGGTGACTGGGGGAGATGATAATGTTTTTGAATAATGTGTAGGGGGGGAGGGGTAATTTGGAAGGCATAGGTTTTTGTAAATTAAATTTAGGCGACCTTTTTGAAGATAGAAAAAATAGGTTTTCGATGAGTTTCTATCAGTATTACCGGAGATGTCCGATGTGCTTCACTGGCTAGTCTAATGGAACGGTTTACAGCTGCGTCGACTAACTTTTTTCCTGCTATTGGTACACTGACACATACGTGTTTAGTGAGGAAAAAGAGTTAGGTTCCGTTTAAAGAAGCGTTAGTTACTCTAATTCCCTCATTTCGTCTTACCTTAATTTTGCTGCTGACTAAAATTTTAACCATTCTGCATGTCTAAAGATGTTAAATGCCATTTGGTCAGTAGATGCGGCTTATTTGTTATTACCGTCAACATAGAACGTTGGAGCGACTCCTCAACCAGGCTCACTCATTGCCAATAATATTGTATAAGCATGACCTAGAACTCAACTCAACATGTCACTTTCTTATCACTTCCTAAAATAAGAAATTTCTTCTACTACGTCAATAATGTATTTCCTATAATATAATTGTAAAATGATTTATTATCGATTATAATGACTTCGCCCATCCCCAAAAGTGAGTGAATGAACAGACCGGTCAAGCAGATACAATTTTTTCTTACAAAATCTATTCTTAAAAGACACTTTAATAAATATTTTGAGAAAAAAAAGATACTTTTCTTATTGAAAATCTCTCTTTTAAAAAAATAGTTTTTGTTATTCTTGAACACATAAAAACTTGGTAGAAATTGTGCAAAAGTTGTACTAATATTTACACTTTTATTGTGTGGGCAACAACACTTTTACTTGGAATATCTTAAATTGTCAAGATATTCTTCTATAAAAATTATATTTTATATTTTGTTCGTCTAAGACATTTAGTGTTCTTATTTTTTTTTCATTATATAACATTTCACTTAGTAATCATTTGCGAACTTTCAAGAACTTTTTATAGAAAGCTATTTTCGCTCTCGAATGTGGGTGTATTTTTATATTCAAATGAATTTTAAGTGTTCATTTAATATACAAACTTCCAAAAATAGTTAGCAGTAAATTAATGAACATAGTATGAGAATTTAAAAATATACAAAATAATTATTTTATCTCCGATTGACTTTTATTTTTTCTAGAATATTTAAAAATATTTCCAATTGTTTTACAAGCTTCGAATTAAAATATTTGCTTTAAGCTTTTCGTTAATAATCTTAAGACCTACAAGATTTTTGAATTGATCTTAGAACAAACCACTTGAAATTCTTGTCTGCGTCATTAGTAGAAAAATAAAGTGGCATTAGTATTTCCAAAAATTAATTTTTCATTGAAGAGCTATAGTCTGTTTTTAATCAAAATCCGATATTTAATTAATATATAAATAATCTAGCAAAAAGTTGGACAAAATAAATAATTTAACTTTAATTTTTAGTTGATTTGTGTATCTAAAGATTTACAGAATTTGTCACTGGGAAAGTTAAGTTTTCTTCTTTCTTTATATTGCTTGGGCCTTGCCAAATATAACAACATCCAAGTGCCCGCCAATTAGACTCAATCCTTTTGAAGGAATTGAATTGACATTTTCGTACTTGTGAGTTGTAATTCGGCCATTACTTAATATATTTTTAAACTTGAGAATTATTTGCGTTAACACCATTTTTTGCATAACCTGACAAAAAAGTACAACAGCGTCAAATCGCACGATCCTCGAGTCAATGACATCATCAAATCTCGAAAATAATATTTATTGAAATTAACAATAATTAATTCGTCAACACCAACTTCTCTTGGTATTTTTTACATAATATTTTTTCCAAGTAATATACTATCGATAATAAGTATTTTTAAATATTATATATTGTAATTAAATATATCGTATTCTTGATAAGAAAACATTTTGTTTTGTAGCTGCTAAGGTGGGGATTTGCGCGATAACAGGTAGAAATAATTAACGTGAGCAAACTTTTAAGAATAAACAATGGCAGCTGTTCGAAGAAACACAGAAAATTTCAACAAACAACTTGAAAATATTTTATGAAATGCAAAACAATTTTAAATTCTTTTAATATTAGTAATTTTACATAATAAGTTACATTAAAACAAATTCCCTCCAAGTTACTCAATAAGGGATAAAATAAAAGGAAAAAATTATTAGTAAAGAGAAAAATTTGGTTTTTTTTTAAAAAACTTTTAGCAAAAGACACTGAATTTGGTTATTTTTTAAAGCTTTTAGCAAAAAAAAACTAGGATAAATTTTTTTACAAGTTTTACTGTGAAAGGACAGAATTTTTTGAGCCTATAACTGAAAAATAATAGTACCGGTTAAAAAAATAATAAAAACAAAGTAAATTGTAGCAATTTTAGCAAATTTTGTACGGAATATTTATAAAGGGCTATCCAATTTATGCTTCTGATAGTGAAGTCAACTAAAGCATACTTAAAATATTTCTTGGTCCTTGCCTGAAATGGTCGCCACGAGACTTTTGGCAGGACTCGATCCATTTTTTGATGACTTTTTTTTTAATTTTTCGAATTGTAATTCATCCGTTACTAGGCGGATTTTAAATGCCCTAAACTTTGAGTATTTTCTACGTTATCACAATTTGTTGCATAAACCGCCAAAAATCAAAATTAAAATTTATTAAAATTTTACTATTTATTAAATTCTTTTTTTTTATTTAAATTAGTACTGAACAAGTCCTTTTTAATCAGAAATATTTAATTTCAATGCACTTAGTTTATTTTGTGTACAATTTTTCCATATTATTTGCTAAAAATGGTATTATTACATTTTATTAGATGCAAAATTTATGAGACACTTTCATATGCTTTTGGGCAAGAGTATTTTTTGAAAAAAATTTTTATTTATACTCCTTTTTCAATATTATTGGGAAATAGAGTTTTGACTAATATGGAAGCACTCGATTCCTGGATATATTGGAAGGGATGAAGTATTTAAATATTGGGCACACAGTTACAGTGTTTTTTTCTCAATTTTTTGTCTTTTTGAAAATAGGAATTTTTTTTGTTTAGGAAAAATTCTCAGTTGAAATTATTTTTAGTTAGGAAAGCTAGAAAATAATCTGAATCGAATAAGGAGAAGATAGTCTTTTATAGCTAACTATTTTCCAGCTAACTTTACTAAGTAATTTCGTATTTTACTAGAAAAGTGACAATTTTTTTGAAGAAAAAATGCCATCATTCAGTTAATATTAAGAATATTTTTTATTAAGGACTTTAGAACCTTAATTTTTACCAACTCCTATTTTGTTCCAAAGCTTATTGAAAAATCAGAACATAAAATTATTATTGTTTTTGTTACTACACAATGTCAATGAAACCAATAATTTTTACCAAACTTTAAATCAATTAACTTGATCAACATTATTCTATGCTGGACTATCAGATAATTCCAGAGTCACCCAACATTCGCAATGAGAATTTAAAAAAAATTTAAATATGGCACTACCAAAATTGAGTTTATTTATTGGACCTGAATGATCTGTTCCATACAAATCGCGAAGTCTGGACTCTTAAATAACTCAAATTTGCAATAGGGTCCTAAAATATCGAAAAGCTTTTTATCCTTATAAAAATTGATTTATAACAAATAATTTGGACCATAACATAAAATACCAACTTATGCTTCAGAAAATAAAATTAAATAAATCATACTTAATAGTCAGATCTTGATTAAAATTTTTTTTCATTATATTTTTAAAATGTTGGCAGGACTCGAAACTTTTAAGAAAATTTTGGCGTGTAATTTTTCGGCCATTACTTGACGGTTGTTAGTTTTTAAATTCATGCAAAGTTTGAGGATTGGTTGCATAATAATTGATTTTTGTGTAGCCGTACAAGAGAACTTCTGACGGTGCCTTGAAATTAGGCGTTTTGTGCTCAATTACGACAAAATTTATCTTATTGTGTGACTTGTGGCCTGAAAAAATTCGGTTGCCATAACGCCAAGACGTTCAAAATCGACCGTAACTGTCTGTCCTGCTTCATTTTCAAAGAAATGATTCCTTCATACCATAACGCACCATTGACGGTACCTTTTTGCATATACACAGGCTTTTTCACAGTGAATTGTAAATTTTCAGAAACGAAATTTTTTTTCTTATAGACAGTAAATTGTATGCCGAACATGGCAAAATTATAATATTTGTAAAATGTTTTTATAAATTTGACGCATAATTTGACGTTTGATAGCTGTCACAAAATGAATAATACGGTGTTTTATTCAACAACAAAAAAAGAAGAAAAACAAATTAAAGATAAATTTTCAATAATCCTGCATCTTTCATAAAAAAGTTTTTAAAAAATTTTATTTTTATGTTTAATTTGAATAGTGAAAAATTGGAAAAAACATTTTTTCTTGTGAAGTTTTGTTAAAAAGTTCTCTCTAATCGGACATTGAGGATGTAGTCATTTAGTTAGTAGACGAGGTAGGTTTTTTTTTATACCAAAATTCCTTTATTTATATTATGAAGGCATTAAGAGTTTTTCTACAAATGAACTTTGTTCAGCTTACCATCTTTAAATATTTAGAAATGTGCATGTTATTACTTTTGTGTGTATATTTTTTAGAAATAAAATATTATTACTTTTGTGTGTATGTTTGTTGTTGTTGGAGAATTTCCCTGGGTAAGTAGGACATTGTTATCAATATTCAAATGTACAATCATAAGCATATTTTCAGGTAATGAAACTGTAAGAAAACGTTTAAGTTTGAATTAAGAAAATGTCATAAGAAAGTTTGTATAAATGCCATATAATAGCGGTAATGATAATGATGACCAATTTTATGTTGTCTAAGTATTAATATGGAAAATATAATATTTACAATTATAGTATTTGCTAGAAATGCAATAAAAATTTTCTCAGGTCTTATTACTATTTCTGTTTAGTTTCGTTTTGTTCTTATTCTGTAATAATTTTCTGCTGTTGAATATTTTCTAATTCGATTTTTGTTATGGTGTTTTATTTATATGTACGTGAACATATAATAAACATTGAAGACGAACTTTTTTAAAACGGATCACACCATTCGAGCAATTGATGAACAATTGCATCAGCTCGAACAGTTTTTTTCTCAAATCATTGAACTCTCGAACATGTATTTTGAGCGAGAGCTCGATCAAAGTTCGCCTAGTCGGAATTTTGTTCGAGGTACGTTTTTCTATTCATTCATTTAACGTTTGACATTTGTTTCGGTTTTATGAACAATTTTTTAATTGTTTTTTTTTGTGTGTTTTGTAGTACAATTGAAACTACAGAGGAAAAAAAATATTAAAAAATTGAAAATAGGATAATTGAAGAGAATGCAGCAACGAAAACAAAAAGTTTTGGCAAGGATGATTTTGATCACTTTTTGAAACTGCTCTCGTTGTTAATCGCCAGAAAAGATACGCCACTCTCTACACTAGACAATTCAACGTCACTGCCATCGTTTAATAATATATTTTGCGACATTTCTTTTTTGGGTACAAACAACCGGCAAATTAAAATACAAAACAAACAATTTTTACTACACAAGCACAAATCAAAATGTGCAATTTTAAAATTGCAATAATGTTGAAAATTGCCATTCCAGCTGCATATTCGAGCTTGTTGCCAAAATATGACCGATCTTTTTTCCAATTTGTGGCGATTACACCATTCGATCAAGTCTCGGTAATTTTGTTCGTCTCGTCTGACATGTTCGAGCACATGGCTAAGAACACCACACTCGAGCTGAAAATATTGATGATTTTTCCTAAAATTCGAGCATTTCTCGACCGGTGTAATCGTTAGTTAATTTGGCAAATGAAAAACTTATTTAGATCAAGGTCAGTCTTTTCTTTTAGTATTATTTTTTGTTTGTTATTAAAGATTTTTCGAAAAAATGTTGTGTTACTAATACAATTGTTATGATTTCTTTGTTTTGATTGATTCAACAAGCTGTATTTGAGATTCTGTCATTTTTATATGAACTACTACAGCTCAACCATATCTTTTCTCTTGTTACTGTTCTACCTTTAAGATATAGCAAAGGCTGAACATCTTTTACACCTAGAGTGATCTTCTTACCACAGATTTTCTAATTTAAATATCATTTTTTAAGCACTTATCAAAAATTTCTTTCCAATTAACTCAGCTCTTATTTCTGTAATTTGTGATTCACTATTGAATTGTATTATAAAGACTTTACTATTTATGAATGGAAAAGAATGTTGGATAATTGTCTACTACAACCACGTTTACAGACAACGATTCTTTTTACAAAGTTTTCGATCACATTTTTGCATAATTGTGGCTCTATTTTATGGATGACGCGATCGATATTGGTTTCGAGCACTTGAATTGTACGTGGACTATTTCCATAAACCTTCTCTTTCGACCATTTTTATAATGGATTTGAATTATTTTAATACGATTTTCGAGCAAAATTGAAGACATTATAACAAATGATAAACCGTCTACTGTTAACCTGATTAATTTTAATCCTTTGTTTTTGAAAAAAATATTTAAAATTTTATAGTCAAATTATCGAAGA
This sequence comes from Atherix ibis, assembly GCA_958298945.1. Classification (NCBI taxonomy): domain Eukaryota; kingdom Metazoa; phylum Arthropoda; class Insecta; order Diptera; family Athericidae; genus Atherix; species Atherix ibis. The sequence goes on along the minus strand of OY282610.1, from coordinate 33,523,997 downwards.
ACTAATGTTCCCCAATCCCTATGAGTCTTCCTCTCAAAAATTTTAAATCCTCGGAAATTAAAAACTAAAAAATTTTAAAGCAAATTTCCCGGAAAGCTTTAGTTTTAATTACATACTTTTTGAATGGTATCTTGCGAACAACATATTTTTCCTTACTCTGGAAATTTTCTGTCATTAAAATGATTCCTAAAGCAAATAAACCCCCATTAATTCTCCTTCTTCCTATAGACCTATCAGCTTCTTACCAATCCTTGGTGAGATTTTAGCAAAAACTCCTATTAAAACGACTCTACCCAGTCTTAAGTTAATAAAAAAATTATTCCTGATCACCAATTTGACTTCTGATCTGAACACTCAGCAATGCTTTTCGCGATGTTGATCACATTGTATCCTTTCTTGAAAGTAAAGAGTATTTAGGAGTATTTTGATCGTGGGTATTTTTAAAAGCTTAAGAGCTTTTGATCGTGGCCCCATCTGGAAACTCAAGAGCTTTCTTCCTTCAACATACTATCTTATCATAAATTCATATCTCTCCCAACATCATTTCCAAGTTGCAATTAACTCAGAATCCTCAGAAATATATCCTATTCCAGCTGGAGTCCCACAAGGCAGTACCCTTCGTCAAATTTTATATAATATTAATACCTTAAACATCCCATCTGTTTCTAGACAATTTTCAATCTCATATCCACAACCTTCAATCCTGGTTTAAGAGATGGCTTAGTGAGGGTAAATAAACAGAAGAGCGCTCACATTACTTTCACTCTTTGTTAGGGAAAACCTACCCTTTTTTACCTTAATAGGAACATGATTCCATAATATGACCAAGTACGTTATTTGGGACTTTACCTGGACAAGAGATTAACATTGAACCTTCATACTAGACGAAAAAAACTTGAAGCCATTAGACGGTACCTATGAAACCTATTTTTTTATTTTTTTTTATTTGACAGGTTTTTATTTCTATGTTACACATAGACATGAGAACATAGTCACTCCTATGGAGCATATAGCGGCACTAGAGACTCTGCGAATTCTCTCCATCTGCTTCTGTCTTGAGCCAGCCTTTTTATTTTCGACCATGATTTGCCAGTTTGTTGGTGTTCGCGCTCGACTGATCTTCTCCAAGTGGTCCTTGGACGTCCTCTGCTGCGATTGCCCTGTGGGTTCCAATCTAGTGCCATCCTTGCTATGTCCGTAGGTGGTTTTCGCAAGGTGTGGCCAATCCAACTCCATTTCCTGCGTTTGATGTTATCTAGCAGGGGTATTTGCTTCGTGAGAAGAAGCAGCTCATCGTTCGTTATCCAGTTCGGCCAGAAGATCTTGCTTATACGCCTCAAGCATCTGTTCACAAATGCCTGAGGCTTACGAGTCGTGCTGTCTGTTACTTTCCATGTTTCGCAGCCGTACAGCAGGACTGGCTTGACGTTTGAGTTGAATATTCGAAGTTTGAGTGCTATGGAGAGGTGATTGGAACGCCACACGTTCCCAAGTGAGGTGTATGCTTGTCACGCCTTGTTGATGCGCGTTTGGATGTCTATTTCAGTTCCACCATCCTTGCTGAGCATGCTGCCAAGGTAACAGAACTATGAAACCTATTTGGACATATGGAAATGAACTTTGGGTAGAGTTTAACGCAACGTTCCAATTCCTTAAAATCCAAGATCCTTCATAAAATTGTTGATCCCTCCTTCTATGTTCGTAACAATGTAATACATCATGATCTAATTGTTTCCTTTGTTCAGGACATGTGCATTTCACGCTAACAAAAATTTCACTCTCGTTAATCCTATCATCATAAACGTACTTGTGAGAGAATTGTCCTGTACTGCCCTCCCCGGAAACACTCATCGGAGACTTAAGAGACAATGGGCTAGAGATTTTCTAGAGCAATCTAACTTCCATTAGTTGGTGAAACGCCGATGGGTGTTTATGTTACTTCCACTTCATAATGCACAAGATTATAAATTTAAAAAAGTTATGTAAATCTGCTTGTTACAATACAATTGTAGTTGCAGATGAAAAAATAATTTAAAAAAATGGTATACTCTATACGGAAATAAGGGAAATCAATTATTAATATAAAAAGTAGCTTTGAGGCTTAAATTAAAAAAGAAAAAAATTATTGTAAAAAAGTGGGGTTAATCAATTTGCCTAAGTTTATATAATAAATAGTTGGAAGAGATTTTAGTTGTAAGGAAAATTCATTCATTACGTACTTACTTGGCCAGATACGAATTTACTACTTGTATGTATGTGCAAACGAGTGTGTTATGTATGAATGAATAAATTGTACGAGTTAAAAGTGTATATTAATTAGCATTTAATGTTTCGTTCATGTAAGCAGGCTAATATTCATTGACTTACTTAAATTGTTCAAGATTTACCCATTATCACACGAGTACACGCTTTGGGCTTTAGCACTTTCGTCGAACACATACCCTCAAACGATGAGTACGTTCACTCTATGCACCTACACGCATTAATGACCATAAACACTACGAATGAATTCATGCATGTACATACACATATGCTTTGTCCATATGCGATAACATGTCCCCGCGTACATACTCGTACAATGTGATATGATGAAGTTATGAACGCACGTACGTTGCTATAGGGACATATGTGTATGCACGCGAATGTGTGTAAATTACATGCATTAGACGATGTGGTATATTTGTAAGTTTATGACCGTTAATATTGCAAGTACAGTTATTATATGAAGAAAATCGCTGAATCTTGATCGTAAAATTTGAGCTTCAATATTATTTTATGGACGATTTTCTTCTCATCTTAACGATGGTTTCGGTCTACATTTGCAATGGTCTAAATTATTCAAATTCAACCGTTATTTATTTAATTATTGAAGAAAACTTTACCGAAAACTCATACTTACAAAAATAGTAATTACTTTGTATAGTAACTAAAAGAAGAAGAAAAAAGAGCAAGGATTTTAAAAAAGATTTAGTAGAAGAGTTGCCTTTTTTTTCTCGAAAAAATCAAGTTTAAGAAATATTTTAAAGGATGATTTTTTCTATTAATAAGAAAATAATATCCTGTGCAAAAGGAATAATTCAGAAAAAAAATAATCAATCTTCACTTGTATAAAAAATAAAGTTTACCAGTTGCGATATTTTTGGTTGTAACGATTGCCCATCTGAGGCTGGGATAAATTTGAGTATACTGACTCTGGGCTAAAAATATTCCTTCGGTGAGTGAAAGTATTGCAGAGGATCCACGACGTTCTCGACAATTGGTTCTATCGACAATGACCACATGGCGAATTTTTGCACGATGATTTGACTCTTAAGCCTTTTCTAAGGTCCAATTAAAGCCACCAGATCATTTTCAATGTCAAAATTTCGCAGATGGTGCAGGGTTTTCAGAAAAAATTACCATCTCGAAAGAAGCTCATTTTCATTTAGAAGGTTATGTTACAAGTAACATTTGAAAATCCAAGAGCAACTATTGACCATCTATCATATTCATCACTTGTCACTTTATGGTGCGATTTATGGGCAGGAGGCATCACTAGTCTGTGTTTTTTTTTCTCGAAAATTAGGCTGGTGCTACAGTTACTATCAATGAATTGTGCTACAGAGACATGGTAACTCATTTTTTATTGGTTTTACCAGGACGACTGGTAGTTTCAACAGGACGGCACTAAGTGCCACACTGCCCCAGAAACTCAAATTCAATAAACGTCTAATTTCGAGAAGAAGTGATATCAATTGGCCACTAATAAGATGTGCTTTACTGCCGTTGGAAAGGAATACTGGCCAGGGGTATTTCTTGACATTTCACACGCTCTTGAAGCTGGATTGCTTTAGAAGTTGCAGCGGGTCTTACCCTCTGGTTATTTTCTATCTCTCAGACCAATATTTTTAGGTGTCTGAAAATATTGACTATTCTGACATTTATCCGATGTCCTTCAACTACAATCCTTTTTCAATATTCATACCCATAATATTTCTTATCACAGCGATATCCTAGGTCCAATCCTTTCACGCTACAAAGATCTTTCTACAGCCATCAATATCCTACAAAACCACATGCACTCCCAGAGAAAACCTGCTTTAAAATATGGAGAGTGGGGATGAATGAGCAACGAATATTCTCCATTAGCCCTAACCGGCAGTAATATTCCACACAAAAAACGAGCGTGCGTTACATTGGACGCATATTCGACAAATAGTTAACTTTCATATGTATGTTAAACTAAAAGAAGGGAACTTAATGGACGATACAAACAATTATTACGACTCCTAGACAGTAGGTCCAAACTGACAACAAAAAGCAAACTATTTCCAATCTAGACCCTAAAATCCTGAGTCCTTCGAAAATTGTCAGTACTCCCTTTTATGTACGAAATAAGTTTATCCATTTGTTCAGTGAACTGCGCGTCTCCCGTTATAAAATATAACATTCACATCTATAATCCTACCATCCTAGTCCTTTAGCAAAAAAAAAACTGTTCACTCCCACCAAAAAAACAACAACTCTATTGGACTTCTTCTTGTGAGACCATGTGAAAGAAAAGGTGTATAAGAATAGTCCACGTACAATTCAAGAGCTCGAAACCAATATCGATCGTGTCATCCATGAAATAGAGCCACAATTATGCAAAAACGTGATCGAAAACTTTATGTTATAAAAAGGATTTTTATCTGTAAACGTAGTCGTGGTCGATTTTGCCCAATATTCTTTTGCGTACCACCGAACTTCTCCGGTGGAGGATAGAGTCCACCGGAGAAATTCGGTAGGCCTCAATTCCTAGTTTAAAAAAAATAAGATTTTACTAAAAATGAAGAGAAAAAAGCTTCCAATATTAAAACTACTGCAATAAATAACACCAAACAATTGAATTAAAAATAATATTTACGTGATTTAGAAGCAAAAATATTTTTGTCTGTTCTTGTAATTTGAATAATTAGTAAACAAATAGTTAAGAGATTGGTATTAACACAATGTTTGTGTGAAGTTAGTGTTAAATTCTATAGTTGCCATAGGTGTCAAAAAACTTGATTGTGAATTTTTGAAGTTTTCAATTTTTTCTAAAGTCATTTTTAGTAACATTTCTATTAAGCCAGTAGCTGGATTCGAACTCAATACTGCTGGGATACAAGAAGCAAACGTTCCAGTGTTGCCAAATCTTTTTCTACAAAAGATATAAACAAAAACTTTAAACAATTAAAAAAAACTTATAAGCATGTATCTTTTTAAAAGAAATTATTTTTTAGTTTAATTTTTTGTTAATGAAATGTGGACAGTAAAAAATTATAAATATTTTATTTGTATAAATTTTATTAGAACTGCTTACCAACTTAGAAGAAATAAATTCTATTTTTTTGCTAGAAATTAATATTAAAATAGTCTTTCTAAAAAAGTCTGTAAATTCTACATGAGTTTTGATTAAATAAATTTGAGAATTTTTAAAAACTTAATTATTTGTGCGAATATATTTTTATGTTATTGAAAAATTTAACGGAATGTTTCTTATGAAATATAGTATATTGAAATATATTTTTTTTTCGAAATGATATTTGTACAAAAATATTGTAGTCCACAGATCTTACGAGCATATGGTATTACGAACAAACTTTAAACAATTCTTATCTTATCACTATTTTTGTAGTTTTTTATATTTTCATCTAAGATAATTTTAGTAATTTTGTATTGAAATTAAGTCAGCTAACACGACAACACAGTCCATTTGATGACAACTAACTGGATTCGAACTCAAAACCACTAATTTGTTTTTAACATAAAAATATGATGATTAGTATTTATTTGCTAATTATTTCTTGATCCAAAAAAGGATGGATCTTGCCTTTACCAACAACAAAAAAAATTAAATTTTATCACCTTCATCTATTTATCTTGTTATATGTAAGTTTTTAGATAATTAAGAAAATTATTTATTATTTCGTTAATTTATTGATTAATTATTTTCTGTTACATTTTAAACTGTGATTTCTTTGATTTATGAACACATATTTTCTTTTAATATTGTTTATATCAAGTTTGGATTGTACTCCATTTTTAGCTGTATTCTGTGAATGGTTAAAAATCAAATTACTGACGACCATTTGCTTATTTCGAAATTGTTAATTTCGAAAATGATTTACAAAAAGTTATCGATTATTTCGTAACGAAAGGGAAATGATCAATTTTTATTGATATAAATTGGATGAATTTACTTTTAAGATTTTGTAATAAAAAATTCTCATAAATCATAACTTTGGATTTAATACAGAAATTTTTTATAATTATTGTGAACTATTTATATACCTATGTGTATGAGATAATATTTATTATTTTATTTATGAAAGTATTTTATAAAATCTGGAAATTATTGATATTTTGATGTGGCCTGAAAAGTGGATATGATATTTTGTAGCTTTGTAAATACTATTTCTTAAATCAATGGTTATCTAATTTATGATTTGAAAAGTAACAATAAGTAAAATAATTTTTAAATTAAGATTTTAGTAAAATTTTTAATTTATTATAATCTTGTCATGTAAATAATTTTAAGGGCATGATATTTTTCATGTAATTCGGCTATTTATTACCTGATAGTATTGGTTTTTGAAATGCTCCAAAGTTTGATGATTTTCTGCATTAGCACAATTTTTTGCATACCCCAGGAAAAAAACTTCAACAGCGTCAAATTGCATGATCTTCTCGAGGCTAATTGACATCATTAAATCTCGAAAATAATATTTATTGAAATTAACAATAATTAATTCGTCAACACCAACTTCTCTTGGTATTTTTTACATACTCGTAATATTTTTTCCAAGTAATATACTATCGATAATAAGTGGTTTTAAATATTATATGTTGTAATTAAATATATCGTATTCTTGATAAGAAAACATTTTGTTTTGCACCTGCAAAAGTGGGGATTTGCGCGATAACAGGTAGAAATAATTAACGTGAGCAGACTTGCAAGAGTAAACAATGGCAGCGGTTCGAAGAAAACACAGAAAATTTCAATAAAAAACTTGAAAATATTTTATAAAATGTAAAACAAATTTTAAATTCTTTTAACATTAGTAATTTTACATAATAACTTATATTAAAACAAATTCCCTCCAAGTTAATCAAAAAGGGATTAAAAACCGTTTCTCTTGGCCTGGCTTGCTGTAAATAAAAGGAAGAAAATTGTAAGAATTTTTTCTTCAAATCTTAAAATATATTTTATGTAGTTTTGCTATTTTTCAAAAATTTTTTGTAAAATAAAAACTGAATTTATTTTCTTGGATAAAAAAGTTTTCGAGTTTTAATGTGAAAGGACAGAATTTTTTGTTTATAAACGGAGCCTATAACTGACAAATAATAATATCTGTGAAAAAAATAATAAAAACAAAGTTAATTATAGCAATTTAAGGAAATTTTTGTACGAAACTTTATAAAGGATTATCAAATTTACGCTTCCGATAGTGAAGTCAACTAAAGCATACTTAAAATATTGCTTGGTCCTTGCCTGAAACTGCGAGGATTTTCTACGTTAACACAATTTTTTGCATAACCCGACAAAAAAAGTCCAACAGCGTCAAATCGCATCTTTAAAATCGATTGACATCATCAAATCTCAAATTTAAAATTTATTAAATATTTCCACTCTATAACCCGACTATGTACAGGACATAGTTGGGTTATAGAGTGGAAATATTTAATTTCAACCCACTTAGTTTATTTTGTATAGAATTTTTCCATATTATTTGCTAAAAATCGTATTATTACGTTTTCTTAGATGTAAATTTTTTGAGATACTTTCATATGCGTCTGGGCAAAAGTGTTATTTTAAAAGAATATTTTGAGTTATGAGTAATATTCAAACACTTGATTCCTGGTTATATTGGAAAGTATTTAAATATTGGGAAGACGGTTACAGTGGTTTTTTTTGATAACAGAAGTTTTTCTTTTTATTTTTGAAAATATAAACTTTTTTTGTGTAGGAAAAATTTTCAGGACAAATTATTTTTATTTAGGAAAGCTAGAAAATAATCTGAATCGAATAAGGAGAAGATAGTCTCTTATAGCTAACTATTTTTCAGCTAACCTTATTAAGTAATTTCGTATTTTACTAGAGAAGTGAAAAATTGTTTGAAGGAAAATACTGCAAATGCCATCACTCAGTTAATATTAAGAATAGTTTTTATTAAGTACTTCAGGACCTTAATTTTTACCAACTCCTATTGTGTTCCAAAGCTTATTGAAAAACCGGAACATAAAATTATAATCGTTTTTGTCACTACATAATGTCAAATAAAACGAATAATTTTTACTAAACTTTAAATCAATTATTTTGATGAACATTATTCTAAGCTGGCATTTCTAAACTCCCTATTATGGATGTAAAGTCTGATAGATCCTGACTATCAAACTTTACATCCGTAAATAAATTTTCGATAAATTTATTTTTAGTAACATTTGTGATGAAATTGTAAATACTTATCGCTGACTATGTTACAAGCTTGATTCCAACTCAAGACTCGGAGCACACGTTCCAGTGTTTACGCGCAATTAAGACAAAATTTATCTTATTGTGTGGCTTGTGGCGCCGTCTTGTTTGGTTCACATTAAAATTTGTTAGATCAGATTTGACGGCAACGGTCTCTCCTTCTTAATTTTCAAAGATATATTGACCTATGAAAATTTTTGACGAAAATGCGCACCCTTTTGTGGATACAATGGCTTCTCCACAGTCACTAGTATTTCAGAGCTCCCTCGCTGAAGATATTGGCGGCATCGTTAGAAAAGTCTCTTTTCTGAAGAAAATTTGCTCGAAAATCGTCTTCTTCCAAGGAGCTAATCGACATGTTTGACAGCTGTCAAAACAACAGAGCTGTACTTCTGCAAATAAAATTTTTTTGCAGAAGTACTGCTCTGTTATTTGACAGCTGTCAACATATCGATTAGCAATAATTTGAATTTTTGAAGTTTAAAAAACTTTTTTTTTTTAAATGGGAGCGGTATTTTTTTATGTTTTTTTTAGAGGAAAATTTTATTTATTGATAATATGGTAAAGGGGAGAAGCGGATATTTTAACAATTTATTTATATATTGTATATGATGTATCTTCAAAAAGTATCGCGAATTCTGAATTTCCGCGGGTTATGTATATTCGATTTTCGATTTTTTGTGGCGTTATGTTGGTACTCATGTCCCTTACTTATGCAGACAAGTTTGGCCATTTTGAATGTTCAGTTAATTTTTGACAGCTGCTTTGCTTGCACGTGTTTTGGCGCGTCTTCGATTTTTTTTACCATATACCGGCATCTTGCCATGCAGTCTTATGTTAAGCTTCCGTCAAATAAGCCAAATCATTTTAAATTTAAGGCATATCAAAACTGAAAATGTGGAGAAAATAATCGTCTTCGATTTTTGCCCATTTTCGACCAAAAAGAGCATCGTATTAACATTGCTAAGGAGCTGTTGGACTCTGTCCGCGACGACCCAAATTTGCTCCAGAGGGTCATAACTGGTGACGAATCATGGGTTTATAATTATGACGAGGAAACCAAAGCTCAATCATCACAATGGAAGCTGACGCACGAGCCAAGACTGAAAAAAGCGCACCAAGTTCGGTCGAATGTGAAAGTTTTGCTTACAGTTTTCTTCGTTTGTAGAGGTGTGGTTCTTGCCATAGAGTAGAACGGTCAATGAGGAATATTACCTGTAAGTGGTGCGCAAGTTGCGCGAAGCAATCCGCCAGAAACGCCCGGATTTGTGGAAGAACAAAAATTTGCTTTTGCACCATGATAACGCCCCTGCTCACGCATCGTTGCCCAAAAACAACACATTAATAATGCCGCAGCCACCGTATTCCCAAGATCTGGCCCCCTATAACTTCTTCTTGAACCATTTTTTGGTATGAGCAAAAATCGAAGATGAGCCAAAACACGTGCAAGCAAAGCACCTGTCAAAAATTAACTGAACATTCAAAATGGCCGAACTTGTCGGCAGAAGTGAGAGATATTAGTACCAACATAACGCCACAAAAAAAATCGAAAATCGAATATACATAACCCGCGGAAATTCAAAATTCCCGATACTTTTTGAACAGACCTCGTATATTGTCAAAAATAATTATCTTTTTAAAGTTTTTAATACCGAAATTGAAGATTTTGTTTTTAATTAATTAATATCTTATAATCGAAAGCAATTTGGAAAACTTTCTCTGAAAAATTAGCAAAAGAAACCAATTGTTTTTTAAAAAAAGATTTTAGCTAATAAGACAATAAGGGAGTATCTGTCCACTTGTTAAATTTGAATATGATTTCTGTATTGATAATTATTTGATATTTTTTGTTGTTTTTTGTTGTTTTTGTAGTTTTTTTTTGTTGTAGCATTCGAATAGTATTGAATCAATTTTGATCGACTTTGCAATTCTATAGAATGACCTGTTTGATTAATAATACAAAAAAAAAAAAACAATAAAAACAAAGGCAATAAAATAAAAAAAACGACTGACTATTCATAAATCGAAATGTGATTCGATCTTTAGATAATATGAATGAGATAGTGAAATAGTAGGAATTTCACTGCATATTGCTGAGAAGAGTCCGACGGAAGAGGCGATCGTGTTGGAAATCGTATTTTAAGATGAGCACAAAGTCTGCTTATGTTATGGGAACTAAGAAGATAGGTCAGTCGATGTTATAAAATCCGCAATGGAAATTTCGGTTTGGCAAGTGTGTGTGTAAGTACAGATATGTTCTTGTATTTATGTGGAAAGTGTATGCGACCAAAATGGTTACAACCAGAATACAAGACCCCAGACAGAGTCAAATCGTATGAGTGCGAGTACTTGTTAATAAAACGATGAATATGCAGCTATAAAAACGATTGGCCTTGTAGGTAGGTAGACTTTCTTCATATTTTATGTTTGCTAATAGTGAGGTGTATTTCTTTAGTTTTTTTTTCTTCAAATCGTCTGTAGATAGATGAATTTTTAGACTGTTTTGTAGCGTGAGTGTAGAAATATTTTCTGGCTGGTTATGATTATGACGGCAATATCGATGACAGTGACTGTAAGTGTTGTTTGGCTCAAAATTTTGACTCTACTTCGTTGGTTATCTATCAATTTAGATTATACGAGTAACAATGTCTAGCTCCCTATCCACCTAAGTACCAATCTGCCTACGTATCTATTTACGACTCTATCGTCCTATCTATCAGCAAGTATCTCTCTACCTACCTGTCTAGAAAGCTTTACCAAGACTGCCTGTCTATGTGCTTTCCAGACTAGACTTTCTTAGTCAATCAGTTGTTTTTTTTTCTTCTTCTTGTTTATTATCTTCTATTCTGTTCATTGGTATATCTGTGTGGCTACATCTAATGTTGTCGGTTAGCAGCATAAAATAATTTTTCTTCTTCAAATATTTATAAGTATATGTATATGAATGAGCACTTATAGATTGCCTAAAGGTGTCGACAAAAGAGAAAACTGTTATATTGCCAAATAATGTTTAGTCAAATTAAAGTTGAGATTTTTATTTGGAGAATGCAGTATACGTATAAAAATAAATAATGTGAAATTTACCGAAAAAAAAAATAACGTAACCAAAAAATATAGACGGTCGGGTTTGGGAACGGGGGAAGGGGTGGATTTTTCAGGTATCAGGGGAGAGGAAATTTGGAAGAAAAAAAATTTATAAAATTTTCCTGTACAATTTATTATGATAAAAATATTAGAAGAAAATTATACACAATCTGAGAAAAATATGTATTTTATTGTTAAAGAAAAGATAAAACATTAATTAAAAATAAACTATTATAATAATAGTAATAAAAAAAATCTCATAAAAAAATTAGAAACAATAAAAAAAACTCTGATAATAATTATGACATAAAAATAGCCATTCGGTGAAATTATTATTATTTGTAGGGTCCCTAAGCGATGTGCGAGGGGTTATGAAGAAAAACTCAACGACCATGAGGACTTTTGGTGACTGCATGTTATACGAGTATGTGGGAAAGCATAGCCATATTTCTAAGCCACACTAAGAGTATTGATATTTTGTTCAACTTTGTGGAGAATATTCGTTTATTTGACTGTTGGATCGAGACGCTCCACAATACAAGGAATCTTACTCGCAACGAAATTCCGGGTTAGGTGGCATTTGTTGAGAGATAATAATATGAGAGATAATAATATGAAAGCTACAGGATTGTCAGATGGGACGAGGGAGATTTCCAAATACAGAGTTCCAGTGGCGTAAAGGCGATATCTTTTAAGCACATTTTTCATAAATTTTCACAGACGTCTGGTGCTATTTCAGCAATTTCGTTTCGAATGTTATCTTTAAACATCGAGGTTATGGTGTACACCTTTTCCTTCAAGTACACCTATACGAAGAAATCGGGAGGGTTGAAATCAGGGGATCGAGAGGGACAGTCTCGATATCATCACTTTTTGACATTATTCGGCTCGGAATTTTTTTTCTCAAAATTGGCATCGTAGAAAAAATTGGCACCGTCTTGTTAGAACCACATGTTCTGTAGGCCTAATTGATTCAATTCTGGCAGAAAAAAAATTTCCAACATGTCGCGATAGCGGCCACCAGTAACTGTTACAGCATTGCCTCCAGCATTCTCAAAGAAATATGGCCTAACGATGCCGCCGGCCGCAATATGAGTTGAGGGTTTTCAGTGCCTCAATAGCGGCTATTCTATTTATTAGCAAAGCCAGCCAAGTCAAAGTGTGCTACGTCGCTCATAAATATTTTTTGCCCAAAAATGGTAGTCGTCTATACCGAGTTTAAAACTTGAGCACTCCAGTCTCGTGTGGCGTTAGATACTCCATAACAAATTATTATCGACCACTCGCTACGACTGTCAAATTCTAACAGACAATTGTCATCCAAACCTAAATGGCGGCCAAACAAAATCGACCTCGAACATAAAAAGCACTCTGTAAGAAACTATGGGTGAAAGTAGAATGACCATTCCCCAGATTTCGGTAAGAATGTTGATTAGACCATGTTCAGTGGTAGTACTCAACAATGAGTTGACAAAAATGTATTGCTCAATGTTCAGTTTATTTGTCTACGAGAGGCTACCATAAGATGTTAAGCGCCACTTTGTGAGCAGATAAGATAAATTAGAAACAGGAGGGTTTTCAGAGCGACTCATTGCCCAAAATACCCACATAATTCGGAACCCAGCGTAATTCGATATTCCTGTCTGTTATTATTTGAAATGAACATCTAAGATGTCCAATTTTGCATGGCTCTTCCACAGAAATCGAGCTGAATCTCACCGATAGCTTGAATGACGTTATTCTTCAGCGCGGAAAGTGTTCCGAGATTAATGAGAGCTGCTCATGAGGTCAATGGGAGCCGCATTTCAGTTTTTATATATTATAGAAAGCTACACCATAGTTACTTAATATTAAAAACACAAATTCAAACTCAACGATGAGTCGCATTGACCGTAGTTCCATCGAAAACTTATTTTAAATCGGAAGATCTTAAGTTTTTTCTGGATGCGTGGGAAGCTCCTTTTCTTCTCAGGCCAATTTTGTTTGATTTTTTTCACCAAATCTGAAAAAAGGTAAATTTTAACAATCTCGACTCGATGCGTAGTTCCCCATGATTAGATGGTGGCAAAGTACAAACCCTTAGATTTGTATACAGACAGCTCTGTCATTTAAAAAAGTCAATGGAATATGGTGTTAAAAATTTAGAGAAAAAATAATTAAATTATTAAAAGTAACGGTGGATTAGCTTTCATATTTTTCATGCCATGGGTATGGCAAGTGTCATATGCTGCCATGCGAAATCAATACATTTAGGGCTTAAGTTTGGCTGCAATGTGAAATGACGGTATCTGACAGTAAATAGCAGCGTCTATAAGCATGTCAAAGCATAAAATCTGAGTTGCCATCCATAAAGACGATGTCATGTGCTTTAAGATGTGCCTGTGAAGATGTGGCAGAAATTGTCAAGCAGTGTAATATGGTGCGCCATGTACATGAAATCGTCTTTCGCCTTATGAAAAAATAGCAAGTCTGCCATGTAGTGTTTATAAGGTAAATGCACTACTACCCATGCAGACGTATAAAATTCATTTATGCCATGCAAAAATTACCACACCATATACACGGCATCTTGCCATGCAGTCTTATGTTAAGCTTCCGTCAAATAAGACAAATCATTTTAAATTTAAGGCAAATCAACACTGAAAATGTGGAGAAAATAATTTTTTTTTTGATAATTTTTCAAATTACATTTGGGATTTAACATGTAATTTTGTTAAGTTTGGCTGCAATGTGAAATGACGGTATCTGACAGTACATGGCAGTGTCCATACGCATGTCAAAGCATAAAATCTGAGTTGCCATCCATAAAGACGATGTCATGTGCTTTAAGATGTGCCTGTGAAGATGTGGCAGAAATTGTCAAGCAGTGTTATATGGTGCGCCATGTACATGAAATCGTCTTTCGCCTTATGAAAATATAGCAATTCTGCCATGTAGTGTTTATAAGGTAAATGCACTACTAGCCATGCAGACGTATAAAATACATTTGTGCCATGCAAAAATTACCATACCATATACACGGCATCTTGGCATGCAGTCTTATGTTAAGCTTCCGTCAAATAAGCCAAATCATTTTAAATTTAAGGCAAATCAAAACTGAAAATGTGGAGAAAATAATTTTTATTTGGATAATTCTTTATATATTATCATGTACAATACATATAAAAAGCTTTAGATATTTTAAAAACTTTTAAGCACAATAGTATAAAAGAGAACATCCAAAAGCTATTAAATGTAAGAATACATAATATGTTGCATAGTACAAAAACCATCTATGCTTGTATGTTTTTAAAATTAAAAGAGAAAATCTTCTTATTTAATATTATATTATAAAAATACAATAGACTTAATACTACAATATATTTAAAGAACTAAACAAAATATTAATCAAAAATAAAATAAAAATCTTTTTATATAGAATCTTTTTTTCTATTCGATTCTGTTCTAATTTTTTCTCATTATATGTGTAATTATATTTTTTTTTTTTGCTACAAAAGATTACTACTATTATCAACAGGATTTTTATTGGTACAATATTTCTTTAAGAAATCAACCTATTTTATACAATATTTTATCAAATAAAAATGAAAAAGAAAAAAATTAAAAGAAAATATTAAAAAAAATGTCTTTGAATGGAATTTAGAGTTAGTCTCTTCAATCACTATTGGAAACTGTAACAGAATTTCAAAAAGAAAATGAAAAAAAAAATAACAAAGAAAGAGAAGCTAATGGTAACACTAACAGCCGGTGTCATCTTAGAAACGGAAAAAGAAACAAAAAAGAAAAAAAAATGAATTAAATGACAGAAAAAAAATTGGTACAAAGCTTTTTATACAAATATCAAACGTTCAATATTGATTGTTTTGTCTTCAATAGGATTTGTGCTCTTGTTGTCTTTGCTCTCTCCATCCTTCCATCTATATAGCTGATATGTCTGTCTCTGCCTCTTGATTATTTACAATAGAATAAATGTCATTATAATGAAAAAAATAGAGTCAATAGCAAATAAAAGCTTTTCCGTTTGTTTTGGGAAAAAATGAGCTTTAAAAGAATTAATCAGAAAAAAAGTGGGCAAATTGTAATGATATTCAGTATTTTTTTTCTTTTTTTTTTTTAATGTAAAATGATAGAAAATTGAATGTTTGTTGATAGGTTTTTTTTTATTGATCTTAATTTTTTTTTTGTTGAATTATTTAAAATCATTGAAAATTTTCTTTGTATTTTTCTTTTTCTATCAAATACAAAACAATATAATTATACTTGCATTTCCCATACAAATACACATTTTCTATTTATAGCATATTAAAGTACATCTTAATAGGAAAATTAACTGTGATAGTATCTAATTTTGATTGTTATTATTTCTATTATTATCTACACCATTTATTATAACAACTTATTTGTCTATTGCTTCTTCTACTTTAAAAAAGAAAAAACCAACATAATTCTCTATTATATGAAACATTTGAGTAAATACCATGTATGCAGAGGTTGTGTAGATTTTTGACAGCTGTATCTGTTATAGCTAAAAAATTATAGAAAGAAAAGTTTACGGCATTTTCAATTACGTTATAATTGGACAAGAAAATTTCCGTAATGGAATCAGTTATAAAATTTTTATAGGCTTTACTTACAATAATTGTTTTGTTATTTTTTTTTTTTGAACATTTCTATTTATGTTTTTCTCTTAAAATTTTTTTTATTTTATACATAACCTCTATTAGTAATTGAGAAATTTCATTTTTCGATTAATAATGACATAGTTTGTTGCAGTTGGTTTGACCTAATAATACCACCGGATTATCCATTTCGTAGTTCGGAAAGTACAGTCTTATCATTAAGTAGCTGTCAAGTAACAATGTAATTTAAAATGATTTATTTTTTTTAGTTTATGGGTATAGCATTATTGTATAATAGTTTTTAATAATCACCATAAAACTTTCTATAAAAATGATGATTCAGCCATAATAGTCACGTTTCGAAATAAAATTTTCTTCAACGATGAGGCTCATTTCTTGCTTAGAATAAACGTTAACAAGCATAATTCTTCTATATGTGGCTCTAAAAACCCGCAAGTGACTGTGGCGAAGCTATTGTATATGCGAAAAAAATGACTGCCTGTTATTCGCGTATTTTACCCATTTTTCATTAACAGTTATGATTCGCTTTAGAAATGGCTCGATTTTATTGCGCTTCAGTAGCGAGTATCGTAGCTGTTATGTCGATTCATCTTTTTCCGAACTTCTCCGGTGGACTCTATCCTTATTGAAACTAATCGAATACACTATCGTTACACATTTCTTTAATAAAATCTTTACTTTGCCAAATATTCCCTTCATAATTTCCTAAAATAAACCTCCTCCACCATCTCTATTCTAAAAGCAATTCATCCTTCATTTGCCTATTAATCTCTGAACTAGAAAGAGTTTTATCTACTCTTTCTCTCGATTGCGCAATCATCCTTGTTGTTGTTGTTTTACAAGACATGTGCCAGGGATCACCTTAAACATGTGCCAGGGATCACAGATTAGTATGTTGTAGAAGTTTAAATAGGGGAGACTAGATAATGGAATTGTTGGATCCAGAAGCTCAATAATGGGAGGAATTATGGTTATGTGGCATTCATGTAGAATGATAGTAAAATGGATGCCATAGGATTGGCATAAGGGATGATTGGTGGTAAAATGGATGCCATAGGATTGGCATAAGGGATGATTGGTGTTCCCATAAACGAGATTATGAGTAAGAGCAGTATGTCCAATCCGGATTCTGAGGAGCTTTCGCGCCCAGAATTTCGGTATGGATGTTGAATAGACTGGTTAATTGGTGGTTATCTAATGAGTCGACTCAAATGTATGTCGATATTGGTCCAGTCATCGTCCCTGCGGATGGATAATGGTGTTAGTTGCCATTCTGTTAGTAGGTGAGGCAGATTGGGAATGACTGTGATCACTGGTCGACGAAGTGTTTCTACAACCAACTTGACAGCACTTTCATTGCACACAATTCTCACATGCCCCGGCACCCATTACAACTCGACGCTCCTATTACTAAGTAGGCTATGATGAATTGCCCTAAGAACTGGTCATTCGATGGACTACAAATGACTTTAAGGGCGGCAAGGCTGTCCCATTGGCTGGGAATATTGGTCGCAATTTTCAATTACCGTAATATGGAGTTACCCTATAAGGGAAGATTCCATAACATAGTGCGCGGGTGCTGCAGCCAAAAAGTTCGACAACCGAAAAAGATGTAGTATCGGTGTCAGCGGCGGCACCCGTGAACAACAGTCGATGATCTTTTAATTAATCCGTCCAACTGTTCAAGGAAAATTTTCCAATATGCCTTCTGAAACTTGTCAAGAGAAGCACTCTAAACTTTATTCCCAACCACGGTTTCCGGAGAAGCCGTTGTATACGCGAGAACAGACTGTCTGGTGTGCATTTTGATCTGACTTTTTGCCATATGATAAGCGTTTAATCTTGAAGATTATAATCTGGACTATACATGATTTTAACAAGACGCCACCAAAAGCCACACAACACGAAAAATTTTACCTTTATTTTGGAAAATTTTCAGATTTGCTAACAACCGTTGCATTTATTTTTATAGATCCAAGTGTCAACAGTAGCCGATTTAACGCGAAGATGATGACAACATCTACATAAATGTTATATACAGAAATGTTATTCCCTTTAAAGATGTGCCTTTGGCGGAGGCGTTGTTGCCACTTTTCGTGTAGCAGTGCTGGAAGGCTGCAACTGAAATCACCTTCAGCTCGTCGGTTATACTCCTCTTTTGAATGATATCGTACAGTACCAAGATGACGTCGTTTTGGATGTATTTTTATTCTTTACTACCCCTTCCCCCCTCCAGAAAAACTCATGCGGACTCCCTTTTGTGCTGGTAAAAACTTAACTGAGATGGCCATGTGACATGGTGGAATGTTTAAGTGTCTGCAGTGTCCCCGATCTGACGCAAAGAACCCTATTTCTTAACCTTTTAAGTACTTTTGTTGTAAAAAATTTGGTTGACAATTTATCCGGGGAAGTCTAACCTCACAAAAGCCCTCACTTTTATCCCCATTTTTATTAGTTTTCAAAAGATTGCACGTATGCAGATAATTTTCAGATTTTTTTAGCATTAAAAAATCAACTACCCTTAAAGTAATGGTCAAAGTATAGATTAAAATGTTTAAAAAATATAGTCCTCCTATCTATAATGGCAAAATTGTGGCAAATATAATAAAATACAAATTTTATCAAATTCTAAAATTTCTATGAATTTGATTTAACTTTACTTTCTGAACCGAAATTTTGGATAATTCTTTATAAAATAGCGATAATCAACATCAGTACAAGAATTATATACTTTTTATGTTAATGAACATATTATTAAATATACCATAGACTAGAGAAATTGTCTCAGCTCATGGTTATTTTTGAACATTTCCCAATTTATGTGCACTTATACTCATATAAGTTATAAGCAGATTGTGGTGTTTAAAATTGACTTGATGAAAATATTTATCTTTAAAAATACAAAAAAAAAAATTGTCATTTGCTTACATTCAAAAAAAGCTCATTTTAAATACGTATAATATAAGTGCAATAAATATGTTTTGTTTATATTTCAAAAAAATATCTTTAAATTTAATTTTATTTTATAAATAAACAAATACTGTTATTTATTTGAGAAAGGAGGACAACTAATTTATACTATATTAGTTTCACAATAAATAATTCAAATTCGTTTTGAAAGTATGTCCATTAACTACAATATTATTGTGAAATTATAAAACTAAAATGGATACTTTACTATAAATATTTGTGTAATTTGCTCGTCGAAAAACTATATTCTAAACAATCGATGAAAATTCGTCATTGGAAAAATACAAGATACGAATAGGACACAACTCATGACCAGACTAGTTAGCATTTCTATAATTAGTTTCAAATGTTTTCTAAATGAAAATCTATTTATGCTTTTGAGATATTAGCTCATGTCCAAGTGAACTTAATTATTCATTTCAATATGAACTATAATATTTCAAATGGAAATGTTCAATAAGTTTTTAAGAAGAATTGCATTAAATTCGACTAATAAGATATGGTATATTATTATTTTCTCTAGTTTGGAAATTTTCTACACATTATTTTTTTGTGATCTCGAGTTTCTCTAGAAAAATAACATTATTATAAACTGTCACCTGATTATGCGCTATTTGATAAAAAAAAAATTAATATAATAATTTTATTCTATTATTAAGGGTGTGGTCCTGCATCATAGACCCCTGCTCATATCCTAGGAATCATAATAATAATAAAATGATTATTTTCTATTGAAATAATTTAGGAGGTGAAGCGATCTGGCAACACCGCGAGCTTTTGGAGAGGATTCATTTTTGGTGGCATAACGTTTTTTAGAGGACCAAGGTGCTCAGAGACGCCTTCAAGATACTTTACTCAACAGAATTAAAAAAAAATTAAATAAATTACAGCAAAAAGCTTTTCCAAAAACATTGTCAATATTTCTAATTTTTTAACAAAATTTTCACCCATTCCCATTTTAGGCAATTTGATTTCTTCAAAAAAAAAAAAAAAAACTTCATATAATAATATTTTATTCTATTATTAATGGTGTGGTTCTGCATTATAGACCCCTGCTCATATCCTAGAGACGATGATAATAAAAAAATAATAATAATAAAACGATTATTTTCTGTTGAAAAAATTGAAGAGGTGAGCGATTTGGCAACATTGCGAGCTTTTTGGAAATATTCTTGATATATAAAGGAGTTTTTGGAGAGGATTCATTATCGGTGGCATAACGTTTTTTAGAGGACCAACAATCTCAGGAACACATTCAATATAGAAAATTTATGAAAATGTGGAACCTTATAAAAAGGATTTTTTTTTTATAAATAAGTACTTGAGAGGCTCAGAAAAATTGTTATTCATATCAGAT
Organism: Atherix ibis; assembly: GCA_958298945.1. NCBI lineage: Eukaryota > Metazoa > Arthropoda > Insecta > Diptera > Athericidae > Atherix > Atherix ibis. The sequence goes on along the minus strand of OY282610.1, from coordinate 33,503,470 downwards.
CAGACATTTCAGACACGCTTGGATGTTCCACCATCACAATGGATTGAAAGGGGATTCGTGTGATTCCCTAGATCCCCTATTCACCTGATCTAAGTCAGTGTGGCATTTTTTTTGGTGCTGACGATAACATCCAAAAAGCCATCCGTGAGAGGTATCTGGCAATACCGTTACACATAGCTCATACGTTAGTCCCTCCTTGAACAATTTATAGAGCGTGATGAGTGACGTTCTGTTTTTTCAGTGTTGGGGAACATTTCTTACCAAAAGCACAAGTGTTTTGATGGCATTCAGCATTTTTGATGGACAAAGAAGCAACGGAAAACGAATGTTATTTAGGGAGGTGCTCAACATCGAAAACTAATGAAAAAGTATCCCCTTGGAAGTTGTTGTGTGGTCAGACCACCCAGAATAAACTGTCAACCAAATTTTTTACAATAGAAGTCTTTAAAAAGATCAGAAATAGGGTTCTTCGCGTCAGATCGGATACTGCAGATACTTGGACATTCCACCATGTTACATGGCCATTTCAGTTAAGTTTTTACCGGCACAAAGGGGAGTCCACGTTAGTTTAGGCGATTTAGGGCGGGGGCGGGTGGTCATCTTGGTACTGTTTAATATCACCCAAGGAGAACTATAACCGACAAGTTGAAGGCGATTTCAGTGAAAGCATTCCAGCACTGCTACACGAAAAGTGGCAACAATGCCTCCGCCATTTCTGTATAATTTCGATTTTGTCATCATTTATTAAAGTGAATATATTCGATAAATGATCAATTAATAATAATTTAGAGATTTTTCTCCGATTTCAGTGAGAAAATAAAAATAAAATTTTAAGCCACTTTACATCATAGTTTATATGAAAATGTTCACTAAATTGATTTAAGTATTCACAATTAGGACAAAAGAAGAACCGCTTCTAATTGTACTGATAACATCGAAACACCCTCGATAAAAATGCATGTTTTTTTTTTTTTGTTATTCCAACTACTACGAGAATTACAATAATACCAACGACATAATCGAAGAAACCACTTCTAATACTACTCCTAGTATTTCTAAGCTAATAGTTAATAGTCATTGAAATAAATCATGTAAGAATGAAAATATTAAGAATTTCTTGACCCTTTTTTTTCCTATCTCTCATTTCAATTGCCTAATAATTACTCATTATGGAGCGTAAATTGAAATTAGTTCCATTCTTGTCCCTTACAGAATAGGGGCCAAACCGAACACAGTTAAAGATGGCCTCTTATCGAGATTAATAAATTACGATCGGAATGTGGGTATTGATTGTGCCGACCATGCGGAATGTGGACCAACTATGCGTATATATACAGAATTATGGATGCACGTACAAGTGTGGTGCACAACCAATGCAGCCAATCGATCAATTTAAAAAAAAAAGTGAACGATGATGAATGAACGGACGACCAATCAATAAATTTAGTAAATATTAAAATGTCAACTTGATTTTTATTTTACTGATTTTTTTTTTATTGTATTTTATTGATTTTAGTTTTAGGCATCCATTTTTTTTTTATATTGTAGATACTAAAAACTAAAGGTTTATTCAATTTGTGGTCTGGAAAGTATATTTCAAAAGTATATATTTTAAATTCATACTTGATAAAAAAATTGTATTTTATTATATTATTTGAAGCTTGCCATTATATAATAATTATAACTTCATTCAAATTACCATCAATCCTTTTGAGATAATTCTTGATTACTTTTTTAGCATATTTCGGGATGTAATTCGGCCATTGCTCGACGGATGTTCGTTTTTAAAGGGGACTAAAATTTAAGAATGATATATGCAAATAAGATTTTTTGTGTATTTTATAAGACAAAGTTAACTCATCCTGGATGTGATTTTTCTCCACACTTTCATTAATAGCAGCAATATTTCTAGTTGAACGTGCGCTGTTATATGGCACAGGTCTTAACGGATTATTGACATGTTCAGTTTATTCAAAATAATTTCACTATGTCAGCAATTGTTCGCTCAGCAGGACGATTATGACGACCATAATCTCCTTTTAAAACGCGAAACGTGACTTCGACAGAATTAGCCCTTTTGTAAAAAGTATTCATAAAATTAATTAGATTTTAGCGTACACATAGTTACATAATCAATCTTTAACTAAACAAATTCTATTTTTAACGATTTATATATTTATCCTTTGTCTAGCAGCAGGGCTGTATTTACCAAACCGAAAAATGGATATTCCGTTGTCAAACCAAAAAATTGTTCCCTGATATCATCACTAAATATATTCCGTAAAACACAACGTCATTCATCACGCTCTATAACTTGTTCATAAGTTACGACTAAAGTACAAGGTTTATGTAGCAGTATTGCCAGATAGCTCTCGGTGATGGCAGTTTTAATAATTTTCTTGGTAGTGCTGGGAGATTTCAACTGGAATTGTCTTCAACTTCTCCTTTACACCTTTCTGGATGCTATCATCAGCACCAAGATGACATCCTGCCAAGGGGTTTTTAATGTTGGAGAACAAAAAAATGCCACACTGATTTAGATCAGGTGAATAGGGGATCTGGGGAATCACACAAATCCCCTTTCCGTCCATGTGATAGAGAATATTGTGATGGCGGAACATCCAAGTGTGTCTGCAATGTCTGATCTGATATAAACAAACCTTTTTCTGAGCCGTTCCAGTACATATTGTATTTATAAAAAGTCCTATTTATAAAATAAAATCCTATGTTGAAGCCGTCCCTCAGCTTGTTGATCCTCTAAAAAAACATTATGCCACCAAAAATAAATCCTCTCCAAAAATTCCTTTATTGATAAATAATATTTCCCAAAAGCTCGCAGTGTTGCCAGATCGCTTACCACTTCAATTATTTGAACAGAAAATAGTCGTTTCATTATTGTTTGTTTATTATTATGGTCCGTAGGACATGAATAGGGGTCTATGATGCAGGACCACACCCTTAATAATAGAATAAAATTATTATATGAAGTTTTTTTTTTAAAGAAATCAAAATGCCTAAAATGAGAATAGGTGAAAATTTTGTTAAAAAATTATAAATATTCAAAATTTTTTGGTAAAAGCTTTTTGCTGTAAGTTATTTAATCTTTTTTCATTTTGTTTAGTAAAGAATTTTGAAGCCGTCCCTAAGCTCGTTGGTTCCCTTAAAAAACGGTATGCCACCAAAAATGAATCCTCTCCAAAAATTCCTTTATTGATAAATAATATTCCCCAAAAGCTCGCAGTGTTGCCAGATCGCTCACCACTTAGATTATTTGAACAGAAAATAATCGTTTTATTATTGTTTGTTTAATATTTAGGTCCCTAGGATATGATCATAGGTCTATGATGCAGGACCACACCCTTAATAATAGAATAAAATTATTATATGAAGTTTTTTTTTTAAAGAAATCAAAATGCCTAAAATAAGAATAGGTGAAAATTATGTTAAAAAATTATAAATATTCAAAATTTTTTGGTAAAAGCTTTTTGCTGTAATTTATTTAATCTTTTTTCATTTTGTTTAGTAAAGTATTTTGAAGCCGTCCCTACGCTCGTTGGTTCCCTTAAAAAACTGTATGCCACCAAAAATGAATCCTCTCCAAAAATTCCTTTATTGATAAAAAATATTCCCCAAAAGCTCGCAGTTTTGCCAGATCGCTCACCACTTAGATTATTTGAACAGAAAATAATCGTTTTATTATTGTTTGTTTATTATTATGGTCCCTAGGACATGAATAGGGGTCTATGATGCAGGACCATACCCTTAATAATACAATAAAATTATTACATGAAGTTTTTTTTTTTAAAGAAATCAAAATGCCTAAAATGAGAATAGGTGAAAATTATGTTAAAAAATTATAAATATTCAAAATTTTTTGGTAAAAGCTTTTTGCTGTAAGCTATTTAATCTTTTTTCATTTTGTTTAGTAAAGAATTTTGAAGCCGTTCCTAAGCTCGTTGGTTCCCTTAAAAAACTGTATGCCACCAAAAATGAATCCTCTCCAAAAATTCCTTTATTGATAAATAATATTCCCCAAAAGCTCGCAGTGTTGCCAGATCGCTCACCACTTAGATTATTTGAACAGAAAATAATCGTTTTATTATTGTTTGTTTAATATTTAGGTCCCTAGGATATGATCATAGGTCTATGATGCAGGACCACACCATTAATAATAGAATAAAATTATTATATGAAGTTTTTTTTGTTGTTTTTATAAGAAATGAAAATGCCTAAAATGGAAATTGGCGAAAATTTTGTTAAGAAATTATAAATATTCAAAATTTTTTGGTAAAAGCCTTTTGCTGTAATTTATTTAATCTTTTTTCATTTTGTTGAGTAAAGTATTTTGAAGCCGTCCCTAAGCTCGTTGGTTCCCTTAAAAAACTGTATGCCACCAAAAATGAATCCTCTCCAAAAATTCCTTTATTGATAAAAAATATTCCCCAAAAGCTCGCAGTTTTGCCAGATCGCTCACCACTTAGATTATTTGAACAGAAAATAATCGTTTTATTATTGTTTGTTTATTATTATGGTCCCTAGGACATGAATAGGGGTCTATGATGCAGGACCATACCCTTAATAATAGAATAAAATTATTACATGAAGTTTTTTTTTTTAAAGAAATCAAAATGCCTAAAATGAGAATAGGTGAAAATTATGTTAAAAAATTATAAATATTCAAAATTTTTTGGTAAAAGCTTTTTGCTGTAAGCTATTTAATCTTTTTTCATTTTGTTTAGTAAAGAATTTTGAAGCCGTTCCTAAGCTCGTTGGTTCCCTTAAAAAACTGTATGCCACCAAAAATGAATCCTCTCCAAAAATTCCTTTATTGATAAATAATATTCCCCAAAAGCTCGCAGTGTTGCCAGATCGCTCACCACTTAGATTATTTGAACAGAAAATAATCGTTTTATTATTGTTTGTTTAATATTTAGGTCCCTAGGATATGATCATAGGTCTATGATGCAGGACCACACCCTTAATAATAGAATAAAATTATTATATGAAGTTTTTTTTTTAAAGAAATCAAAATGCCTAAAATGAGAATAGGTGAAAATTATGTTAAAAAATTATAAATATTCAAAATTTTTTGGTAAAAGCTTTTTGCTGTAAGTTATTTAATCTTTTTTCATTTTGTTTAGTAAAGTATTTTGAAGCCGTCCCTAAGCTCGTTGGTTCCCTTAAAAAACCATATGCCACCAAAAATGAATCCTCTCCAAAAATTCCTTTATTGATAAATAATATTTCCCAAAAGCTCGCAGTGTTGCCAGATCGCTCACCACTTAGATTATTTGAACAGAAAAAAATGGTTTTATTATTGTTTGTTTAATATGGTCCCTAGGGTATGAGCATGGGTCTATGATGCAGGACCACACCCTTAATAATAGAATAAAATTATTATATGAAGTTTTTTTTGTTGTTTTTATAAGAAATGAAAATGCTTAAAATGGGAATGGGTGAAAATTTTGTTAAGAAATTATAAATATTCAAAATTTTTTGGTAAAAGCTTTTTGCTGTAAGTTATTTAATCTTTTTTCATCTCATCAATAGATAAATGGCCATTTCGAATTATATTTTTTCGAAAGAACATATAAAATTTAAGCGTCAGTCAGTAGAGGACGACAATTCCGTTCACCAGCTCAAAACTATTGCTTACAAAAAACTTTAAATCTTTATAAATGTTGAGCCTTTCTAAATTTAACATACGATTATATCCCTGACACTTTATAACCACTTGTAAAAATTATAAAAACTATCGAAATATATCGGCTATAATGTCATTCAAACCATCCATTCAAATTAACTCTGACTTGGAGTAGTCCTTGAAAGGTATTACAAAAATGACCTTTTCAGATATTGTATTGTACATCTGTTGTTATATTGATCATTTAAATGCAGCTAACTTCACTAGTACTCATCATGCGGATATAGCACGTTTATTTTAGTGATGAAATGAGTTATTTTGAATAAAAGTGATTTTCATCGAATTTTTTTTTTCAAGTGTTATTAGCACATATGCTGTTGACTTTTGGTAATTAATTCGACAAACTTACGCGGATGGAAATTTATTAAAAAAACTAAATGTTATCATAATTGTATAATAATTTTTTTTTACAAAAATTTTCAGTAAATTTATTTAATTAGTTGTTATTCGGTTAAAAATTATTATCTTTTAATGAATGGGTTGGGTAGGTATTCAGATAGTTATCTATCATTGGTTTATGTCTGTTGTTAGGCTTATTAAAAAAAAAAACTAAGAAATAATCATGTCAAAATAAGACAAAAATCTTATTTTCTCAACTGTAAATTGGGTATATGGAAGAAGAAAAAGCATTTGTGCAGAAGAGCAGAGTGAATAGAACCTTCGTTCCAAAGAAAAATGAAAGTAAACGTTTTTATTATTATTATTATTCGCTCAATGCTAAACATGGTGGCAATAGTACCAGGTAACAATCAAATGAATAGTAGTAGTCATAGCTGCTAATATTGGTAGTCATAGAAATAGTATCTAAGCAGTAGTCAATTGGAAAAGTGTGCTATGAAAAAAAATCTGTATTTTCACAGTGGCAAACAAAAAAATATCAATTCTTTTTCAAACTAATTGGAAACTGGTATTTTATGAATTATTGTATATAGGAGTACTGCCATGGCAGAAACTGCATTTTCAACAAACAAATCCACAATGCAACGGGTCATGATGAAACGATCGATTGCAAACTAATGACACCAATAATTGTCAAGCAGTCGATTTCGAAGTTGCATTATCGAAATAAGTCGATAAATTTTGGCTAGCAGATACACCTAAGACCAATGAAGTCGACCTTAAATAAAAAAAAAATCTTTTCATAATTTTTATTTTTACTATTTTACCAGTTTTATATCGATTCGACTGCTATTGCCATATTTAAGGTATGTGTTCACGTGACAACTGAGAAGATGAAAATAAATCTTTTGATTCTTTCCAAGAAACTGGCTGCCTTCAGATCCTTTTTTGCCTGGTAACGCTTTTGTAGTCCAATGATTTTGATACAATCTTATGCATAGAATATTTTTGGTAGCCATCATTTTGGCTGTTATTTTTAGAATTGAAAAGGTACGGTTTTCTTAGAAGGTTAAAGTTTAGTCTTAAATCGTTAAAAAAAATTCGGTAAATTAATATGAATTTTTTTAGGTGAGGAAAATTTGTTTTTCTTTTTTTTTTTGACTGTCTGCTATAAAAATCAGAAATTTTGTTTGTTCGCTTGTATGTAAGGTGCCTAAGACAAGAGTCAGAGAGTATTTTATAGTAAAAAATACTAGTGGTCAGATAGTGTGACCCTAAAAGTATCATTTTATTATAGCTAATATTGAATGGTAAATTATTTTATAGCCTAAGAAAAAATAATAATATACAATAATGAAGTTTTTTTTGATTGTTAATTATTTAATTTTCATTGACTGCGGCTTTTTTTCCATAAATTATTATTTTTATTTCTTGCCAAAAATTAGATTTGTCAGTTAATTTTTAAAGGATTTTTGTTTTGGATGAAAAATGATCTTATTGTGACAACATAATTTGAGGTGTTGATGTGGTCCTTGGGGAATATCTCTTATTAAGGACAGCCGAAGAACTCAGGAATATCAAAAACTGATACGACTGAGCGCCCTTGTAAGATTAGATGGTCGATTAGTATTGAAGCTTAGTGAGTAGTCTTTGGAAGGGTCGAAACAATTGCTCTTCATGTTAGATTGAAGATTTTGAAGACTTTTCGCAGCTTCCTATGACTTTTTGCAGCTCCCGTTTTACATGGACATCTTGATCAATGAGTTTTTGTTTGAAAAAAAACCATTCATTTGCTTCCCCAGCCTCGCTATTCACTTGATATAAGACCACGTGATATTTTTGTAGGGACGGGGTGGGGGAGGAGGTTGTAAGAATAAGATTACATCTAAAAGCACATCATCTTCTTACTATCAATATCATCCAAAAGAGTGTATCGGACGAGCTGAAGGCGATTGCAGTTGAATTTTTCCAGCACTGGTACGAAAACTGGCAACAACGCCTCTGCCAATATATAGCTATCGAAGGGAACTACTTCGGACAGGCGTCAAGGGCTCGTGCTATCTCTTCGAAAAGTGTGTGTCCTTTTCTGAATCAGCAAAATACTCCGTAGGGACATGAACATTTATGAGACTGAAATGTTTGGATTAGCGTCGCACATAGATTCTCACTTACCGCTTCAAATCCCATAGTAACTGGCTTCATCTTCTGACTGAGTAAAAAGCCTCTTCCAAGCATGTGGTATTTTTGCTCTTCTCCAAAATACTAGTTGCTCTCCACCGTATTCGTTATAATGGTTTTTTTTAGTCTGTAGCGTAGACAGGGCTATCGGCTAATTGCAAAAATACGCATTTTTTTTTTCGAGTCAGTTGCCGTTATTACCGTACAATTTTAATTATTTTTATAGAATGAGGGAATCTGTTCCAATTCCTGAAATTTCAACTGATGTAGGTCTTTAGGCTTTTAGGCCTACTTGGCGGGCAATTATAGTTTCACCACTGGTCTATGGACTTAATAAAAAAACGGTCAGCACCTATCCTATAGAAGTATCTGAGGAGGCTATTAAATAAGCAATGGGGTATTCGGGGGAAGGTAATGAGAATGTTATACAAGGGCGTATTTGTTGCATGCATGGCCTATGGAGCTTGCGTTTGCCGTGATGTGATGCATTTTAAGTATGCTAGAGACAGAATCAACAGTATTCGGCGGTTGGTTCTGTATGCATATCTGAATGTTTGTAGAACAGTCTCCATTGATGCAATGCAGGTATTAGTGGGACAAGTCCCATGGGATCTAGAGGTGTTCCGTAGAAGTATTCTCCATCGGATGCGGCGTGGCATTATATTAGCGGATAGCTGCCCTGTTCTGAATGAGGAAATTCAGGAGTTTAGAGGCTCTAGTCCTAGAAAAAATGTATGAAATTTGGCAACAGCGTTGGGATGAGAGTGAGAATGGGAGATGGAACCAAACAAGTTTGAATGTGGCCTGTGCCTAGGGATTTACAAGATTCCTTACCGTAGCTCAATGAGCAGAGTACAAACCGAAGTACTCTTAAAACAAAAGTTGGTACCACGGGAATCGGGGTGTTAAAACATACTATGCCCGATAATGACGAATCGGGGTGTTAAAAAATACTGTGCCCTCTTCCTTTTACAGCCGCGATGGGGGCAGGAGGATCCTTCGAGGAGTTTTTGGCATCCTAAATGAGTATACATGATTCCGGAGCCTATTTAACGATAAGATCCTGGAGCGTTACCGCAATCGCCATGTTGTGAATAAAATTAAACCCAATTAAAATCGGTGGGCTGGACACTTAATACGTATGGATGAGCAAGGTCCTGCCCGGATGTAGTGTCGAACTGGAAAACCGTATCGCGAAGCCAACGCGTCAGTCCTAGACTGCATGCCCATTTATTATTCATTATGAAGGGGATATTATTTATTTTTCAAAAATGACATAAAATTATTGAGAAAAAAAATCAGTCGTAAGCGCGGGGCAATACATAAAAATTTATACGAAAATTGCTTAAGTAACTTAAAAAAATAATTTATAATTAAGGCATTTTTTTTTTTGAATAAAAAACAAAATTATAAATGGAAATATTTTTGATTAAGTGTCTTTGAATTATATGAAATGAGGTATCACAGCCGAAGGCACCTATCGCAATGGCTATAGTGCCTGTCATTGCCATTGAATACGCCAAATTATTAGTTGTAGAACTTAAATAATTCTAAAAATCCCCATGAAAAAAAACACCAAAATTTTACAAAAAAAAAACCCCAATCAAGTATTCACAGTCATTTGACATTTTTGTTTTTATAAAAATTAAAAATTGTTTATCTACAGAGATATTGCTTAGTTAAAAACTATTATTTAATTCAAGATAAATTATATATTAAAAAAAACATATATTAAAAATATATTCAGAAAGAGTTCAAAATATATTTAATTTTTTTTCCATTCACAAAATCTGATGGTAAGATTTCTGTACACCCTTTCAACACTATCGTTAATATTCCGATTATGATCAAAAATTTTTGTAACACTTTCGAAATTTATGTTGTTATTGTTGTATAATAAAATAAAATTAAAACCCCCAAATTTACAATTCCATGCATATTAAGTAAGTGCAATTGTTTCCTAATTGAAGTTTGGAATATGAATTTTCAGTTAATAAAATTTGCTGTGCCAATCAAAACTTTCAATGGTAATTTTTAAAAAATAATTTTCGCTTTGCACATATTATTTTGTTATTTTAGCTAGTCAGTAATTTTTCTTTTCTTTTCTTATTGGTATTTAATACGAAAAGCCCAAGCCTTGACCTCGTTCATCTTCAGTCAATTTTAATCAACAGAAAATTGATAAAAAGCTCATTTTGTCTGATAGTAAGCATACGAAAAGCAGAAAAAACCTTCAAATCGAACAGAAAACACAAAAGCTGGCGCCCCGAGCAAAATTTTTACAATTAAATTAATTTCTATTGTACATCTTATCCAACAAAATAAATTACATTTTACCATATTCAAATTGAAAATACTACTACTTTTAATAGGTAGAAAAATACCTACTATTTTTCGAATTCTTTAATTTAGTAAAAAAAGCAAAAAAAAAGAAGAAAATTACCACTTTAGTAAAAAGAATAATATTTTTTATGGGATGTTAATAACTAAATTATATGGAAAGTTTTCTATTGAATTGCGTAATTTCTAAAAAAATTAATTTAGATAAAAAAGGTAAACTTCTCAACTGTCGACTATAATTAAGAATCGCAACATTCTGATTTTATGTGTGGGAGTATTTTTCGCAAATTTGATTGCTCTGTAAATTTAGAAAGCACTCTTTTCTATGCATAATAATTTATATTTAGAAAATTGTGCTCAAAATTAAATATAAATAAATAAGAATATTGATAGAGTCGGTAATTGTTTAAAAAAAAAAATACATTATTTATTTTCTGTTCTAATGAACGTATTTATAGAATGACTTTTTCAGCAGATAATATTTGCAGATACGACATAATATAGTATATTGGTTAGTCGAAAAAGTTCATGGTGTTTTTTTAAAAAAGTAAAATAGAGAGACGCTTAAATGAGAGTGAATTTATTCTCCATTAGTGTAGATAATGTGTTGCCATTTTTTCAAGTGGTTATTGCGGGCCTCTTGTGAAGCCTGGTTGGTTGGTTCTTTTATGAGAGTTTTGCAGAGAGCGAAACTAGTGGTAGTCTGAGGGTGCTATGTCTGGGCTATATGGTGGATGCATCAAAACTTCCCAGACGAGATCTCTTGATTTTTGACGCGTTATCAAAGATGTGTGTGGTCGAGCGTTATCGTGGTGGAAGGTTTTTTCTCAATCGCTTAGTGAAATCTCTCGAATTGCTCACAGTACAATGCCGTTCATAGTGAATCATACATACAGCATAACCTTAATGGTCGTCAATCCTGGCCAATCTCTCTTTTACCATGAATATCTTGAACGATATTCGCGTATTTTACACATTTTTCATCGCCAACAATGGTTCGCTTTAGAAATGGCTCGATTTCATTGCGCTCCAGCAGAGTACCGCAGATAATAAGTCAGTATATTTTAAGTTTGAACGAATATTCTCGTATTTTACACATTTTTCATTGACAGTTATGATTCGCTTCAGAAATGGCTCGATTTAATTACGCTTCAGTAGCGAGTATCGCAGTTGTTAAGTCGATCCATCTATTTTTTGCACTCAATTCGATTTTATTCGCAATTTATGAATAGCTAATTTCTGGAGCAATGGGGCTCATTTTTTGCTTCGACTATATGTCAATACATAAAATTACCCTAAATCGGACTCTAAAAAACCGCAAGTGACTGTAGAGAAGCTCTTATATCCTTGAAAAGTTACTGTCTGTTGTGCATTTTGGTGTGAAGGTGTCATTGAAGACTTCAACTTGGAAGTCAAATCATTTGTGGTTTCAGCAAGATGACGCCATAATCCACACAACATAACAAATTTTGGCTTTAGTGCGCAAAAATTTACGGAAAACGATTAATTTTGAAATTTTCTGATGACAATTGACCACCAAGATCGTGCCATTTGACACCTAAGGCACGAACTATACAAACAATCCTCAAACTTTCGATTATTTAAAAATGTCAAGTTATGGCCGAATTACAGGCTGAAATGTGCGGAAAATTATCAAAAATTACCACAAAATGATCGAGTCCTACAAGAAAGGTTGTGGTAGCAATTTGAATAATGTTGTTATGCTTGAAGCATAATGGCAGCGTTTGGACAAAATAATAAAGTAAAAATTTCATTTACATCGGAATTTTATGATTGCCTTATTTGAATTGGCTTTTACAGCACAATATTTTTTCATCGATAATTCGATTTTTTCACGATATGCTACTTGATCGTATGTGGTGCAGATTATTTGCCATAAATATATTTTTTTTGTAGAGATTTTAGGACTCTTTCGCAAATATTGAATTATATCAGAGTCCAGACTTCCCAATTTGTTGAGAACAGATCACTAATGTCCAATAAATGAGCTTAAATTTGGTAGTGCCATATTAAAAAGAAATTATGTGAATACCGATTAAGGTTACGGGCGTCGGGGGACTCTGGAATTATCTGAGAATAGGAGTTAGTAAAATTTCAGGCTCTGAATTTATAATGAAAAATATTCTTAATGATAACATTTGCCGTATTTTTCTTCAAACATTTTTTCATTTCTCTAGTAAAATACGAAATTACTAAGTAAGGTTAGCTGGAAAATAATTATTAGCTATAATGGACTTATAGGATCTTCTCCTTATTCGATTCAGATTATTTTTTAGATTTCTCTCCTGAGAATTTTTCCTAAACAAAAAAAGTTCCTATTTCCAAAAAAAAGTAAAATTTCTGTAATCGGAAAACACTGTATACCGTGTTCCCAATATTTCTTGCAATATAGCATACCCAGGAATCGAGTGCTTAAATATTACTCAAAACCCTATTTTCTAATGATGCTGAAAACGGAGCATAATTTCAAAATCTTTTAAAAAAAAAATACTTTTACCCAGACGCATATGAAAGTGCTCACATAAATTTTACATCTAACAAAACGTAATTATACCATTTTTAGTAAATAATATGGAAAAATTGTACACCAAATAAGCTAAGTGCAGTAAAATTAAATATGTCTGCTTAAAAAGGACTTTATACTGTGCTATGTCCTATTCCCTTTTAAAATTAAAAATAAAGATTTTAATGAATAGTAAAATTTTAATTTCGAGATTTGTTAATGTTCACTTTAATAATTTTATATTTTATACAAAGCAGCCAAATTAATGCAATATAAAAATTTTAATTTTAAAAACATCTCATTTCAAAGTTTTTTTTAAATTTATTTTTACTTTTCGTAGCACAAATTGGATAACACTCACATTAATATGCACTAACAAAAAGGAATAGTTTTTTTTTTTTTACTATTTAATATAAGTTAATTACTCTTTTTATTGGATATTCAATATAAATAAATCATTATCGAAAAAAATTGACTTAACCTTCTTGATTTAAATATCATTTCCTACATAATTAATTAAATTTCCATTTTCACAAGTTAACTTATGCAAAAATTTGCAGTAAATAAAATAGCGTCAACAAAAAAAAACATTATAGATGCATAAAATATCAACAACAGCAAAAATTTATACTAGATAAGCAAATTATCTTATCATTAGCATAGTTATTTAATAATAATAATTTTGTTAGTATTGAAAACGTGTTGATCTGTTGACTGGATAAATTCTCTAGCGACCGGTGTTCTCAGCTATCCTTAATCAGCCTCGCCTACTAAAAGAATGACAAATAATATCCTTAGAAATTCATACTGGACTGATTTTGAGAGCTTTTGACCTAAAATCCAGTCTACTCAACAACCTTGCCGAAATTGTCGGAACAACAATTGCTCAAAATCATGATAGGGCATACTACCATCTGGTCCATAACTTTCTTTTTCCCCTTCAAAGTGGATCCTTTGGGCAGTAGTATAGTCCTTTGGCTATAATCGACAGTACCAATACAATGGACACGCTTTGATGTGTATCTTGATCTCGGAAAACCAAAAAAAAATTCACACGGTTTGATCTCTTGTTGTTAGAAGGGGGGGGGGGGGGGGGGGGGGTGTGTGTATAATACCAATAGTCCCTTTTTCGGGCAAAAACGTAATGGAGATGCTAATGAGGTAAGGTGCCTTGTCGTGGTGAAAAATGCAAGTGTCTGCAGTGTCTAATCTGTTAAGGACGGTTTTTATGAAGCCTTTTAAGGACGGTTTTTTTAAAAAAAAAATTTGGTTAACAAGTAAAAATATTCTAAAAAGGCTATTTCTGAGCCTTTCAAGGAAATGTTTTTATCAAAAAAATTTCGTTCATTGTTTATTCTGGGTGGTTTGACCTCACAAAATCCCTTTGAAAGGTACCACATTTGCATCAATGTTGTAGCCCTGCCTGAGTGAGGTTGCCCTTCTAATAGTTTGTGTCATCGAAAAACTCGCGCTTTTGATAAGAAATGTTCCCCATGTGCTCGGTCCAATTCCTCGCAAGTCAAACTGCCGGATTCTCCGAGCTTTGATTTCATTAGATTTTATTTAATTTATTAAAATAATAATAGTAATTATTATTATTAGTATTTTTTTTTTATACTGAATATTGAGTTTGTCTGTTAAATATTAACAAACATTGACAAAAATTATGCTCTTCTCTCTACACACTGACAAATAAGTAACTTACTTTTTGCCCATAAATTGTGTTGGCTTTGCAACAAAATAATAATAATAAAAATTAACTTTATCGAATAGAGACATTTTTATATGCCAAACACGATATAAAAAACTCAAACTGGCAACAATTTTCAAAGTGCGTATTTATTACGAAAATCCTCTATAATCATCACATCATAATGTTGCGAGTGTATAAATAAAATTTTGGGTAGAATTTCGAGATTGTCTTATACGAGAAAAAAATATCTAAATTATAAAAGATACAAAGTTGAAGACGTCCGAAAGTACTACATCGAATACGAAATAATGCATAGAATTGTGAAAGGGGTGTATGTGTCAGGGATTCATCCCCCCAACCACACCCCCTTTTTCCATTACTTATACTTCTTCTTCTTATTCTTTTTCATCTTCTACGCTCTCTCTCTTAAAATAGTGTGTAAAAAAAACAAAACGAATACAGACAAAATTGTATGTGGTAAAAAAGAAAATTGTTAAATGTAAAATTTCTCATAGAAGATACTCGTATCTAAAAGGTATTCTCGTATTTATGTCGGCATGAACATTAAATATGCTATGGAGCATATGGTATGTCATTTTCCACATACACGAATTTCCCAAGGAAGAGAAGGAAAAAAATACTGAAAATATTCTGTGAGGAAAACTCTACTTTAATGCCATAAGGAAAAATACTCGAAATAAATCAATTTTAATATTTCCCATGATTTGGAAACAATTTTCTTTTATGTAACGTACAAGATTTTATTTTTAGAATATTCCAATAAAGTTTCTCTTTTTTTATTTTTTTTTAAGAAATAGTTCACAATGTTTGATATTTTTATATAGAAAATAATATTTTTCTAGAGTCGTATTTTATTTGGTTTTGAAAATTGTAGAAAACTAATTTGAGTTAAAGAGAGAAAAAAAAATTGAGCAAAGTTTCTAACAAAACTTTTTCAAATAAAATTAATTAGTTTAAACAAAAAAAAAAAAATCAATTATTAAATTTACGTTTAGTCTTTCAAACTAAGAACCAAGCTAAGAGCTTTTTTAAAAGAGGCTCTTGTTAAATTGAGGTTCAATTCCAACGGCTGATGCGGACCATAGGTCTCAGATTATGTCCAACATGCCTAAATGAAACTTTATTGGTCACATCCCCCGACTTGAATGTACACGATGTAAAACCTTGTCAACCAATGTGATGAAAGTTCTCATGAGAGAAATTCCATGGGACCTGGACAGTGCTTCGTAGAAGCATCCACTACAATCTAACAGTTCGGCTGAAAAGTTTATAAGATAACACAGTAAAAATATTTTTTTTTTCAAAATTCATTTTTATTATTCAACATAGTTGCCTTCGAGGGCGATACAGCGATTATAGCGATCTTGCAACTTTTCAATACCATTTTTATAGTACTCTTTCGGATTTGCCTCAAAATAGGCCTCAGTTTCGGCAATCACTTCATCATCGATCTTAAATTTCTTGTCAGCGAGCATTCTCTTGAGGTCTGCAAACAGGAAAAAGTCGCTGGGGGCCAGATCTGCAGAATATGGTGGATGGGGAAGCAATTCGTAGCTCAATTCATTGAGTTTGCCCATCGTTTTCATCGACTTGTGACACGGTGCATTGTCTTGGTCAAACAACACTTTTTCTTCTTCAAGTGAGGCCGTTTCTTAGCGATTTCTTTCTTCAAACAATCCAATAACGCTATATAATAGTCGCTGTTGATCGTCTGTCCCTTCCGGAGATAGTCAATGAATATTATACCATGCGCATCCCAAAATATAGACGCCATCACCTTGCCAGCCGACTGTTGCGTCTTTCCACGCTTTGGATTCGGTTCGTCGCTCGCTCTCCACTCTGCCGACTGCCGATTGGACTCTGGAGTGTGGTGATGGAGCCATGTTTCATCCATTGTCACATATCGACGCAAAAATTCGGGTTTATTGCGCTTGAACAGCTCCAAACACTGCTCAGAATCATCAACACGTTGTTGTTTTTGGTCCACAGTGAGCTCACGCGGCACCCACTTTGCACACAGCTTTCGCATGCCCAAATATTCATGCACGATATGTCGAACACGCTCTTTCGATATCTTCAGAGTCTCAGCTATCTCGCTCAACTTCACTTTACGGTCATTTAAAATTATTTTGTGGATTTTTTTGATGTTTTCTGCCGTAACCACCTCTTTTGGGCGTCCACTGCGTTCTGCATCAACTGTGCTCGTACGACCAGTTCGGAATTGACGAAACCAATATTCCACAGTTGAAATAGCTGGAGCAGAGTTCCGATAACGTTTGTCAAACCATGCTTTGGTTTCCACTGTATTTTTTTTCATCAAAAAGCAATGCTTTATCGATACACGAAATTCGTCTTTATCCATTTTTTTTCAATAACAAAAGTTGCTTCACTCAAAATGCTATATCTCACGAACCAATCGACCGATTGCTGTCATTTGAAGGATGATGCTTTGTGATAATTATGTAGATTTTTGCAAGAGGCGTCATCTAGACGTCAACCTTATAAACATTTCAGCCGAACTGTTACGGCGGAGCATCCCGCTTGCTGGTTGTTCGGTTATGAATGAAGAGGTTCAGGATCTTAGTCCACGTCAGCGGCGTGTACTGGTCCTGAATAGAATGTGTGAAATTTGGTAACGTCGATGGGATGATCGTGGGAATGGCAGATGGACGCACATGTTCATTTTGGTCGTGTGATTCGTGTCTATGTATGGATTTGAATTTGTCCCAAGTTCCTTGGGTCCTAATTCACAGGACATGCCAGTATGAATGGGTTCTTGTACGGGCGTGGTCTGGCTGCATAGGGTAGATGCCCTTATGGGGCGGCGGAGGAGAGTGACAAGCATCTTATCATCGAGTGTGGCTTGTCCGGCGATTTGTGTAACCTAGGTGTATGTGGGATTGTAGTGAATGGTGTATTAGGTATGAATACCTTAATAGATTTGCCGTGGCACTTTTTGAGAGGAAATGTCACGCAAGGTGGCTACAACCGGGTGAAAAACCAAAGTCGATTCCGGTTGTACGTTCGGGTCTTGGCGAACCCGCGTATCTGAGCTGGCGTAGCGGGGCCTAGGGATTTACAAGATTCCTTACCATATCTCAATGAGTGAAGTATAAACCGAAGTACTCTTAAAACAAAAATTTATACTATGGCAATCGGGGTGCCCCATGGTATTAAAACACACTGTGCCCGACAATGGTGTGGCGCCTTAGGCAGCAAATTGGTGGCTGTGGTTAATACCTGCTTATGACAGTAGAGGTTTAAATAGTCCTCGCCACTAACATTTGGAGTAATCAGCTTGTAACTGGTTACTTACTGTAAACTGCCAGTAATGGTGGTGCGTTGATTGAGTGTAACTCAATCCCTATGTACGTAGGCGGCTCGTGGTTTTATGTTTAACGACAGATAAGTCACGTTTTAATAATATAATATTAATGGTCACAGCCCGATAGTCAGTACTTGAGTACAACAGTCTTAAGCAACCTAAGCCGTTTTTTTTAGTGAAGGCTTTTGAAGCAATTTGAGCTACTGTATGTGAGGTGGGAGTTTAAAGGGATTATTTCTTGGAAGGTCTCGATACGCCTACTGTGTATATATATCGTAGTAAGACGACAAAACCGCGAAAGCATATTCCAGTATAGACCCCACTAAGGAACATTATAAGGTAGTCGACGCAAATTATTATAAGGTAGCCTGATAAAATCTATAGGTCCGATAGGACTTAAGCCAATCAAGTAACATTAGCGGAAAGTCCATTTTCTGAAGTTTAGTTAAAATTATTGAATAAGGGAGTTTACCAAAGGCCTTACTGAAATCAGTTTGCTTATTAATTTTTTAGTTAGAAATTTGAAATGTGACATTCACCATAAGGGTTGTCGTGGACCTACCAGGGATCAAGCCAGGAAGTTTGATGGATAGTCTTACCCGGAAAATAATTTTTATTATACTTAAATCCCCTTGCAAGGGCGTCATTTCTGAGTGTATGATGCAGCTATAAATTCTGAAGTGGCCTACGGATCTTGGCGAAACCACAGTACCTGAGCTGGTCTAGCAGTGCCGATGAATTTACAAAGATTCATTACTGTAGTTCTTAGTGCGAAAAGTACCCACCAGGTACCGTGAGGATCAGGAGTCCCACAGTGGTTCGTCCGCCGTGACCGGCTGAGGTGAAAAGCCTTTAGAGGAAACGTGTTGGCTGTGGTTGACACCTACATCAAGGGTAGAGCCCTTGAACTGGAGTTGAGGGATGGCAGAATCACTCCAGATGATAGTGGAAGTTTAGCCAACTATCTTGTAACTGGTCAGTGACTGTCAGCAAATTGATATACCTTTAATGAATGGACCTAGTTTAGAGGAAGACCAAATGTTTCCGCAAATATGAGTGGAGTAACGAGGCGAGTAGTCTATAGGTTGAGACCGCCCACCATTGGAATTGACGGATGAAAAGACAGAACAGAATGTTTGCCTGCTTCATGCATGGAACTTTAAAGATGGTTAATGTTGGTAAATTGCCGAAATCGTAAAAAGACCAATTGCCATAGAAGGAAGCGATATGGTCCAAGCAAAGTTTCGAAAAAGAGCGAACGTAATGGAGTATTCCTTGCATAAGATGGCCCAAGCAGGAAATCAAATGAAGCGTTCGACCATCTGGATCTAGTCAGCTGAGCTGGCGAAATCCATTACCGCACAGGTTTGTTTGCGCAGATTGGCCGTATATCAATCCCTATGGTCATAGGCGACCGGCGGTATTGTGTCTAGCGGTAGGTTTACCGCGTTAAATTAAAGAATTATTCTGTACTTAAATCCAAAAACCTAACGAAAATCTCTACGAAATTTTATATTTACTCGTACAGTTTTTAACGCCATCTTCACTTTCATAGCCCATGTAATGATATGTCAGCACTAAGGGATTTTCTTTCCTCCTTGAAAAGCAGTAGAAGTGTATAAGTAAAGTTGTAAGACACTTGGGCGGTCTATCATATCAACGCCACCCCCTGTAATACGCCAACCTTCATCAATGGGTTTTGTCGGGAAAGGGGGTTTCTGTGGTTCTTTAACCCCCCTATTCACCAGATAAAAGTCCGTGTGACATTTTTTTTAGTTCCCCAAGAATAAAAAAACATCTAAGAGAACGTTATCTGGGTATTATCGATAACATTCAAAGAAGTGCAACCGACGAGCTGAAGGCAATTCCAATTGAAGCCTTTCAACACTGAATAGTGGAAACAACCCGAGACGTCTGCCATTAAAACCATACTGAAAATATATACAAAATATCTTTTTTTTTTAAATCTTGCATAGATACTTAATCTTCATAACGTAATTTTTAGGCATTCGATAAAGAAGCTTAAGAATTACGTTTTAGACGATAAAGTAAACATCAGTAAAAGTGGTCTTTGCTACCAAAAATATTAAAATAACAAAGAAAAAATACTAAAAAATATAGAATGACAAGATAGGAATAAGCCTCTTTAGAAAAAAAGTAAAATAAAAAGAAAAACTATTTTAAAAAAATTCAATTTACTAAAGAAAATTAATACGATCTTTAAAGATTTACCACGGAAATTTCTTTTTATGTTACTCGTATGGCGAACATTATCACATAATTTGGATTTAAAACTAAAAAAAAAAAATATTTAAAAAAATTATGGTTGAATGAAAAAAGATACTTTCTTCTATCAATCTTAAAATTACGTGTCCCGAGAACTTTCCGTATAATAAAGGTAAAATTTGTTATTTTTTTTGGTTTTGTTGACACCGTCTTTTTGATACTACATACCAAGTGTATAAGCTTAAATCCGTTGTTTGGTCATAGATGGCGTGAGTGAGCGTTTTAAGCTACCATGGGCACGCCATAGTTTTTTTTTTATGAGTTTGGCATCTGTCAACATTAATCAGTGCACATTGTCAGCAATTACGTACAACAACATTTTTTTGTTGCTTTCTAAGAAAAAAAAACATGTGTTTTTTTGACTAAAAACAGGCGATTTAAGCTTATACACCTGGTATAGTTCAGGTTAAAATCTTGAAGTGCAGACTAAAAAACGGTTGGTTATCGACAGTTATAGTCTATCCTTTTTATTTCAAAGAAAATCGGGCCATTGACACTTTCAGACCAAAATCCATACCAGAAAATTTCTTTTTGTGGAAATAATAGCTTCTGCACAGTTGCTGGTGAGTTTTCATCATCATCATCAACCGAGAGTCCGGTATAGGTCTGCTAAATCAAAGAACTTTTATATTCCAGCATATTTTTGACGTCCTGGCCAACGCTGTCACTTCAAATAACACAAGACATATCTTGTCTTCTGCGATCATAAATGGAGCGTCTTCTGGGACCATAAATGAAACTACCATAAGTGGAGCCAACCAACCGCAGCCTATTGAGTTTATTGAATTTATTAGGGGGATGAAAATTCCTGAACGCAAACAAGAGGTTTTTTTTGCTGAAAACCCATGTTTCCACAAAATACAAGACTAAGTATCCTGTACACAGCAAGAGCTTTAATATTGTAGTCAGAATATTCTTTTATCGGATGCGACCCTTTATCCTAAATAGAAAACTGATTCCTACCTGTATGCGACTAGTGGGTTTTTCGAGCCCACTAGTCGCATACAGGTAGGAATGAGTAATTTCGCATATTGACGTATCCATCGCAGAAGAATATTTTATTCGAAACTAGTAAAAAATGTGGCTATGATAAAATCCGAGATAATTTTGGAGAAAGTTCTTACCATTTAAAAGTATTTATACAATCTATATTATAAAATGCCACCCTTTAAGCTAGATAAATATTATCTTTACTAATATATATATATTTGACAGATGTCAAATGGCAATACTATACTTTCCGATGCCTAAAGTGGATAAATCTTTATGACACTACAAAGTGAAGAGAAACATTTCAAAGATATTTTAAGAGAAAATCTCTTAAATTGATTACAGTTAATTTTTAATAATTTCTTTAAAAATAATCAATCTATCGTAAGAAAAGATAATTTCTGAAATTCTTCACGGAGAATTTGAGAAGAAATATTCAATTTTATATGGATTTTTTCTTCCCAGCTCAAGATTTAGCATTTTAAATAAATTTTTTTTATTATTTTTTATTAGATCATATAATTTTTAGATAAAAGAATAAAGCAAAAATTAGATAATAACACAATTTTGATTGTGTTCGAAAAAGAAATAAAAATAAAAATAATGCTCAAGAAGATGAGGTCAAGAATAATTTTTCTCTTGGATAAAAGAAAAAAGAAGAAATTCTTTTTTCCTCTATTTTTTCTGCTTCTTCTGAAAACAGTTTAGTATTTCTTGTGATTAAGTGGCATCAAAATCAGTGAAATTGTATAGGATGAGAACGTGTGTATGCCCTCTAAATGGTATTGAATTCAACTAATCTCATCAAGATAAGTTACGGTGAACAGTTGCGGTTTAAGTGCTTGGCATCTTGCACCTTGCATCTCCATACATCTTGTCTAATGCCAGTAGTCAGTTACGTTAACTTCGGTGCGATCCAAGAAGTTTTTTCAATTTGTTTTGTTTTTGGGTTTTTTTTTAAAAATGTTTTTTTTTTTATTGTATTTTATACAATATTTATTGTGGAATGATTGAGAAAGATTCACTTGAGAAGAAGTGAAATTTAATGCCAGCCTCTTGACACTCGAGCTGTGCTCTTCTAGGCGTGATCCCAAAACGACCAATACCATTTACGAGTAGAAGATGAATGGTCTCTGGACGATTAGGTGACCATGACGACGGAAATGGTCTTCGCGCATATGGCCCAGCGTCTCGGAACAAATTGTGTTCACTGTTGATTTTCAAAAAATTGCTGGTTAATGGACTGAACTAACAGCTCATCCAACCCAGACCACGGGCCATGCCATACCATACGATTGAAGGCTGCGACGAGTGAAACGTGCAATGCTCCGCCAGACCATCTGAACTCAGTCAAGTGTTAAACTGCTTGTTAAGATATGCTCGACCAAAAAGTTGGACACAACAATTGTCGACAAAATCGAGGACGTCTTATTCTATCGGTGCGGTATCAGCGTTTTTCCACTAAATTATACGGTCCAGTCTTGTGTGCAGCAATTTTCCACACTGACCACAGTATTTCTTCTTAATACGACTATTCGAAGATTAAATTTCTTTCACTTGGTCAGATATAATTTCCTGCCTATACAACAATAATTGGCATTATTTGCATATACTTTTGCAATAAATTAAATAATGCAAAAATTTTTATCTTTTCCCTTTCTCTCTCTTTCTCTCTCTCTCTCTGTGATCCTTTCGTTCTATCTGCCATAAAAATTATTTTATGACTAAGTGTAACATGAATTACAATTAAAAGTAATTTCAGAAAATTTCACACTAACTGAAAATAGTTTTGTAATATTTTGAGTACAAATCCAATTTAAACTGCTAGAATTTCGATTGTTCAAACTGCTATAAAAGTCATCTGTGGGTGGTTTATGCGAAAAAAACTGCTATAAAAGTCATCTGTGCGTTATTTTTATGCCAAAAAAAAAAATAGCTCACATTAAGTGTAGGATTATCCACACATTTTGTAATTTGGAAAGAATTGTTCTTTTATGGTTAATTAGTTCAAAAACGCCATTTTACATTTTTGGATTATTAATACGCTACCAAAAAATACGATCAAATAGTAAAAACTTTCTGCAAAAGTCCTTAACTGCAAAATTTTCTTCAGCGATGAGGAATAATTTCAATAAATTGGGCTCTAAAAACCCACAACTGACTGTGGAGAAGTCATTGTATCCATGAAAAGTGACTGTTAGAGCTGAAGGTATTATTGATCCTTATTTCTTTGAAAATGCAGAAGGAGAGACTGTTTCTGTCAATTCTGAGCGCTATGGTCATATGATAACTACCGGTTTTTTGACCGGAACTTTAAGATTTTAATCTGGATTATATGCGAAAAATTCCCAGGACATATAATAACGAGATTTTGTTATGTCAATTGACGCTGAAGATCGTCCGATTTGATGCTGTTGGAGTTTTTTATTTATTAAAGAAGGCTACACGAAAAATCCTGTTTATTTAGACAATCTTCTTCAAAATTAAAACAATTTAAAAACCACCACTCATTAAATTAATGGTCGAATTCTAAGTCGAAATCGAAAATTATCCCAAAATGATAGGGAGTCCTTCAAGAAGTGTTGTGGCAACCATTTGAATATTGTTATAATTACTGTATACACATAAATGTTAATATTATTTTAATAATGGTAGGGAAAAGGGGGTAATAGTATTTTTTTATTATTGCAATATAAAATTTAAATTTCTTAATTAATTTTTAGAAAAAAAAACAATCCAAAATTTATGGAATTTCAATGAAAATTTCATATAAGAAAAATATTTCACAATTTTGAAATCAAAAAAATTTCGGATCTTCAACTTTTGTTGTACTTCAAATGGTTTTTGATAGACTTTTTGCAATATTAAATATATAGTATCTATTTTATAGAAAATTGATCGAAGTAGGTTTTTTTTTTTAAACTTCAGTTTTAATCTAACTTCGTTAAAGCTCTTTGGGTTCATCTAATTACAAAACGTATGTTCATATAAGCCCAGAAATCTTTTGACCTTTACCATCTACATACGAATATACAGTCATATCCAATGAGTAAATATGATAAACTGTGTTTGAGCAGAGAGAGAGAGACAGAGAGTTGAAGGAACGATAGGTAAAATTTGACTATTAAATGAAAATTTATGAAAATATGAATTCAGGTGTTCTGGTCAAAATGATTACAACAATGAACACGATACCACCGGATATAGTGTGGATAAATTAATTTATTTCTTTACTCAACTGGCTATTATTGAGAATTAATAGCTTAGAATGTTTAGACTATGTAAGTGTTATCGGTGTTAGGGTAGTTGGCAAAAGGATATCTTAATATAGAAAACATTAAATAACAAATAACCGAACCGTATACAACAAGAAGAGCTATGAACAGGAGCAATAAAAATAAAGGGAAGCCAATAACGATAGTATTTGTAGTCAGTATTGAAATTTTACCTTAGCAATTAAGTATCCACAAATCATTTGGTATCCTTGTGTACACCGATAGGGTTCTTCTTTGGTATGGAATAATTAAAGCTGCAGAGAAACAGCTATAAATCCTGTTGCCATATTTCACATTAAGTGTTCAAGAAAACGAAATACGAGTACAGTAACAGAAACGCATTTACTGACTAACTCCTTCACAGCAATCGAAATATTATATTTCAACCAACTAACCAACCAATACAAACATACCATAATAGTATATAAAAATACAATATATTCAAATTGTACCTTTCCGTTCATACTCTTAGACACTCGTATTTATGGGGCTTCAGGATCACGCAATATTCCGTTTTGTATTTCATTTAATATCTTTGCATAAAATTTAAATTGGTTTTGGTGTCTTGTTTTTTTTTTCGAAAAAGTATTTTAGATTGTATGGGGAAAAAGGGTGGGGGGGGTGAGTTGTGGTTTGAACTGAATAACTCCCTATAGTAAAATAGTAATTTTCTAATAAAAAAAATGTTCACAAATATTTGAAAATTATTGTAGTTTTATGATTAATTTCTTTCAAATTATTGTGGAGCATATTTTTCTCCCAAAATAAAGATATTCTACTCTTCTAAAAAGAGAAAACTGCCCCTTCAACAAGTTCCGCCTTTGTCCCTCTCCCCTCTCGCCCGAAAAAAAATTGAACAGCTTAAAATTTCCGTTTTCCAAAATTTAAAAATTTCTCTGAAAATTAAAGTTTTGTCTTATTTTTTGAATTTTATATTTATTCCCCACAGGATATGTTTATATATATTTAAATGGGGGGAAAAAGTATCCTGTTTTGGTAGTGGAAAAGTGAATATTAAGACGTGAAGTCAAAGTGAATATTTATCAGATCTAAAGGTAATAATACAATTCCGACGGCAACTATAATTTCTCTCAAAAATTAACGAATTTTATCCAATTCAATATATTAAGCCTGCTATTTTTCATACTTCTTTACTTGCTTGCTACGGTACTGGGTGTTTTACAGAAATAAAACCGATTCTATTTTTCGTACTATTTTTGCTACTACTTTTAACGCGAGTCCTTGAGAAAACATTATTTGAAAAATGACACATACGTTTCCAATCCAATATTAAAAGAAGAGCATCACAAAATCAAGCGCCGCAGCCAGCCTGAAAAGTATTATCGAATCTAGCAACAAAGAAGTAGGAAAAATAGCGTCTTGTGCAGATGATTTTATACAAAATTACAACGAGTTCTGATCAGTTTATTATTTATAATTTAATCTTAAAAGTCAATTTTTAAGCTCAGATGTTGCTTTTGATTTCAATTTCAACTGTCAAAAGAAAAAATTCGGACACGTAATCACTTTTCGTGAATCTCAAAGGCATCACTTTTCACTTGTACACTGTGGCGCAAGTTTTTAAAATAATAATACAAGTTATTTAATTTAATTAATTTCGAATGAGATACTTAATAAAACAACTTTTTTTTTTTGCTGTAAAATCATTTACTTTTCGAAATAAATTATGAAAATACTCGTAGATGAGTATTAAATAGAATCATTTTTACGATAAGAAGTTTACTCAGATCGTCATGTTTTCCTATGGAAGAAGCTAAAAGCTTTAAGGTGGAATATTATAAAAAAATTATATCTATTATAAAAATTCGCAAAATCAAAATTATATTCCTATAACTGATTTTATAGATTGATATTTTTGGAAATATAAAAATTGTACATAAATGGTTAAAATATAAAACCAATAGAAGCCCCCATCGGAAAGTAATTGCTCGACCGCCATTGAAACGTCATTTTAATCATAACTTATCGTCTGTTTACCATTAAATGTTACGCAGGAATTTTTTAGTTTTTACCTCAAACATACAATATATAATTTATTTTTACAGTCAACTCACCTGAAAAATGAAAATCGAAAATCTTTGGTTTCCGCATAACTAAAATACTTTTTCTGTTAATATTTTAACATTTTTTATTATTAAAATTTATTATTCATATTAATATTTATTTGTTTCATCTCACTTTTATAATAAGAGTACTATTTTTATGCCTTCTCTGGAGTCGATTCTCTCCTTTCAGTGCATTTTTTTGACTGCTCCTTCATCTAAGGCGTGAAGTAATGGACCCATGTTTCATCAATGGTTATGAATCGACGAAAAAACTTGGCTTTATTTCAGCGAAACATCACCAAGTACTCGACTGACACATCCTCACGGCGCTGTTTATGTTCCATTGTAAGCAAACGCGGCACCAATGTTGCGCACAACTTTCTCATGTACAATTTTTTTTAGTCAATATACGATTTGCACTACTTTTTGAAATTCCTTCCTTGTCTGCTAGCTGGCGTACTTCAATATCATTTTGTGGAGTTTATTGACCATTTCTGGCGTTCGTTTTGACAGCTCATACGGACTACCTTTTGTCGTTTAAACTCTGCCACCGAGTAGAGTCTAGCTCGGCTTTCATATTGCTTGGATTCAGACCTTTCAAATGAAAGAACTTTTTTTCCCCATATTTATAAATTCACTAAGACCGTACACTATTAATGGGCCGTCGAATAAATATTAAACAACGCAGCGTTATCAAACTTCAAACTTAAGATTTATAAATTTGATACTATCGCGCATTGTAATTTTTTTCAAACAATAACCACCATTTATATGTTAGGTCGGGTACTTCTCAGATTACCCTGATTAGTTTTTGGCCACCAAAAAGATGAGATTTAGTTCTATAAGGAAAAATAGAGGTCAAAAAGATTTTTATCTCCAAAAAAAAACCAAAAAAAAAAACCGCAACAACCGCTTCCCATAACCACAATACCGGCCACGTCATTTTTGACAGTATTTTGGAACTGTCGCCTTATAATCGATGCTATCGGGCCCCCATCTCTCGCCACTTGGTTAGCTTTCAGCCCGTCATGAGAAGACCACGCCACATAGGGTGTGTGACGTGATCTTGTCATGACGGGCTGGAAGTCTGCCAATATTGAACTATGTGGCCATGTGACCAATGCTGCCCCAACACACACACATAAATTTGTGTTTTCATGTATATTTTTGTATATATATACTCGTACTTGTACTAACAGAGAGTAATTCCAGTACGAACGAGACTATTTTCGAACAATACGATAAATTTACAAAGAATTTCTTTTCCGCCCTCTCCAATAGGGTTGTTATCTACACGTAAATTATGCAATGCAACTACAGCTAATATTAGCCTCGGCGATTATGTAATAAAATATTAATACCGAAAACAATCTATCTGCATAATACGTATTTATAGTAGATATGAGTACATAGTTAGGGGTGGCTGGTAGTAATTTGTATGTTTTATCGATATTGCAATTTATGCGTACTAAAGAACTGTACTCGTAAATATATTTTTCTTCATTCATTCATTTGTCAAAAGTGAAACATTGAAAACATTCTACAGAAACACGAATTGTTGTTTAGTATTTTATTTTTAGATACGAGTATTTGCACGAAACCAATTACTAAATAGTGTGCCACGAATCTTAGGGATCTTATCGTACACGCACCCATACATGCTCGTATTCTATTGTATTTATGTATTTTTTATAACAAATGAAGATACATTATCTGTTTTGAAATTGGCGAAGAAGAAAAAATCCACCCTCAATGTTGGTCATAATAGCTCTAAAAGAAAAAACAAACAAACGAAAAACCCAAAGAAAACTTCCCCCAAAAGGGGAATTAATTTTGTACTTCTAAATTCATGTAATTGAACGGGAAATAGAGTGTGTTCTTTTATTTAGAAATAGATTGTTTTTTTTTTTTGAACATTTTCCGGTGCCATTCTCTACATTTTCTGCCATGTTGAACACTGACAGTAATTTTTTGTGTTATATTGAAAATTTTGTGAATACTAATTTTTGTTTGTTTGCCTATTTGCCTTTTTAAATGAATTCGGAGAATTATTATCTTGGTTCGAAAAGGATACGTGCATAATTTGAATTAATTTTGTCATTTTGAGACATACTTGCGATTCCAAATCAAATAATGATGATGTGGCCTGTTCAGAATAAATTTGTGTCTCCTTAAAATTGTTATCATTATTCGTGTGAAATAAAGCGTGGGCGTTGGGGGAAAAAATACATTTCGTGTGGAAATATTGGTAAATTTTTTAAAATTCTAAATGAAAATTCAATCTATTACAATTATTTGTGAAAAATACTGTCTTCTTATGACGACCATAACTCAGTTTGTAGGCCTGCTTCGGAACGTCGAAATTTTCGTTAACTTCTCCCAAGCAAAGTGGATCAAAGGTCTCGATTTCTTATTAACTATTGTTCTATAGGTGTTAAATTGTTCATCTTGGATAATTGGCATATACTTTTGCTTTCAAATAGTCCTAAAGAAAAAAGCTCAACGGTTTCAAATTGCAAGGTCACTTCACATCAGCTTTTTGTGAGATTATTTGATCACCAAATAATTGATTGGTGATCAAATAATAATTATTTTTAGCATCAATAAAAAAAATTTACCCTCAATAATTACAAAAACCTCAATAATAACAAATTATTCCTTCAACAAGAAAACTCAAATTATTTCTAAAAACTCGAATTATCCATTTTATTATTTTACCGAAGTAGAGCTGTTATTTGACAGCTGTCAAACATACCATATAGATTAGGTGCTGGAACAAGTCGAATTTCGAGCAAATTTTCTTCAGAAAAGAGACTTTTCCAACGATGCGGCGAATTTCTTCAGCGGGGGAGCTCTGAATACGCACTAATGACTGTGGAGAAGCCACTGTATTCGCAAAGGTTGCGCATTTTGGTCTGAAATTTTCATAGGCCAGTATTACTTTGAAAATTAAGAAGGAGAGACCGTTGCCGTCAAATCCGAACTATAAATTTCAATGTGAACCATGTGTGATTCATACAAGCCGGCGCCACAAGCCACTCAATAAGCACCATTTCCAAGCATGCCTAATTTCAATGGGCACCGTCAGAATTTCTCTTGTAAGGCTACACAAAAATTAATTATGAGTAATATGAAAAAATTCCATATATTTCGAAAAACTCAGATTATCCATTTTGTTATTTTGAGAAAGTACAGCCCTGTTATTTTGACAGCTGTCAAATATGTCGATTAGGTGCTTGGAACAAGACGATTTTCGAGCAAATTTTCTTCAGAAAAGAGACTTTTCCAACGATGCGACGAATTTCTTCAGCGAGGGAACTCTGAATATCCACTGGAGAAGCCATTGTAGCCGCGAAAAAGAACGCATTTTGATCTGAATTTCTTATAGTCCGGTATTTCTTTGAAAATTGAAAAGGAGAGACCGTTTCTGTCAAATATGAACTAAAAATTTTTAATGTGAACCATGTGTGATTTAAACAAGAAGGCGCCATAAGCCACACAATAAGCACCATTTCCAAGCACGCCTAATTTCAAGGGGCACCGTCAGAATTTCTCTTATAAGGCGACACAAAAATCAATTATTACGCAACCAATCCTCAAACTTTGAATGTATTTAAAAACAAACAACCGTCAAGCAATGTCCGAAATATTACCAAAAATGATCTTAAAAGTTTCGAGTCCTGCAAGAAGTTGGCCATTTGAATTATTATATATTTTTTATTTAAAAAAAAAAAATGAAAACAATTTTAAACGACATCTGACTTTTAAGTATGTTTGATATAACTTTATTTTCCAAAGCAAAAGTTTGTATTTGATGGTCCAAATTATTTGTTATAAATTAATTTTTAGAAGGATAAAAAGCTATTCTAGATTTTAGGACCCTATTGCAAATTTTGATATTATTTAAGAGTCAAGACTATGGGATTCGTACGGAACAGATCACTAAGGTCCTGTAAATAAACTCTATTTTGGTAGTGCCATATTAAAAAGAAATTATGTGAAAAGCGATTGTTTGCCATTTCTAAACTCCCTATTAAGGATGTAAAGCCTGATAGAATAATGTTCATCAAAATAATTGATTTAATGTTTGGGAAAAGTTATTCATTTTATTTGACATTGTGTAGTGACAAAAACGAGATTAATTTTATGTTGTAATTTTTTAAATAACCTTTGAAACAAAATAGGAGTTAGCTAAAAATTCAGGTTCTGAAGTCCTTAATAAAAAATATTCATAATATTAACTGAATGATGGCATTTGCAGTATTTTCCTTCAAACAATTTTTCACTTCTCAAGTAAAATATGAAATTACTTAATAAAGTTAGCTGCAAAATAGTTAGCTACTCGTATAAGAGACTATCTTCTCCTTATTCGATTCAGATTATTTTCTAGCTTTCCTGAATAAAAATAATTTATCCTGAGAATTTTTCCTAAACAAAAAAAAGTTCCTATTTTCAAAAAGAAAAAGAAAAACTCCTGTAATCGGGAAAAAAACATTGTAACCGTGTTCCCAATATTTAAATACTTGATTCCTTCCAATATAGCCAGAAATCAAGGGCATTTTTTTTTACTTTAATTTTAATTAAAATTTTAAATAAATGCCCAGACGCATATGAAAATGTCTCACATAAATTTTAAATCTAACAAAACGTAATAATACCATTTTTAGCAAATAATATAATAAAAAAAATATTGTACCCAAAATAAACGAAGTGCATTGAAATTAAATATTTCTACATAAAAATAACTTTATACCCTGACTATGTTCAGTACTAATTTAAATAAAAAAAAAAAGATTTTAATAAATACAATAGTAAAATTTTAATAAATTTTAATTTTAAAATTTGGTAATTTTGATATTTGGTGATGTCAATTGGGTTATGGCAATTAACAAACCAAAATCCGTCTAGTAATGGAAAAATTTAAAAAGTCATTAAAAAAAAGATCGAGTCCTGTCAAAAGTCTCGTTGGGACCATTTGAGGCAAGGCCCAAGCAATATTTTAAGTATGCTTTAATTGCCTTCACTATCAGAAGCATAAATTGGATAACCCTTTATAAAGTTCCATACAAAAATTTTCTTGAATTGCTACAATTTACTTTGTTTTTTTTTTATTTTTTTAACAGATACAATTATTTTTTAGTTAAAGGCTCCTTTTTATAAACAAAAAATTGTTTTTTTTTTCGCAATAAAACTTGTCAATTTTTTTATTCCAGATAACAATTGCAGTTTTTTTTTTTGGTTAAAAGCTTTAACAAATACCAAAATTTTTCTCTTTATTAAATAAATACAATAAAATATATTTTAAGATTTTAAGAAAAAAATACTTTAATAATTTGTTCCTTTTATTTACAGCAAGCCAGGCCAAGGGAAATGGCTTTTATCCCTTTTTTGATTAACTTGGAGGGAATTTGTTTTAATGTAAGTTATTATGTAAAATTATAAATGTTAAAAGAATTTAAAATTTGTTTTTCATTTCATAAAATATTTTCAAGTTGTTTATTGAAATTTTCTGAGTTTTCTTCGAACAGCTGCCATTGTTTGTTCTTAAAAGTCTGCCCACGTTAATTATTTCTACCTGATATCGTGCAAATCCCCACTTTTGCATACGTGTAGACAAAACAAAATGTTTTCTTATCAAGAATACGATATATTTAATTACAGCATAGAATATTTAAAAACAATATTATTGATAGTATATTACTTGGAAAAAGTATTATGTTGGTGTTGACGAATTTACTATTCTTATGTAAAAAATGTTTGTTGTTATTCTGAAATTCTTCTAACTTGATGAGTATTTTATTATTATTTAACATGAAAGTTTATTATGAATTTTTTTTTCATAATTTTTTATTTTTTCTATAACATGAGAAAGTTTATTATGAATTTTTGTTTTTTTTGTTTTTTTCTATAACAAGAGATATCTTTATGAGTGGTTATTTGTAACGAAAAATTTTAATAGGTGTTTTTATTTATTTTAATATTGAATAAATAAAATTCCTATTGAGAATACAATAAAACAATCCACTTTGCCTATTTAACAGCATAAAATATTATATAATCATATCTGGTAAGAATTGATATCTTCCATTATTTCTCATTTTTTAATATTTTTAAAAATTTAATAATTAGAAAATTCTGGCTTACATAATAAATCAGTTTTAATTTTCGTTTAATCTGATATCATAAGAGATGTGACAGAAAAGTTGTGAGACTGACAGCTATTTGACAACATTGCAAACTTTTTCTCCTACTTCGTTTGCGGTAAGAGTTTATAAGTTCCGTTGTGTGTTTGTAGTGCGTTAGGCAAAAAGATGCAGGGAAATTTGAAACAAAGACGGTACCATAACATTAATATTGAGGTTGGTGAATCCGCTAGTTTGGCATATGCAAATTTCCAACGAACCTATGGGCAACATTTATTATTCAGAGCATAAATTTTTCGGTAACCCAAAGGATTTTTAAGGGCCGAGAAGCAGTGAAAGACGAATCTCGCTTTTTAAAGGTCTTTTCCCCCATTTTCCATCAACGAGGTTTTATCAAAAAATGGGATTTCTATGGTTCTGTAGATTAAAGTTCTCGATACTGTATGACTTTTTTTCTTCCCCAAGATCAAAAAACACTTGAAAGCAGGTCATTTTGGTACTATCGATAGCAATCAAAGCAGATTAACCGAGCTTGGAATCAATTGCAGTCTTTCAGCATTAATAGGAAGAGTGGAAACAACACCTCCGCCAATGTATAGCTGCCCAAGAAAACTACTTTGAAGGGAATAACATTGACGTTTAAAAATAAAACAAAATATCTCATTACCTTTCTGACACGCCTTACATTTATTTTCAATAAAAATTGAAGTGTTTTTTCAATGAGATTTTTTTTTTTTTTTCATAATAAGGATAATTTTAGTAAATATTTTTTTATGCCATTTCCAATAACGTAACGATTTCAGTCATACTTGTCCTTTTTTTTCGTAGAATTTGTTCATATAATTTCTTACAGAAGAAGTGATTTTTTTTCAGTTTCTTTTCTTCTTTTTAATTAAATTTTATTCAACAATAGAAAAAAATGTCCATAAATTAAATATATACGAGGTCTGTTCAAAAAGTATCACGAATTTCGTGTTTTCCAAAAATTATTTATTTATTCAGGAATATCTATTTTGTCCCCTTTAAAGTAATCCCCACCAAATATTATACACTTGTTCCAACGTTTTTTCCAAAGAAAAAGAAGCACTTTAAAAAATCATTTTTTGTGATCTTGTTTAGCTCCTCCTTCGATGCCGTCTTCATCTCCTCAATCGTAGCGTAGCATCGTCCTTTCATGGGGCTCTTCAGTTTCGGGAACAAGAAAAAGTCACAGGGGGGCGAGATCTGGGGAATACGGTGGCTGCGGCATTATTAGTGTGTTATTTTTGGCCAAAAATGGCAAAAGCCAATTTTTGTTCTTCCACAAAAACGGGCGTTTCGGGCGGATTGCTTTGCGCAAGTAATATTGCAGGTAATATTCCTTATTGACCGTTCTACCTTGTGGCAAGAACTCATGATGCACCACGGCCCTGCAATGTGAAGGTTAAGCAAAACCTTCACATTCGACCGAACTTGGTGCTGCAGCTTCCATTGGGATGATTGAGCTTTGGTTTTTACGTCATAACCATAAACCCATGATTCGTCACCAGTTATGACCCTTTGGAGCAAATTTGTGTCATCGCGGAGAGAGTCCAACAGCTCCTTAGCAATGTTAATGCGATGCTATTTTTGGTCGAAATTGAGCAAAAATCGAAGACGAGCCAAACCACGTGCAAACAAAGCAGCTGTCAAAAATTAACTGAACATTCAAAATGGCCGAACTTGTCGCCATAAGTGAGAGACAAGAGTACCACAAAAAATCGAAAATCGAATAAACGTAACCTGCGAAAATTCAAAATTCGCGATACTTTTGGAACAGACCTCGTATATTTAGAAAAAAAAATGTATTTTATTTATGATTCCTTTTGTTAAACGAGGAAAAAATTATTTTTTATAGTAAAATCAATGAAAATAACTAATAAAAGTTTATTAATTAATTTTTGTAAATAGTTTTATTGAATTTTTCAAATTTTACTCATTTTTTTTGGTACCAAAATGAATTTTTTAAATTTTACTTCCATTTTTTGGGACCGTATTGAATTTTTTAAATTTTACTCCCTTTTTTTTGGGATCCCGTTGAATTTTTCAAATTAAATTCCTATTTTCTGAGACCACATTGAATTTTTTAAATTTTAATTTCATTTTTTTTGGGACTGCATTGAATATTTCAAATTTTACTTCCTTTTTTTGGGACCACATTGAATTTTTTAAATTTTGCTCCCGTTTCTTTAGGACCGCATTGAATATTTGGGCGACCATTTTTTTTTTTGGAGAAAATTGTTTTTGAAAAATTGCATTTTCTCGCCAAGAGTATAGATTTTAAATTTTATTTGCTGGCTTAATGCCATCGAATAATTTGACTCTGTAGGTCTGTATTTGTCTTATTACACAACTAGTAATATATCGGATTATCTACTTTAAAGTTCGAAAAGTATATCTCCGTCATTTAGCAGCTGACAAATATATATATCTTTTAGGGTAAAATTTATTGAGCTGATGGTCTGCCATTTTATATTACATAATGCGTTAAACTTATAAAAAAAAAAAGTTCTGGTTCTACCGTAGATACGTTTGGGGAAAAAAATTCTGAAGCGATGATGCTCATTTGTTACATGATTGATACATAAATAAGCAAGATTGTCAAATATGGGGCTCTAGAAATACATAAATAACTATAAAAAAATTATATTTTTGGTCTGAACTTAAAGAGTTATTAATCTATGTATGGTTGCAACAAAACGGTAGCATAGGCTACGCGTTTATGCAAAAAATTGCCAAACTTTCGAGCATTTAAAAACCAACACCCATCAAATAATGGCCGAATTTTAGTCCTAAAATTGCGAACAAGTCTTCGAAAATTATCTCAGTATGAGTAATATAATAAAATTAAAATCCAAATTTTCAGTAGATTTTATTTATCTTTACTTTCCAAAGAACATGTTGGATAGTCCTTATATTTAACTACAAATTGGAAAATATTTTAATCAGCAATTATAAATTTCTAAAGCAAAAGAAAATTTTACTATTCCAAACATTTAGACGTGAATAGTTCCAGCAAAAATTTTACTATTCCAAATTTTTTTTGTTGGTAATTTTTTCACACTAATCACACTGTTTCGTGTCATTAAAACATTTTTAAATTGCCATTTTAAGCATATTTGCATATATTTCACTATGGTAGCAGAAAGAAAACTTAACATAAGAAAAGAATTTTTAAGAAATTCCTTCCTCATTTCTATGTTTTCTCTGATTTTATTTTAATTTATTCTAAATCGATGCGGAAAAATATTATAAACGTTCTTAAAACAAAATAGAATTTTTTTCTTGCATAAAAGTTGTTCTATTCGAAATTAATGAGACCACAAATTATGGTCATTCAAATAATAAAAACTGTTTGAAATTTTGAATAAACCATTAATGCTGCAACTGTTAAATTTATTTTAACTTTCGTTATTTTAATTTTTGAAAATTTATTGGTTTTTTTTTTCAAAGAAAAAAATAGAAGTAAAATTTAAAAAATCGAGTGTGGTCCCAAAAAAAACGAATTAAATTTAAAAAATTCAATGTGGTCCCAAGAAAAAGGGAGTAAAATTCAATAATTCAATGTGGTCCTAAAAAAAAGGAAATCAAATTTAAAAAATTCAATGTGGTCCCAAAAAATAAGAGATTTAATTTGGAAAATTCAATATGGTCCCAAAAAATAAGGGATTTAATTTGAAAAATTCAATATGGTCCCAAAAAATAAGGGATTTAATTTGAAAAATTCAATATGGTCCCAAAAAATAAGGGATTTAATTTGAAAAATTCAATTTGATCCCAAAAAATTAAGGAATTTAATTTGAAAAATTCAATATGGTCCCAAAAAAAAAGAATTTAATTTGAATAATTCAATGTGGTCCCAAAAAATGAGGGATTTAATTTGGAAAATTCAATATGGTCCCAAAAAATAAGGGATTTAATTTGAAAAATTCAATACGGTCCCAAAAAATAAAGGAATTTAATTTGAAAAATTTAATATGGTCCCAAAAAATAAAGGATTTAATTTGAAAAATTCAATATGGTCCCAAAAAATAAGGGATTTAATTTGAAATATTCAATATGGTCCCAAAAAATAAGGGATTTAATTTAAAAAATTCAATTTGATCCCAAAAAATAAGGGATTTATTTTTAAAAAATTCAATATGGTCCCAAAAAAAAGGAATTTAATTTGAAAAATTTAATATAGTCCCAAAAAATTAAGGAATTTAATTTGAAAAATTCAATATGGTCCCAAAAAAAGGAATTTGATTTGGAAAATTCAATATGGTCCCAAAAAATAAGGAATTTAATTTGAAAAATTCAATATGGTCCCAAAAAAAAGAATTTAATTTGAAAAATTTAAAATGGGCCCAAAAAATTAAGGAAAAATTTAAAATGGGCCCAAAAAATTAAGGAATTTAATTTGAAATTTCAATATGGTCCCAAAAAACAAGGTATTTAATTTGAAAAATTCAATATGGTCCCAAAAAATAAGGGATTTATTTTGAAAAATTCAATATGGTCCCAAAAAATAAGAGATTTAATTTAAAAAATTCAATATGGTCCCAAAAAATTAAGGAATTTAATTTGGAAAATTCAATATGGTCCCAAAAAATAAGGGATTTAATTTGAAAAATTCAATATGGTCCCACAAAATAAGGGATTTAATTTGAAAAATTCAATACGGTCCCAAAAAATAAGGGATTTAATTTGAAAAATTCAATATGGTCCCAAAAAATTAAGGAATTTAATTTGAAAAATTCAATTTGGTCCCGAAAAATAAGGGATTTAATTTGGAAAATTCAATATGGTCCCAAAAAATAAGAAATTTAATTTGAATAATTCACTGTGGTCCCAAAAAATAAGGGATTTAATTTGGAAAATTCAATATGGTCCAAAAAATAAGGAATTTAATTTGAAAAATTCAATATGGTCCCAAGAAAAAGGGAGTAAAATTTGAAAAATTCAATATGGTCCCAAAAAAGGGTATTTTATCTGAAAAATTCTATGTAATCCCAAAAAAATGGTAGTAAAATTTAAAAAATTCAATGTGGTCCCAAAAAATGGTAGTGAAGTTTATAAAATTTATTGGAGTCCCAAAAAAGAAGTAATTTAATTTGAAAAATTTACTTTTATGTTATAACATTTTTTTTTTCAAAAAATAAATAAGATTTAAAGAAATTTAAAAAAAATATATATAAATCAAATTTTTAAAGAAGATACAATTTCATAAATGTTTACTATTGCGTATTAGGGTCCGGTTATCTGGACTGCGATGGATAATTTTATGAAAATCACCTCAATTCTTATATTTTGAACCGTGCTGTAGCTTTAAAGTAATGGATTTACAGCATAAGCGGCAGAACAGCGAACGGAAACGAGTACGAGTAGGTGTCCCAGAAAAGAGTCACCTTAGAGATTCTGTGCATCCGCATCCGCAGGCACATTCATCGGTATGAGTAGTGATTTTAATCTGTTCGGATGAACTCTGGTAATTCCAGATAGACCGTAGAGTATGTTGTCAACACATAAGAAAATTCGGCTAGAAACCATGAGATGGGGCCATCTTCTTGGTCAGCTGACTGCTTACGAAACCGGTCAGTAAAGTCGTCATAACAGAAAACTTGCTTGTTGAGTGGAAGATGCATTCGCCATGGATCACACTACTAGCATAGATCGATCTATGCACCAGATTGGCTATTAAACGTGTGATCCCGCGAAGTATTTCAACTCGGATGGTGTCCACTAGGGCCGGGGGCTGGGCCGTTGGCTGAATCATCTCGAAATCAGTTCAATGCCCAGTTGACCAGTGGATGTTTTGTTTCGAAATTGGGAACATTGCCGTTCCCATTCCTTCATAACAACTCAGGCCCAGGTCTCCCTTTTCCTTGCTCCGGTGTGTTCGGTTATCTAGCAGCGGATGCGTGGATGTATGAATTAATTTATACGCTGATCTGTCCATTTATGTGCATCGACAAGTATTCTGTTTTTTTTTTTTTGTTGATGGGCAGCGTATTAATTTGTACCCTCCAGCCATAATTGATAATGAACGTTATTGCCTTGCACGGTTGGTGACACCAATTGCTTTGCTAGTCCGGGCTTGGTTGATTGGCTTTAACTTGAGTGCATCTTAGTTGCTGTGTGGTGGACATTGTCCATTATAGTTAATGGACTATGGAAAGTTTGGTGGGGAGTCGGTTAAAAAACAAAACATGGGAAACGAGGATCCCGATTAATCGACGGTTAGGCTTTGGTCTAATAAACTTAAGAGTTCGATAGATCTGAGCATAAATTTCATTCTAAGATATTCCGCGATTAACGGCATCCAAAGCGGTAACTGATGATTTTCTCAGCGCGCCCTCTCCAAATATGCTGACCGACCATCTTCCATGAGATCCATGCTCTCTGCATACCACAGCCCACTTCGTTTAGCATCTTCGTTTCGTTCTTGATTGTATTTTGTTCACTGAACTGTATCTGGCCCAGCTTCTCCATTGATCGATCTATACCTTCGGCTTGATAGTTCGATTTCAGTGGAATTTTCCGCGGTTTTTTTCTTAGACGATAACTTCCACTTTTTCATTACAACAATAATAACGAGGCGTTCTTCTACGAAATCTTCTTACTATTCAGAATTCTTGTACGCTTCTGTCAACATGGACTCTTCCCCATGCAATTTCGATTTAAGATGTTTTTCTTTTCTTCTTTTTCTTTTTCTTTTTTAATTATTCGAATCTCGGTGGTAGAACTCTTTCAACACGATAGCTAGTGTTCGTTTGATTTATTCAGTTCAGTTTTGCATTAGTTTTTCCGCCTTTTTCATTAAGCTTCAATCAATCGGACATCAAGAAACAGACATTTTGCCGCTATTCTATTATTCCTCACGATGATGTTCATCTCCGCTCTGGTCTACACTTGACCACTGCTTTTCCGCCAGAATAGTTTTGTAGCAAAAGAAATTAAGAATACCAGAACCATGTAACTAGAAACTTCCAGATCAACAGTGACTGGTTCGGGGGGAGTTCATGGTGATGGCGATGATTAGTTATTGCTATTGGCAAATGTACGACTATCAACTGGTCCCCAGTTCGCCAGAATCGAATTCTTGCTGCGATGTGGCCTCTCGTAGACGAGGAGTTGAAACCATTCGGAACGGGGACAGAATAATTATCCATACTGTTGATGTTTTACTGGTACTTCCATCGGTAGTGTGAGAATATATAATTTCCGCAAAAACGAAATGTGAACTTATCGCCGAGAAGCAATGTTCTTGAACTTATTCCTTATGGGGTGTGGTTAAGATTTTTTTTCTTCTCCATTTTTCCTTCAATAATCGGAATTGTTGTAAGTTCATAAAGTTTTGTCTGTCCATTCTTTTATCTATCATACACTTGATTACCATCGTCGTCTCTGTAAATGAATTATTAAAACAAAACCAAAAAATAGTAAAAGACAATGAAAAAAAATATTATTCTTGACGAGACGGTTTGGACTGATAAAAAAAAAAGAAACCGATGAAAGATGGACGTTAAAGCAACTCTTAAAGAGTTCAGATTTCTTATGTCTTAGACGAGAATCTGATATTCTTCCAGTCTTTTAACTCTATTCTGTGTGGTGTACTTGGAACTTTTGTGTATTCGTCAGATTTAATATTAGGAATTTCTTAAAGCTTTTCGTGCGTCGGACGAGATTAGATTTGATTGGTAATCATTTACAGTATTCATATTGGATCCCTCTTAATCCCCTAGTCTACTGGAGTCCATATTTAATTCGGTACAAACTCATTAGAAGCGGCATAGAAAATTCTTTGTGTGTGGCCAGTTTTGTACAATCGGTTGTTAATCAATTTTATGTGGTATATGAATTGGTTTTTTTCTTTTGGCTTTTGGATTATTTTTTTAAATTTTAATATTGAATAAATTTTTGGTTATCTTATAAGGTAGCATCTCCTTCTGTCATATTTCCCTATAATTGCGTGTAATTTTCTGTCGCATTTTTACTCCTGGCGACGATAAATCGAACCGCATGCAAACTTGAGTGTAGAAATTTTTGTGTGGACTCCCTCCCCAATGGACGTATAGTTATTGTAATAGAAACTTTCTGACTTCCAAACTAAATATATAAAAAGGCAAAAAATTTAATGATGTATTTTTTCAACATGAATTTTGTAGACTTCCGGATAGTTTTAAAACGCCATTCTCCATGAAGTGGTAGCGTAAATTTGATCTTTTTTTTTGTTGCCTTTTTTTATTTTTATAAATATTGGGAGTCTGTGTTATTTTACGAATGTATTTTTGAAATAAGTTTCTGTAGATGCCTATCCAGTACTTTTGTAATCAAAGGTCTGTTATCTAAGTTCTTAGACCGTTTATTTACCATCATTTATTGATAATGCCACCATAGCTGTTTTACTAAACACTATAATTACAACGTCAAAAAAAAACCAGCCGAATTTTAATATTTGAAAAGAAAATTATTATACAACATTTTTTTCGTTCGTAATTTAAATACAAAATGATTTATTTCGAACACATTTGTATAGTTCGCAGATATTTCAACATCCAGTAACGTTTTATAGAATCTTTCCTAAGCGAATTAAGTAAAAATAAAAAACTTTTTGTGTATTGTATTAGATTTAAGCAGATCATAATAATAAGATGACAATAAAAGTGCATTGAACTATGACACAAATGTACTAATTTGAAATTTTCCTTTGTTGCCTAATATTGTACATGAGCGATAATTAAAATGCCCCCTACAAGAGATGCTACTGTCACTGTACTATTATGTTTGATGAAGTACTTTTATTCCAGTTTATTGAAATATATTTTTTAAATGTAGCAAATATGTACAATTACAACAAGGACTGTGTGGAGAGTAAGCATTTATCGAAATTTATTCTTTTACCATATCACGCGGGACCAGTGACGTTTAAGTCGTCGATTGGTGCCTCTAGAAATGTAAGTGAAAGGTCGGTCTTGAACCAAGAGATAAATATGATTGGAAAGATGAGAATGATACTTTTTATAACGAGACACAGTCACATTACGAACATAGGGAACTTTAGGTCATAAAAGGCAGGATTGACAGTTTTTCGAAGCATTTTTAACTGAAGGGATTGGATTCGATGGGAGATGGGAATTGGTAGGCTTCATGTAGTCTTCGAACTTTTAGTTCGTAAGTCCTTTGTAGGTTGCGGTAGGGCATTTTATAAAGTACGAGGGTCGTTCAATAAGTCCTTAGAAAAAGATGGAAAAAAATTGTTTTTAAAAAAAAAATTTTTTTAATTTTTCAACATAATCTCCTTTTAGCTGTATAACTTTTCCAACCGTTTTTCCAAAATTTTTATCCCGTCCAAAAAATAGGATTTCGGAAGTTCTGCAAAATACTCATCCGTTTGAGCTGATGCAAGAGGATTTTTTTCTTCTTCAGATGGGGGCGTTTCTCTTTGATTTCCTCGCTCAACCATTGCAATAACGACGCGTAATACGCTCCTGTTATTGTTTTTCCTTTTTCCAAGTAGTCGATAAAAATGATGCCCTGCGAATCCCAAAAGACCGTGGCCATCACCTTGCCGGCCGATGGCACAGTTTTTGCCTTCTTCAGAGCCCGTTCACCCTTGAAAATCCACTGTGATGACTGTCTCTTCGTTTCTGGAGTGTAGTAGTGTATCCAGGTTTCGTCCACAGTGACATATCGACGAAAGAATTCGGCAGGATTGCGATGAAAGAGTGCCAACATAGCCTCAGAGTCCGCTACACGGTTGCGCTTATTCTCCTCTGACAGCAAACGCGGCACCCATCTT
The DNA here is from genome assembly GCA_958298945.1 of Atherix ibis. Classification (NCBI taxonomy): domain Eukaryota; kingdom Metazoa; phylum Arthropoda; class Insecta; order Diptera; family Athericidae; genus Atherix; species Atherix ibis. The sequence goes on along the minus strand of OY282610.1, from coordinate 33,460,784 downwards.
GCCGAAATTTTTTTCACAGACAATTTTTCATGCAAAATTGAAGCGACTGTACCTTGTGATATGCCCGTGGCCTCAACTAATTCGCGCACTTTAATTCGCCCATCGTTCAAAATCAGATCGTGGATTTTGTCGATGATTTCAGGAGTAGACACCTCAACTGGACGTCCTGAACGATGTTCCTCTTTTGTGGATGAACGGCCACGTTTAAATTCATTCACCCAATTGTAAACCGTCGCAAACACAGGTGCAGATGTGCCATGAACTGCATCCAACTCGGCTTTGATTTCTTTCGGGCTTAAGCCTTTCAAATGGAGATGTTTGATGACAACCCTAAACTCGCTTTTTTCCATTGTTATGCACAAATAAATGTCGTTAACTTCAATCGACGATAGAAATTGACCTACGCTATGGATCGAGCTGAAATTTTGACAGCTTTCCTGTCGATAATGCTACTTACAAAAAAAATCTTTACCGACACTACGAGTGCAATTTCTCGGATTTTCTAAGGACTTATTGAACGACCCTCGTAGTTTGCTGTCTATTGTGAGTTTCGAATGTTTGTCTATAAGGTGATGAAATTCGTCTTTTAATACTAGTTCTTTATGTTTTGTGTGTAGACTCATTATCAAGCATTTGTCTAAGTTTAGTCGTAGCTACCCAACTTAAGTCTCTTATGGTATATCACTGCTGCACTTGATGAATCAATTTTGGAAAGTGCATTTGGAATTGTCAAATTTAAGAAGACCATATCATCTGTATGTAATTGCAAAGTAGTTGTTAGGATAAATTGGAATATTCAAAGTATAAATTTCGTTTAGATTAAACGTGGTTAAATGATCTTAAAAGTTAAATTGAGCATAAAATCTAAATAATAAACTGATCAGATGACGTTTCTTTACATGTTGCAAGTGTTTTTTTTTGGGGTAGTTCATCCTCCCTCCATCTACGATTTGATACGCAGCAATTTCAATTCACTTATACATATTAGATGTACCCATCAGGAAACACTAGAATTTTGACAGTTTTTATCTGACAACTGGCATTGAGCAGTACACACCACCTGATTGCGCTAAAATGGTTTATCCTATGTGGAAACGCAACCGTAAACAAAAAAAAATTCTACGGTATTGAAAACCTTCAAATTATTCACGACCAAAAAAATTCTGTATGATGCGGTGCTTGTGCTGATATTGTAATTTTTTTTTTGAAGATGATCGTGATCAAGCAACAAAAACAAATTTTTTTTTATGACAGCTATTTGTAAAAATGTTGGTTTCAACCAGAAATACAGCTCGAAACACAGTTCGTTTGATATATTTTCACTGGCCTCTGCTTTCGCGTGATTTGACATCGCCGTAATTTTTCCTGTTGCGCTTCTTGCATCAACACGCCAAGGACCCTAGACGAACTTAAGGCCAACTTCGGCCAGTTCGCCTTGAACCGAATTATAAAATTTTTTACTTGCACACCAAAAATATGTGTTTTTTTAATGATTTTTAATGAAGTCCATCTAAGATGGCTATTTAAAAAACGAAAGTACTTTTGTTATAATGAGTATTTTTCTTCTTCTTCTAATTATTATTATTATTAAAAAACTTTTATTTAGTAATAAAAATATAAATTTTTTTTTGAACAAATCTGTCTGATGATAATTTTAGTTAATATGAAATTTTGCAGTACGCGTTAAAATAAAAAAATAAAAATTAACAAAAAAATATTTCCATTATTTTTGTTAAATATTTTTTTCTTTTTGTAAAAAAAATTGATCGTTTTAAGTAAATTTAAGTTAATCAAAAAAAAAAAAAAATATTGGGAAACTTTTTGGTAGGAACAAAATTCTATAGCTTCAAATGCTGTTGGAATTCATGTGGACTCTCGTAAGATTGTGAAGGTTTTCAAATTTGACAGCTTGCAATTTGCAGTTATCGTCGGAATTGTGTTCCTTCTATTTAAGCAAATATTTCCTCTTTTAAAAAAAAATAAAAAATAATTTTTTCGTCTTTCTTTTTCATTCTCTTTTTGAATTTATTTGCAAAAAAAAAATAATAATAATAAAGCAAACTTTTTGGTAGAAAGACAATTCCGATTGCTATTAAAACTGCAAATGCTGTCAAAAATTGATGAATTTCGCTCGGATCAATTGCAATAAAATTTATCATGTATAAATGATATTTCATTCAAGCTTTTAATAAAGTTGTAAATAAATTATTCACTTACCTTTTTTCTATTTCAATTTAAAATGTCAAACAACAATCCTGCCATATAACAAAAAAACACTGAAATGTATGGCAGTACTTGAACTGAAGCAGTAAAATCTAAGTCGGCAGTAGCCGTCCGCCGTCGGATTTTTGTGTGCTCCCTTAAGATGATGAAGGTTTTAAGATGTTGACAGCGGCAATTGCCTACAGTTGTGATCCTACCATTTAAGGGGATTTTTTCTCTTTGTCTGGCTCTTGCTCTTTTGAATTTAGGGTTAAAAACAACAACAACAAAGCACACGGTCACGGGAACATTTTCTCTTTGATCTCTTTTTCTCATTTGGACCTATTTTCCTTAACAATTTTTACTATCCTTTGGATATAATTTCTACTCAAAACCTTTTCAACCTAAAGTAATTTCTGTAAAGAATTTTGAGAATATTCTCTTTTGTTTGCTCATTTTCTGTTAAATCATTTAAAGCTAAATGAACTCTTAAAATTCTTAAGTCTATACATTATTTAGAAGATGAATAATGTTAATTTTTTATTGATTTTCAAATTGATCAAAGAATATTTTTCAAAAAAAAAAACCAAAAAAAAAGAAAACAAATTATAATAAATTTGCTTTAAAAGAAATGAGAAAACTTATAAAGATGAGCTAAAAAAAAAGTGAAATGATTACGGAGAAAAATTTACTGAATGCAAAATAAAAAACCCAAATAAATTGAATTGATTTTATATGGAAAGCTTTTACTCATTTTATTCGAATACGTTACTTTCCGGTTATTTGACTTTGATTAGTCATTTTGTGACTGTGAGACTGAATTCAAAATTCCAATTAAAAGCAAAATTTTTATGATAAGAAACCGTTTCTTCAACTTTTCATAAAATTAATCATTCGGTTCAAAATATGTAAAAATATCTGTAAATAAAAATTCAAATTACGAGTATATAGGTAAAAATAAATTCAAAAAGCTTTTTTTCTTTTTTCGTTTTTTACATATTTATCGATAAAAAAAAACTATTTGCAAATATTCCAATTATTACTAAATACTAAAAATACTATTTAACATATTTGTTTTTTTAAAGGGAATAATAAATACACATTATATACGATGATGAGAAGATTTTTTTTTTGTGGTTTCTGCGGGCAATTTAATCAGAAGCCACAATATTTTATTTTTCCACGAATTAAATCAATCGAAACATGCATAGATATTTATTAAATTAATAGTATTGTAGTTATTATTTAAATTTGCATTCGCATAATACATATTGTATTATGAGAAATAAATTTTGTGGGAATTTTTAATCAGACAAATTATTTGTGTCCATTTTATAAGTTTTCGTCATAAAAATATTGTGTGCTTTCTTTTATATAATATTTGAAATTTTTATGATAAAATTTTTTAAAACTTCTTAGATAATATAGAAGATTTTTGTAATTAAAAAAAAATCCTCCCTTTAAGACGATATATCTATCCTGAAACAATAATTTGTCTTAAAAGGACTTGAATGTGGCGAATAGTTGCTCTAAATTTTTTTTCTCAATATTTCTAAAAACAAATTTGTAAAAAATAGATTAATAAAGCAAAAGAAGGAAATAATAAATATAATATGGGGGGGGGGAGGTTGAGGGGGATTAGATCATTTATAAAGACAAGAATTCTGTATCTCTAATGGAGTAATTTCGATTAATAATTTTTTGATAATTAAATAAAATACAAAATAACGAAATATATCAGAAAAATTATGTGACTTGCATTGTTGAGAGTAATCTGGCAACAGTGCTGACTTTTTCTCGACAAATTTTGTATGTTAGTCCCTTCTAGATGGACAGCATAAATTTCTTGATAAGTGAAGTTGTGTTAAGCTTAGTGAATCCACAAATTTCACTTACGAAAAGTTGGAATGAGCCTGGGGAAGGAGGGCCAAGGAGCTATGGCCTACAGATTTTTCGGTAGGAGGGCCAAGGAGGTATGGAAAAAAAGTTGCAATGAGCCTAGGGAACACAGATTTTTCGGTAGGAGGGCCAAGGAGCAATGGAAGAAAAGTTGTAATGAGCCTAGGGAACCCAGATTTTTCGGTGAGAGGGTCAAGGAGCTATGGAAGAAAAGTTGTAATGAGCCTAGGGAACACAGATTTTTCGGTAGGAGGGCTAAAGAGCTATGGAAGAAAAGTTGCAATGAGCCCAGGGAAACACAGATTTTTTGGTGAGAGGGCCAAGGAGCTATGGAAGAAAAATTGCAATAAGCCCAGGGGCACACAGATTTTTCGGTAGGAGAGCCAAGGAGCTATGGAAGAAAAGTTGCAATGAGCCTAGGGAACACAGATTTTCGGTGGGAGGGCCAAGGAGCTAGAGAAGAAAAATATCGCTCAGATAGGCCTTCAAGGACTTTTTTATGAAACAGACGTCTTTGTTGAAAATTGACGAAAATGTGTAATGAGTGAGGGCTATAATGTCGGACCGTTGATTAAAATTGAAGCTGATGAGAAGTCCTTGAAAGGCGCGAAAAAAGTATTTCTCTGAGACAGGACCATCTCCATCAAAGAATTTTTGTCGAAAAAAGGGATTTCTGTGATGTTCCAGCCCCTCTTTACACCTGATGTTCGTCAGTGAAATTTTGTTATTCCCCAAGACTTGAAAGAAGGGTCGTCTTGCTACTGTCGATAACATTTATATGCGTTTAATCAAAGATCTGAAGGTAATTCCAGTAGTTTCATTCCAACTGTCATGAACATTTGCCCAAAAGGTCATTTCGGGTCATTGGACGTTTTTCCTATAGTAATTCAGTCAAACTCGTTCCAGTGACTATCATCCTCTTCAAAGATACCTGTATCTTCTGTTCCAGCAAAAATATTGAACACAGACGGTAAGTTTGCTGAGGATCGTTATTTTACTTAAGGATGAAGCCCTCTTCCAAAATTATTGTTCTTGAGCAAGTCCTTGCATTCTGACAAAAAGAAACCCTGCAAACCATAACAACACAGCTCTTCAGCATCCTGTCGCCATTATGCCAACAAATTAACGTGCGTTTTTAGGACTAATCATTTTAAATTTGGGCTTATCTCTCCGAAGTACCTCTTTCCACTGATTCCAATAACCAATGTTCATTCCAAAAGAAGTTTAATATTTTGTGCTAAAGTATAGATTTCCTTATCGCTACTCACCCCATCAGAACTACTTCCTTCAACCGGTATTTCGCTGTACTTATACTTAATGGATTTGATCCAGATCTGTAAAGCCCCTTATTACTTCTACTCGTAACGCTGATAAAGTAACCTCACACTTCGGTAAATTTTCTTATCGATCCTGGTCTTTATTTGTTCATAAAAGAGCTTTGTTCATTTATCTTGTTCCAAATACAACAGCAAATATAATTTGACCTTCAGAAAATTCTTCATCTTGCAAAGTACATATTCTAGATTATTATTTCAGAGCAATTTTCACGACTTTAGTACCAAACAAAATTATCATATAGAATCCTTAATAAAATCTTATATCAAGTCTACTACTTCTTAATAAGGATGTAAGTTTATTAATTAGAAAATTTTGAATGTGCCAAAAATAATACGCAATCTAATAACTAGACTCTCAACCTAATAAATGAGGTAGGTGATCAAGATATTCCTATTTCGATTGCGTCATAAGGCGTTAAATCTATTTAACATAAATTTTTTTTTTTAAAGATTTTCTCCTTTTCGCTAAATACCTAATGAAGAAGATAGGTGCTTCTTATTCAAATAAGATATTCGTCCGATATTGGGGTGGAAAAAAATATTAAATAGTAAAAAAATACTTTTCTTTTCAGATAAAAATCAATATTTCCAACAAAAAAAAAACCTAGAAAGAATATTGCGCAATCTTTCAGAATATCAACGTTCAGTTATGTTTTGTCCTTTTTAATATTTAGTTTTTTTCTTTTTATAAATGTGTTTAGAGTAAAATTTGAACAAATTTTCTTATGTCCTTTTTATTTGTCTTCTTTGTGAAATCAACTTCTTTATGGTAAAAAGTGTACTTTGGCTTTATGAATATTTAAAGGAACGTGTAAATTTATGAAAAATGAAAATCTAAATACAACTATCGCAGGTGGTTAAACAAATAGGAATGTTAGCATAACAAATAAAAAAAATAAAAAAAATTTACTTTTCCTAAGAAGATATAAACCAAAAAATAAAAATTAAAAAAACATAACAAAGAATAAATAAACGTTCAAAGTTTAAAGGAGAAAATAATTTAAGGGATGTAGTTGGGTTGAAATTGGCATAAAGCGCCTGTACTCGTCCAAAATAAGAAAAAAACTATAAAAAGTGAAACAATAGAGATAGTATAGAGAACAAGAGTGGAAAGAGAGTTTAATCCGACAATCTTACATGAAATTTCCATTCGTGGTAAATTGAATGATGAAAGAGAACGCGATGAGGGATAGTGGTAAAATTTTTCGAGCTGTTTTTATTTTGTATTTTGTCTTTTTGTAAGAGCTTAAGTACTTCGTGAACAGGGTAAAATGGGCGAGACACAAGAAATTATTCAAGTTATCCCCTTCAGAGCTGATGTTCTAACAACGAAAAAGTGACTAGCACCGAAGTTTGTGTGGGAGGAAAAAGCTATGCTGTGCAGAAGAGAACGGTGGATAGGCCACAACACTTTGCTGGAATATCCTTTTTTTATATGTACTCGAGACATCCTAGGTGCAACCATTTATATTGTTTTCTTCTTTTTTTTTTTTGTATATTTAATTTCACTATTCAACAGACCAGTTGTGGTATTATTTCAGGGTTCGCACCCGTTCTGTACCGACTTCGATGTGAATTTTTCAACAAAATATTTTTCTTCACAATTTACACACCTACGAGTACAGTCTTTTTTAAATTGAGAGGGGTTGAAGAGGGGTGGGGGGTGTATGTAAGAAGATAACAAACATACATTTCCATATACAAATTGTTATAGTTTTTTTTTGTCCATTCGATTTTAGCAAAGCTTTCGTATTTGAACAAAAGGCTTTTAAGTCTTTTTCTCTGCTTTACCATTTAACTTGAATCCTTTCTGTTGATTTTCCTTTTTTTTTAGTTCACATCAAAGGATGTCGATGAAAAAAAAATGTATAAATGAATAATATATACTGCACACACGGATTTATTCAATATAATAAAAGGAAAAAGGTGCATTTGTCTAAAATTTATACGAATTGATAATATATAAAATGACGTGGAAAATTATTTATTAAAATGTACTCGCACCCATAGAAATCCTTTAGAATAAGTATAATTTGTTAAGAAGGATTTTTTCTTCTTCTGTTTTTACTGTTGATAAACTAGAAAGAAAGGAAAATTGTTTTTTTTACGCAAAAAATTCATTGTTTTATTATTTTTACAAAAAGGGTTTATTAGAAGAAAAATTATGGGAAATTTTTTTTTGGTGGAAAATTGTTCAAATCTACAAAGTATAATAAAAAAAAATAAAAAAATTATCCTTAAGATCTGCCGATTTTATATTCGTAATTATCAACAGAATATCTAAATGGGGTTGAATGTGTTATTTAAATGAAGAACGCTTCAAGTTCTGGTAACAATAATAGTCAGTCAGTAATAATTATGATTAATAATACGAGTAATAATAGCAATGATAATGTTTTTATTATTTCAAAAAAAAAATTATTATAACAATTGTGATAATAATAATAATTAGAGTTTATGAAATCAAAGCTCTTTTTTTATAGAAAAGCTCTTCAATAGTATAGAAACAGAAGTTAAACATTCGACTTAAGAGCATCCTTCCTTTCACATACACATATTATTTGTTAATAAAATTATTGCGTTCCAACTGGTATTTTGAAGTTAACGAATCCAAATGTACTTACGAATATCTAATTGATATTCGCTGGTATTTCACTAGGAAGTACACTTGGCCCGATTCTCTACAGCTTTTATACCTATTCGTCCATACGAATTCTTAGTAATATATGCATACGATACAGCATTTTAAAATTTCGTAAATCCCAATTGTATGCTTTCCAAAGTTGGGCCATCAAGTGGAGAATAAAATTTAACGAACGCTAATGTCAACGTAATTTTGTATGTCCTCCTCTTAATGGCACTGCCATACTGCAAGATACTAAAATTCAGTATATACGAATCCAGTCTGACAAGTCAGTGATAAATTTAACAAATAATTAATTAATTTAACAAAAATGGATATTTTTTTCAACATAATCTACTTTAAGCTCGATACACTTTATCGAACGATATTCTAACTTCTTTACGAGGCCTCCGTTTCGATGAAAACTTTAGAACTGGATGCAAATTTCTCATCACCAAGCTATTCTCTTCATGTTTGTAGCTACTAAATATAGAGAAAACGATAGCTGGGGAGTAATTTTACTTATTTTGATGTTCTAGTTGCCGATGAATATGCAGGTGTATTATTATTATTTACTGTATTGATTTCATTATTCAATAATACTGCAGAATACTGTTCTGTTATTATTTTTCATCTCTCAAGATATTCGATAAAGATTCTACCGAATAAACCGTCTTTGACTTCTTTACGGCACGGTTGAGATAGTAAAAGTCCATTATTTTCATTGAACTTTTGTATATGATATAAGATTAAATCGACGCAAAAATTCATTTGGATTACGATTAAAAAGTTCAAATACTCCATTGAAGTATACATTTTTAGTCAGCTGTTATTAAACGCAACACCGATTTCACCCAAACATTTCATGTAAGATGTTGGCTATAGATTCCTTGGAGATGTTACCATGTCAGCTATCTCATACACTCTTAATTGTTTGATTTTTAAAACGATATCATGGATTTTTTTTAATCATTTTGTCGGTGGTAACCAAAATAAGAAGTCCTGGATACTCAGCACCATTTATGCCCGTTTAATCACAATGAAAGAGGCGGTAAACTGAATTATTCCATACGATGGAGACTAGTCTTCATAATACTTTTCAAAGTTTGCTTTTATTTCATATATTGTTTTTTCCTTTAAAAAAATAGTATTTTATTGCTCAACACACAAAATTCACTTTTTACATTTTAATAAAAAAAAAAAAACGCACACAAACCTTTTCTTCTTTCAATGACTAAGGTCCAAACTAAGGTAATGAATGGGTGTTTAAAAGAATTTGTATGGTGTCATTTTAAGAATGCCAGATGATAAAAAAAATATTGTTTTGCTGATATCAATTATATTTCTTGTATCTATCATTGACTTATCAGACTGCCCTCATAGGAGTATACTTAAACAAAAACGCTTGACATAGAATCCATATACAAGACTTAAAAGATTAGAAATAAACAGATGATATCGATAAAAACTTCTTTACAATATACTCTATATGGACTTACAGAAAAGAAATGAAAAAAAAATACTTTTTACATGTTGTATTTTCTCACTTTTAAAAGCACAAAATTGATTAGTATTAATTATTTTGGTTTTAAATAAAAATTAAAAAAATACTTTTGTGAAATTCATTCCAATGCACAAAAAATGCGAATCGTTCTGAACGGTATAAGACCAAAACCCTGCAACAGTCGAGATAGTTAATTTGACACAAGCAAGAACATTTGACAGTGTTGCCGCAGATATAAAATCAGCCATGATGAATTCAAAGAGGCCGCTGATCAAAACGATGTTTTTCATTAATAAATCAACAAGATAATTAATTAAAATGTTTAAATAATTATAAAAGTAATATTTTAAAGAAAGAAAATATAAATTTTCCTTCTCTTTACAATATACTCGGGCATGCAGGGATTATTTGATCCTTTTGTAAAAGTTTTTTTTTAAAGAGAAAGTCTAAATGATAAATGAAATGAAATTTTCTCATTAAACTTCATTAAACATTACTTTAGATGTGATATCGTAAAATCAGAACATAAATACGCAAACAGTTTACACAATATTAAGGAAAAAATTTATTAAAGTTTCACGTACAAAAGTAAAATTGGAAAAAAATGTGGCTCCAAAAAAAGTTTTCAATTTTTTTTCCTCCCTGTTAACACTGATTTTCTATCAATTTTCATAAATATTACTTATTACTTTATGTACACACTATACATATATGATCCTGTAAATATATGTGTATATGTACGAAAATAGATTTTCTTTTTGGTCATAAATTTAAGTAATGTTTGGCTTCTTATCAGCGAAAAATGGGATGGAAACTTGTACTAAGAAGAACATTAAGACGCTCAATGAGTATGAGTAAAAGGTGCTGTTTGACTTGCGAGTAAGACTAGTGGAAATTACTTTTTTTTTTTTTTTTAAAAAGGGAAGGTATTATCGTTATTTTCGAAGAAGAAAAATACTAAAATTTTTAAAAGGTGGAAAAAAAGGCATCTAAAGAGAAATGATTTGCAATACTTTTGTTCATTTCCTTACTTGCTAACGTACACGCACGCGAGGAGATATGTTCAAGGATATTTTCAACCAGTGCAAGGAAGAGCAGTTTTTTTTAAAAAAGTTTTTTATTATATATAGTAGAATATTAAGTGGATGGTGGTAGAGTTTTTTTCCCCCATTTATTTCCCTTATAAAAGTTCAAATTACAAATCGATATTGTGAACTCTGAGTACGATTGCAATTGAATCTTATACGTTTTGAGTTCATCGTTTTCAGTAGTCGTACATATACCAAAATACATATATAAATACTAATACATATGCAGATGATGCAAAATTGAATTTCTTTTTTATGAGTCCATTATTACCAATCGGAATTGGGCGATAAGCGTCAGCTGTAAATTTTTACTATTGAACTTTTAAACAGAAAAAGTTTATAGTTTTCTAATTTATTTGTGTGAAGGATTTTATATCAAATGAATTAAAGAATATCAAATCAAAAAGTATGCAGATTTTTTAAGTGCAGAAAAAAAAATTCCAATAACTTTATGGAAAGAAAAGGATTTTTTTTTAATCAATTTAAGCTAAGTGAATAAATGGAAAAGTCCTAAATTCTAAATTCGAATATATTTTTTTAGTGGATTTTATATTTTCTAAATACATAAATTATTCAATGTGATTTTTTTTTTTAAATCTTTAAGACAAAATTGATTTTTACGATACGACAGATCCTTTGTCCGTTGACTTCCGAACAGTTTTGAAGAGATGAGATACTTTAGGCAATGACAGGGCTAATAAGTAAAAAATATTTAAAAACCGCTTGATGAGATACCTTAGGCAATGATAGAAATAAGTAAAAAATATTTAAAAAAACCGATTAATGTAAAGGTTTGTGATAGGACCTTTCTAATTTAATGAAAGATCCAATCACAAACCTTTGTTGCTGTTTGGGTAAGGTGTTATCTTATAATCTATTTGATCTCTGTCTCGTCAGGCCAGTATTGTAATGTTATTTTATCTATGGTTAATTATTGTATAAAAGCACAAGTTGCATACGATCATAACGATTGAGATACGCCCAATTAAAGCAGACCTATTCAGTAATGAATTTCGCCAGCTCAGCTAACTAGATTCACGTGGTTGCAGGCATCTCAATCAGTAACCCAGCTCGCTTAAATCCAACGCTTTATTTGATTTCCTTCTTGGGCCACCTCATGCAAGGAATACTCCATCAGGTTCTCTCTTTTCCGAACCACTGCTTCGATCATATCTGTTCCCTCTATGGTGAGTAGTATTTTTACCATCTCTTCCATTTACCAACATTAAGCATCGTTCGGAGGCCTTGTTTCCATTCTTCGTAGCATTGCTGGCAGGATTTAACTGGAATTGGCCTTAGCTCCTTCAGATACTATACATATTACCGAGACTATGTCTTTTTTTGTATTCCCTACGAGGGGAGCGGTTTGCAGGTCTCAACCTGTAGACTGCTCACCCCATTACTCCACACACATTTGTTCAACCATCTGGTCTTGCCTCTTAACCAGCTCCGTCCATCACAGATAGGTCAATTTGCTAACAGTTAGTAACCAGTTACAAGATAGATGGCTAACCCTCTACTTTTATCTGCAGTGATAGCGCCCAGAATCCTGCCATACCTCAAATCCAGTCCAAGAACTATACCCGCGATGTAGGTATCAACCACACTCACTACATTTCAGCCAAAGGCTCCTCACCTCGGCCGGTCACGGTGGACGAACCACCGTGGGACTCCTGACCCCCACGGTACCTGGCGGTTACTCTTCGCACTAAGAGCTACAGCAAGAAATCTTTTTAAATTCCTCGGCACTACTAGGGCAGCTCAGGTACTGCGGTTTCGCCAAGATCCGTAGGCCACTTCAGAATTTTTAGCTGGATCATACACTCAGATGTGACTTCGTTGTGGGGGAATTTAAGTACAATAAAAATTGTCTTTTGTGTAAGACTATCCATCATCTCCCTCAACAAGCATGGCTTGATGCCTGGTAGGTCCACGACAACCACTCTTGTGAAACCTGGTGAGTACTCTTCGCTCAAAGAGCTACAGTATGTGGAAGCTTGTAATTTTCTGGCACTGCTAGGCCAGCTCAGACGCAGCGGGTTCGCCAAGACCCGTAGGCCATAGCTGGTATAGACCTTATAGCTGGATCATTCACCCCGAACTAATTCCCTTGCGGAGAGTGCGCCAGACCAGAGTAGTCAATACTCTGAGTCAAGGTACTCGTATAACTAAGGACAAAACCATATCCTAGGAGTTTGTTAATTGTGGGTTCTTAAAAAACTCCTAGAATAAAATCAGACTGACCTTATCTGTGAAGATGGAAACTTAAGAATCAGACATAACGATCCAAAATATAAGAAAAAAATAAGAAAACTTCATACAATTGAGTAAGTATTGTCCGTCAAAAAGGACGATATACGATTTTTTTAGGAAATACAGTTGGCAGATATACGAAGGATAGACTGCCTCTTCGATGTCAAAAATTAAATGGTAAAAGCCGTCAACAGAGACGAGACAATTGACAAAATCTTTTTGACGAGGCGCAAACTCACAAGGCTTATTTCTATATTAAAAAATATAACTCGAGGTCATAGACTTTTAGGGCGCCTATGACCGGAAACTTTTAACAGAAAAAGGAAGTCTTCATTTTTCGGTTAATTTTCTTTTTGGATTTTTATAAATAATTATTTTTAAAACAAAATAACGATAATATTTTAACGGAAACAAACATGCCCTCATCTATTGATACTGTGACCGCTTCGTCTAGTATGCAGCGGCGTTGAATTCGAATCCTAGATATAGGGACTTCCCCTCCACATAAAGCTTTTTCTTCAGTCTTCCTAGAAGTGCAGTACAAGTTTCAACTTTGTGCGTTAACTACGCGATCCTCTAAAGTGTGCCGAGTGAAGTTGTGTTTTTTTGAAGTGCGTCACGAAAAATAGAACAGTGAAATTTGGGGCTAAGAATTTTTTGTTAAGCTTGCTGACCCCGCGTGTTTGATTAACGAAAATTTGCAATGAACCTTTGTGGAATATTACTTATTAAAAACGATTGCATAAAGCATTTTTTGAGAATCGAGAAGCATTAGAAAACGAAACTTGTCCAGAAAGGCCTTTAACGTGGTGTAATCTTATAAACAGCCACCCCGAAGCCTACGCCAATTGTCAGGGTCCATTCTTGGTCGTCAGGACAAGAATGGGGGGGTCCATAGCTCCGTGTTTGTTTTTAAAACAGATTACTCTGAATTTGGAGCGATCTTCCTTTCGAGTTCCTTTAGGAACGCCCACCAGAATTTCAGGGTTCACACCCCTAAAGCACTGTAAGGCATTTTGTACCATGCACCATGTCCCCAATCAACCTCCTGTGTTTTTGTCGCCAGTTACACATTTTTCTATTTATTCTTCCCTGCTTATTCTTCCTCTTGTATAACTCTGCTTATTTTATACTATTTTTATGTTGAGTAGTGTAACAAGAATTGGTATCTACAAAACATTCTCATGATGACGTGGAATATTCACTGTCAGATATCTAATTTTGTCCCTTGTTAGCCGGTCTATACTTAACATCCCTGTGTGGAGACGGACTTCACAGGGACACATTGACGCAAAAGTATGATGAAGCAGTAAACACCCAACGATGTTTTTATGCCTCTCCTATGTTAAGAGGTTAAAATGTGACGAGGCTATTGCCTTTTAAGCCCGTCATTTTGTGTTTATTGTGAGGGTAGTTGAAGATACATCTTTAACAAGAGGATTATAATGATTAGGGGGGAATTGACGATTTAGCGTAGGATTCTAGATTGTAGTAATTGGATTCGTAAGGAGTTGGAATGCTTTGTTGAACCTCAGAATTTAAGTCCATAAGTCCAGATTGGCTTCAGTATTATATTATAAGTTGTCAAATTTTATTCATAAAAACGTACTTCGCCTTTTGGTGGAATAATATTGCCGTTCAAGGTTATGGAAGGGGATGATTCTTGACGAAGAGTGAAAGTAACATGTACACTTTATAGTTTTTGAACCATTTTTGAAGGGAATTAAGAGGACTGTAAAAAGGGCGTTCTTCGCGTCAGATCGGGTATTGGACGATTCACCAAGCCAACGATTTCTGTCACATGAACGTGTGGTTTTCCTTCTCCTGTATTCACCTCTCCCTGTGATTTTTTTGTCCCCACCTTTTCCAAGATCAAAATATACTTGAGAGGAGTCTATCTTGGTACTTTTGATAACATCCAAAGGAGTGCAACCGAGGAGCTAGAGTTTCAGTTCTGCTACGAAGAGTTTTCATCGGGAAAATGGATTCCTGTGGTTTCCGAACCCCCCTTTTTACTTGATCATAGTCCGGGTTGCTTATTTTTTGTTTCTCAAGATCAAAAAATACTTGAAAGGAGGCTATCTTGGTACTGTCGATAATATCCAAAGGAGCTAAAAGGCAATTCCAATTGAATATGCTACGAAGAGTGGTGACAACGCCTCACCCGATATATAGCTGCCTAAGAGAACTACTTTGAATGGAAAATAATTACTTTTCTGTAACATCTCGTATACATTTCAGTCTAAAAGCTTCTAGAAATAATTTTTTTTTAAAAAAAACACACACTTTTTATGGAAATTGTGAACGATTGTGAACCTACGTTGAAAATGCATTCTTTATTTCTGAAGACAATTAATGAATGACAAAATGGAGAAAATAAAAACGCTAATAATAATAAATACTAACTTGACTGTTTATCGGTAATGCATAAAAATCAAATCGGCTACTCACTAAAGATCTTAGGAGACGTAAGACGATAAATTTCTAAATGGAAGTAAATAAATTTCATTCGGTATAGTATGAGTTCGCGTAGAATTACGCTATAAATTCACGATGAAAGAGTTTAATTGGATTTTTTTACGTCATTATTATGTCGCTAACTGTGCGTCCAGAGTACCTCATAGACCTAAATCCATATAAAATAGCTGAGCTCTAGCACACGGATAGATGTCTGGTTAGTTACTCACTCACTGCTTGGCATAGACGAGGGGCTCAAATTTCACGTTTTTGAGCCCCCACACTATTTGCATACAAATCAAAGCAACGAGTTTATTGTATTTCGTATTTTCTAATCCATAACGTTTCGTAGATTCTATCCGATGATGATCTGGTGTGAATGCACCAGTTTTCGGGTAGGTGTGTTAATTGAGCGGATCGATTTCAATGGGTTTTTTCTTACATGGACTCGTATGGTCTCTGTAGGCTTTGATTTTTAATATTTTTCGTAAAAGAAAACATTTTTTATGATTTTTCTTCAATTCTATTTTCTATGGAACACAATCGTTTCGAAAGCCAATTCTTATTTAGGGAATATGGCTAATGTTTACGTAGGTCGATTTTTTCCCTACAGTGCATAGATTGAATTGAAAGAGATTTTTTTTTCTTCTTATCTTTCGAAAAGGTGTTAATTAATTGGAAAAGTCTAAACACATAAAAGTCCACCTACACTTCAACTAGTAATATTAGTGACACCATTTAGGGTCTCTTTTGTTATATAGAAGAAATATTATATGTCGGAGAGTCGAAATTCGGTTTGTTTTAAGCTTTGTCATATAATAAATTAATTTCTCTTCTATGTAGGTAGAACTATAGTAAGAAAACGATCAGAATAATAGGAGATTTTGTCCGGTTTTTTTCTGTGTGTGGACTTGGTATAAATCATAAGGGAAAAAAAGTATAATTCAAAGGATAGGTTTGGTTAAAAATAATAGTCTAAGTAGCACTGATTTTATTTGAGTATGAAATGCTTAAAGAAATTGTACTAAATTCATGGCGATTCACTTCCGAGCGTATCCGATTTGCGCGTCGGAAAGTAAAGTTAAACAAAAATATATTTTAAATTTAAATTTTCCAACAATTTTATATTATTTATATTGTATAAATTTTGCCTTTTTATTTTTTTTTAAATAAATATTACGAAATTTTTTTTTTTGCACATTTTGGGCTGTTATTTGGCCCTTTTCTTGACGGATGTTATTTAATTTTGACGATTATCTGCGTTAATATAAATTTTTATGTAGTTTTACATGAAAAAGTTCGACGTTGGCAAAAATCGTACAATCTTAGAGGAGAATCGATATCACCAAATCTGGAAATTACGGATCCTAGAAATTTTTCTCTCAATAAAGCCACAATTTGTTGTGTTGTGTGGTTTGTGGTGACTTCTTGTTGAAAGCATGTGTGGTGCAGTTTAAAAATTTTAAATTCGAGTTAAAAAATGTAGATCGAAGCGCTCACAATTGACAGTTGCGGTCTCGTTTTCTTCATTTATCAAGAAATACGAGCCAGTGACACCGGTACACCTAAAACTCGATAAAATGGCTTTTTCATAATCATTTGGGATAAATGAACAAAATTTTATTTTTCAACAAGAGACTTTTGATGCTGATTTTCGAGAAAAAAAACGGTTTAAATAAATGTCACGAAAAAAATCCTTTTTGTACATTTCGGGATGTAATTCCGCCATTTTTTGACACATGTTGTTTATTAATTACAGTAAAATTTTGACGATTGTCTGCGTTAATACAATTTTGTGTGTAGTTGTATATAAAAAAGTTGAACGTTGTTAAAAATCGTACAATCTTAGAAGCTAATTGTTATCACCAAATCTGAAAATTACGCATCCTAGGAATTTTTCTCTTAATAAAGCCAAAATTTGTTGTGTTGTGTGGTTTTTGGTGCCTTTTTGTTGAAACCACGTGTGGTGCAAGATAAAAAAATTTAAATTCGGGTCAAAAAAAAGTCGGTCAAAGCGCTTACAATTGACAGTTGTGGTCTATTTTTCTTCATTTACAAAGAAATACGAGCCAATGACACCGTCACACTATGTGCACACCCTAAACTCGATACAATGGCTTTTTCATTATCATTTGGAAAAAATGAACAAAATTTCATTTTTCAATAAGAGACTTTCGATACTGATTTTCAACAAAAAATTTTTTGTAAGAAATTAACAAATTTTTTTCGAAAATCAGCATCGAAAGTCCCTTGTTCAAGCCCTCAAACGGAATAGCTTCTATAGTTAGTATTTGAATAGTAAATGCCGTAACTAAATGTATCTTTTGATGACACATTTATTTAACAACTATCAAATGGGAGAGCTCTTAATATGACATTTCGAAAAGAATCATTAAAATTTCAATTATTTCGAAATTAAAATATTTTAAAAGTAAATTTCGTAATTTTACTACAAATAATTTTTTATAATTTCTTCTAAAACAATCTTTCATAGGAAAAGATAATTTCTTAAATTCTTTACAAGGATAATTATAGAAAATAATCTTATTATTAAAATTTATCAATATTTTATAAATTTTAAAATTTAAATAATACAAATTTTCTATAAAAGAAAATAATATACAAAAAAAAAAGAAGAAAAAAGATAACAAATAATTTTTATTGTGTTAGAAAAAGTAATAATATGTGTATATATTTAAAGGGCCATACTTTCAGAACCACAAAATGAATAAAGACTTGTAAAATCAGTCTCATTAGTTTTCTATCATAGCTCGTAACCCCAAAGTCCTTGCGTCATACAAACTAAACCAACCAAAATTATAGCAAAATAAAAATTATACAAAATTATCCTGTTGCCAGTTGATAATAATAATAAATGTCCTATTTAAGCAAAGACTTTTTTGTGTTTTTGTTTTTGTTTGATAAAAATTACACTCTATTAACCAATTGGGAGGCATTAAATCAAATTTTATCGTTAATATTTTGAGCATAATTTGGAAGTTGGAATTTTTTGTCCAGCGATCATTTATTTCGTTCTATCAAAAGTTGCCATTCGCTCTACAATTATTTATTCCTATGGGAATATTTGTTTTTAAACTTGTGAAACTCTCACAAGTTTAAAAGGAATTTTTTACCATAAACCAACCAACCCCCATTTGGCATTGACTCTTGTTCATCTTATTTTAACTTATCAAATTTTCATTATTATACGAGTATAATCAATTTACTCAATTTTATCAATTTATTTAAAGGGCATTTATATATTAATAATTTAGTTTAGTGGTCATATCTGAGCGTTATTGTTACATTTTTAAAAATATAGTCCTTGTGGTAATTTGAATTTTGATCGAATTAATATTTATTAACAAGCATTCAACAATCTCTTCTCCAAACGCAAATAATATACGATAATGAGGAGAATGTAATTATTTTGTTATGTAATCGTTAAAATTTAATCATAGATATGTCCATATGCAAGGTTAAATTCATAAGTTTATTTTTATTTTCATTTTTATCCATTTCGTAATGTGCCATCATGAATATCATGTAGCGTCAAATTGCATAAATTTCATTTTAAATACCACATGACATGAAAATATTTAAGTATCTACAATATACTCGGGTAAGTACGGCGGCATCTACATACAAACAGAGTTGATATTTAAATTTTGTTTAAATCATAAATATTTTTTTTTCTTTTTCAAATAATTCGAATTTGTTTCTATTTTTAAATTAAAAATATTTATTTTCCCCCCATTTTTTTTTTTTAATTATCAGGAAAAATGTTAGGGAATTAATATTTTTAACAGTTTTTTTTTTCGTGATATAAATTTTGATAAAAATTTCTTTTATATTTTATTTGTATGAGGTGCGACAGAAAAGTAATGCGATTTTAATTTTTATATACTCGTAACAATATTATCTCCTTCAGAGGATTTCCCTTTGGCAGATATACATCGACGGAGGCGTTGGAGAAGAAAAAAAACGTCACGTGGAGTTAGATCAAGTGATTAGGGAGGTTTGGGAGCCACAGGAATTCCTTTTGCCGGCAAAAACCTTTTTATAGAGATGGCCATGTGGTAAGGGGCGTTATCTGCTTAACGCTAATTGTGGAGAAGAATTCACTTTCTGCGCTCTTCAAGGACTGACTCATCAGCTTCAATATTAGTCAATTATCTGATTTCAGAGAGCTCTCACTCATTTCACATTTACATCCCTTGTGCAGCTAAACATCGGCGGAAGCTGTGTTTCCACTCTTCGTAACAGTGCTGGAATCGCCTTTAGCTCTTTCAGATATTATAGATATAACTGAGACGAAGCCGTTTCGAGTGTTTTCTGAATCTTGAAGAACGCGGACTTAAATGTGGCGACTTGTGGGCGGTGTGTCAAACTGATATATAAAGGGTTTTCCAATAAGAGTGATATGATTTCTTTAAAAAAAAACACATTAATTGTTAAGGAAATTCAAATGTTTTTTATTTAATGTGTAGTACAATCCATACAATTAAGTTCTGAATAAAACGTCATTCAAATGGCCTCCACGACTTCTTTTGCAAGAACGAATTCGATGAACCCAATTTTCGAGCACTTTTTCCACTAAATCAAAAAGAAGAGAGTCTGGTTTATTGCTAAAGACCAATGACTTCAAATAACCCCATAAGAAATAGTCTAATGGTGTTAAATCATAACTTCTTGGAGGCCATTAAATGTCACAATTTCTTGAAATAATCGAATCTCCAAACTTTTCTCGCAATAATTCGGTTGTTGCATGTGCTGTGTGGCACGTAGCCCCGTCTTGTTGGAACCAGATGTTGTCAAGATCAACTTCTTCGAATTTCGGCCATAAAAAGTTGGTTATCATCGATCTATACCGGTCTCCATTGACAGTAACGGTGTTACCAGCTTCATTTCGAAAGAAGTACGGACCAATGATTCCACCAGACCAAAAACCACACCAAACTGTCAATTTAGATGAATGTAATGTGGATTTTCTTCGCACCAGAATCGGCAGTTTTGTTTATTTACCGCACCACTCAGATGAAAGTAAGCCTCATCGGAGAAGATGATTTTCTTAAAAAAATCGTTATCGTTTTCAAGTTGTTCCAAGACAAAATCAGCAAATTCCCGACGTTTACGGTGGTCCAATGGCTTCAGTTCTTGAGTGATAACAATTTTATACGGATGCAAGCCCAAATCCTTTCTCAAAATCCGCCAGGTTGTGGTTTGAGACAGTCCCAATTCTTGAGAACGTCTTGGAATCGACAAATTGCGGTCTTCAGCAACACTTTCCTGAACGGCAGCAATATTTTTATTACTTCGAGCGGTTCTTTGTCTTATTGGCACTTGAACATGCACGCTCGAAATTTTTAACAATTCGACGAATAGCGAGCACAGTTGGACGATTATTACGACCATAAAATGGCAAAAGCGCACGAAAAGTTGCAATTGTAGAACGATTATTTTGATAATAAAATTGAATAATTTGTAAACGTTGTTCTTCCGTATATCTCTCCATGATGAAATTGTAAACATGACAAAAAATGACAGATCATGACATATTACAAATGGTCGAAACGTCACTTAGAAATCATATTACTCTTATTGGAAGACCCTATAGAATCCTTTCTCTATGGACTTCAAGGATTTATTTTTCAGCTTCAATCTTAATCGACAAACTGACCTCACAATAGCCCTCACTCCATCCACACTTTCGTTAGTTTTCAATATTGAAGGACTTCTTTCACTACTTCTCAGACCTGCACAAATGCGTATTTAACACAAAATTTTATAGCAAATGCTTGACCTGAAATTACCTTCAGTTCCTTGGTTACACTGCTTTGGATATTGTCGACAGTATTAAGATGACATTCTTTGAAGTGTTTTTCTTATTTTTGTGGGATACAAAAAAAAAATCACACGGAACACAGCAATCCCTTTTTCCGATAAAAACCCTTCTATGAAGAAGACCATGTGATAGGGGACGTTGTCATGGTAATAGGGGACGTTGTCATTTAAAAAAAAATAAGGACCAATGAAGAAACCACATTAAACCGTTACTTTTGCGGAATGTAAAGGTTGCTCGTGAATAATTTGGGTATTGGCTTCAGCCCAGTGATGAAAATTTTGTTTATTCACCGATCCAGAGAGATGAAAATGCTTCTCCATTATTTTCAAGTTGTTCCAGAGCAAAGTCAGCAAATTGGCGGTGTTTGCGATGGTCCAACGTAAAATACGCTATGTTATTATGGCAGACGAATCTCTTGAAGTTGATAAATGTGGGTCCTCATCAATACCTGCCTGAACGGCAGCAATATTCTCGACACTTTAATCAGATATTTATCTACCTGGCATACGAACATTGTTTAAAGAAAAATTTGCGTTCAACTCTTTCCACAGTTCGTCGAATAGCGAGCACACTAGGCCGATTATGATGACCAAAAATTGGAAAAAGTGCTCGATAAGTTGCAATAAAAGAACGATTATTTTGATAAAAAAATTGCATAAGACAACCAATCGTTGTTGAGGCGTGTTTCTTTCCACGAATAAATTGAAAACTTTGCCAAAAGACCACATGCTTTTTTTTTTTTGAAAACATATCGCCACCTGCCCCCTCTTCCTTCTCTCCCAATACTATTGAAACTCCCCTCATTTATTTGTTCTTCTTTCTCAAATTCACGTATTCAATCAGTTGCAATTAACCACCACTGATGAAATATGATCAAATATAAATTTTGCAATCTAACAAATTTAGTACTCCTACTGATGAACAAACAAAATTGATCAACCCACCACCATTCAAACTCCTTTGAACCAATAAAAAACTATTTTTTTTTTAAAAAAAGTAGAAAAATGGGAAAAAGAACTTTCGCTCTTGGTTGGTCTATCGACTACAAATACAAAAACGTTGAACTCAGTCATTTCCGTTTTAAATTTTGATCTCTCTCTGACGTTGGAGGTTTTTTATGCGCTCATCAAATCCAATATTGACGGTGGAGTGCACTGTGATTTCGGTAAAGGGTAGCAGTGTGCATGGTTGAACCGTTTACCTGCCTTCTTAGAGACAAAATTTCAAATTGTCAGCAGCATCAACATTAACAATGGCATCAACTGAATCGCCATAATTTTTATTGTAATTTCTTTCAGAGGCTATGGGTGATGCGTGGGTGGAAAATCACCCACACACGAATATATCAGATGGCATTAACTGTTCACCATTGTCGCAATATTCCATCATCAAAATTACCGTCGCACGTATACGAGTTCTCGTATTTTCCGTCAAGTAATTACGGTCTATGTTGAGTCGTTGCTATTCTATCTTAAGGAAAATCATAAATTCATATCTGCGGTTTTTCCACCCTTCAGTTTTATGGCTTATTTGCTTATGTCGATTTGATTGCAAAAAATATTCCCCCCGCAAACATAATTAATTTGATATTAAAATTACGATTAATCTAAGAAATTAATGAGTTTCTCAGATACAAAATTTTTGAGTTTTTTATTTTTATTTCAGTTTATTTAAGTTTTTTTTTCCTTTTTAAAGGAAAAACTAATATTTGTGTGTTATTTTATGCAGTTTACAGAGAAAAGGCGTATCACAAAATTAACCAGGTGATTACAGGAAAAGGACATACCGGAACAGAGAGATTCTCGCTTTATTTTACTCAAAATTTTTTTGGGTCCAGCAAAGATAAAATATTTTAAATGTAAACAACACCAGATGGCGTTGAAAAATTTACTCAGAATTGCACTAAGACTCGCATTCAGTAAACATTTTCAACCACCAATAATACAAGATTTGGTTTTTGGTGTTTTTTCTTTTTTTTCTAATTTAGATCGTTAGAAAATTATTATTGCTTCAGTGAGTAAATATTTCGTTTGGTAGCACAGTCATTTTTTCAAGTACGTCTAGACATAATCTATTTACTGTCCATACAGTCATACCCTCTTAATGGTTAATTTTATTGAGTATGTTACAAGGATATAATAACAGTACAGTCATTAGTTGTGGGATTTGTTGGTGAATTGTAGGATAAAATTCATGGAAAATTCTCTCAAAAGTACAGGAAAAGTTCATTTCGAATAATTTTTATTGATTTAACATTGGAAAACCACCCGCAAAATATCTGATACAAAGGGTTATCCCTATTCGTGGTTTGGAAAATGTAGCGCATTTCATGATTAATATAATGTCATTCAAGATAGCATTTGTTTAGATTAAGGATTGCCAACCAAAAAATACTGCAAGTATGCTTTTTATTAAACACTTAATTATTGGACAATGCGTTAAGGAATTGTGTATAAAAGTTGAGATTTTGTCGTAGTCACGACAATTTTTGTCGTATATGAGGCTCTAAATACCCACAAGTGACTGTGGAGAAGCCATTGTTTCTTCAAAGAGTGACTTGTCTAGTGTGCATTATGGATTGAAGGTGTCATTGGCCCGGATTTCTTTGGAAATGAACAAGTAAAGACCGATTCAGAGCGTCAATTCAGAGCATCAATTCAGAGAATCTGGACCATATGTGGTTTCAACCAAAAAAAAAAATGTTGGCATGCGTAAGTAACCTATAAGATCATGCAATTTGACGTAATTTGACATTTTTTAAAGAAATTTTCAAAAAGATCATGTTCAAAACAAAAAACTACAAACTTCAGAGCTTTTTGAAACCAGCATCCGTGAATAATAGATAAATTACATCCCAAAATGTGACAAAAAGTCATTAAAAATTATCTCAAAGGATCGAATCCTTGAATAAGTCTTTTAGAAGCTATTTGAATGCTGTAATATATAATATTCAATGTCAACGTCTAAGCAATATAATAAAATAAAACATTTATCAAAATCTACTGTGTAATTTTTGATAATGCATAAATTGGATAAGATCTTATGAAAAATATTTTCTATTTTCTATTTTTGAATAATTAAAATATTTTTACATTAATATGTCCTTTTGTAAAGAAAGCCTTTTTTTCTGTATTCCACTTATTACAAAAAATTTCATTCAGACTCTATCCATTTTTAATATTAATATTATTATTTATATTTTACTTATTAATAATCAAAAAAAAAATCTAAGACGCATACTGGCTCGTACACAAAACTCTCAATAATCAACGTGAATAAACTTTTAAGATATTTATTCTTCTTCTTTTTACAACTTATTGTTACTTAATGATATTATTATAAATTCTAAATTCATTAAGCAATCAACGATCTGAAAATATGTAGTTTCATATTTTTCCAAAAAAAAAAATCTCCGGAAATATGCTTAAGCAGTTCGAAAGCGTCACAAAGAGTAAGTTTTTTTTGTTGAATAAAATTAAAGTTCAATGAGATTGTCTGCTTAAAGATTTAAAAAAATATTCATTCTAACCTCTTTTGGGTGTAAAAAATATTACCTCTACGATTAATAGAGAAAAAAAATTGTTCTAGTGCTTCTTAAACTTTAACGTTTATCAAATTTGTACTTTTTATATGTCAATCATAAGAAAATATTTTCTTTTTTTGGGCTTTTAACTCTTTTCAAATCAAACTTTTATAATTTAGAAATTCGAAAACTTAATTTGTTTTTGTAATTTACAAAAAAAAAAAAACAGCTTCAAGAATAACAGTTTGAAAGCCACTAGTTTAAAATGTGATAGTATTTTTTTAAAACCACACTAATTGCGCGAGGTAGAAACACTCACTTTCTTTTAGGTTTTTATTTCATTAGAAAATTAATTTATAAATTTTTTTTCCCTAAAATAAGATTTTATGAAAAATACAAATATTCAAGAAATTTTTATTGAAAGTACAAAAATAGCTAATGTCGTATAAGTAATTTGTTGTATTCATTCAAATGCAAAGAATGCTTTTTAAGAGAAAAAGAAAAGTAATAAACTATAAATGCATATTTCCTTATTGATAGATAAAAAAAATATAGTTCGTCATAATTTTAGCAAAAGAAAAAACTACTTTACAATTTTTTTCTGTTCAAAACGTACATTGAACTTTGGAGCCTCTATCACTACAAATGCAGTTTGGAGTCCAATGGTCACATGTTTGACTGAATTATCTCCAGTAAATTTTGTCATCTGCCTTTTAATTTGCCTGTCAAAAATAGCATCTTTTTTCTTCATAAATGCACTCATATAAAAAAATTCAACAAAAATACTTCAAGAGAAGAAAAGATTTTGTTTGGAAAAATAATCAAAACTGACCCCAAAAAAAAAATGAGGGGAATTATTCATCGTAAAAAATTTTATGTTGGAATTTAGACTTATTCAGCATATCGAAATAAATTTTGAAAATGTGGAAATGTGGAATGCAGACGCATGATGTATGCCAGAAAAAGAAAAGAAAAAGGACTACTCAAAAGACTTTGTATGAAGACGCCTAAAATGGTCAAGAATTCTTTTTATACTTGAAGAAAAAAAAGAGATATTCAACATTCAAATTGGCAAAATTCTTGACCACTGTACTTTACGTTTTCTCATTCCATGCATACACATTTAGCCCTACAAAACGAAATCGTTTTAAGGCTAAAAACAAAATAAGAAACACTTTCTCCTGCCGGCCAGTAAGAGTTACCAGGTAAGGTAAACCAGTTTTCGTTTACCTGTCGAAGAACCAGTCTTTGCGAAATTATTTGGCCGCATCCTAAAGAGGACGATACGCCGCCTTGACATTCAGCGAAATATTAAATTGGCCACCAAATATAAAATCAAGTATTTACTGTAGACCATCTACGACATTTTATATTGTAGATTGACTTAACTTAACTGAATGCACATGTATTGGTATAATATAGGTAGAGCAGGTAGATGCTTTGTTTGATTTATCAACTATACTAAAGCTGAGATACTTCTTTGATTAATAACGACTGTGTGTACTGGCCTCCCTTAAACAGAGTTCGCGAAAATTTCTGATACGCTTTTAATCATTTTGGAATTTCCGCAATATTTCAAATAGTATCTTTGCCTTTTTTTTATTATTATAAATTAATTTTTTTTTAAACAAACCGCCTGTTAAATACTGTGAGTTATTTTATTGATTTTGGTTATTTTATCCAATGAGTAAGATCCGTTTCGAATGATTCATTTCAAAATTTGTTGGCGAAAATACCTTTTAATATCTAGTTCATAAAATTTTGATTAACAATTGATATCCTCCAAAAAATATAGATAAAATTATCTTAACAGGATTGAAAATTTCCAAAAAATTTTCCCACTATAATTAATAAATAAGAAAAAATTTGGAAAACGAATTAAAAAAAAACAGTCAATATTATTTCCTTTTGGATTTGAAAATTACGAACAATGAAAGATCTGAATATGATAATTTTCGTATGATTTCGATGACGCGTGTTATGTTCGCCTTAAGTTCATGAATTGTTGCTGGTTTATTCACGTTGACCACAGATTTTACGTACACTCAGAGAAAAAAGTCTAAAGCTGATTGACCGTAAGGAATTGGTGACCACTTGACATCGTCATTTATTAAAATTATGAGTTCGGGGAATTTTTTGTTACAGCACGTCATTATTTTCAAGGGTTTGCCGTCGTCATATTCAAAGGAATAAGGTTTAAATACGCCACTTTACGGAAAAGAAAACAAAATGTATGCAGAGACAATTTGTAGGGTAATATTCTACAAATTCGCTTATTTACTTCCCTTTTAATCTAGAAATATGATTTAGCAAAGAAGATAATTTTTTTTTTGGCGCAGAAAAACTGCAGGTTTCCAGCTGGCTGTGGTTCTTCAGTTCATTCAACTTTATGCGGCTTCAAAGGAAGGGCGTACCACAAAATTAGCCAACTGCATACGTAAGAAGTACTAACAGCTTCATGACACACCGTTTTAAAAAGATTCTCACTTTAGTCTACTCAAAAATGTTTGGATCCAAAGGGAAATTTTTTTTTATATGTAAATAACACCAGATGGCGTAAGATGTATTTTTTTTATGGTTAAAATTAGGTTCTTAACCTGATGCTATGCACCAACTTTTTTAACAGCAGACAACACCAGATGCCGTAGACCATAATCTTTTTTTAATCAGAATTTCATGTCAACTCGACCTGACTAAAAATTACACCAGATGGCGTGGATGAAAATTTGTTCAGGCTCAATTCTATGGCGGAATGGACGGAGATTTTCAGTTGTAGCAACACCAGATGTCGTGGATAAATTGTTTACTTTCAATCAGAATTTTATTTCGTCTCGGCCTGACGAAAAATTTCCAAATAAAAATTACACCAGATGGCGTGGATGAAAATTTTTTCAGACTCAATTCTATGGCGGAATGGACGGAGATTTTCAGTTGTAGCAACACCAGCCAGATGTCGTGGATAAATTGTTTACTTTCAATCGGAATTTTATTTCGACTCAGCCTGACTAAAAATTTGCAACTAAAAATTACACCAGATGGCGTGGATGAAAATTTTTTCAGACCTAATTCTAGGTCCGAATGGATGGAGATTTTCAATTGTAGCAACACCGGATGTCGTAGAAATTTTTTACTTTCACTCAGAATTTTATTTCGACTCGGCCTGATTAAAAATTTCCGACTAAAAATTACAACAGATGGCGCGGATGAAAATTTTTTCAGACTCTATATTAGGTCGACAGAAGCAGAAATTTTTAGTTGTCACGACACCAAATAGCACGGAAATTTTTTTTTTCGTGTCAAAACTAGGTCGTTTTGAACTTAAAATGTCAAAAGTAGGCCTTAGATAGGGCGTCATGGCTCAAGAATTAAAATAAGAAACAGCATCCGAAGGCGCAAACGACTTTTTTTTAAAAGATATTTTAGTAACAGTTTTTACTATTTATAAATTACAAGTTCTTAGTAAATATTTTCAAATAAAATTTATGCCAAGTGGGAATTTTTATCATTTCACTTTAAATAAAACCAATTAAGGTGATAATATTCATTTTATGAAAAAAATGCTTACCAGAAAAATTGTTAATTTATAACAATTTTTGATTGTTAAAAAAAAAAATATTTCAAGTAGAAATGATTTTTTTTGTTTAATTTATAGTAAAACGTGTACGAAAATGTAGGGGGATAATTAAAGGGCACCTTGGCTCTATCACTAGCTGGATTCGAACTCAAGACTGCTGTGTATCACTAGCTGGATTTTTACTGCAGTGTCACTAAAACAAGTACCTAAACGGATGTACAAATTATATCTAGAAAAATTTATAAATTAAAGCCAAAGGGAAAAACTAATAAGCAAAAATTTCAAATGAGGACATTTTTTCAAATCCTTACAATTGTTGTGCTCGTTAATTTGCACTCATCGTCAAATTTCTAAATGGCATCCAAGTAATTTGAGTGAAGGCCAGGATTATTATGAATAAACCGTGAATATTAAAGGTTTTTATATTTATGTAAAAGTTCTACTTAACATACTCTAAATAACCAAAAAATAAATATAATTTTGTTTATTTCATAATTCAAAGTTAGCTTTAGTAGATGGATTATTATTTATTCTTTCGTGACATGCTGAAAAAAGAATATTTTTTTGCGTGGAATGTAATTTTTTTTAATCCTTAGATTGACATTTGCATATAAAAAAAGATACTTTAAAAAACTTTTATAATGCCTATGTTTGTTTAGTTAAGCATCCACCTGATTAATGTGTGCATGTATACATGTAAGTGGATCCAGCAGGGAGAAAGTAATTAAACGTGACTTAGAGGAGAATGGAAATGTCTAGCGCACTAGTCGATCCATCCAACACGGAAACTTATCACAAGGCATAATAAATGCGAAATTATCATATAATCGGAAAAGAATTGTTCCCTATCAAGGTGAGAGTAGATTTATGCCATTTGACAATATTCCCTTGTTGATGGATCGAATTTAGGGTAGTAAGTTTCAAGATAAATGATTAGTGATAAATTTAATTAAAACTCTTTTTTTAAGTAAAAATCCTTTAATGATTTGTACATAATTTATATACTATTTAGAATTATGCATTTTATAATTTTAACCATTCATAAATATCAATAACATTGTTAAAGAAAATATTTATTAAAAAGTTTTTAAACATCTATTATATAAACGATTATTCATTTTACACTTTGGAAAGTATAGCCACGTAATTTGACAGCTGTCAAGTATTTATACCAGGGTCGTTCAATAACTCCTTAGAAAAAGATGGAAAAAAACTGTTTTTTAAAAAAAAAATTTTTATTTTTCAACATAATCTCCTTTTGCTCTATACACTTTTCCAACCGTTTTTCCAAAATTTTTATCCCGTCCAAAAGATAGGATTTCGGAAGTTCTGCAAAATACTCATCCGTTTGAGCAATGACGTCCTCGTTGGAAGTGAACCGTCGTCCGCTAGGCCATTTGTTCAGATTGGGGAAAAGAAAATAGTCACTCGGGGCCAAATCTGGTGAATAAGCGGGATGCTGCAGCAATTCCATTCTCAATTCCACAATTTTGGCCATGGAAACAGCGCAGGTGTGCACACGCGCATTGTCCTGATGCAAGAGGATTTTTTTCTTCTTCAGATGGGGGCGTTTCTCTTTGATTTCCTCACTCAACCGTTGCAATAACGACGCGTAATACGCTCCTGTTATTGTTTTTCCTTTTTCCAAGTAGTCAATAACAATGATGCTCTGCGAATCCCAAAAGACCGTGGCCATCACCTTGCCGGCCGATAGCACAGTTTTTTCCTTCTTCGGAGCCCGTTTACCCTTGAAAATCCACTGTGATGACTGTCTCTTCCTTTGTGGAGTGTAGTAGTGTATCCAGGTTTCGTCCACAGTGACATATCGACGAAGGAAATCGGCAGGATTGCGATGAAAGAGTGCCAACATAGCCTCAGAGTCCGCTACACGATTGCGCTTATTCTCCTCTGAGAGCAAACGCGGCACCCATCTTGCCGAAATTTTTTTCACAGACAATTTTTCATGCAAAATTGAAGCGACTGTACCTTGTGATATGCCCGTGGCCTCAACTAATTCGCGCACTTTAATTCGCCGATCGTTCAAAATCAGATGGTGGATTTTGTCGATGATTTTAGGAGTAGACACCTCAACTGGGCGTCCTGACCGATGTTCATCTTTTGTGGATGAACGTCCACGTTTAAATTCATTCACCCAATTGTAAACCGTCGCAAACACAGGTGCAGATGTGCCATGAACTGCATCCAACTCGGCTTTAATTTCTTTCGGGCTTAAGCCTTTCAAATGGAGATGTTTGATGACAGCCCTAAACTCGCTTTTTTCCATTTTTATGCACAAATAAATGTCGTTAACTTTAATCGACGATAGAAATTGACCTACGCTATCGATCGAGCTGAAATTTTGACAGCTTTCCTGTCGGTAATGCTACTTACAAAAAAAATCTTTACCGACACTACGAGCGCAATTTTCTAAGGACTTATTGAACGACCCCCGTATATACACGTAGATTTCAGGTTAGGTATTCTTCTAAGGTAAGGTCCTAAGTAACCCACTGCGAAATTATGCTCAATAAGAATATATAGAGGAGGGCAAAATCATGTTCCAATGAGAATATATAGAGGAGGGCAGTTTTCTGTTAATTTACCCTCTTCACTCTGCACCTCATAATCCACGAATGGAGATAAGTAGTTTTTTTTTTTTTTTAGGTTTAATTATGAAAAATACAATTTTTTGCAAGTGATGACAATTTTATGTGCTCTTTTTTTTCAAAATATTCTTTATAACCTTTCGCAAAATTTCAGGTGTTATGGTCACGATTTCAATTCCAAATTCATCAAAATTTCTAAGACAAGATTTATTCAGATTAAAATCTGCCATTTTTTATCATAGATCGCCCGTTTATACCGAAAATTGTGTAAAAATTTGAAAAAATTTCCTCAAAAGTGGTGATTCTGGTGTAGTCATTTTTCGCGCACAATTTTCTTCAGCGATGAGGTTCATTTCTCGCTTGCTGAAAATACCAATTATTTATTATTACCATATAAGGGATTGTGGAAATCTACAAATTACTGTGAAATCCGCTAAAATTGGTCTGAAGTTGTTATTTATTCGCATTTCTTTGAAAATAAAGAAGGAGAGACCCCCACCATTAGTTCTCAGCGCTATGGCCACATAGTAACCGTATTTTTTTTGGTCAAAGCTTGAAGATTTTAATCTTGATGATATGTGATTTCCAAGAGAAAGTAGAACAAGCTACAATAAAAGACAAATTTTGGCTTTATCGCCCGAAAAGTTCATAGGCATCGTAATTTTGAGATTTCGGTTGCCAGGTAACTATATGATCCTATAGAGCGTGATAAGTGAAGTTGTGTTTATGTAGTGCGTTAGCAAAAAGGGGCTTATTAAAACAACTAGTTTTTCGATGACATTAAACATTTCTGCAGGGCTGAGAAACAGTGAAAGGAGCCCTTTAGAATTGAAAACTAACGAAAATGTGGATTGAGACTGAAAAATAAATCGTTGAAGTGCGTAGATAAAGGGTTATTCACATCAGACTGGCTCCCAAAACAACATACATCTAAGTTCGTGTGACAAGATTAGAAAACACTCGAATCAACGTCGTCTCGGTAATGTCTATAGTATCTGAAGGAGCTAAAGGCGATTTCAGCACTGATACGAAGAGTGGAAAAAAGCCTCCGTCGATGTTTAGCTGCACAAGGGATGTAAATGTGAAACGAGTAAGGGCTGTCTGAGATCAGATTGTCAATTAATATTGAAGCTGATGAGTGAGTCCTTAAAGAACGCAGAAAATGAATTCTTTTCATCAATTTGGGTTAAGCGGATAACGCCTCTGTCGGGTTAAGCACCACCATAACAACGCCCCTGTCACACGGCAATTTCTATGAAAAGGTTTTGTCTGAAAAAGGGACTCCTGTGGTTCCCAAACCTCCCTAATCACTTGATCTAACTCCACGTGACTTATTTTTATTCTCCAAGATCAAAATATTGGGTTGGTGCAAAAGTTATGCCCGTTTTTTATGATCCAAGGTAAAAAAATTTTTTCTTCAGAAATGATGAATAGTATCTTCTTTTAAATGATTGCATTATATAAAGGATGCTTTCCCTCAACTTTCTATTCAGTTTTGGCCTGGTCAGAGTACAGTGAAGAGCCCTTGTATTGTTTCAAAATGTCGGTCGATAAAGTGCATTTACGTCATTGTTTACTTTATGAATTCCGTAAAGACAATACCGCGAGTGTGGCAACCAAAAACATTTGCGAAGTGTATGGAACAGATGTCATCAAAGTTCGGCAGGCACAAAGATGGTTTACAAAATTCCGATCTGGGGATTTTTCACTAATTGATAAACCACGTACCGGGCGGCCATTGATGTCTGATGAGGGCAAGTTAAAAGTCATAATTGACACCAATCCACGTCTTACCACCAGGGAGATCGCGTCAATGATGGGAGTCAACCATACAATCGTATTAAGGCATTTGAAGCGTATGGGGATGGTTTCGCCGTACGACGTTTGGATACCTCATCAATTGTCGGCTGCCAATTTATTGGACCGTGTTTCAATGTGCGTTGCTTTGAGTGCGAGAGAAAAACATGAACCTTTTTTGCATCGTTTGGTAACGGGACATAAGAAATGGGTTGCGTACAACAACGTGACAAGAAAAAGACATTGGGTTATACCTGGACAAGCCCCATTAACAACTTCGAAAGGCGAAATCCATCAAAAAAAAGTTATGCTTTGTGTTTGGTGGGATTGCAAGGGTATTGTGTATTTTGAACTCTTGGAACGCAATCAGACAATTACAGCAGAACGATATTGTCAGCAATTATCCAAATTGAACATCGCCCTTCAAAAGCATAGACCAGAATTGGTAAACAGAAAAGGGGTAGTGTTTCATCACGACAACGCGCGACCACATGTGCCTGTAATGACCCAATACAAGCTTGCTCCTTCCGATTTCCATTTATTCCAATCACTGCAAAATTTTTTAAATGATAAAAAATTTGATACAATAGAGCAGGTAATAGAAAGATGGGAGGAGGTTTTAAGAACGGATGGAAATTATATAATTGATTAAATAAATAATACAAATCTAAAAAAAAAATGTTTAATTGTATATGCAAAAAACGGTCATAACTTTTGCACCAACCCAATACATTCGAGATGACTTCATATTGGTACTGTCGATAATATCTAAAGCAGAACTGCTAAGAAGAGTGGAAATAATGCCTCCGCCAATGTACAACTGCACAAGGAAATTACTTTAAAGGGGACAACAATGATGTATAAAAATAAAATAAAATCAGTCTCATTACATATCTGCCATATAGTTGTAATACTCTTTCAGATTTATAAAGCACAAAAAACTATTTTCACCTTTTAGTTTTGAGATTATTTCGGAGACACATTATATTTTTGGAAGGAAAATCAAATTAATATTTTTAAAAATAGAAAGTTTTAATTTTAGAAAAGATTTTTATTTTTTAAATGGAAATTTTTCATATAATTTATTTTTGATCAAATTGATTATATTTTTTCAATATTTTCTGCTTTCCCTTGTCAATTTTAGACCAATTCTATTATAAATTTTATACCATCCAATCTGGTGATGAATGCATTCAAATTCATAAATTTCAAAGTATTACAAAAAGTGTAATCATCTGTAATTTACGGAAATAAACTAAATGATCCCAAAAAAAAAAGAGGGGAACAAAATTAAAGTGAAGTGTTTTTGGGTAATAATAGGGAGAAAAAAAATCATTTTTATTGAGAAAAAACTCTGCAGGAAATGTGAAATTTTTTGCTAAAATAAATTGTTTTTTTTTATAGTTTTGGAAGTTTTTTTTTTGTGTGTTTAATTTGATTTTATTCTTCACTGCCACAAAGAGAGTGTTTTGAGGAAATAATAATAACTAGAAAATGAGAGAAATCAACAAAAATTTATAGATTTTCTTTTCAAAAATAATTTGAATCAATTTCATATATACTTTGGTTCACCTGAGAATGATTTCAAATTGAGATTAACTTGGGGAAATCGGAAGATGTTACCTTGAGTATAGCAAAAATTGATGAAATACTCAGAAAATATTGTACTTATCGCAACTAGAGTCAATGATCAAATAATCTCAAAATAACTGAGCGTACCCATTAGAAAAATATGTACTGTAATAATGGTTTTAAGAAGAACACCGATCACCAAAGTTTAATGGCAGAAAATGTGTTTTGATGTTGCAAAATAATCGTATAAAATTACTTTTCTTATTGAATAATCAGGTTGACCTCAAATAGAAGAGATTTTATTATATTTAGGGTGTGACACAGACAATTGTCTACGACTAAATAAAATGTTCGTTCACCTACGGGATTGTGTACAATACAAATTAATTGAAATCATTATAAATTATTAAAATATTTATTCACTAAATTCGAATTGAATAAAATTCTCTATTATTGTATGGAAAGAAAATCAAAAAAAAAAATAAAAAAAATTAGAGGTCCTCCTCTGGCTGGTATAGCGTAATCGAGTAGGTTGTCCTGTTGCTAAATGGCCTCTGCGTTATCGTAACGCTTCAGTATTAATATTATTCTACTTAAAATGATTATTGGAAGTAATTCTTCTTATAGGAAATGTTTAGTCATTTTATTATTGTATTTATTTATTTTATTATTATTTAAAAAAATTATTAACATCCGGTACACATATGTGTATGGTATGTTAGCACGATAGAAGCATTTTTTGATAAACATTTAATTTGTTATTTTCAAAAGTGTTTTTTAGTTTTTCTTTTTCAGCAAAATTTTCATTTTAGAGGGCATATTTATTAAAGGGGTTTTTTGGAATTTCTACACAAATTTGAAGAAGAGTATTTTAAATATCCTTCCTTTTTTATAAAGTTTAGTTCTTGTTCTCATTATATTACGAATTAATTTTGATCAGAAGTAATTTGCAACAAAAAAAAAATCTGTAAGCTCAAAAGGGTTATTTTGTGAGTCATTTAACGTGATATATCTGTCGGTAGGCATATAGGTACGTCCAACCACCGCACAGAGACCTGTACTTGTAGTGGAATTCACCACCTTCTCTTGATGCGTGGTCTGAATTGCCACATGCAGTCGAACCGTCAATGTCTTTTAAACCTTTTTCGAGAGCCCCTTCCGTTTTCTTCTAATAGCCAGTGGACTCAGCTATCTGCAGTGATATCACCCGGTATATTCGATATCAACCTAAGACTGTTCTCGCGATCATGTTCCAGCCAGAGCCGCTTCACCTTGGTCAGGAACTATGTGACCAACCCTCGTCGGACACCCGACTGCCATGGTATCACATTTTGATTAAAGAAGACATGGTGGGTAATCCCCCTCAGAAAGCTATAGTAGGTATCTTGTGAAATGTTTGCCAAGATCTTGTTTCTTGGCAAACATTTCACAAGATACCTACTATAGCTCTCTGAGGGGGATTACCCACCAAAGCAAGGGTACCTCAAGGTAGCCACTAGGCCCTTTACTGTATTATAAGTGATATACCACAAAATTATGAGACACAAATGGCTACATTTAAAAATGACACCGCAATAATGTCATTTGAATAATCTAACGAAAGCGCCACTACAAAGCTGCAGAAGGCAAATAAACAATGTCGATAACTAGGGGAACCTATGCCGCTTTAAAGTACATTAAATCCTGTAATAAGTAGTAATATTATCTAGTTATGACCATTGATATCATAAATAAGTGGAAGGCGGATGTGTAGAAAAAAAGAAAGAACTTGACAATAAATATAGAAAATTTGCTGTTGGGGAGAAGCTTTGAGCTTTAATTTAAAACCAAATACTTTATCTGGTTTAGATGTCTGGGGTATTCAGCTTTGAGGTTGTGCAAACAAATCCAACAAAGAGATAATACGATAGTTCCGAAACAAAGTCCTGCGTGCTAAAATAAACGCTCCATGGTACGTAAGAAATAAAGATCGCCAACGTTTTATGTAAATTAATTGGGTTTGTAACGAAATAAGAAAGAATACATCTAAATGATCTCAACGCTTTCATTTGCATGAAAATCCTGAGATCATCAACGTTACGCCATCTTAAAAGGACCAAACCGAACGAATTAGCAGAGTAGCAACCGCAAAGTGATTATCCTAAATAAGTCCTAATGCGATTAAATTAATAAAGAAAAATAAGTCATTAGGTAAAATTAGTCATGCCACATTCTAAGGAGGTGTTTTTAATGGGTTAGAGTCCCACGCTATTAAGAGGAGTCGTCTTCGTAGCTTTTGAGGTTTTCACTTACCCGGCGAAAAAAAGGAGTTGCAATAAAATTCTAGTACAAAAGAGAATTCTCTTATTCATCTTCCAAATTAATCCCGCATCTACTATAGTATGCACGTGGTTTTTTTTCAGTAGAAATTTAGTTAAAAAAAATGTCCTTGATTATACAGAGTGGCCTAACTACGTTCATTTTCAATCTTTCTTATTTACTTTTTTGTAGGTTATAGAGCATCTTTTATTTAAAAAAATATAAATGATTAAAAAGCGCTAAATATGATGTGAAGGATCAATTATTTAAATTGAGAGACAATACCGGCAACATTTTAATCGCCTGATTTCAAAGAATACTGCATCAGTCGGGGATGTTCTCGGAAGAGATTCTAAGTGCTATGTACTCACCGACGTAGCGGTGGAAACTGTTCGGCCAAATATCCTTAAGGATCCATTGCTACAGAAGATTCTGAACCTGGACTTAACAATTGTTACATACCAGATCCAAATGAACTGGACTTAATATGTGCAGGAAAGCCAGTGAAGAGCCTTTCAGTGGCTTTCCTGCACACATAATATTTTTACCAAATGCATCAAAATTTTTTATAAAAATAATTTTTTTTATTTATTCTAATTTAATTATAAAAAAAAATCTCTTCCATTTAACCAATTTTATGTATCAAAAATTTGTGCTCCGAAAAAAAACTATTTTTTTTATAATTTTCGTATACGAGGTCTGCTCAAAAAGTATCGCGAATTTGGAATTTCCGCGAGTTACGTATATTCGATTTTCGATTTTTTGTGGCGTTATGTTGGTACTCATGTTTCTCACATATGCCGATAAGTTCGGCCATTTTGAATGTTCAGTTAATTTTTGACAGCTGCTTTGCTTGCACGTGTTTTTGACTAAAAACAGCATCGCATTAACATTGCTAAGGAACTGTTAGACTCTGTCCACGAATCATGGGCTTATGGTTATGACGTGGAAACCAAAGTTTCCACGTCATAACCATAAGCCCAAAAGTCATCCCAATGGAAGCAGCCGCACGAGCCAAGACCGAAAAAAGCGCACCAAGTTCGGTCGAATGTGAAGGTTTTGCTTACAGTTTTCTTCGATTGCAGGGGCATCATGCATCATGAGTTCTTGCCACAAGGTAGAACGGTCAATAAGGAATATTACCTGCAATATTACTTGCACAAAGCAATCCGCCAGAAACGCCCAGATTTGTGGAAGAACAAAAATTGGCTTTTGCGCCATGATAACGCCCCTGCTCACGCATCGTTGCTTGTGCGTGAATTTTTGGCCAAAAACAACATACTAATAATGCCGCCGCCACCGTATTTCCCAGATCTGGCCCCCTGTGACTTTTTCTTGTTCGCGAAACAGATTTTTTGATCAATTTTTTGGAATGGGCAAAAATCGAAGACGAGCCAAAACACGTGTAAGCAAAGCAGCTGTCAAAAATTAACTGAACACTTTTTGAACAGCCCTCGTAGACCATCAAAAAAAAGTCTAAGCAATGTGTTTGTATACATTCGAAAATTTTATAAGATTAAAAAGAAAATATGTCCCTGACATTAAGCATTTAATGTGACAAAGGGAAAATATATTTGGCCCAACGCTGTTGACTTCAAATCCTAGTAGTGATTTAGCTGGAGTTTCTGTTAGTTGTCGCCAAATGGCCTAAGATGTCGTGGCGCTAAAAATATGAATGAAGCGGATTTTCCCCCCACATTGCTTGTACCTTAGTCCCTTCTAGACGTGCAGCACAAGTTTCAACCTCGTCAGATAACTACGTAACCTTTTAGAGAGTGATGAGTGAAGTTGTGTTTTTGAAGCGCGTTACGAAAAATGGAACACCGATATTTGGAGCAACGATATGTCCACCCTCAAATATTTTGTCAGGCTTCGGTTAATCAATGAAGTATACTTATAAAAAGTTTCAATATACTTAGGGTGAACACTTATTATCAAGAGTGGTGGTTTGAATCATTTTTGATGGAACAAGAAGCTTCGGAAGAAAAATCCAGCTTACCGAGACCTTCAAAACCGAAAACTGATGAGAATATGAAACTTTTCAAGAACTTCTTTAGAAAAATGACTTTCGTTTATAAAAAAAAACCTCCTGTCACATGGCCATTTTTATAAAGGCATTTTTGTCTAAAAACAGAGATCCTCCAATTTATCTGATTTCAGTCCTTTTGACTGTGTAACTTTTTATTGTTTCCTAACAATAACATCAAAATGAGTGTAACCGAAGCTGATTCCCGTTGAAAACTTCCGGCACCGTTACGGCTGAAGGGTTCTTCCTTTGACGGGAATAATATTATTATATATAAATTATAAAATCGAAATTATTGAGAGAAAAAAATCAATCTCATTACTTTTTTTTTCCCGAATTTCGATTGAGTAGAAAATCTACTTTCTAAAAAAATTATGAAAACAAATTAGAATTTTTTCTTGTTTTTTTTTATTACAATAATTAAAAAAAAATAAACAACAATATTTACCATTAAAATTATGTTTCCAATCAGATTAAAAAAAAAAAATACGAAAGTAATGGAAATATTGCAATTTGATTTTTTCGATTTTCATATAAATTTACAGTCACTACCATAATTGTTGGCCACAATAAGATTTTCTACATTAACTAAAAAAAATCCAAGATTATATCGTGCAGTAGTGATGATTTGACAGAATTTCCTGTAATTTCGAAAAAAAAAAATAAAAACTAAAACAAAAACAATGAGAATAAACGAAGAGAATTCCATTTTTAAAGCAATTTCTCATTTAGAAAATGAGAATGCAAAAAGGGAAGAAATAAAACATTTAAAAAAAATAATTAAAGAGAATAAATCCTCTTAAAATCGAGTAGTGGGCATTGCTGAGAGAGTTGGAAAAAGACAAAAGAAAAAAGCACGATTAAATCATGGTCGCGCTGATACTCGAATTTGGCTCAAAGCAATTTGTATTTTTCGAGTACTTTTTTCGTGCTCTTTTCTTATAATTTCGGTTCGTTTCTTATTTTGCTTTTGCAATATATTTTTAAATTGTATATTCAACAAAAAGCAACTCTTAACAAACTATATAAAACATGTATAGACAACAGAAAATACCTTTTTTGATAAAATCTTTTTAGGTAACAAAAAAAAAACAAAAAAAAAACAAATTAGAACAAAATTGGAAAAAAAACTTATGCTCGCAATAATAAATCCAAATAATTGAAAAATAATTGTCTTCGAATAAAATTTTCCCATAGCTTTAATACAATGATTGAGTGAATAATTTAAATTCATTTTTACTATAAGATATTTATTTATTGAGTGGGAAAATCAAATATAAAAAAAATACGAGTATCATTATTACGAGTATATCTACTTTTAGAAGAGTAAAAGAAGGCGATTGGTATTCATAAATTTCTCAAAATCAATTTAAAAATAATTTATTAAATTGAAATGCAATAGGCAAAAATATACAACAATATATTATATTTTGGATACTATACAAATTGATTAATTGAATCCAAACAATATATTTTCTAGTCAATATCTATACAAACATATATAATGCGTGCGAATATAGATAGTTAAATAAAATTTAATGAATACATCATCATCAAAGATGCTGTATCCGTTGTAATTTGATGAGAAAATTTCCAATCATCGAAGAAAAAGTATTTTGACCTTTACCATTCCGCCATTTCAATAATCATTTGTATTTGAGTTGATTTACAAGACAACAGAACAGCACTAACCAAAATTATTAATTATTTATTCCCTTTCTTATTTATAGCTAGTTTTTTTTCTATTTACCTTAACTTTTCATTTATGGTCTATTTTCTATCAAAAGTAATGAATAAATAGAAACGAATTGTACTCAATTTATGAAATAATAAAGAAAATTAATATTTTCTTATCATTTTTGTTCATGCCAGTTTATTCCATGAGATGGCATTAGTAAAAAGTATGTGAAATTTTGTTTGTTTGTATGTTTGTTTGTATGATGAAGCTGCCATGTGGCGACTTCAAATTTTCACGTCAGTGAGCGTTACTAGTTTCCGAAGCGATGCTGTTCTGTATTTGGTAAGCTAGATCAGTTGGAAGCATATTAGGTATTATTGGTTACTTTTTTTTATAATAGGAATTTGGAAATGAAATTTTTTTAGATCAAGGAGTACACTAAGAATTGCGTTGTGTAACTCCTCTATTATCTGGAATGACACTGCAATATAATATGACAAGTTATGTTCTGTTCTTACTTCTTGATAAGTAATTTTTCCCGTAGGCACGTTGCAACTTTTCCTAATTTATTTTCGAGGATTCACCAAGCTTAACATTAAATTTGATAGCACATCGTAACTCCCAACAAATTTGGAAAATCAAAAACTTATGAAAATGTGGAATTAACAAAAAATGTGTGTCTCAAGGACAGACTAACGGCTCAGAGAATAAATTCTACACGTCAGATCGGCCAATTCAGAGACTTGGATAATTTACTATGATAACGCCCCTTACCACATGGTCTTCTCTACAAAAATGTTTTGCCGGAAAAAGGGATTCCTGTAGTTTCCAAACTTCTCTAAAATCAGAAAACACTCGAAAGGACGTCATATTGGTACTGTCGATAAAAAAAGGGAGTTTTCATCCAAAAAAGGGATTTCTGTATTGTTTTTTGGGGCTAGATTCCCCTAATGTAACCGAGGAGATATACATGCCCATGAAGACGGCAAGTTCAATAAAATTGGCGAACGAGAGGTGTAGCAATCTTGACTCGTATCACATCTAAAGAATGATCTGGCCTAAGCTAGATCAGAAGAGAAAAGAAAGCCTACTGAGGACAGGTCTGGCTCACATTAGCATGTTAACCGGCATCATTACAGGTAATTTCATATTAGGCAGACATGCTAGACGACTAGGTATCCCCGCAAATGACTTCTATCGTGGCTGTAAATACGAGGAGGATGAGGGAGAGAATTTCGCAGCCTTCACATTCCTCAGAAGGAGAGCTCTGGGGGACTTTTATTTTGATGATTTCAGTGATATTACGTTTATAGATATCACAAAAATCCAACATTCTACACTTGCTTCTGATTGGTTTTGAGGGTGACATCAGCTTTGATAATTACGTGGTATCATAACAGACCTAACTTCGGTGAAAGTATGTCCGACTGAAATAAGGCACAGCCACTCTAACCTAACTTTTCCGCGCTTTTAACTTACAAAAAGTTGCAACGACCCTATGGGGGATATTCCTTATCAAGGTAAAAATGTTATGTAGACCGACTTGTTGGTAGTTGGCCAATGGGGCATTCAAAGGATCTTACTATGGTCTTAATAAGGTCAACACATCTTAATGAGACGTTCAAAAGGTTTTCCATTCTCTTGGTTGAGGAGTTTCTCCAGCAAACTGATGAGCACGTTCATTTTCCATAAATCCCATTTCTACCGGCACCCAACGCATCTCGACACTCCACGTTGAGTACAGGATCATTTGACAGGCTGCGAAAAGCATTCTTATAATTTATCAACTAAAAATCAAATTAAATATTTTGGCATTGAACCTTTAATTAAATGCCAATAATTGATTTGGGGGGGGGGGGAGGGGTTGTAGGAATAAAATATGCTATAAAAAAAAACAATCCGTACAAGAAAAAAATAATTCATCAAAATTGATTGAAATTTCATACGCTATAGTAGACATTTGTACGTTATATTATTTGTTAAAAATCGTATGATTAAGTAATTTTTAGTCAATTTTGTTTTCCCTTGAGGGGATTATTCTCAATTGGCGAAAAATAAAAATGTTTACAAGTGAACAGAAAAAAAAACCAAACTGCGAGTATTAATCCGTTGTTATTAAACTCGCGTACAAATGTTGTGTTATGTAACCGCTGCTGCGTGTTGAAAACTGTTAATTTTGACGCATTATACTACATAAAATGAAAAGCATGCGAAATTGCACTGAAGAGTATTCACGAAAATGTTTTTCTCTCTCCCCACCAACAAAAGTTTTGATTAAAACTTTGCATGGTTGCAAATTTATTTCTGAATAGCTAACTGCTCACCCTCCATTTACATTTTATGGAAGATTTACGTTGTTATACACTTACCGTTAATACTCTTCGTACCCGCCATATTGTTCTGCCATATTTATTTTGAATACTCCCTCCACTCTGACAGCCGCCATATTGTTATTTTGCCTATTTGCTTCGTTGAAGTTATATTTTTGAATGTTTTTTTTTTACAGACTTTATCTTAATATAAGAAATTTTGGATAACAAATGTATTTAAATAAAATAAAAAACGTTTAATATTTATTGAAAATACATTTGAAAATATTTGATATAAGAAGAAGAAAAACTATGAAATGCAGAAAAAACTGAATGTACTTCATAATAATTGCTGGATTCCGTATTAAATTGTTTGCAACAATTTTTTTTATATTTTTATAATTTATCAACGTGATAATAATATTATCCCATTCAAAGTAGCTCCTTTTTACATTATTTACACTTTTCGTACTAGTTCTAGAAGACTTCAAATTCGTGTAGTGCGTTGTGTGTTATGGGCATTACCTAAATGACGGTCCTTCGAGTGGAAATTCGCACAGACTTTGATCATGTAAAAGAGTGGAAGGGTGGTGGGGGGGGTAGGCTTGTTTTGTTAAACGACAAGAATCTGTTTTTCTACAAGAATTCATTGATGAACATAGCCATGTGACAGGAGCTTCGTTATAGTGGAGCATCCAAGTGCCTTTTATGCTCGATTGGACGCGAAAATCTCTTTTTCAGATCAATAGTAATTTTTATATAAAAGTCTCTGAGAAGTTCCACCCCTGAAAGAGG
The DNA here is from genome assembly GCA_958298945.1 of Atherix ibis. NCBI lineage: Eukaryota > Metazoa > Arthropoda > Insecta > Diptera > Athericidae > Atherix > Atherix ibis. The sequence goes on along the minus strand of OY282610.1, from coordinate 33,417,398 downwards.
TTCGTTTTCCAATGCTTCTCGGGCCTCTGTAGATGCTTGCAACCACTGACATTTTTGGGAATGTTCCCAAAACGCTCGTTGCAACTTTTCGTAAATCAAAGCCATGGTAGGGTTGGGTATCTACCGGAGGAGGTTGGAATTTGTATTGCATGTCTAAAACGGACTAATGTACAAGTAAGTCTGCTGTACATCGTATTTTGGGTGCCACAACAACATCTCTGGTGGTTTGGTACCAACCAACGGGCACCCCTAAAATATTTCCACACAAACGGTCATATTTTAATGTATCTTCAATAGCAAAACATTGTATCTATTCAAATTTTAAGCAAATAAATTCAATTAAACAGTAAAAAAAATAATATTGATCTTAATATTAAACGTGCTTTTAGCACAGGATCTTAATCATGGAATTTTTTCGAGAGGATTTACGGGTGAAGAGGTAGCATCATGCATAGACGATTACTTAAAATAAAAATTTTATTACACACAAAATAGAAATATTTCGAAAAATGTTTTTTTTCTTAAAAAAAAACTGTACTCTTTCCCTTAAAAAGTGTTTAGGAAGTTCCAGATCGCTCTCAGTAATGGCAGTACTAGACCGTAAGGAAAAAATACACATAAATTCACTTCTATAAAAATGCCATTGTAAATGTAGAAAACATCAATTCTTAACTGAAATCTATTTAAATATAATTAAATAAAAACACTTAAATGTGTTCAGTGAAAATTTTGATATGCTGACTTATCGAAAATTAATCGAATAAGAAATTCGGCAAAAAAATCAACACCACAACATAAACTCTAAATAAATCATTTTAACAAACCCTAATGCAAAAAATATTTTCATTTTAAGAAAAAAAAAATTTCAAATTATTTCAATCTTTTTTCACAATATAATTTAAACTATTATTAATAATCATTTTTCTTTATAAAATACGATTAATTTAATAAATAAACTTAAATTTAAATGTTTTTCTTTTGAAATAAGTCAAGCTTTTGATAGAGTTTGTCGTCCGAGCTTAATGTGGAAACTAAAGAAGATTCGTCCTTCTACCTATTTCTTAATCCTAAAATCATTTCTTTCCAACTGACACTTCCAGGTAAACGAATCCAATGAACTCTTTAATATCTCACCAATATTGGCTGGTGTTCCACAGGGTAGTTTAGTTTAACCTATGCTCTACAACATTTATACGAAAACTCAGATATGGGCTGCCTGAAGTAGCATAGAACTGGTAACGATCGATATGAGCCTGCTTAGGCTCTGTCTGTGAACCGTCAACACCCCTCCTCCCCCCATTGTTAACCGATGTCCTTGATAAGTTCTTTACCATCAAACATACCGTTTTGGTTAAGCTCATCAAAAAAATGCAGTAACTTGTTAAGAGCTTAACATATATTTAGGTATTGCAGACATTTTCCACACAGAAACAATAGAGATGCTATGTCCTTGAAAACCTATTTCTGAATATAATTAGAATGTTAGATAGTATATATGAAAAGTACCTACGACCATCAGCATACAGATCCCAAAGCTATACGATAAATTTGGTTGCGTCAAATAAACATGCCTTAAATATATCTTTAATTCAATCAGAAAAGGACCAAGCCTCATGATGGACCCATTCCTAGTACAAGTATTAATATCTCTGCTACTGTAAAATTCAAAAATTGTATCCCAACCTAGAAGGCGCAATAGTAAAAAATGGGACCATGATATATGAGCAAATGCAAGATTGAAAAAAAACTTCTATGTGAATAATAAAATATCAATAAAAAATGGGTGCTATAAAAACCCTTTTAACTCAAAATTATCTACTCCATCACAAAAAGGATAAAGCAATCAATTCAAGAATTTATTTTTTTTCAACCTTGAAGGATTCTTTTTTTGTGTTTTTTTTTTCTTAAATATAATTCGTATTTCCATTATCGATAATTGTTCACGTTTTTTGCTTAAAAGCAATTTTTCTCTATAAAATAATGGAAATAAATCCATTTCCGATAAAATGGAATTTTTTTTCTTACGCATTTACCCTTGTTGTAGGTGGTTTCTTTCTCTTCCATATTTTCAATTCGTTATTTGAAAATGTTGTTCATTGTTAAGAAGAAAAAAAAGAAAAAAGAAAAAGAAAATATTTTATTGTGCTTAGTTGAATTTATTTATGATTATTTGCTCAGGTGAGAATCTATTCGCTTTTCACTTTCATTTTAATGATTTCGTTATCATACCCATAGGTTCAGGGTTACTGACACTCTATTTTCCCAACGATAATAAAAGGTAATAACGTTAATAATAGACCTATTAGAGGTCAACTATCAAACATTATATAAAATTGTAATTATTTTATTATACCAGAAATTCGGAAAAGTTTCCGTGATTATTTTTGATGTGCGCCAAGGCATTGTGAATCAATTTTCAATGAACAAAACTCTTCCGATATAATATTATTGCTAATTATTTTATATATACGAGCAATTAATTTAATATTAGTAATTTTAAAGTTTATTGTTAAAGATTATTAAGAAAATTATTGATTCGTTTTTCCTTATTGAACATTATTTCCGAAATGATGGTGGCAGCTATTAAAAGGTGCACGTTTTCTCAATTTATAAGCAAACATTTTTTCATTCGAAATCATATTTTTGTTTTGATAAAAATTCGAAAATAATAATAATTCTGTTAGAAATACCAAAGATTATATTATTTTGTGGAAATACTTTGTGAAAGTAATAATAGAAAAGCTATATCCAATTTGCGCTTCGTCAAAACAGAGTTAAATAAAATATATTTTAAATTAAGATTTTTATAAAAATATAACTGTATATATAAATACGAGGGTCGTTCAATAAGTCCTTAGAAAAAGATGGAAAAAAATGTTTGTTTATTTTTCAACACAATCTCCTATTAGTTCTATACACTTTTCCAACCGTTTTTCCAAAATTTATATCCCGTCCAAAAAATAGGATTTCGGAAGTTCTGCAAAAACCTCATCCGTTTGAGCAATGACGTCCTTTTTGGAAGTGAATCGTCGTCCGCCAAGCCTTTCTTCAGATTGGGGAAAAGAAAATAGCCACTCGGGGCCAAATCTGGTGAATCAGCGGGATGCTGCAACAATTCCATTCTCAATTCCACAATTTTGGCCATGGAAACTGCGCAGGTGTGCACACGCGCATTGTCCTGATGCAAGAGGATTTTTTTCTTCTTCAGATGGGGACGTTTCTCTTTGATTTCCTCACTCAACCGTTGCAATAACGACGTGTAATACGCTCCTGTTATTGTTTTTCCTTTTTCCAAGTAGTCGATAAAAATGATGCCCTGCGAATCCCAAAAGACCGTGGCCATCACCTTGCCGGCCGATGGCACAGTTTTTGCCTTCTTCGGAGCCCGTTAACCCTTGAAAATCCACTGTGATGACTGTCTCTTCGTTTCTGGAGTGTAGTAGTGTATCCAGGTTTCGTCCACAGTGACATATCGACGAAGGAATTCGGCAGGATTGCGATGAAAGAGTGCCAGCATAGCCTCAGAGTCCACTACACGATTGCGCCTATTTTCCTCTGAGAGCAAACGCGCCACCCATCTTGCCGAAATTTTTTTCACAGACAATTTTTCATGCTAAATTGAAGCGACTGTACCTTGTGATATGCCCGTGGCCTCAACTAATTCGCGCACTTTAATTCGCCTATCGTTCAAAATCACATCGTGGATATTGTCGATGATCTCAGGAGTAGACACCTCAACTGGGCGTCCTGAACGATGTTCATCTTTTGTGGCTGAACGGCCACGTTTAAATTCATTCACCCAATTGTAAACCGTCGCAAACACAGGTGCAGATGTGCCATGAACTGCATCCAACTCGGCTTTGATTTCTTTCGGGCTTAAGCCTTTCAAATGGAGATGTTTGATGACAGCCCTAAACTCACTTTTTTCCATTGTTATGCATAAATAAATGTCGTTAACTTTAATCGACGATAGAAATTGACCTGTGCTATGGATCGAGCTGAAATTTTTACAGCTTTCATGTCGATAATGCTAAAAAAAACTTTACCGACACTACGAGTGCAATTTCTCGGATTTTCTAAGGACTCATTGAGCGACCCTCGTATTATTTTAAAATAAACCAGATCCTAAATAATAGAATTAATAATAAAGTTTCTTAAATTTGGACCTCAAATAGTAAAAAATTTTGAATTCGGACCCTAATTTCAGAATGAAATCCTATTTTTAGGGTCTCAAATAATAAAATATGAGTTATTTTTTTATTTCGGACCCTTTAAATTATTTCGGACCCTTAAAATTATTTCGGACCTTTAATAATGCTCAATTTTTTTCTTTGAACCCCTAAATCCTAAATGCCAATAAAAATTATATTTCGGACCCTAAAAATAATATTATTTTTTTTCTTCAGACCTTCAATAATCGTTGCCATTAAATGCCAAATATAAAATTATCTAAAATAGTCTCTTGACAGGAGTCTATCTTTTTGATATAATTTTTGTTGAATTTTTGCACGTTCCGGACTGTAATTCCGCCATTAGTTGACGGATTTTGCTTTTTTAATACTCTCGAATATTTGACGATTATCTGTGTTTGTGTATCACGATTTGATATGTATGGCTACAAAAACAAGTGCAAAAGTGTAAAATCGCACGTTATTTGAGGACAATTGGCATTACCAAATCTCGAAATATAATATTTATTAAAATATTTATTTTGAATTTAAAAATAAACTACAGGACATAATATAGTTAAAAAATCCTTTCCAAGCAGAAACATTTAATTTCAATACACTTTATTTATTTGGTGTAAAATTTTTCCATATTATTTGCTAAAAATGGTATTATTGCATTTGGTTAGATGTAAAATTTATGAGACACTTTCATATGCGTCTGGGCAAAAGTATTTTTTAAAAAAAGATTTTGATTTATGCTCTTTTTTCAGCATCATTTCAAAATAAAGTTTTGACTGATATTTAAGCACTCGGGTATATTGCAAGGCATCAAAGTATTTTAATATTATTTGTTTTTCTTTTTGAAAATAGGATATTTTTTTGTTTAGGAAAAATTCTCAGTAGAAATTATTTTTATTTAGGAAAGCTAGAAAATAATCTGAGTCGAATAAGAAGAAGCTAACCTTACTCAGTAATTTCATATTTTACTAGAGAAGTGAACATTTTTTTGAAGAAAAATACGGCAAATGTTATTACTGTGAAAATATTTTTTATTAAGGAATTCAGAACCTGAAATTTTACTAACTCCTATTTTCAGATAATTCCAGAGTCACCCGACATCGATAATAAGAATTTTAAAAATCGCAAACAATCGCTATTCACATAATTTATTTTTAATATGGCACTACCAAAATTGAGTTTTTTTATAGGTCCTCAGTGATATGTTCTAAACAAATTGGGAAGTATGGACTCTGACTCAAAACTTGCAAAAGAGTCCTAAAATCTCTATTTAAAAAAATTTATTTATGTCAAATAATCTGCACGACATACGGTCAAGTAGCATATCGTGAAAATATCGAATTATCCAATTTGTGCTGTGGAAAGGCACAGCTGTGTCATATAGTTCAGATGTAAATCAAATTTTTACTTTATTATATTGTCCAAAGGCTCCCATTATGCTTCAAGAATAACAAATTTATTCAAATTGCTACCACAACCCTTCTCGTAGGACTCGATCATTTTGTGGTAATTTTTGATAATTTTCCGAATATTTCAATCAGTTATTCGGCCATTACTTGACGTTTTTAAATAGTTGAAAGATTGAATATTGTCTGTGTAGTCATGATTTTTTATATCGGCTATCTTACGATAATTCCACGCTCAGTTTTTAACGGTTCAAAGAAATACGAAGCAATGACAATTTCAAACCAAAATGCACAACAGACAGTAACTTTTCGGGGATATAAGATTTTCTCCGCAGACACTTGTGGGTTTTTAGAGTCCCATTTAGGGAAATTGTGCGTATTAATACGTTTAAACTGTTACGCATTTAAAAGGTAACACTTAAATCTTTGTGTAATGCAAAATTTTATTGAAATCGGTGTGGTGTATCAAAAGTTATTCGGGTTCAAAAATAGACCGGCATAAAGAAAGAATTCGCTATATTTTATAATATCACTTCGACAAAAACATGAACGCCTCGCAAGCTTTAAAAAAAAATTGCGCTGTTTAAGGTGAAGATGCTGTATTAAAATCAGCAACACGCACATGGTCCGCTCGCTTTCGTCTGGAAATTTTGATGTCCAAAGTGAGCTCTGTTCTGGTCGACGAATTACCGAAATCGTTTTAATTCTCGAACATATTTTACAAGACAGCCATATCATCAAATCGTTTTAAACTAATAGTAAAAGGCTGGGTTCAAAAAGATATTCGGTGTTTGGATGCCTCATGAATTGAGTGCGAAAAAAAAGATGAATCGACTTAACAGCTGCGATACTCGCTACTGAAGCGCAATAAAATCGAGCTATTTCTAAAGCGAATCATAATTGGCGATGGAAAATGTATAAAATACGAGAACATCGTTCAAAAGAGATCATGGCAAACGAGAGATGAATGATCACAAACAATTTCAAAGCCAGGATTGATGGCCAATAAATGTTATGATGTATGTATGGTGCGACTGGAAGGGAATCGTTCATTATGAATTGTTATCCCGGTACTGCACTATGAACAACTCGAGAGATGACCCCAAAAGATTTAGAGGAAATGGCCAGAATTGATGCATAGGAACGGTGTTGCCTTCCACCACGACAACGGGCTACCACACACATCTTTGATGACTCCCCAAAAATTAAAAAAGAGCTTGTCTGGGAAGTTTTGATTGAGCCACCATTTAGCCCAGATATAGAATTCTTAGACTATCACTTGTTTCGTTTCTGCAGAACTGTCTTAATAGAACCAACCAGAGAGGCCTGTGAAAACCACTTGATTCAGTTTGTCCTGTGAAAACCACTTGATTCAGAAATCACAGGATTTCTATACTGACAGAATCATGGCTCTGCACGAAAAATAGCAACACATTATCGATAATAATGGATGTTAAATCGGTTTGAATAAATTGATTTTAACACTCTTATTTAAGCGTCTCTATTTTATTGAAAAAGCGCCATGAACTTTTTCGACTAACCAATAAATGCTGATGTTCCCCAGTATTCGGTTCTATCTCCAATCCTTTTTCTAATTTTCATAAATTTTCTATTACTTCTAATCCAATCCACTTTTTTGCTGGTTATAGAACTCTCAATTTTCCATACTTGTTTCCTGATTCACGTTATTGGCCTTTGGCCATGGATATGGTATGTTAAACTAATTAAATATCGATATGGACAGTATTTCACAATGGGGCTCGAAGAACACAGTGGAATTTAATACTTCCAAAACACACTTCCAAAGCAAAACCAAAATCTCCAGCTATTATCCATGAAAAATTTTCAATTTTTGGTATGACTGTCATCTTAAGCGATGCAAGAAATTTTTCACTCTATCTGATCTAGTTAATATATTCAAGGCATATATTAGCCCCAAGCTGGACTGTAATTCTCATGTAAGGGCAGGTACTTCTGAAACGTCATTGCACTTACTAGACGGGATACAAAAATCAAGCGATAAAATTAATAGAAGGCAAAAATATTACGGAATCATTAGACTCATTAGAACACCGCTGTAATTACGGAATCCTTAGACTCATTAGAACACCTAATACCCTTTACGCCAAGAATGCTCATCAGTTTAACCTGAATCATCTTTTCGAACCGATCAATCCGAGTGTTGACTACTCACTCGCGTTTCCCAAATCATTACAAGCAAGAGCTAATTAAGAGAAAAGTACACTGACATTTTTCTCTCTCTTTATCACTTCTAATAATTGCCTAGTCATAATTCCTGATACCAAAGCCGAATTCAATCGAGAACAACCGGTTTACCCGAAGAGACAAGGATGCGAGACTATCGCTCAAAATTGATTCACTGCCGGATTGGCGCGACTGATTACAGTCTCGTCCGCCGAGCTAATTGGTCACAAACTTCTCTGCGGTAAGATTCGATTAGAAAATAATTTGTTTCAGCGAAATGGTAGAATATTATGGTTTCCACAGACTAACTGTGGAATAATTCTTTCGTAAATATTGTAACTTCTAAATTAACCAAAGACAAATAAAGACTACTAGAGCGATTAAGAAATAAGAACAGAGACATTTTGAAATAAATAAATTGCAAACTTTCTGTTAAATGGAAAGTTTCTAATTGATCAGTAGAAGTTTATATTGAAGTTTATTAAAACTTATTTTGGGAGATTTTCTGTCCATTTATGTGTGCTTTGAAAACTTTTCTACGAGCATGAAAATGTACAAAAACCGACTCGATCTATGTACGTATAGTTACAATATTTTGTTGAATGCCAGAAAAAAAAAAGAATAGAAAAAAAATAATGAAAAATTGGTAATTACTTAGAGTTAAAAACAAAAATAAACTTATTCTAAATGTAAACTTTTCGTATGTGTTTGAAGACAATTCAAAGTTAAAATGTTAAAAGCTCGTCTAAAGATGGAAGAAGAAACCCCAAAAAAGAGCATAAGAAAATTTGATAAAATAAGTGACTGTTCAGACTCGTATGTATACTGTATAGTATATACATTGGGTGGCCAATTTAGTCTAGCCTTGGAGCTGAAAATTGGATACAAATAAGTGTACAAAAATCGGGCACCGAAAAATATAATTCAAAGCAAAATGAATTGAGTGCTTTGAGAAATGATCAATTTGACATTTTATTAAGTCATTTGGCGGATATAATAATAGAGCCCCAAATTGACTATATCAGCTCATATATATCTTACTCATAAATAATTTTGTTGGGTGTATGGGGGGAGAGGGGGGTTGGTTTGGTATATACACGTGTGTACATACATTTAATGAACACTATCCAAGAAAAGTTGTTGTTTTTTTGTTATTATTCTTACAATATTTTTTTTTTTTTTTGATATATTTTTATGTGCAATATATTAAAAGTGTTCATGACTTTTAAATTAATTACTTTAATTACTGGCGCTAATCTGATTAATATGATTAGTAGTTTTTAGTGTAAACTTCAAATTTTGCCTTTGTCTTTATGAACCGGAAGCACCTAAGTTCGTTAGTTGACGATAAATTACGAGTACTCTTCGATAAGTTCGTTTAATAAGAAAATACATTATTTTTACTTTTAGAAGGACTTAGCGGAGAGTCATTTTTTTATAAACAATAATTTTATTGTATTCCTTGGGTAGTTATATATAGGCGAATCAGTGCTGGAAGGTTGCAACTTTTGGCTTGTCGATAATAATCATAACGCATTTTTTAAGTTGTGTATGTATTTATATAAAGAACAAAGATTAATCGATGATGTATTGCCCATTTTGCTCGGTAATCTCTTGTAAATCTTCATAATTCCTTGATCATAGAATGAACTTTCTTTATCGGCCAAAAACTGAACAAGGTGCTGATTTACAGCCTCATCTGAATTGACGGTCATAGCATGTAAGGATTTTTGATGAGATCGAACAAAGTGGAAATTTGATGGTGCAAGGTCGCAACACGTCTCATCCAAGCTCCAATATTTTTTGACGGGTGATCAAATGTGTGTGTGTGTGGGGGGTCTTGCGTTGTCGTGATGGAAGACAACTCCTTTCGGATTAACGAACTCCGGACGTTTCTGCGTGATGGATTCTTTGAAACTGTGCAATTGCCGCGGTATATTTCTCAATTGATTGTTTGGTAGAAGCTCAAAAAACACAACAGCTGCAAAATCCCACCACAGTGAGATCATAACCTTCCTTTGATGAATGTCCACTTTTGATGTCATTTGAGGAGAATCATCACGCCGAGACCACTTATCTATCGCTTGATGTTCATGTACGTCGCAGATGTTTATGCATGCCGTCAAATGAGCTTCTTTGAGTGCATGAGGAACCCAATTATCGAGCTTGTTTACATATCCTAGCACGTGAACGATGGAATGATAGCTGTTCAATTTTTGTACATTCTCTCGCGTCGTGTAACGCTTTTTATACTCAATTAATGCCTTGATTTTGTTGTCATCAACATCGGTTTTCCTTCCTGGCCATGGACCGCCGTTGAGATCAAAGTCATCAGCACGAAATTTCGTGAACCGTCATTGAGACTGACGCTCTTATAGATCATTGTCACCGTAAACTTTACACAACTTTTCACAAGCTTGACGCGCGTTCTTCCCTTTACAGAAGTAAAACAATAAAATATGGCGAAAATGCAAAGTTTGGTCCTCCATTTTCAACTTGTTGTAAAATCCGTAAAAAATAAATCCGCCACTATTCCTGTTATTCCCCAGCCGTCCCCCCCTCACACACTATTCACTTGAGAAAAAAGACTTTACCGAAGACAATAGTGTTGGGGGGGGGGGGGGTGTTGGTGGATTTTGATGGCTTGGGAAACAACGGGAATGGTGGCACATTCAAGTATCTACTTACATTTATTTACAAACTTTTAAAAAAAAAAAACTTCCATGAAAAACAGTGATTTTCTGGAGGCACAACAGATCTCAGTCCTTCCACATTTTCATCAGTTTTCAGTACTAAAGGCCTCTCTGAGCGAATTTTGCCTTCAGTTCCTCGACTACACTCTTTTGGATATTATCGATAGTACGAAGATGAGCTCGTTTCAAGTGTCTTTTGATCTGGGGAAACTAAAGAAAATTACACAGACTGTGGTTAGGTGAATAGGGTACCTGGAAAACCACAGAAATCCGTTTTTCCGAGAAAAACTCGTTGATGGAAATGGCCGTGTGGCAGGTGACGTTGTCATGTAGGGTCTTTTCATGATATTGATCTGTTTTCTCAAATAAACCGTGCGGCCATATTTGAAATTAGATCATCTTTTGTTACTATCAGTTGTATTTAGTAAGGTTTGGAATTTATTTATCAAAAGGTACACGCATCAACAACTCTTAAAAAATATTAAATTTTTTACCAAAATTATCGTTATTTAAAAAAAAAATTCCTAGAAAATCATCTTCTCAGATGAGGCGCATTATCATCTCTGTGGATCGGTGAATTAACAAAATTTTTGTTACTGAGCTGAAGCTGATCCACAATTTATTCATGAAGAATCTTTACATTCCGAAAAAGTGACGGTTTGCTTTAGTTTATGGCATCATCGGTCCTTATTTTTTTTCAAAATGAGGGAAGAGTTGCCGTTACTGTCAATGGTGAGCGGTACAGATCAATGATAACGAACTTTTTGTGGCCTCAATTGGAAAATATTGATTTAGTGAATATGTGGCTTCTTGAGCCACACAGCCCACACCACAATCGATTTAACGCGTGAAAACTTTGGTGAGTCGATAATTTAAAAAAAAAGCAAATGTGCAATGACCTCCAAGAATTTTTTTGTTTTTTGGACTTCTTTTTGTGAAGTTATTTAAAATTATTGGTCCTTGGCAATAAACCAGTAATTATTGATGTAATAAAATTGAATATTGAACACCAAATACTTGAAATAAGGCCGAATTTATTGGATGATGGTATTTTCAGAACATAATTTCATCGATTGTACTTCAAAATAAAATAGTAAATTTTGCTCGGCCATATTTCTTTTTTGGTTTATTTGAAGAAAAGAACCATATTTCATCAGTAGTTGATTATTTGAGCTTCCGTGCGTAAGGTTGGTCTTTCACAGCGTTTCGGCCCTGAGAATTTCTACAGGGAATTTTTATTTCTCGGCCCTTTAAAAATATTTTATACCATCTAAAAAACATTTTCCCTTGATAAGGAATATAACCTAGAGGCTAGTTGTAACTGTTCATAAGTCAAATTTATGAATTCCCCGAGCTTTACCTGCTCCAATTGTATTTATTCTATAATACAATAAATACAATTGAGAAATCCATTGAAAAAATTTATTATTAATTTTAATAAAATAAATTCAATTAAACTCTGAAAAAAAAAATATTTATTTTTAATATTAAAAATGCTTTTTAGTCAGGAAAAACAGCACGTGTGTTTGAATCGTAGAATTCGCGGGGAGAGTGAGGGGATAGGTAATATTGGTGGTTATTAAAAAAATAAAATTTTCATTGGAAAAATATCGAAATTTTCTAAAAGTTTGTTGTTGTGAAAAACTCTACCTATTAAATCTTAAATAAATAATAAGAATTCCCGAAAATAGTTAAAAATAAATATTTACAGATAATATAAAATACTTATTTAAGGCTAAAAACAAAATATTTTATACAATAAAAAAATAAGCAAAAAATAATGGAAAATATCTGCAAAAAATAACAATTATATATCATCTAAAAGTGCGTCCTAAGATTTTTCCCCAATAATTAGGGTTTTTATTCGTTCCTGTAGCATAATTTATTAGTACTGAACCCTTTTACGCTACGAGGTACTATTAGTTATCTTCAAAGTAGCTGCAGTTCTCATTTTCTATTTGAGAATAAAATTTAACTCGGAAAGGCCAATAATTTTGGGTTACTTTTTTCAACCCTCACTGATCATCTCTCTTCGGTTTTAATTAACCATCCTCCCCTAATTACATGCATTCTTTCACTAATTAGTACATAATTCTTATCATTGAAAGTACACTCTTCCATAATCGATACGACCATTCCACATGCAAAATTAAATTGTACAAGATACGAGTACGTGCATGTATGTATGAACTCGTACGAAATAAGTACAGTGTACGCGTACCCGTAAAAAGCAGGAAATAAGTTCACGATATGACCTTTAGTTTTTTCCCCATCAAATGCAATATGAAAGCCAACTGATAGAATCAACACGCATATGGGATGGTTGCTCGTCTAATAAATTGCTTCTAATAAAAGTTTATGCAACGAAAAATGGATAAAAAAGCAACGATAATAAGGAAAAAATTTATTAAAAAGAAAATGGAAGAAAAAATACCAGATGAGCACTACGTCAGTGTTTATGTAGAGTATATAAAAGGCTTGCTTGGGTGGCTCGCTATTTGGAATTATTTTTGTACAGTCCGTTAGTTGGGGTCGCCTGATGATGGGTTGTTTGGTTAGTTGGCCGAAGTAAGAAATGTGCCAACAGAAACAACAAAGGACTAACAACTGATGTTTCTTGTTTGCGTTCTGGTTAACAATATTCTAAATATAGCAATGGATCAAGGCAGAATGTATATAGTGAAAGAAGACCGAATAACAAACAATAACAAAAATAAACTTTATGGCAACAAACCGAATTAAATGCAGAAAATGAAAACAAGGCGGTCATATTGAACTATTGTCGGCTGTGAGTGTAGGCAACAAAGTCACCAAAGGCTCACGAGGAGACACTTTGTTTACTGTTTGGAGCCGAGAACGCAAACAAGTCCAGAGTTTCGCCTATCCTTCATGTGCTCTAGTATTGGTTGTTGATTTGTTCCTATTTTTTCTTATTCTTCATAAACTTTATTGATAACAAATTAAAAGAAAAAGAAAAATAATCAAAATAAATGTGCTATCAATATTAATTTTTATTTTTTTTTAAATGTTTCGAAAAATGTTCAAATATTTTTGGTAACTAAAGCCCTAAAATCTGACGATAAATACAATCTTTTTGCGAATTTTTAAGTTCACTTAACCCCATACATGCTGTCACATAGCCAACCAGTGAAATAAGCAACGACAGCGACAACAGTTGGCGTTGGAATCGTTTATTTATTAGTTGTTATCATTTCAAGTAAAGTTAGTAGCGAAATATCAATTCTAAGCGCCATGTCATTAGAACCGTTTAGCGAAAGCATAGCGGAATAAGGAGATCAAAGTAGAATGGAAAGAAAAGTGGATAATTTTCCTATATTAGGTCAGCATAAAGGGGAGAATTCACTTCTCAGTCCAGAGAGCCTAAACAAATACTGCATATTTTTACTGAGAATTTTTACTGAACATTTTTTACTGAGAAATTTTTTAGTGCAAATTTTTGACTGCATATTTTTGACTGAAAATTTTGATTGCAAATTTTCACTAAAAATTTTACCTAATTTTTTTAGTGAGAATTTTTACTGAACATTTTTTACTGCAAATTTTAACTGAACATTTTTACTAAACATTTTTTACTAAATTTTTTAACTAAGAATCTTTACTGAGTATTTTTGCTGCAAATTTTTACTGGAAATTTTTACTGAGAATTTTTTACCGAACATTTTTGACTGCAAATTTTTTACTGCAAATTTTTATTGCATATTTTTACTACAAATTTTTACTACAAATTTTACCTAAAAATTTTTAAACTGAAAATTGTTTACTGAAATATTTTTTACTGAAATTTTTGACTGAAAAGTTTTTACTGCAAATTTTTTACTGAAAATGTTTACGGAGTATTTTTACTGAGATTTTTGCTGGAAATTTTTACTGGAAATTTTTACTGGAAATATTTACTGAAAATTTTTACTGTAAATTTTAACTGAGAATTTTTACTGAGAACTTTTTCCTGAACATTTTGTACTAAGAATTTTTTACTGCCAATTCTTTAATGCAAATTTTTATTGCAAATTTTTACTAGAAATTTTGACTAAACATTTTGAAACTGAAAATTGTTTACTGAAATTTTTTTACTGAAAATTTTTTACTGCAATTTTTTTGCTGAGAATATTTTACTACAAATTTTTAACTGAAAATTTTTACTGTAAAGTTTTTTACAAATTTTTAATGCAATTTTTATTGCAAATTTTGACTGGAAATTTTGACTGGAAATTTTGACTGGAAATTTTATTGCAAATTTTTACCGCAAATTTTTTACTGCCAATTTTCATTACAAATATTTACTGCAAGTTTTTAATGAACATTTTTTACTGAAAATATTTTGCTGTAAATTTTTATTGCAAATTTTTATTATAAATTTTTACTATAAATTTTTACTAGAAATTTTACTTAAAAATTTTTAAACTGAAATGTTTTTACTGAAATATTTTGACTGAAAGTTTTTAACAGAACATTTTTACTGAAACTTTTTTACTGACAATTTTTACTGAAAAGTTTTTACTGCAAATTTTGTACTGAAAATGTTTACGGAGTATTTTTACTGAGAATTTTTACTGAGAATTTTTGCTGAAAATTTTTACTGGAAATTTTTACTGGAAATTTTTAAAGTAAATTTTAACTGAGAATTTTTATTGAGAATTTTTGCTGGTAACTTTTTCTTGAACATGACTCCAAATATTTTACTGTAAATTTTTTACTGCAAATTTTTATTACAAATTTTTACTGCAAGTTTTTACTGTAAATTTATACTGAACATTTTTTACTGAAAATATTTTGCTGCAAATTTTTATTGCAAATTTTTACTAGAAATTTTTACTAGAAATTTTACTTAAAAATTTTTAAACTGAAAATTTTTTTATTGAAATATTTTGACTGAAATTTTTTTACAGAAAATTTTTACTGAAATTTTTTTACTGAAAAGTTTTTACTGCAAATTTTTTACTGAAAATGTTTACGGAGGATTTTAACTGAGAACTTTTGCTGAGTATTTTTGCTACAAATTTTTACTGGAAATTTTTACTGAGCATTTTTACTGAGAAAATTTTTGACTGCAATTTTTTACTGCAAAATTTTGACTGAAAATTTTTACGGAGGATTTTTACTGAGAGTTTTTGCTGAGAATTTATGAATCGCGCATAAGTAAATTCCTTAATAATATTGGTGAAAGGATTTTGCTCGGGGCTAGTTACTATTAAGTCATCGGCTTAGTGTCGTCAGCTTTAATAACACTTGAACATCCGTAGAATTTGTAATTTTCCAATATTTCTAATAATTACATCACAATTTCCGCAAAAGAAATTCTTACAACATAATCAGGAGCTCTACTGATAAGAGAATATCTGAAAATAAAGTAAACTCGTTTTAATTTGGTCTTGAGAGTTTTTCTTCTAATTAAGGAAAAGTATTTTTATCAGTTCTTGTCGAATTTATTATGTCTATAACTTTTTGGATAGCCCAATTCACTTCCTTTTATTTTTTTTATTTTTTATTTTCTACTTATAAACAACAGCGTATGTATTGTAATAATTTATCAAGAACAATATCATAAAAAAGAATATTTTGATAAGAAAAATACAAGAAATGCAAATTTACAGAAAATGTTCTGAGATAATTTGCGTAGCAATTTTTCGTAATATGTTTTTATTCCATTGCGTTGATTATTATTACTTTCAAGGAGCTTTTCCTTATTTACTTGGATATCCTTTTCACTTATTCTAATTTATATGCAGCCTTTAGAAAACTTTCCTGTCACTATTCAAAATGAGCTCTAAATGAAAATGGGTCAAGCTTAACATTACCCTGTGCGTTTGCTATATTAAAGCTTGGATAAATGGGTGGTTTCCCTACGGTTTTGGTTTTGCATAGCTAAGGATTACCGGTTGGTGGTGGTTTCACTCATACTAGTTTTCCAAAGATAGCAATTTAACTATGCATGTGTACAGAGTTTTAAAAGATTGCATATTATAAATTGCGATAAAAAAATATTCATTCGTTTTTGTGTTTTATTTATTTTTATTTGTTTTGATAATCAAGTGGATTTTTTTCTCAATTTTTTATTTTATTTACAATATACCAAATGTAAAATGAAGCAGTTCATTAACCTGTGCTATAATATAAATCGTACATGCTAGTGTGTCCATACGCTAATGGTCTCTTATATAATGAATCAAGTTTTCATATTTGAATTTGTGCTTTTTTCCATTCCGTTCCTTAATCACCTCGACGATAAAATCATTAATTATTCTTTCATAATATGTGATGCTAATTAAATCAAATTGATTATATATTGTAAATGTTTCTTATTTTGTTTTTGTTTATTTTTCATTTATTATTTTCAATAATTAACACTTTATTGCTGTGAATTTCTGCAGATTAATGCAAATTAATTACAATTCCGTTAAATGTTTTTTTAAACAAATTTCTGTATTTTCGATCGATTCTTTTGATAATTTTTGCGTTTCTATTGGAAAATTATAAGAAAAAGTCTTCAATATTATTATAAATTATTAATTATATTTTTTTTATTATTAATTTATTTTTCAAAAGTTATTAATGAAAGTTTTCCGAACTATCCACTACTTTTTAGATAGAAAAGGATATTGTTACGGTATATTAATGAGACATAAGACTCGGTCAAAAAGTCTGCTCAACCTGGGATTACTCTGGGAGCTTAAGATGATTCTTCCTTCTACATATTACCTAGTCTAACTGCCATTTGCAAGTACTTATAAATGAATCTAATGAACTCTTGAATATCTCGTCGATATTTGCTGGGAAGTATACTTGATGCCATCTTCTACAAAATTTTATTTACTCCATTTGCAGATGATAACAGAACCCTAATACCACCAACTACTTCGACTTCTAGACAAACGTTCTAACCTAACAATAGACAGTAAAGTAATTTTCTACAATGCTCTACTGAAACCAATATGGACTTACAGATTATAACACTAGGCCTCTACTAAACCTTCCAACCTCTACCGAAACCAATCACTTCAGTCAAAAATACTTCTAAAAATTGTCGATGTTCGCAATAGTGTTATTCATCGTTAGCCTAAGCTCCTATTATGTCCGAGATTTGACTTTGTCTCGTTATAAAAAGTTTCTTTCTCGTCGCTGTAATCATACCAATCCCCTTGTTTGAAATTTACCATCCACTTTTTTTCCTAGAATAACCCATCGATTACTAAAGCGTCACTAATTTTGTACTTTTGTGCAAATACAAAATTTTAACTTACATTCACACATGTATTTGAACAAATATTACCATTTATGAATAAAAAATAATATCTGGTAAATGTCTACCATGGCTACGTCTACAGGCATCACTCCTTTCGATGCCTGTAGCGATTGATATTGGTTCTGAACTCTTGTATTGTGTGTGGACTATTCTCATAAATATTAACATTCACATAGCCTTATAAGAAAAAGTCCAATTGGCAACATCTCTTCGCGAAATTAGATTCAAGTTCATTGAATTTGGTTTTCAATAAATCGATTGTTTTTTTGGGCAGTGTGGCACGCAGCACTGTCCTATTGAAACCACAAGTCGCCGATATACATGTGATCAAAAATAGACCATAAAACATTGATTACCGTGTCTCCATAGCCCACGCCATTGATAGTTTTTGGTTTTTTTTTCTGAAAAACCAGCACCAGATTCACTGATCCAATCATCAAAATTTCTATGTTCAAAATGATTTGGTGGCTTTAATTCTTGTATCAATGGGACCTAATAAGGCTTAAGAGCCAAATCCTTATGCAAAAATTTGTCATGTGGTCATTGTGAACTGGCCCGAATTGTTGAGAACATCGTGAAACCTATGAAACTGGATCCTGTGCTACATTTTAACTCACCGAAGCAATATTTTCAGCTTGGTATGATTTTGTACCGAACCAATAGACTTAAATTTATCCACCAAATTCTTTAATTGCAGACTCAGATTGACGATCATTATGATCAAAAAATAAGTAAATTTTACCGATCGATCATTTTCATAATGTCTTTGAAATATGGTAAAATTATTTTTTGAGTAAAATTTAAGATATAATAAGAAATTGTAATCTTCTTACTGTGAAAATATTATATAAATAATTGAAAAATTTTAGCTCTATTGAAGAAATAAACTTCTTATTGACATACATGCGAACAAGACGAACTTTGATAGAAGTTTACTCTTCATAATCCCACCCATTAATTATTACTTTTATGTTAATCTGCTAGTTAAATCTATTTTTTTTTTAGTTATAGATACTACAAAATAAAAAAAAATTCATCAAAAATAAAAAAGTTTTAATGGAAAATTTCATATTTTTATTTACAGATGATCGTGAACATAAAGAATTCCTAAGGAACTGTTAACAAGAGAATCAAAACCTTATAAATGTTAAACAAAAAAAATTCTACAAGATAATTAATAAAATGTAAATTTTCCGTTACGAAAAAGTGTGTGTACGTTACAGTTTTGGTTTGTTTCATTTAAAAAAAAAACACAACAACAAATAATATCATCCTCAATCAAGAACTGATTATATAATATTAATAAATAAATTTTTAATAAATAAATAAGAATTAATTAAACGTAGAACAGAATATCTGTTGAAATGAGGCCTTTTCAGTGTGTTAGATTAATGAATTTCTTATCAATATCGAAAAGGAACATTAATAATATTATTAATAATAATAATAATAATAATAATAATAATACTTATTGTTATAATAATAATAATAATAATAATAATACAAAGAATAAAAATAAAATTAAAAATCGTAGAATTAGTAATTATTATTATAATAATGAAAGTTTTTTAAAAAAATTACCAACGATCTATTATTATAGTTCTAATAGTGTTAAATTGCAATTTGATGATATGTATTGTTCGAATCGAAATCATTTTCTAACACAACTAATTTATAATAATACTAATTATGATCATCTAAATCGTGTTAATAAATTTTCAAAAAAATATATACAATAATTCATGGGGCAGTTTTGCAACGATAGCGTCTACAGAATGTCGTTGTGATAATATGAACAACTAATAAAGTTTCGAAGACATTTTGTTAAGTTACAAAAACAAAAAGAATTCTTGAAAAAAAAAAACAATCAAAAGATATGATGGTTTTAGGGTAAACATTTTTTTTTTACAAAGAAAATATATTAAAAAAGAGCCAAAAAAAACGAACTAGTAAAAATTTTATACGTTTTCGTGCAGTTTCTTGCGGTTGTTGACATTTTTCGTGCAGTTTCTTGCAGTTGTTGTATAAATGAACACAAACTAACTATTAACAATTTAATAAGTGAATAAATAAAAAAATATCGATCGACTTTATTTTAATATAGTGAAGAAGAAGAAAAAATTCTTGAATACGAAAAATTTAACTTGAAAACAATTGAGAAAATTACATAATTTCGCTCCAATTTCTCTCTCTCTCTCTCTCTCTCTGTTTATTTAAATGAAATTTAATTTTCCAAAAAGTTAGTATATCCAGTAATGTTGGTGTCTAAAAATTCTATAATAATTTATGTGAAATTGTCTATAAATTATAAAAATCGAATCACATCAAAAAGAAAGTTTTTTGTGAATATTCTTTTATAAAAATAAAAAAAGAAACTATAAAAAAGGAAACACACACACACACACACACTTATACAGAATATAATAAAAATATAGAAAGAGAATAGAAATAATAAAAATTGTTTATAGTTTGTGATATTTAAATAAAATAACAATAATAATAGTTATAATCAAATTAATTATAATCATAATAATAATAATTAAAAAAAAAATAATTATAGAAATTAAAGTAATTTTAATTAATAAAAAAAACCAGACAAATTTATGAAAATAATATCGTGTTTAACATGATTATCGAATAGTTAATATAGAATCAGTTAAAAAATTAAGGAAAATAGAGGAAAAATCTAAAAAGGAAAATACAATAATTAATAAAAGAAAATTTTATGTATTCGTTCGTGTGTAAATAAATTTCTACAATACTGACAGAGAGATTTAAGAAGAAATCCTGTTTTTTTTGGGTGGTCATAAATTAACTAGACAAAAAAAATTTTCTTTTTTTTTTAAATTTTATTGAAAAACCAAATTTAGTTTTGTAACGAAAACGGGCAAACATTTAATTACACTATAATATGGGGGCAACTATGGCTAAAAGTGGTGGAAATTTATTAGATTCATTGCCATCGACACAAGTAAGTAGAAAATATCTTCTTTTTTTTTAGTCGTTATTATATATTTACAATTATTTTTTTTTAAAAATAGAATATGGATTAAGAAATAAATAAAAAGAAAAACTCAATTAAATTAAGTTAGTTAAATAATAATAAAAAAAAAAAAAAAATTCAAAACAATTCGATTTGGATGGGAAAAGTTTCATTTTATGAGAAATTTACTTTTTTAAACCTGTCAATTGCGAAACTTTGATTTTTCTTCTTCAAAACCTTTCAAATGCAATCAAATATAATTATAATTTTTAAGTATTAATTTATTCTAATAACCGTTTTAGATGTAGTTTAGAAAGAACTACAAAATTGATTTTCTGAAGGCATTTATAAGGGGTTATCCAATTTCCGATGCGAAAAGTAAAGTTTTATGAGTAAATAAAATAAAGCCTATCAAAAAATTTGTTCTTAATAAAAGTAATTTACTTAAATTATATTAACTTAAAAGACTCTAATCTTTTGAGGTTATTTTTGATGACTTTTTTGAAAATTTTCAAGATGTAACTTGATGGATTTTGCTTTTAAAATAATCTAAAGCAGGGGTCAGCAACCTATAACCCGCGGGCCACCGAGTGACCCATTTGATAATTTCAAGTGACCCATTTTAGTTCCAAAAATAAAGTATAATATATAAAAAAATTTATATTTGACTAAATTGATATCACAAATTCAACAACAGGGGAGCCATTGATATCGAATAGAACGTTTATAAATAAAGTTCATTCAACTCTATGTTTGGTATTATTTTCTTAATAAAATATATCTTATTATTTACTAAAAGACTGTTTTAATAGTAAAATAACTGACACAAATGGCTCTTTAATTTTCATTGAGAATTTTCTGCATAAACCGGATCGCTTACGTAGCTCTATAAGAAAAAGTTCAACGGCGCCGTTCGAGGCCAATTGACATCACCAAATTTGCGAAATTGTGTGTCCTGTGAACTTTTTGCATAATAAAGCCTGAAACCACATACAGCGAAGATTAAAATTTTTCAGTTGAGAACTTTTTTGCCTTTACGGTACAAAGGGGGAGGGGGGGGGGGCTTAAATGTTTACAAATCTGATTACAACTAATTCAATTTTTTATCGTTTTTAAGATCACGTTGTTGCAGAAGATCGATCCACTGTAAACACTTATCTGTGGCTGTGTAGCTATCCTACTGTATATTTTTCGTGCAGTTTTTTGGTTCGGTGCCATGAGGCGGCCCATTATGTCAATTTCGGGTTGTGATCTTTGTCCATGATTGGTATTTCCATCCAAAAGCTAATATTAATATTTCCGTATTTCTGATGGATGATGGCTCTTTTTGGTAATTTTTTGTTACGGAAACTATTAAGGAATAACAAAATTAAAGTAGAATGGAGAAAAGAGGGGTTTTTTTTAATTATCGTAGGACCATGTCTCAGTGGAATTGGCCAGCACGTTAACGAAATCTTCAGATCTAAACGAACACCGATCTATTCGAAATCTTCAGATCTAAACGAACACCGATCAGTCACTTTTCGCCGATACAATAACTCCTCCATAGTTACTTGTGGGTTTTCAGAGCCCCAAATATGTTATTTGAGCTAATTGATTTACATATATACCAGCGAAAAATGATCATAATCGCTAAAAATATAATTTCCTTATAAAACACGAAACGTAGAAAGTATTTTTGTACTCTTTCTCTTTTGTAGAAAGTTTTGATAACTTCAAAGCATTATTTGGTAAGCTGAAAAATTCATAATATTAAATAACAGTACTGTACTTTCCAAAATTTAAAATGGATAACCCATTATTTGCTAACAATATTTTTTTTAATTAAATAGTTCAATCGAAAATTATTGAATAAAATCGAAAGTAATTAAGATAAAAATAATTTTATTAATTTTCCAGGGGACCCTACATGTTGTTATGCTTGGACTAGATTCAGCTGGTAAAACGACTGCACTTTATAGACTAAAATTGGACCAATATTTAAATACGGTACCCACAATTGGATTCAATTGTGAAAAGGTAGCTTTTTAGATAAAAATGACAAAAAAAAATATTATGAGTAAATGTATTTTCTATTCTTTTTTAAAAAAATATAATTTTATAATATTTTTAAGGTCCGTGGTGCTGTTGGTAAAGCCAAAGGTGTACAATTTCTAGTCTGGGATGTTGGAGGACAAGAAAAATTAAGGCCACTTTGGCGAAGCTATACAAGGTAGGAAATAGAAGAATTTTTTTTTCTCTTTTTTCTTTTAATAAACAGAAAATTATTTTTAACAAATTTTCATTATTATTTATATTTTATTTTTTTTGGTGGTCTAAAAGTCTTCTGAGATTTTTGTTGTTTTTTTTTCAGAAAATTACCCAGAAAATGTCAGTTTTTTATTTTTTAATTTAAAAAAAAATTGGTCAGAAAAAATTAAGTTACACCTTAAGTAAAACTAACATGAATTTTTCTTTCTTTTTTTTCTTTAATAATATTAATTTCTTTTCGATGAATTATTTTTCCCCAACATTTCTATGCATTTAACATGAAAGTTCGGAAATTTAATAAAGATTATTATCCAATTCCTATAAGTTATCTTTCAGAAAATATTAAACTCTCTTAAATCAAATCTGATATTCTGTGCCGTTTCAATAAAAACGCTGTGGACATTTTTAGTCATTAAAATAATTCCAATACCAAATCAATACCACTCTTGAGGTCCTATCTCCTCCCACGCCCACATATTGGCCGACCAGTCCCACAAACCTTCCCGATATTCTAGACTATATCATAACCACACCTATCCATTCCATTAATAATTCCATAGACACACTCCTTGACCTGAATTCCGACCATTCCCCTGTTCTCCTAACACTAGACACTTCTCCTTCCTTAAAATCCTATCCTGCCAGACGTGTAAATGGGAAAGTTGATTGGGACATTTTTAGAGAGAACTTAGACCAACAGATTCATTTACAACAAAGCCTTATGAACGTACAAGAAATAGACGATGCCGTAAACGACTTGACTGTTTGCATACAGAACTCAATCACTAACGCCTACATAACTCATAACAAACCAACCATACGAGAACATGACTATAATCTTCCGCGAAAAATTCGCAGCTTGAAAAGAGAGAAACGTCGAGCCAGGGCCCA
Source organism: Atherix ibis (assembly GCA_958298945.1). NCBI lineage: Eukaryota > Metazoa > Arthropoda > Insecta > Diptera > Athericidae > Atherix > Atherix ibis. The sequence continues at coordinate 33,393,522 of OY282610.1, read as the reverse complement.
GTGGCAACGTTCAAAAATGCCAAATGAGAAGAAAAAACTGAACCAACTACAACGAGAACTGAAACAAGAAATAATTAATTATAACAAGGAACGATTCACTGAATACACAGAATCACTGACAACTAATAAGCCACTCTGGACAGCTACCAGACGAATTCCCAAATACAAAACAGCTACACACCCGCTCCGGAATACCGACGGAACCTGGGCAAAAACGGATAAACAGAAAGCCGACATCTTCGGCAAACACTTAGAAAACATCTTTAAACCTCACGAAGATGTCCAAGACATTCTGCATGACGAAGAAATATTCCGACAAATATCAACTCAGTTTCCCATAAGTCCACCTCCTAAGTTTTTCACTCCTTCCGAAGTTAAATTCACAATAGAACACCTTTCCAATAAAAAAAAGCCCCAGGATATGACCTAATAACATCAGAAATCCTGAAGCAAATTTCCAAAAAAAAACCCTCGTCCTTATAGGGTTTATATTGTATATTTATATTCATTTTTTCCTTCCCTGTGGAAGTTTTCCATAATTAAGATGATCCCAAAACCCAATAAGCCCAAAAAAAACCTTCCTACCTCATATAGACCTATAAGCCTCCTTCCCATGTTATCAAAAATCCTAGAAAAATTAATCCTAAAACGCCTTTATCCCATTTTTGAAACCGAGGGTGTCATTCCTCAGCATCAGTTTGGATTTCGACCTGAGCATTCCACTATCCAGCAGTGTCATCGCGTAGTCGGCTACATAGCGTGTTCGCTAGAGCGAAAGGAATACTGCCCAGGCGTGCTTCTTGACATTTCGCATGCTTTCGACCGTGTATGGCATCCTGGATTGCTTTGGAAGTTGCAGCGAGTCCTACCCTCGGGTTATTTCCACATCCTTAAATCTTATCTCTCAGACCGATATTTTCAGGTAGCTGAAAATATGGAGTACTCTGACATTTATCCAATTTTGGCCGGTGTCCCTCAAGGAAGCATCCTAGGTCCTATCCTATATAACATTTATACCCATGACATTATTTGCCACAACAACATCCTAACCGCAATATATGCTGACGATACAGCCATCCTGACACACCCCAAAGATTCTTCCACAGCTATTAGTATCCTACAGAACCATATCCACTCCTTAGGAACTTGGTTCAAAAGGTGCAGAGTGAAGGTAAATGAGCAAAAATCTGCTCATGTAACTTTCACACTCTGCCGAGAACAAATTCCCGATATAACCTTAAACGGCAGTATTATTCCACAAAAAAATAGCGTACGTTACCTTGGACTTATATTCGACAAACGGTTAACCTGGAACCTTCATACGAAAACTAAAAGACGTGAACTTAACGGACGATACAAACAATTATTACGTCTCCTAGACAGTAAATCAAAACTTACAACAACAAGTAAACTATTACTATACAATACGGTTCTGAAACCAATATGGACATATGGTCTAGAACTTTGGGGTTCGACTAAGCATTCCAACTCCCTTCCAATCCAATCCCTACAATCCCGAATCCTTCGTAAAATTGTCAATGCCCACTTTTATGTGCGAAACACTGTTATCCACGGTGACCTAAATGTTCCATTTGTTCCCCAAAGATCCTTCCAGAAATTATTTCTGATCGCCAATATGGGTTCCGATCCGAACACTCCAAAACTCAGTAATGCCATCACGTTACAGATCGCATTTCAGATATCTCCCATGCTTTTGATCGTATATGACATCCTGGCCTGTTCTCGAAAGTCAAGAACTTCCTTCCTTCTAAATTTTACGCAACATCATTTCCAAGTAGCACTTAACTCCCGAGTCCTCAGTCATATTAGATGACCTGATCTAGTAAGACTAATTTTGACAGGTTTTGTCTGACAGCTGTCATACAGCGTGTTTATAAATCTTCAGTCCTAGTACATTTCTGCGATAGAGCAGTGCGTCATCAAAGAAAATAATAAAGCGTTTGCAAAGAAGATTTTTGTCTTATGGTACTGTCGCTTATCCCAGGCGTCCAAACAAATAAAAAGCGACCGTAGCTATCCGATCAAAATATCGCGTCAAACCAGTGTTGGGACGTCTCCGGGAACATCATAGTGCATGTTGATTTGAAGATATTCCTGTGCAAAATTCAATTGACTGAACGACTGTTACTGGCGGACAAGCCCCGTCGATGGGAATATGCGAAATAAGTTGTTCGAATTTTGGGAAAAAATCCTCATGAGTCTTTTAGGTTAAACGAAACCGTAAACAAACAAAATATCAACCACCATTTATCTTGTTGAATTATTGTTTGATATAAAAAAATTGTGATTTTGGCTGTTTGACGCTGTCGTAATTTTTACTGTTGGGCTACTCGAAGTCAAAGGTTTACGTCAACAATTCAGAGACCCTAGATAAACTTAAGGCCAATAACCGCCAGGAAATAGCACCTATATCAACCGGAACACTTGCAAATGTAATGGAAAATGCCCAAAAACGGGCACATTACGCTCAGGGCGACTATAACACTTCCGTGATATCATTTTTAAGAAGTAATCAGGAGATTTCCTTCAACCGAATTTTATGATGTTTTACTTAGCAAAAAATGTATTTTTTTTTATAATTTCTTAAACCACGTGTATCCTATTTTGGTCGAAGTCCTACAAGGTAGTACTCTCGGTCCCATTTTATATTATATTAATGCCCATGACATCCCATCTAATTGTGGTCTGTGTCATCTGATTCTAACATACATTTTATAGCAAAACTTCTGATTCCTTTTTTTTCTAGCTACTAACAATATTTTTAAGATAATTTTTTTTTTGTAGCTGATTAAGAATAATTTCCAAAAAAGTTTGTGTTTTAATATTACTGATTTTTTGAATCCCTTGAAACCTTGTGCGTCTTATTATAGTCGATATAAACTAATTTTTTGGCAGTTTTTATTAACTTAAAAAAAAATTAAGATCTCTTTTAAGACCCTTTTCAGTTCAACATTTCTAGTTAGTATGATGGTTTTTGGAAATTTTATTGCGTCTTGTCATAGCATTTTCTTTCCTCAAACCTTTGAATTTTTATTAATCATTTTCGTATATTTAAAAACGCATTTTCGAAAATGCGTTTTTTACGACCTTACCTAAACAAGTGATTCACTTGGGACACACATACTAGACTGAAATAGTTCTTCTTAGAATACTAGACAAACGTTCGAAGCTAATAATAAATAGTAAACTTTTAATATAGAACGCAATCATAAAACCTATTTGGACTTATGGAATTGAACTTCGGGGTTCAACGAAATGTTCCAATTATGAAATGTTCGTAATAACATATGTCGTAATTTTCATGTTGCCTTTATTCAGGGTTTGTTACCAAAACTTCCACTCCTGTTTATCCTATCATCAAAATCAACTCGTAAGAGAACGTTCCTCTATAATTCTCTCCGAAAATACTCATCGGAGACTTAACAGGCAATGGCCTCGAGATTTTTTTGCACTCACCTAAAACCCGAGTGTGTGGTGCAATGGTCAAGGTGACCGACTCACACTCGGTAGGTGGCGGGTTCGATTCCCGCTGCCGCCATCTCGGCATTGGTGCCGGGGTGAAAGGCCTGACTACAAGCCTTATATATGTAGTCCGTAGGGTCCCCCAACGTCACTGGAGGTTGCTTCGCTGGTCTGATAAGCCGCAAACTATAAAAAACACACCCTATCAAAGAAACAGCACTAAAAGAAGCATCCGGACCGCACCTCAGGCAAGAACTCATTTGGCTTTCATCGTACTCAGGGCAAAAACCGTACCTCAGGCAAAAACCCAAGACCGTACCTCAGGCAAAAACCCAAAAGGCAGAAGCAGATGGAAGAGAGTTCACGGAAGCATCCGGACCGTACATCAAGACCGTACCTCAGGCAAAAAACCCAAGGCAGAAGCAGACGGAAGAGAGTTAACGGAGTTTTCTAGTGCCGCTATGTGCTCCATAGGAGCGACTGTGTTGTCATGAATATGTGTGTATAAAAAAAAAATGCATATATGTGTTAAAAATTGTACAAATGTAGAAAATGAAAACCTGTCAAATAAATATAATAATTGTTGTTAGTTGGAAAAACGCCGATGAGTGTCTACTACCGCTTGTTGCTGCACATTATTATTGATTAATTATTGATGTATAAGGTGTAAGGGAAAGTTCTGCCATTTGCGAATACATACACTTTTATGTGTTGTCGGTCCTTAGTAAGAATTCTGACCTTGCTGAAGCCGATTTGAACAGGTAGATAAGCATATATCAGATGATTCATAGAAATTTTTTCGAATATTAGCCAGTTTTCTTAAACCTTTAGAACCGTTAACATGAGTGAAGAAAAATTTCTCGTATGACATTATATTTTGTATGGGTTCCATCAAACTTGTGTGAAGTGTTTGAAGAGGCCGCACTAACAACTCGGATATCCCAAAGTTAATTTACGAAATTTCGTTGGGGTGACTTTTATTATAAAGATGAACTGATCGGTAATATGATGAGGACAAATCCCACATTAACTTCCGTAGGTGTAGCCTTCAAGCTTGGAATTTATCAAACAACCACTTTGCATCACACATTCTGTGTTCGTATGCCATATGAATTAAGAGAGAAAAATTTAATGCATAGAATGTCCATATGTTCGTCGAATCTTGGTCGTCATAAACTTGCTTTTAAGAAAAAGACCCTATGGTTACAGCGGGGAAGCTCCGCCGTCTACAGCATATGCAGGTGTATTGTTGGTGGGATCGCAAGGGTGTTGCACACTATGAGTTAATGCTGATTGTATGCAAATTCACAGATCGCAGCAAAACTTTTTTTTTTAAGGGAAATGAGTACGCAATTTTATAAGGGAAATCCAAATGGTAGTGAAAGACTATCTTGCTTCCAAAAAAAACTACAGAACCTAATAAATCTGCTTGTTAGAATGAAATTGTTGTTTATGAAATCTATCGGTTGGGAAATTGATTGCGGACGTGAACTACTAAAGGTAGGAGTCTGGTATGATAACTAGACTATTCACAAGACGAGGGAGTGGTAAGGAATTGTTTCAGGCGAGCATTCCGGGATTGTAGTGGGGTTTTTTTTTGACTTGCCTTTGTCTACTTCAAACTCAAGCATAACAAGAAAAAATCATATCATGTTTTATTAATACTGGACTTAGATTATAGAAAAATAACACACAAAAAATTCTGTCGAAAAATAACACACAAAAATTCGGAAGAACGCACGCACATGCAAAAGAACAGAAACGGCGTAAATCAATGGGGGCCAGTTTTAAAATTCAATATGCGATTGAAGCGGTTCTTTTAAAACCATTTTCATATGTAATGTCATTTATGCAAATAAAAAAAAAATATTATTTATTTATTTCATTATATATTATTTACTAAAATAGAATTATATAGTGTAAGAGTATATAAAAATAAAAATTCCAAGTTATTTGTTTATATCAAAATAATTATGTGCACAAATAAAAATCCATTCCAAAAATGCGAAATGAATTAAATGAGCGAATGTGATATTATATTTGAAATTAAAACCATACTGCACAACTTATTAAAGAATTAACAGAAATCAAAGTATTTCTTGCACTGTTAAAAAAATATGTTCGGTTAAATTTTCTTACACACATTTTACGTACGCCGGCACTGAACTATTTTCTAATAAACATCGACCTGTCAACATCACATTTTTTTACATTTATTCAATGATGAACTTTACACTTTTTAGCCACTTTTTGGACCAAATAAATCATTAAAAGCTATTTAAACACATTATAAACTAAATTTTTGTTAATTTATGTATTGTAAAAATGAAAATTTCAACTTACCGAAAGAAAGAAATTCCCGACTTCCTCATTTGTAAAAAAAACAACAACAAAAGTATGCATGCATTTCGGTACGCTACCACTTTCATAGAGAATGGTGCGTTTTTTAAAACTCTGCGAAAGTCTACAAAATTGAGGCGTTTGATATTTACGAAATAATTAATAGACCTAAAATATCAAAAAAATTATTTAAAAAAAGTACAATAAAAATTTGCCTGTTGTTTTGTTTAAATTGTTAATTTTCTGTTTGCAATAAGTGAATTAAAATGAATATAAATTATGTTTCAATTACGAAAACTAGATGTCAGTGGGTGTCATGTCTACATAAAAAAAAAATCAACACAAAAGTATGCAAGCGTTACGATTTATCGCCGCTTTTGCAATAACTTAGGCAGAAAATTGCGTATACATATACGAAAATCTGACGTATGGGCCCAGGTATTCAAGGTATTCTTTTGAATCTAAGATACTGAATACACCAAAGATGCAAATTTCTCTAAGCAAAAAATTACATAAGGTAGAAAGAAGGAAAAGGTCTAAAACTGGGAAAAGATGGGAGAGAAAATAATGAATAAAAATTATATATTTTTCTCTTAAACAGAAGTGACCAGCCAAGTACAGTAGTGGGATCGTTGGGAGCGGTTTTGAAGGACTCGTTCCTGGTTATACCCCAAATCACCCTTAACATCTCGCTGACCCATTTGATGTTATGAAGTTCTCTTTACACGTGCAACATTTATTCTTTCCATCTTAGCCTGAACTAGAGGTAATTGCGTTTCTTGCATAGTGAACTTCGGTGCTCTCCGAATTCTCATTAATCACAATACCAGGGCTCCTCAAAACGCAGTATCAATCGAATTAAAAATATAAAAAAAGTTAAAAAGCTAATACCAACAAAAAAAAACTGACTTGTAGAATTTTTTTTTCTGTACTCTGTCAATAGAACCTTTTTTCCTTCTTTTTTCATTGAAAAAGAACCTTTTAATATTCTGCTCGTATATAATATGATGCACATAATGATGAAAGAGTTAAAAAGGATTATTTTCAACTTTATTTATAAATCCGTATATAAATAATAAGTCAAGCTTGTTCTATAAATATTGTACAAAAGAAAAATAAAAATAAAATCGATTATAATTGAAAGAAAGCTGAATGGAAACTCATACAACGGAAAACTTTTTAATTAATTGGTACACTTTGGTTAAAGTCTGAGCATTAATTAAAAAGTTTCCTTCAATATCTATTTTTTTGTGTTGACTCCTTTTTTGCTGGTTTCTTTTTAAATTTGTTTTTTTTTTCAAATTCAATCTTCAATCATATTTCTTATTATGATAATCGTGTTATTATCGATTTAATAATATTATTTATTTATTAATTATTCTATTTATATACTCTCTCTCTTTAGGTGTACGGATGGTATTGTTTTTGTTGTGGATTCTGTAGATGTTGAACGAATGGAAGAGGCTAAAATGGAACTAATGAGAACAGCCAAATGTCCAGATAATCAGGTAAATTGAATTGATTTGTTTTTTGGTTTGCATTTTTATTTTCAATTATAATAGTTTTTTGTATATATTTATTCAAAAAATATTCTTATAAAAAACAAAATTGAAAAGCATCTTTTCAACTTGGTAAATTTGATTGGTTTTTTGTTTTGTTGAGGTTATGTTGTGGTAAATCTTCAAAAAACAAAACTAATAATTATTTAAGATGACAAATTCCCTTTTTAATCATAAAATAACGTTCCAATAGTGAGGTTCTCTTTTTCTCTGTGATATCTTCCACAAGTAAACGATTCTGTCGTCCTAGCTGGGAATTCAGTTATAAGACATTGTGATCCAACTTTGAAATTGTGCAGCCCTTTCGACAATTGAAACTTTTATGACGAAGTGATTTTCTATTTTTTTGGCAAGTTGAAGTTCTTTTGCCATTAAACTTGCAGTGAGTTGTGCTGATTCATCGCTATCACTGCTTTTTGCAGAATCAACAGTCTCTAAGACAATCATCGCTAAGAACTTTATCAACTAGCAGTTCATCTATTGGGTTGGCAACTAAATAAGAAGAAAAATTCAAAATTTTTACTTAAAAATATACGATGGTCGTTCAATAAGTCCTTAGAAAATCCGAGAAATTGCGCTTTTAGTGTCGGTAAAGATTGTAAGTAGCATTATCGACAGGAAAGCTTTTTTGTAAGTAGCATTATCGACAGGAAAGCTGTCAAAATTTCAGCTCGATCCATAGCGTAGGTCAATTTCTATCGTTGATTAAAGTTAACGACATTTATTTGTGCATAACAATGGAAAAAAGGGAGTTTAGGGCTGTCATCAAACATCTCCATTTGAAAGTCCGAAAGAAATCAAAGCCGAGTTGGGTGCAGTTCATGGCACATCTGCACCAGTGTTTGTGACGGTTTACAATTGGCTGAATGAATTTAAACGTGGCCGTTCATCCATAAAAGATGAACACCGTTCAGGACGCCCAGTTGAGGGGTCTACTCCTGAAATCATCGACAAAATCCACGATCTGATTTTGAACGATCGGCGAATTAAAGTGCGCGAATTAGTTGAGGCCACGGGCATATCACAAGGTACAGTCGCTTCAATTTTGCATGAAAAATTGTCTGTGAAAAAAATTTCGGCAAGATGGGTGCCGCGTTTGCTCTCAGAGGAGAATAAGCGCAATCGTGCAGTGGACTTTGAGGCTATGTTGGCACTCTTTCATCGCAATCTTGCCGAATTCCTTCGTCGATATGTCACTGTGAACGCAACCTGGATACACTACTACACTCCACAAACGAAGAGACAGTCATCACAGTGGATTTTCAAGGGTGAACGGGCTCCGAAGAAGGCAAAAACTGTGCCACGGTCTTTTGGGATTCGCAGGGCATCATTTTTATCGACTACTTGGAAAAAGGAAAAACAATAACAGAAGCGTATTACGCGTCGTTATTGCAACGGTTGAGCGAGGAAATCAAAGAGAAACGCCCCCATCTGAAGAAGAAAAAATCCTCTTGCATCAGGACAATGCGCGTGTGCACACCTGCGCTGTTTCCATGGCCAAAATTCTGGAATTGAGAATTGTTGCAGCATTCCGCTTATTCACCAGATTTGGCCCCGAGTGACTATTTTCTTTTCCCCAATCTGAAGAAATGGCTTGGCGGACAACGGTTCACTTCCAACGAGGACGTCATTGCTCAAACGGATGAGTATTTTGCAGAACTTCCGAAATCCTATTTTTTTGGATGGGATAAAAATTTTGGAAAAACGGTTGGAAAAGTGTATAAAGCTAAAAGAAGATTATGTTGAAAAATAAAAAAAATATTTTTTTAAAAAGTTTTTTTCCATCTTTTTTTAAGGACTTATTGAACGACCCTCGTAACTTTATTCAATTTGGTATTTTCCATTTTTGTCGATGACTCTTTGCCATCTTTCAGGTAGTGTCATAATTCCGTGTTCGTAAAACTTATTACTTTTGCTATAAAAAAACTTAATTAAATGTGATATCAGCGTCATTAAAAATTTGACCATTTAAGGAGTTCTGCATGGAACGATATAAATGGTAATCTGTGACAACACATCCCAACCTAATTGCAATAATTTTTTACGAGTGACTAAAGATGTGTACGGCTTTACATTGTCATGCTGGAAAACAACACCCTTACGATTTGCCAATTCTGGCCGCTTTTCTTCAACTGTTTGGTTTCTTGGTAAAAGTTCAAAGTGCACAATTCCTTTATAATCCCATCAAACTGACAGCATAATCTTCTTTTGGTGCATCTCAGCTTTTTAATGTCGTCTGAGGTGGTTCATCTCGCATCACCCGCGATCGTTTCCGATTAACTTTTTCCACTTTTCATCGCCAGTTATCAGTCATTTCAGAAATGGATCCGTTTCGTTGCGTTTCAGAAGCGAATCGGAGATGCTAATGCGTTGCGTCAAATGAATTTCCTTAAGCTGATGAGGAATCTCGTCAAATGAATTTCCTTAAGCTGATGAGCAAAATATACTGGAATGTTTGTTTGATGTAGTAAGTTTTAAATGTTGCAATGATTCCCATTTTGTACATTTTGTTATTTTAAAGTTGGATGCCCGCATGCGTTATCTCCAGTTTCTTAAAAACATTTATTGAACCATTCAGTGGATATTGCGGTTGTAACCCATGCTGTTTTGATCAATATCCAAAAAACCGGTTGGTTATTTATCAAAATCTACACAAATCATTGATCAAGGCTTGAGTGCATGATTGACAAGCAATAGCTTTAAAATGCGATCTCCTGAAGCGTTACTAGAGAATAAAAATGTAACCCGATCCTTTACTGTCTTAAAACCAGGAATTTTGCCACAAACGTTCTGTTAGAAATTTTTTTTCTCGAAAACAGGCCACTTTCGACCTGATCTGGACTATATCCACCATCTGCAATTATTTTTGCAAGCTTTGGGGAAAAAGAAATCCATTATTTTCAAGACTTTATTTAACATATGTGTAGTTCCGACTTGTGCACCATTTTGTTTTATAATTTGTTGCTATTTTAAAGGTACCTTCATAAAGCCTCTCTTATAGAAGCCCTAGTCCCTATTTTCACAATAATCTCTTATCATTAAGGAAGTTTTGGAATGATTAAAAAAGATGGTAATCGCTTGATGCCAGGTTCGGACTATGCGTCAAAAGTTCTCAACCTAGCTCCTGGTTGCTAAAGCCTGCCCTTGTCCTGATGGATCACAACACCTCTCCTATTGGCCAATTTTGGCTTTTCGGCAATCGCTAGCTTCAAACGATCCAATTGTTGACAGTATAGGTCCGAATTTACTTCTCATAGTGGATAATTCCTTGCCAGTTCCACCAAATGCACAACATAACCTTTCTGGCCGTTAGTCCCAATTTGGCCACCATTGAAACAGCTTCACCACGCTTTCACCACGATAGTTTTCGCACAATATTGTCGTATGTGACCCATTTATCATCCCCAGTCACCATCCCTTTAAGAAATGGCTCGTTTTCATTCTATTTGGCCAAATTTTCGCAAATGAAAATTCGATCCAACATGTTTGTTTATTTGTTTGTAAGGACCCTTATATATGCGCTAGGGGCCACTTCATAGCGTCACGACCATGAGGCCATTTTGCGAATTCATTGCACGTGTAGAAAGTTATCTGAGAGACACTGGTCTGTAGTTGGTAGTATAGAATATTGAAATTTTTGTTATATTTTGTAGAGCAGATTAGTATTTTGTAGAAGTTTAAATAGGATACTAGGGAATGGAATTGTTACATCCAGAAGCTCCACAATGGGAGGAATCCTGCTCGCGAAGTAATTCTTGGTTATTTGGCATTCATATAGAATATGGATGATAGTGAAATGGGTGCCACAGAATTTGCATAAGAGACGATTGGTGTTACTAAAAAGGAAGTTATGAATAAGAGCGGTATGTCTAATCCTAATTCTGAGGTGCTTTTGCGCCTAGAATTTTCGATCCATCATGTTTTTTTGCGTTAATTCGTGTGGTAACAAAAAATTAACCTTCTTTTTTAATTCAGCTTTATGTAAATTGTTTAAAACCGTTTTGTGGTTGATTTTTTGCTCCTGGTCGATGCTATGACTACTAACATGCCGGTATACTTTTTTTTGAGACATTCAGTATAGCTCATTTATAATTTTGGATATGTAAATTCAGCATATACGAGATTTGGAAAAATATTTCAAAATTCAGGATGTTCAAATTATTATATTTTTACAGGCGTGTTTATTGGCAAAAGTTGGGCGCTAATTTTTGGTTAAACATTTTTTTTTTTTTGGTTAAAAATTAGTTAGTCGAAAAAGTTCGTGGCTTTTTCCAACAGATGGAGTTAAAAGCAAATAACTGAGTTATGGAAATTTCGATGTTAAAAATGAGCCCTTTTCTACTTGGCGAATTACCGGAAAAAATACGAAAATCTCGACAAAATTTTAATCAGTAGTCATAGCATAGCTTATAAATTTAAAATTCATTATCAAACCGTTTTAAACACAGCTTTGCGAAAGGTTTCAAAAAGAAACTCCATGAATTGGCTCTGAAAGACAAGATGAACCGATTTAACATCTTCGATACGCTGCTGAAGCGCAATGAAATCGAGCCATTTCTGAAACGAATCATAACTGGCGATGAAAAATGAGAATATCGTTCGAAAGGAATAATGGAAAAAGAAAAATATGAACGATCCCAAACAATTTGAAAGGTAAGATTGACGGCCAATAAGGTTATGCTGTTTGTATGGTGGGAGTGGAAGGAAATCTATAACTCGGTACTGTACTCTGAGCAACTCGAGAGATTACCCCAAAAGATTTAGAGATAATAACCAGAATTGATTAATAGCCTTCCACCACGATAACGCTCGACCACAAACATTTTCGATGGCTGACCAAAAATTCAGACAGCTTGTCCTCGGACTACCACTTGTTTGGATCTCTGCAGAACTGTCTTAATATAAGCAAGTTGGATTCGCGAACGGCCTAGGAGAACCCATTGATTCAGTTTTTCAACCAGAAACCACATAAGTTCTTTACTGATGGAATCATGCCTGCTCTTCAATAAGAATGCAAAATATTTGGTTCGAATAAATTGATTTCAACACTCTCATGAAAGACGTCTCTATTTTACTCAAAAAACACCACGAACTTTTTCGACTAATGCAAATTTGAAATAAACTCTAAAATTTCTATTAAAAATAATTTTAAAAAGAAAATTGCAGTTAAAAATATTATAAAAATGAAACTATGTATTTTTATGAATTATTTCTAGGGTGTTCCTGTATTGATATTGGCAAATAAACAAGACTTGCCAGGTGCTCGAGAACCAAAAGAATTAGAAAAATTATTAGGATTACATGAATTATCACCGCTTTATCCAATATCGACAGGGATATCGCTTAGTTCTAGTTCTAGTTCATCACATACAACCGGCCAAATACAGCATCAAAACCAAAATTCAAACCAACAGCAGGCTAACAATCAGCAACAAGGTCAACAGATAGGGGGTGGTCAAGGTGGTTTGCAAACGAGTATCGGGTCTGTGACCGGAATTGGCAATTCTGTGCAAAATATAAATACCGGATCAACAACGATAACTCAGAGCCAACAACAACAGCAGCACATACAACCTTTCAAAGGTTGGTATATACAGCCGGCATGTGCAATAACTGGCGAAGGACTGCAAGAGGGTCTTGAGGCTCTCTACGATATGATAATTAAAAAACGAAAACTAAATAAAGTCAATAAAAAGAAACGGTAAGCCAGGTTAATTATAGATTGTATCATTTTCATCATTTTTATTACTTTAAATTCATTATTTTTTTTTTCTTAATTTCAAAATTTTATTGCAAAAACAAAATTTAAAAAAAAAAAACTTTTAAAAATTTAAGGAAAAACAAATAAATTATTTGTAAAAATTAATAATATTAAGAAAAAGGATTGTTAATTTTGATTTGAATAATTAAAGAGAAAAAAATATAAAAAAAATTCTGTATTAATTATGAAGATAAGAGTTTAAGCAAAAAGAACAAAAAAGAAAAACAAAAAAAAATAAAACGGGAATCGAAAAGGAGCACAATTATTTTATTGATTAGAATTTGTGTAATTCTAAATTTGTGATTGTTTTTTTTTTTGTCTTCTCTCGTGTTAATGTGCGTACGAATGCATTATTAAATAAGTGTATGAAAGTATTGTATATGTAAATAAAATTTTAAAAAAAAATCAGAGTAGTTCGTCTTAAACCCAACTAAAAGAATTCCCTCCCAGAAGCTAACAAAATAATCAAAAAAAAAATAATAATAATATCGTTTATATTAAAGCGACTAAAAAAAGTCTTTTATTCAGCATAGAAAAAATTGTTTATGCACATTCAGAATACGTTTCTGAATTTCTTCAATTTCTTTTCCAATAAAAAAAAAAAAGGAATAAATCAATAATATTGTCTAAATATTCAGTGCTAATTAGTATTAAATGAAAAAAAATAATTAGGAAGTGCTAGTTGCGAGTATAATCCGCTTGATGTATCGTATTTTTATACACCGAAAAAAAATTCAAAATTACTGAAATACTTTGCCTAATATTAAGAAAAAGCCATTTAAAAATAATTAAAAAAAAAAAAAAATGGAGTGCGCAAAAACATCAACCAGTATTGCCAGTGGTGTAAAAATTCTCCCCCATATGGTAGTAGTTGTGCCTTCGATGTGTTCACTTTTGTATATACACGTACAATAATCTATTGAATATCGTCGAATGTATTGTAAGAATGATAAAATAAAAACCAATGAAAAATTCATATTTAAATGCCATATCGTCGCTTAAATATAAAGCCTTAAATTAGATAAAAAAAAAATTGCAACAAAAAAAAATTTAGGACCTTTTTGCTGGAATTACATCAATTTACTTTATTTTAATTGATTTTTTTTCTCTTCTCAATAAATCTGCTTAATAAAAGAAAAAAAAACTAAAATTTGAAAATCATGTTCATATTTTGATTGGCTGAATTTTGAGAAGCACTGGTATAAAAATTACCGAAATTCACTCAAACGCAATTATTTTTTTGTTTTATGAAATTCGATCCAATTTTTAATATCATACATATATAAATATATATAGAGTCTAAATTTTATATAGTAATTATATTATTTTTCTAATTCGATTTCTGTTTAAATTAACATAAAGAAATTCAGTTGCTATAAAGGGTTAGTCAATTTATGCTTCGGAAAGTAAACTTGAATAAAACATACATTTAATTAAGACTTTGATAAAAATTTTATTTCATTATATTAATTAAATTTTATCATTTTTCTATGAAAAATAATATTGCTTAAATTTCTATAACGAAACTTCTTGCAGGACTTGATTCTTTTGAGGTTATTTTTTAAATGACTTTTTCGCATATTTTGGCCTGTCATTTGGTCATTACTTTATGGATTTTGGTTTTTATGATAAATGCTCTAAAATTTGATCTTGGAGGCTAATTGACATCATAAAATTTTGAAGTTACACTTCCTGTGAACTTTTCGCGTAATACAACCCAAATTTGTTTTTGTACCATATAGCTTATGGGTACAGATCAAAATTTTTCAGTTCGGCAGAAAAAAATCATGCATACCATAGCGTTCAGTAATGACGGTAACGATATCTTTTTCTTCATTTAAAAAAAAAATACGACAACACAATGGCTTGTCCCCATAGTTACTAATAGGTTTTAGAGTCCTATATATGATAATTTTGCTTATTGGCATATCCACCGATTGAGAAATGAGCCTCTATAGTTGAGAAAAAATTAATTTCTTCTCTTATAGAAACCTTTCTATAACGGAATCACCAATTTATGACAACTGTTATATGAAAAAGCTATACTTTCCAAATCACAAAATGGAAAACCCTTTATTATCAATAATTTTATAGCATTTTCAATTAATCTATACACAAATAGTTATAATTTTTTAAAAGAAATCTTCATTAGATTTTTTTTTTAAAGGGAAACAAAATATTAAAATCTTTTTTTTCTTATTCATTTAAAAATAAATAATTTTTTTCAAAAAAAAAATCCAAATATTGAAAAAAAAATCTGCATACTCTTTAAAAAAGCAAAATTTACTGCAAAAATTAAAAAAAAATAAGGCAACATTTATACAATAATCGGCGTATTTGTATGTTAATACTCGTATTATAAAAATAAATAATAAAAATTCACACAATATTATTTAATAAATAAGAATTAAAGAAAATTTGTAAATTGATTTTTTTTTTATACTTTTCGAACCATTAAATGAAAAATTATCTTAAATAAGATAACCAACAGAGTATCTTAACTGGATGCAAGCAGATAAAAAAATATTAATTAAGAATGGACACTTTAATTTGATATAAACTACAATACAATATAAGAAAAGGAAAAAAAAGGTTCTAATACTTTTTTAAAATAATTGTAAAATAATTATAATAAATAAAAGATGGAATATAGATGGCTATAAAATATAATACAATAATTACAGAAATGTACACTATACTCGTATTTATGGTATAAACTTTATGTCCGCAAGCGATTATATTGCCTTTGACGTAAACAAAATGAAAACCAAAATTAATATGATTAAATATAATTTCTTTATTTTTTATTTATTTAAATTACTGTAATTAAAAAAAAAATATTTTCAAAAATGTAAATTTTGAATTTCTTGTAATTGTAAAAAAAAAAAATTCTATTTATTGAATGAAAGAATAAAATTATATTTGTTCATTGAAAATGGGCAATTAAAAATAAAAAACACAAACAGTATTAAACTTGAAATGATAGATTTTCGTATATTTTGGACTTTTTGGAATTTATCGAGAGGAATCTCGTTATAAATAAAAAAAAATGAATATAAAAGGAAAAGATTGAAATTGTAATATTTTTTGTTTTTACTAAACTAATTAATTATTATATTGAATGTGCAAATTATGTAAACTGCACTTTGTCATTGTTTGTTTGTAAAGATAAGATGTAAGATAAGAGAAAATATTAAAGAGACAAATTAGTAGAAGAAGCGAATGAGATTATAGTGAGCAGCATTGATCAAAATAGAAAAGAGACAAATGATAAGAGAAAACTGAAAATGAAAATAACATTAGATAATCAGAAGAGAGATTGAGTGTATGTCCATAGTTTTTGTCAATGGCTTCCTCTCTCTTTTAGGAGAGCTTTTTTCTGGTCAAATGATTATGTAATCGAATATAACAAAAAAAAAAAAACCAACAGCCTAATAGTAAATCATTTGAACAAAAAAGAGACAGACTTTTTAGTATTGAATAAATATTAATTAACGAAGAGAATTAAGAGAAGACATTTGAGAGTAGTTGAAATATGGCGAATCGATTTTTCTTTTCGTAAAGACTAAGCAAATTTGTAATAATACAATCGAAATCACCGTCCCAAAATATAAGAAAAAATTATAATAAAAGTAAAAAAAAAACAACAACAAAATATTTATAAAAAAAATATTATTTTCTTCGAAGATTATTTGCTAATTTCTTGTTTTTTGTTTGTTTGTTGATTTTGCTCTTCAAAAATACACATTTTTATTAATAATTTCACTCATACACCAATGTTAGGCAGCTTTAAAAAAATAAAAATGGCTGAACAATGGAAAGCTCTGTTTTTAAGATGCACTATTCCACTGCCCTTTTAAAGATGATTTTTTTTTCAACATAACAATAAAATGGAAATAACATAAAAATTGCTAAATATTATTATTTTAAATGTTTTCTTATGTAATGTTCAAAATTAATTAAATGATCTTAATTGAAAAAAAAAAATTGGTTCTAATAAACACATTACGATTTGCAATGTTTAGCATTAAACTTCAGAGAAAGTCCTTTTAAATTTGCCAAATTTGAACCATTTTTTAAGATGGTTTTCTTTAGCATAAAAATAAAATGAAAATTACATAAAAATTGCTAAATGTTATTTTTAGTAATTTCCTAATTAATCTTCAAACCAAATTAAATGATCTTCATTTTTTTAAAAATTTGTTTCTATAAACACATTACAATTTGCAATGTTTAGCATTAATCTTCAGATTTAAAGTCCTTTTAAATTTGCCAAATTTGAACCATTTTACTGGCCTTCGAAAGATGGTTGTTTTTCAACATAAAAATAAAATGGAAATAACATAAAAATTGCTAAATGTTATTTTTAATAATTTTTTATGTAATCTTCAAAATTAATTAATTGATCTTAATTGAAAAAAAATTGGTTCTTATTAACACATTACGATCTGCTGTAATGTTTAGCATTAAACTTCAGAGAAAGTCCCTTTAAATTTGAACCAATTTGTAATTTCCTAATTAATCTTGAAACCAAATTTTTCGTTTGCATTAAACGATCATTATTGAAAAAAATTTGGATTCTATAAACACATTATGGTCTGCAGTGTTCAGCATTAAAATTCAGAAAAAATCCAAGCGAATTTTGCAGAAAATTCAAAAAATATATTGACTTCCTCCAAAAGATATATTTAAATTTTAAACCATTAAACAGATTGAAATAAAATTTCATAGGTACCTTCAAAAGGTTTAACTGCATCGATATTTGTTAACATAACACCCAGTAAGCTCACGATTATTGCAAATATTCCATATTGGTGACATTTTTCAAAATTCTTTTTTACTCCAGTTTCTCCTTCAAAACCATTATTATTTCTTAGACACAAGCAGTATGATGTGTAACCAAAAGGGATGAATCGCTGCCACTATAACTAGTGGTTTTAAAATGTCCAAAGGAATACAAAAAAATTGCGAAAATGTATTGTATAAAATTCGACGAACTAATGATTACCATTTAGTTTTTAATAACCACGTTTTAAGTAATCCATACAAGAAGTCTAATTGTGAACCACGTTTTCGAGTATCTCGACTGGTATCTCGCTAATAACACGTGTTATGTTGTCTTTTAAGACTGCAAGTGACGCTGGTTTACCGGCATGGACGAGTGACTTAGTGTAGCCCCCTCAAAAATAGTCTGGAGGCGTCAAATCGCACGATCTAGGTGACTAACTTTGCTCATCGAACTCATCTCTCAATATGTCCATTGTGTCACGTGTTGTGTGGCATGTAACACCGTATTTTTTGAAACCACATGTCGTAAGTGTTGTTCGAGTGTAATTCTTTCCATGATGAAATGGCAATGCTAGCTAAGCACTTTTGACTTTGACACACGTCATGTGTCACGCTTGATCTATTAAAAATACTTAGTTTCCACATATAAACATAGAACAAATACGTACTAACTTTTCCGATAACCCAATAATAATACTCGTAGTATTATAAAACTTTCTAGCTCAGTTAGTGCTACGAGTAACCGAAGAAGTATATTTTTATAGGCTTTAACAATTTATTATTTATCTTTGTTGTCTGGTTTTCCTTCTTTTTTTATTAGTTTTCAATTAATTATCATTCGAAAAAGCTCTTGAATTAATAACAAATAATTTCAGTAATATTCGCTCAACCCTTCCTTTTGAAAAGTTCCTTCTATAAAAGTGACATTCAGTACTAAAAAACCAATACATGTAATATTTTCTTATAGACGCATTAGTCTACTCCCATTATTAAGTAAATTTTTCGAAATTTATTCTCTGTTCTAATTTAGAATCCTTCAATATTATTACTGATTATCAGTTTACATATCGAATTCAATATTCCAACAAAAGCATTATTTTACCTATTTACTAAGCTTATAGTTAAATCTCATCTATCGAATCGTTATTTTTAGATTAATAAAAATAATAAAACTACCAATATTTCCCTAATTAAAGAAGGTGTTCAACAAGGTAGCATCCTTGGTCCTATACTATATAGTATTTATAGTATACTGTTCATATTCTTACATTATCAAAGTTCTAGATTGTCTTACGAGATAGAGATTTAAGGTAAATGAGATAATATCATTTCTAAAAAATCTAAAGTAAATTTACATTGACAAACAATTTATCTGAAAAGACTGAAACTTAGCCGATGATGCAAACAATCTCAACTATAGATAAATACTTAATCGCTAATATACAACGCAGTACTGAAAACCCATCTATACCAATGGAGTTGAACTTGAAGAAAAGTTTATTTTGTATGAAGAAATACTGTACAAAACAAATTCAGACAGAATTGACTATTTTGCCTATTCCAAAAATAGTTACTAAATACAATGCTCCCGGATATGATCTGATCACATTATACTTAAAAGAGTCCCTAAAATAATAATAGCCTTCCTTGCTACACTATATAACTTTATACTTTAAATAACATGTTTTCAAATCCTCTGGAAATTTAAATATCCCTAAGCCCAATAAACCAATAAACTGTCCCATTTTCTACAAACCAATAAGTCTTTGAAAAAATGTTCCTTCGTACTTTATAACATCCCTACTCGAATCCTCAAATTTAATTCCTATTCATAAATTCATTTTTTATTTCAAACATTGCACTACGCAGCATGGTGTGCATCTAGACATACACATATGTAAGCTTTTGAGCACGGCTAGTACTGTGAAAACTGAACTGCGACGGATGGACCTTTTCTTTTAATATAATAAAATTTAATAATTTATAAGCGTTATTCTGACATTCTGAAGTCTTTTTAGGATGAAGTGGCAATGCTAACTGAGTATGTTTGACTTTGACACATGTCATGTGCCACGTGTGATCTGTCAAAAATAAAAACATAGCAAAGCATACAGCAAAAATATCATCCGAATATATAATTCTCAGTTATATTTTTCGTGTTAGACGTAAAAAACAGGTAGAATTTAAACAAATTATATAAAATGAGTAAAGAATCTTAAATAATCACAAATCTATCGAGAAAAAAAACCCAACCTCTTTTTTAAAAAATGTCAATAATTAAATCTATACCACGTTCATAGGATATTTTTTCAAACGAAGGAAGATGCATGAACAGATTGTAATGTGTAAAAATTCTTAATAAAAACCAAATTAGGTTTTTAGGGGATTTTTTTTTTCAACTTAAAAAAAAAGAAGAATTAAAACTTAAAAAAAAATATTTTCAATTAGATTTTTGTTAAAACTAAATAAGAAAAAAAAACTTAATGGAATAGATTTGAGGGAATTTATAAACAAATTTTTTTAATTATTTTTTTTTTAAATAAATAAAGCTTAAGGATTTTCAGGGTATGAATTGTTTGTTATTTAATTTAGAAAGTATTGTTAATTTAAAATTCGACAAGTCATTTGGAAAATTATCTCTGTTGGTATTATAATATAAGAGAGAACAAATTTAATTTGGATGGAAATTTTTTGTATAGTTAGTTAGTTATTGTTAGAAAAGAAATTGTTCATTTAATTTTTTTTTTTTTGTATTTTGGTCATTTAAAAAAAAAAACCAACATATTAATTTTTAGTACTCATAATTTGTGCTCAAATTTAAAATGATTTTTAATCAAAATCCTTTTTTTTTTTTGCTTAAACTATTGTAAAAGAGTTCAGCAAATAATATTTATAAAAATATTAAAAGTTTTTCAATTATTTTCATCTATAAGAAAATTTGAAATGATAATTTTTTTTTTCAACATTTTTTTAAAAACTCATGTAAATCTAAGAGAAAATCGCAAAAGGATAATGGCAATTTTTTCTCAATATCTTTATTTAAATAGTAATAAAAGAATTATCGTTTAAAAAAAATTTAATATAAATGAAAAGAAAAACCACTTTTATTAGGTGAATTTTTTTCTTTCTTTAAAATCGTATATAGTTTCCTTAAAAAGGCAATAGAAAATATAGTCCGTCTTAGAGCCTAAAATTATTTTCAAATAAAAGCCTATATTTTTTAATACTTATTATGAAATCAATTGTTATTAAATAAATTTTAGAACTTATCTATTAAAATAAAATTAAAAAGGAAATAAAATATAAAAAAAAAACATTTTTTAAAGAAACTTTTCAAAGAGATTGAAAAAAATTTCGTTGAAATTTTTTTAATAATAAAAAAATTGATTTATAAAATAGAAAAAAATAAAATGAAGTTTATTTTCAAAAAATTATATTGATTTAAAAAAAAAAAAAAAAAACAAAGAAAAGAAATTCTTCCCAATATATGCTCAAAATTCGACTAGAAAATTAACTGAACCAGAAAACATGATAGTATATAAGTTAATAAAATAATATTGCATAAAAAAAAAAAAAAACCAAATTTATAATTGTAAATATACAGAATTGAAATTTTTATAACGAAATTTTAAAAAAAATTTCATCGTCGTATAATTGATTAGTAATGAAATTGTAATAAAATAATATAAATAATTAAATAGAAATTAAAATAATAATAACAAGGATAATAACGATAGATATAAGAATAATTAATAATAATAATATTGAACTGGATTAAATTATATCTAAACGATAAAGTATTTATTGAAAATATTTAGAAAAAACCAAATGGACTATCAAAAATCCTGGGGCATGTCATTAAAGTTCTTTTGATGCTGTTGTGTAGAGTTTTCGGAGATCCTGTTAACTAGATGAAATTTTAAATATATTTACAAAAACCAAAGATGCACAACTCACATATATATATATATAAAGCAACATTTATTCATAATATGTGCTAATGTATATGTGTATATGTATGTGTGTGTGAGCAGATCACAAAGCTAAAAAAAAAAAAAAAGAATATAAAGAAAATACTTGAAAAAGTTCATAATAAATTTCAGATTTCTCTTCTTGTTTGCTAATAATTTTTATTATTATTATTATTTATTATTATTATTATTATTATTCTTATAAATATTATTATTATAATTTTTTGTTTTAGTTATTATTTTAATTTTTATATGTTCAATAATTAAATCTTTTATCTGTCATGACAGTATAGAACGCTATCCAATTTGCATCGCTGAAAATAAATTGAAATTAATTATATTTCAAATTAATAGTTTTTTTTATAATATATATATTATGTTGATTTTATCTTGTCATAATATATAAAATATAATATTATGCAAATGACCGCCACGAGATTTCTTTCAGGACTTGATCTTTTTGAGATAATTTTTGATGACATTTTCGGACTGGATTTCGGCCATAACTTGACGGTTCTTAGTTTAGAAATGCTCTTAAGTTTGAGAATTTTTTTTTATATATTCTGACAAGTAAAACGTTAAATGGCGTTAAATTGTACAATCGGAATGACCAAATCTCGAAAATGTTATTTATGAAAATTTTAATATTCAATTTAAAAGACAGCACAGTATAAAGTCCTGTTTAAGCGAAACTAATAAATTAGTTTATTTTTGATGAAATTTTTTAATTTTTTTTTTTTTAAACTTGCTAAAAAATGGTATAAGATACTTTCATATGCGTCTGGATAAAAGTATTTTTAATAACGATTTTGATTTATGCTTTTTTCAGCTATGTTATTAGTGGCAACAGATTAGAAATTCTCTAGAATAAATTATTTCGATTTTGAACATTATATGTTACGTTGACTAAAATTCAAATTCAAAACTTTTGAAAATTTTTATAATTTTCTTTTTTTTTTGTTTAGGAAAAACTCTCAGTAGAAAATAATTTTATTCAAGAAACCTATAAAATACTATTTATTTTAATTCAGAATCGAATAAGGAGAAGATATTCATTTAAGAAGAGATATTACATAAGCACCATTGCAACGAGACACTTTAATTAAATAAGAAAAATTCTGGAAGACATATAATATGGAAAATCTCATTCAAAAAAAAATAGTGTACACTTTATTTTATGAAATAATCTCAAATCCTTTTAAAATAAATAAACTCAATATAACAACAACAACAAAATAAACCCCAATTAAACTAATTACATTCTGACAGGATATATTGTAAATATAATAAAGAAAAAATTCATATTTTCATTTAAATTTTTGTGCCTGTGCTTTAATTTATTTTTAAGTTTTTCTTTTTGTTCTAAGATACTCGTATTTTATAAAATTTTTTTTTACAGATGTAACTATTTTACTTGAATTTTTCGTAAAAGAATCATTCACGTTTAATGTATTCAGAGAAAATATTGTTAAAAAATCTTCAATTTTGAAGAAATTGCGAGAAATAAAAGATTTCGAAACTATTCGTTTATTTAAATGATGTGAATCTATTTTTAGTTTTTTTTTTTTTTAAATTTTTTATATAAAAAATTCATAAATACATACATTAAAATATATATAAATATTCACGCATACGAATTATAAATATTTGAATTTTTTTAATGTAATGCTGATAATCGTAAGATAATAATTAATTAAGAAAAATAAAAAATTGATATAATTATATAAATATTTAAAGAGAAAAGAAAAAAGAACAACAACTGAAACCGTATAAAATGTTTTATTTGATTTAATTTTTTTCCCTATTGCATACTTTATAGTACGTGTATATTTTATATTATTTTTTAATTAGTTTTAGATATAAGATAAAATTATTGTGAAAATAAAATGAATAAAGAAAAATTAAAATGACAAAATTTATTCAAAAATAATAATAATAATAATAATATTATTAATAATAATAATAAACAATTATTGAATAAAAAAAGAATTAAATAAAATTTAAATTTGCGTTTTGTTTAATATATTTAAAAGTGTCCACCATTGTGCCAGCAGTCATAGAGTTGCAACGTCCACAAATATTCATTTTCCTTACCCCTTCTATGTATAAAGAATAACTTCAATGAAAATATTTTATTTAAGAAAAATTCTTTGACCAATTTTAATTCAAATTTCTTTTTAAATTTTTAATTTGTAAAAAAATACAGTGTCGATTATTCAGAATTTACTTTGGATTTGCTTTAAACTTCGAGATTATTTCGGCATCTAATGGCCATCAATCACAGGCACACGAAACCACATATTCGCAATTTCGTAATTGCGTTTGTTCATTGGTTATTCATCTTGGATTATTAAGGGGGTTTTTTTTAGGGGGAGTTAATTTTTAATTTAAAACTGAAATTCAGGACGATTTTTATTGTAACTGTTTCTTATGTTGTGAAATTTTCCCTTATAGGGCAGCTCTATATTACGGGGAGCTGTGGGCCATCAAAACAGCAATTGAAATTGCGACCAATATTCTCAGCCAACAGAGCGTTATTATTTTTAGCAACATTGTGGCCTATCGAGTGACCCAGTACTTAGCGCAATTCGTCATAGCCTACTTAGCAATAGGAGTGTCGAGTTGCAATAGCTGCCAGTGTATGTAAGAATTGTGGTCAATGAAAATGCTGACAAGTTGGCTGGAGAAAGACTCCGTCGACCAATGATCACAGTCATTCCCAATCTGCCTCGCATATTAACAGAATGGCAGCTAACACTATGAGGTATCCGTAGACACGATGACTGGACCAATAGCGACATATTTTTATCGATTCATTGGACACACAGCTCTTACTCATAACTTCCTTTTTGCTAACACCAATCGTCTCTTATGCCAATCCTGTGGCATCCATTTCACTATCGTCCATATTCTACATGAATGCCAGATAACCAAGAATTACTTGGCGAGCAGGATTGCTCTCATTGTGTAGCTTCTGGATCTGAGAACTCCATTCCCTAGTCTCCCCTATTTAAACTTCTACAACAAACTAATCTGCTTCACAAAATATAAAAAAATTCTCAATATTCCATATTACAAACCACAGACCAGTGTCTCTCAGATAACTTCCCACACAGACGATGAAGTCGCCAAATGGCCTTATGGTCGTGGCGCTGTGAACTGGCCTCTGGCACAAAACAAACAATGTTATTGTCTCTGCACTTTTGTTCTTAGTTGATTACTTTTTTTGCAGTAAGTTCAAATATGACTTCAACACATCTTTTGACAGTTTCTCCTATTCAGTCTTAAGTAGGTAATACACGGCCAGAAGAAATTGGCGACGTCACAGA
This sequence comes from Atherix ibis, assembly GCA_958298945.1. NCBI lineage: Eukaryota > Metazoa > Arthropoda > Insecta > Diptera > Athericidae > Atherix > Atherix ibis. The sequence goes on along the minus strand of OY282610.1, from coordinate 33,368,291 downwards.
AAATGTATGCAGACTTAAGCAGAAGAATTATAGACAACCGCTTGCACACATCGAAAAATCTTGGTAGTGCATAGATTTGTCTGCTGAAACTGTTCCAAAGTCGTCAGCATACATCTGCGCACATCTGCAGATTTACTTCTGCTGACTGCAAAATGTTGACAGTAAACGATCTGCACCTTTCCACTGATTCGCTATTTCATCTGTAAATATCTCAGAATTCTTTTGAATATATTTGATTTTTGTTTCGCATCACAAACGCATCAACAATCTAAACGACAACGAAAACGAAAATTAACATCAATTTAAGCATTAAGTGAGCATACAATTTTGCTGATTCTATCGGTTGTCTACCATTTCTATTCGTGCTGCACTTTTGCCTGGCTTGCTTTTGTTCTGATTTTTCTGTTCACTTTTCTGCTGACGGGACTTTGCCTTTGCCTTTAGTTTACCGATTGAAATAATCTCCAATATTTGATGTTATGGCACTACAATAAAAATTGAATTGAACAAGTTTTTATTTTTTATTAACTATTGCTATTTTAATCGATGGTGGTATAGCTGTCATCTGAGTTCTAGCTGTCATTGTCTGTGTCTGCTGATCTATTTCTCTTGATGAGCGACTTTCCAATATCTTAAAAAAACTCATCCATTGTGAAGTGTTATAATAAATAAAACGAATAGGTGATCTATAGACGCGGCCGAAGGATATTTGGGATGTGCACGGTCAGCGAAAGATTTGTCTACAGAAATCGTTGGCGGATAAATCTCGCTAGTACATGGTCTGGCCAGATCCTTGGTTCTACAGATGATTTTGATCTTATTCTACGGAATGCCACAGTCATAACGGAAATGTGCCATTCCGTCAAGCTTAAAAATTAATAAAACCAAAGCCAGTTTGTTAACTTCAAAAAGAACGTCAGTTACTGGAACTTGTAGGTTTCAAATAGTTAACGATGTTAATAAAAAATTATTTAAAAAAAATTAAAAGAAAAGCTTTGAAAAAAAAACTCAACAAGGGAGAGGAATATGAAATGAGAGAAAAGGTAAAAAGTCGCGAAAATAAAAAAAAATGAATAGGCGAAAAACATCAGAAAAATAAAAAATAATTAATTTTTTTTTCAAGAACAAAATAAAAATAAAAAGAAAGAAAAAGAATAAAAAAAGAAAGAGTCCCAAAGGAAACCATAAAAAAATAAAAGAAAGAGGAGAAGAAAAAGAAAGAAAATGAATGAAGCCGACCGACGACCTGGTTGGGTTGGGAGAGCCTTAGATGGAAATGTTCTCTTTGACCTAGCCTAACAGCCCTATGCCACTCCACGGTCAAAATACAATATATTTAGAGTGCCTCTTTTTCTATGATGAGGATCTCTCCTTTTAGCCCATTACAGAGCAACCGAGAACCTGTGGGAAGGAAGGCCCTTGATTAAAATTATCATGGGCAGAGAAAATCACGTGACTTTTTTGGTGTTAATCATATGCCAAGCAAGTCAACCATTCAGCGTGTATTGAATAATTTTGAAAATATGCATACACGGGGAGGTAAAGGGAAAACTGGGCGACAATTAACCTAACGTACGCCTGTAAAGAGTGATGCGGTGAGACAGAAATTTGGGAATATATCCGTCATGTCTGTTAAAAATTCTAAAAAAAAATTTCATTTTTTACCCGTATTTGTAAATAAACAGAATAGCCACTATTGGGGCACTGAAAACCCTTAAACGGTACACCAAAAACCACTACACCCTCGTATGTTGCGGCATTTGGGCCGGCAGCATCATTGGGCCATATTTCTTTGAGGATGCTAGAGGCAATGCTGTAACAGTTACTGGTGACCATTATCGAGACATGTAGGAAAACTTTCTCCTGCCCGAATTGGATTAATTATGCCTACAGAATATGTGGTTCCAACAAAACGGTGCCACATAACACACAGCTTGTGGTACGATGCAAATTTCAAGAGACATTTTTCCCGGCCGAATAATGTTAAAAAGTGCTGATATCGACCGTACCCCAAGATCCCCTGGTTTGAACCCTCCCGATTTATTAGTATGGGGGTACTTATAGGAATAGATGTACACTTACAAATCAACCACAACCTCGATGCTCAAGAACAAAATTCGAGACGAAAATGCTGAAATAATACCAGAAGTCTGCGAAACTGTTATGGAAAATGTGCTTAAAAGAGCTAGCCTTTGCGCCGCGGCCAGAGGTGGGCATTTGACCGACATCATATTCCATATATAATGCTAAAGATCGTATAATCAATCAATAAAATATAAATTATAGAATTGTATTTAATTTAAAAGTTGTTAAAGAAAAATTTCCACCTGAAACATAAATTAAATGTACAACAAAAAAGAAAATTTATTCTTGCCTGAAAACAAAGCATGGAAATAACAAACAATATAAAAAAACTTAAATATGAAAATAAACAAACAACAAAAATCTATTTGGGGTTCAATAAAATTTTAACTTATTATCATTTCTACCAAAATGGTTTTAATATAAGAAAATTTTCGGTTATAATTTAATTATGTTCTCAGTTCCTATGAGTCTTCCCCTCGGAAATTAAATCTACTATTCTGCGCTTTTCCAATAAAAAAAAGCTCCTGATTATGATACGAGGGTCGTCCAATAAGTCCTTAGAAAATCCAAGAAATTGCGCTCGTAGTGTCGGTAAAGATTTTTTTTTTGTAAGTAACATTATCGACAGGAAAGCTGTCGATCCATAGCGTAGGTCAATTTCTATCGTCGACTAAAATTAACAACATTTATTTGTGCATAAAACTGGAAAAAAGCGAGTTTAGGGCTGTCATCAAACATCTCCATTTGAAAGTCCGAAAGAAATCAAAGCCGAGTTGGATGCATTTCATGGCACATCTGCACTTGTGTTTGCGACGGTTTACAATTGGGTGAATGAATTTAAACGTGGCCGTTCATCCACAAAAGATGAACATGGTTCAGGACGCCCAGTTGAGGTGTCTACTACTGAAATCATCGACAAAATCCACGATCTGATTTTGAACGATCGGCGAATTAAAGTGCGCGAATTAGTTGAGGCCACGGGCATATCACAAGGTACAGTCGCTTCAATTTTGCATGAAAAATTGTCTGTGAAAAAAATTTCGGCAAGATGGGTGCCGCGTTTGCTCGCAGAGGAGAATAAGCACAATCGTGTAGTGGACTCTGAGGCTATGTTGGCACCGAATTACTTCGTCGATATGTCACTGTGGACGAAACCTGGATACACTACTACACTCCAGAAACGAAGAGACAGTCATCACAGTGGATTTTCAAGGGTGAACGGGCTCCGAAGAAGGCAAAAACTGTGCCATCGGCCGGCAAGGTGATGGCCACGGTCTTTTGGGATTCGCAGGGCATCATTTTTATCGACTACTTGGAAAAAGGAAAAACAATAACAGAAGCGTATTACGCGTCGTTATTGCAACGATTGAGCGAGGAAATCAAAGGGAAACGCCCCCATCTGAAGAAGAAAAAAATCCTCTTGCATCAGGACAATGCGCGTGTGCACACCTGCGCTGTTTCCATGGCCAAAATTGTGGAATTGAGACTGGAATTGTTGCAGCATTCCGCTTATTCACCAGATTTGGCCCCGAGTGACTATTTTCTTTTCCCCAATCTGAAGAAATGGTTTGGCGGACGACGGTTCACTTCCAACGAGGACGTCATTGCTCAAACGGATGAGTATTTTGCAGAACTTCCGAAATTCTATTTTTTGGACGTGATAAAAATTTTGGAAAAATGGTTGGAAAAGTGTATAGAGCTAAAAGGAGATAAAAAATAAAAATTTTTTTTTTTTAAAAAACAGTTGTTTTCCATCTTCTTCTAAGAACTTATTGAACGACCCTCGTATAACATCAGCTCCTATTCTGAAGAAAATTTCCCGAAAAATTTTTCTTGTTACAATACAATTATAGTTGAAGATAACAAAAAAAAAATTAGTCAGCTCAGATGGCTTGAACATATCAACAAGCAGGGGGAACATATAGGGTGGTCCATCTAGCGGTTGCATTTTGAACCACCAATTATTTGAAGTACTTGAGTACTAAATGTCATCACTAATTGACAGATTGTTAGTTGAAAGTCTGTATTTTACGAAATAATAATCCATACATTTCAAGAAAACTGCGAAATATTGATAACTTACTTCCATAGTGGTGAGTCTTCAACCCAAACTGTGAGAAATTTTTAAAAAAAAATGAGAAAAGATCGAATGCCATCACGTCAACTTGTGGACAAATTCGTGAAGCGAGTTCGCGAAACTGGTTTGTTGGTTGCCAAAGCAACTCGTTCCCGCTCTAATACAGTGCGTGCGACCGAGAATATTGCCGCCGTTGCTGAAAATGTCCGTCATCATCCATCAACATCAGGAATTGAACATTTCTCACACTTCTCTGACCTCGGTATGAAAGCTTACAAAGTTCAATTAGTCCAACAGCTAAAGCCGCATGACCATCCGAAGCGTTTTCGGTTCTGGGTTCAAGATCAATTGGCCGAAGATGAGCATTTTTACCGAAAAATCATCTTTTCGGATGCGGCCCATTTCCACCTCGGTGGGTATGTCAACAAACAAAATTGTCGCATCTGGGGCTAAGAAAATCCATACGTCACCATGGAAAAGCCGATGCACCCACAACGAGTCACGGTTTAGTGCAGATTTTGGACTGGAGGCATCATTGGCCCGTTTTTCTTCGAAAACGATGAAGGAGCCGCCGTTACGATCAATGGTGAGCCGTTACGATCAACGAATTTTTGTTTCCAAAAGTTGAAGAGAATGTCATAGACGACATTTGGTTTCAACAGGACGAGGCCACTTGCTACACAGTCAACGTAACAATCCAACTTTTGGGCACTGCCTTCGAAAACTGAATAATCAGCCAAAATTCTGATGTCAATTGGCCGCGTCGGAGCTGTGATTTGAGCCCGTTGGATTATTTTCTGTGGGGTGCCGTTAAGGATAAATGTTACGCAAGCCATCCAGAGGCAATTGAGGCCTTGAAACACGAAATCAAAGTTGCCATTGAAGAGATACAGGCCAAGACAATCGAAAATGTACTGAAAAATTAGGTCGAGCGAATGGGGTACTGTAAGGCCAGCAATGGATTCAATCTTTCTAATAAAACCGGAAATTTTAAAAAATATACACTAGTTTTTTTCTATTTACTTTTTAAAATGCCAAGAAATCTGTCATATAAATAGGCGTGATATGTTTTCAAATGAACTGGGTGGCCATTTTTAAAATGTCAAAATCGTTTAATTACTGTTAATTGTATTTAGTAAAGTTTGTAATTGAATCGTGAAAAGAAATACACCTCAAAAACGCTTAAAAGTTATCCAAAATTGTTTATAAAAAGAATCGCAACTTATCGAGCACTTTTTCTAATTTATAGTCATCATAATCAGCCTATTGTGCTTGCTATTTGTCGAAATTTCTTTACTCAATGTTCGCGTGCCAGTAAGATAAATATCTGGTCGAAGTACTTAGAATATTACTGCCGTTCAGGTAAGTGTTAAAAAAGACTCAAATTTATCGATTTCAAGGCGTTCTAAACATTTCGGACTCTCTGCCACAAGAACATTGCGTATTTAACGGTTGAATTTGGTCTTACATTCTTAAAAAATGTATTTGGGCTTACATCTCAGATGAAGTGCATTTTCATCACTCTGGATCGGTGAATTAACCAAATTGTCGGTACTGGGCTGAAGCCAATCCACAAATTCTTCACAAGAAAGCTTTACATTCAAAAAAAAAGTGACGGTTTGGTGTAGTTTATAGTATCATCAGTTCTTAGTTTTGTTTTAAAAATGAGGAACGAGTTTCCATTACTGTTAATGGTGAGCAGTATTTGGAAGATGTTCTTTATATTGATAACGATCAAGCAAGTATTGATGAAAACCCAAATTTATCGATTTCAAGGCGTTCTCAACATTTGGGACTGTCTGCCATAACAACATGGCGTTTTTAACGGCTGAATTTTGGCTTACATTCTTAAAAAATGGATTTGGGCATACATCTCAGATGAGGAGCATTTTCATCTCTCTGGATTGGTGAATTAAGAAAATTGTCATTACTGTGCTGAAGCCAATCCAAAATTTATTCACAAGGAAGCTTTACATTCAAAAAAAGTGACGGTTTAGTGTGGTTTATGGCGTCAAAATAATTAATTAATTATTTTGATGTTAATTAGTTCAAAATAAAAAAAAGGAGTTGCAATGACTGTCAACGGTGAGCGGTACAGAACGATGATAACAAACTTTTTATAGCCTAAATTAGAAGATATTGATTTAGTGAACAAGTGGTTGCTACGTGCCACATAGCCCATGCCACAATCGATTTAATGCGGGATAGGTTTGACTTTTAACAAAAGCAAAAAATGAATTTTAACAAAAGCAAAAAATGCAATGGCCCCCAAGAATATTTATTTTTTGGACTTCTTTGTGTGGGGTAATTTGAAGTCGTTCGTCTATGCCAATAAACCAGCAACCAATGATGCATTAAAATTGAATATTTAACGCCAAGTCCTTGGCTTCTATTGAAAAACCCTGTCGTTAGCCTGAAGGGAGAAGAAACCAAGGCAGACGAAGAAATAGGTGGCTTGATGGAATGGAGCAAACTTTGACGAAGATTAAGAGTCATCAATTGGCAGCAGAAGGGCGATGATTAAAAATGAATGGTGCTCAAAAAGAAGAAGAAGAGAATTTTCTGATTTAAAATTTTTTACTGAACCGTTCAATAATAAAACAATAATGAATAATTTTTATTTATTGTATCATTTGTTTGGTATTTTTTTTTTTTCTTTATTAATAATAATTTTCTATTTTTTTTTTTTTAAATTTTCATTAAATTTTTTTAACAATTCTTTTCATAATTTCCATATTTTTTTTTTGTTTTTGTTCTTTCATATTTAATATTTTATTGCGATTTTTTTATTTGCATTCTTAAGTTTAACTAATGCAATTTTTAAAACAAATAACCTAAAGGAAGCCTATGCCTATTATAATAGTGTATATATATGTATATATATATATTATATATATTCGTATAGTCGTGTATATATAGTTGTTTTTTTTTTTTTATTGAAAAAACTTGTAGCAAAAATGTGTTTCATTTCTAAATATACAATTTTCATGTATATATATTTAATATATTTTTGTTTTTAATTTATTTAACTTAAACCATTTTATAGTTTTCCCCATTAAATGGTATCTAAAAATCGATTATTTTACATTTATTGTTTTTTATAATATATAATTGGTTTTAGTTATCAATAAATATGTTCTCCTGTAATGTTCATTAATTTTTTTCTTCTTTTATTTATATAATTTATTCAATTTGGAATTTTTTTTTATAATAATATCTATAATATATTTATTTGTATATATTTTGAATTTGTTTTCGGTTTTTGCATTTTCAAATATTCTATAATTCAACATTATTTTTATCAAAACTAAAAGCTAGAGCACTTGGCACTTCAGTTATTTATATAGTATAATAGTATCTTATATGTATAAATGTATGCTTATTTATTTATATATACTTATTGTATGTATATTTTTTTTCTTTATATCTATAAAAGAAAGTTTTTTTTAACTCTTTTATTTATTTACCTGTTAATAATATAACATTCATTTGAACGTGTTCATAACAACTCAATTCGTAATTTTTGGTTTTTTTTATTATTAACGAATATTGAGAAGATTTTTTAATTCGAAAAGATAATAATTAATTTTTTAATCAGTTTTAATAGTCTTTTAAGGAAAAAAAAAGATTTTAGTAAATTAAAAAACAACCAGCATATTTTTCTATGATCAATCAAAAAATATTTTTAAAAGATGAAATAAAAATATTTTTGATTAAGCAAAAAAAAAAAAATTCCCAATAAATAAAAATGTTGCAATTATGAAATGTATTTTTTTTTTCGATTTGAATATTTATATTGGAAGACATATTTTTTATCTTGCAAATAACGCACTATGCAATTTCAATTATATTATATACTTAATTTAATATATTATCCTTGGAGTAAAACTTAAACTTTATCAGTTTGCCGATTCTACATTTTATTTATAAATAAAAGGAAATAAATGAAATTTAAAAAAGATTAGAAAAAAAAACAATTTTCAAGGGTTTAAACGCTCAACGTTTATAGATAAGTGGGTGATATAGGATAAGGAGCTATAATGGTAGGAATACATTTCCGATGGGACCGGCAAACTGCACATAATTGCCACTGTCAAAATTTTAAAATCTTCAAAATCTTATGTATTGGAACAAAATTCCAACGGCAAACGGTATTATCGTCGAATTAGATCTTATTTTAATTTGACAGCTGAAGTTCCAGTACTGCCATCACAATTTCATTGTTCTGTTATATGGCAGGATTGTTGTTTGACAGTTTTAAATATAAATAGAATTTAAGGTAAGTGAATATATTAATTATAGTTGTATTGAAAAAATGAATTTAACATCATTTATAAATAATAAATTTTATTATAATTGTATTGATTTGATTGATTCGATTGAAATTGTTTGTTTGTTATCATTTTAAGTAATATTAACACTGAAATGCGTATTCTAAGCGCCATGATACTAAAGGCCATTTGGCGATAAAGCCTGGTATGCAGCTCGAGCTATGATAAATTTTAACGCGATCTCCACTACTCTCCCATTTAGCGCAGCTAAACGAGAGTGAAAACTTTTTGTGTAGAGATAAATTTTGACATTTCGGAACTTTTTAATTTCGATGTTTATGTTTTGTTATTATTTTAAAAATAAATGAAGTGAATAGCTTTTTTAGTTGGATTTTATTCAATGGATATGATTTTAGAAATTGTATCTTTATCTAATTTAAATATATTTAGTTTTTTCTTATATTTTTTTTCTACAGGATTAACTGTTTGTTATTCAGTTCGGTTTTAGTTTATTATGCAATGACTAGACATTTTAATGTTATATCTTTACATTTATTAAATGATGAGGGTTGAATAATATTAAAGGGAATAATGGGATTATTATTTATAGCAGTTATTGGTGGAAGTATATTAAATTGATTAATTTTTCCAGTTCCTTATATAATTTGTTTACCTGATTATTTCAAGTTAATAACTTTATTTGTTTGTATTATAGGGGGTATTATGGGATATTTAATTTCAAATGTTTCTTTATATTTTTTAAATAAATCATTAAAGTATAATTTTTTATCAACATATTTAAGGAGAATATAATTTATACCTTATATTTCTACTTATGGAATTATTTATTCTATAAGTAGAAATATAAGGTATAAATTTAGACTACTTTCGTCCACTGCAACGAAAATTATCACTACAAATTTATCTTAGCTCGAGCTGCATACCGGCCTTACTACGATAAAAAAAAAACACAAACGTCAAAATTTAGCTAGCATTTATTCTTGATCATTGTCCCGTGCATTTATTTGTAGTGAAAACCAAAGTGAAAACGCGTGGAGACTTATCAATGCCGCCATCTACTTTTCAGTAGATTCACTCTCTTTTTCACTTTCATTTCACTCTCGAGCTTCGTACTGCCCGGCGAAATCGTGAGCTAAATTTTCCGATTTCGATTTCGCTAGCGAAAAATCGTATAAAAATTTATCTTAGCTCGATCTGCATACCAAGCTTTAGGACGAATGGGATAAGGAAATTAAAGTAGAAATGAAAAGGAAAACTGCTTAGGACTATGCCTTAGTGGAATTCGAACCCACGGCTTCTTGGACCGGCGCCATCGAAATTGTGTTCCTACCATTAAGTTTAGATTGCACTATGCGTGTACTGCACGATTTTCTCCTGCAAATGGTTCACTGTTAAATATATAAATTCTATAAACATCTCGCCGGTATTATACACTGATCGTGCAATTGCACGATATTTGCTCGTGGACGAGCAATTTTTACTTGCGGCAAGAATGTAGAAGAGGGGAATGTATCCAAATCTATACATAATTTAATTATGCGTGCTCTTACATATAGAACATATGGCATCATTCTTATTACTTGTTATTTGCGCGTCACCTATTTTGACATTTAAAGTACATGTGTTTTTTTTCATATTTTTTTTTTTTTATGATAAATTTTATTTAATTTATGACTTTCATATTTATTATTTATAATTTATATCCATTAATGATTTATACAAAATATAGGTTTTTTGATGAAAATTTTAAAAAAAAATTAGTTTATAGAAAAAAAATTATTTTAAGTTTTATAAATGAAAGTATCAGTGGAATATTTTAAATAAGAAATATTTCTGTTGTAATTAATATTGAATTAAATGTTTTAAAAAAATAAGTAAACAAATTGAAATAATCCAAATAAATATCATTCATAACAGAAAATAAATGTAATGAGAACCTCAGCGAGAATTTATTAATAAAAAATGTCTGAACCGTTTCCACGATCAAAAATGTATTACATTCAAGCGATTATACTCTTGCAGATGTTCGTTTAAGCAAACCACCACAATTCCATGCACGAGCATAAATTCGTACATGCTCGCGCATATACTACACTGTCAGATGAGAATCGTGCATTCCACGTACGGTATAATCTAAGCTTTAGTCATCTTTTTTATTTTTAATCGAAAATATTTCATTAATAAATTTAATTGATTTGATTAATTAATAAAGTAAAATTTTTTGCAATTTAAATTGTGAATTATTCATTCTTTTTTTTTTTGGCTTATTATTAAGTTTATTAAAAAAGATGATTTTAAGAAAAAAACCCTCTTGATTTTATCAAATTGTGAAACTTCAGATGAAAATACCTGCTAATATTATTATTAAATTATTTTTTTTTATTATTAAAATTTTGTAAATATATTTTTTTAAATAATAAAAAAAAAGCAGCAAAAACTTAACCAATATTAAAAGAAGTTATGCTGATAGAATAGTACTGGTTCTAGAGTCTCTATATTATTTAATATAATTAAACAGTTAAATTTTAACTTTATTTGAAATTTTTATTTCCCATAATTTTATGTATATACTCGTATATATTGTATATATTTATTGTATGCACCTATGTATACAGATTTTCTTTTTTCTTTTGAGCACCAAGTTTTATATTATAATACTACATTATCAATTATAATCATTATCGATTAATTTTAACTATAACTAGTTTTATTACTATAATTATTATTAATGTTATATAATTTATTGTATATATATTGCTTAACTTGTTTTTGATTTCAGTGTTTTTTTAAATAGTTAATTTTGTTTTTTTTTTTAAATTTTAATTCAATTTTTAAATTAATTTACATACACACATCCGCAAGTATTAATTCTTTATTTCGATTTATTATTATTATTAATAATTATTTTAATAATTTTTCTTTTCTTTGAATATTATTGTTATTAGTAGTTTTCTTTAATAAAATTAAATTTATTTTTTTTTGTTATTATTTTTTTAAACAATTTGTTGGAGTTTTTTCTTCTCTTAATTTAAGGCAAACTAATTACTATCTATTCTTTTATTGCAGTTTTATCTATTATATAAAAGCATAAAGATATTTTTTTTTTATTTCAGTTATATTCTTATAAAATGTTGTAAACTAAATTTGTAGAATAAAAGAAAAAAACCAATTATTAAACTTATTTTACAACTCAAATTATTCATATAGAAATGATTGTTATTAAAAAAAAAGGAAAGATTAGTAAAGTATAATTATAAATAAATAGTTTTCAATAATTTTACTTTATAATTTAATGAAATTATAATTAGAAAATTTTTTAATTCAAAATTGAAAAATAAAAAAAAACAAACGTCTATCATTGGTAGATATTTTAATTATGCTAAGATATTGGATTTAAGTGAAATTTGGTTTTTAGATAAAATCAAATTTTCTTTTTATATCAACACTTTGACGTATGCAAGTATTAGTAAAAATTTTTAAAATTTGGAAAATGCATTCTCAAAATTATAAATTATACTTGATGAGTGGTTTTAGGTCACTTTTAAAAAAAATGCCAAATCCGTCAAATTTACTGCATGCGTTAAAGTGCTACAACAAATTTCAGACCAACTGCTCACGCCAATGCAGCAAATTTGACATAACACTCAAAAGCATGCATAAAATTTGACGGACCCGAACAAATTTTTGAAAAAGTGACCTAAACCTTACTATCGGATAATGTTTTTGCTGTTTGGTTTTTAAGATTTTTATTTTTAATAGATCATGCATAACACGTGATGTGTGTCAAAGTTAAAAGTGTTTAGTTAGCATTACCATTTTATAGTGGAAAAACTTACACCTGAACAATTATTGAATTTTATTATCAAAATTTATGGTCTGTCAAAAATGTGTTTTCTACTGAGAAAGCAATTCAAGCTATAGTGACAAAATTTCGCAGCAATTTGACGATATTGGATATCAAACCACCAAGCCCGTGTGCGTAGAGTGTGTCGAAGAATTTAATTGATTGTAGATGAATCAATTAAAAAATTAGCTTAAGGTGCAATCATTTTCATTAATCAAAAAGTTTCCTTTATGGTTTTTTTGTAAGATCACACGTGACACGTGACGTCTGTCAAAGTCAGAAGTGCTCAATTGGCATTGCCATTTTATCACGAAAAGACTTATGCTCTAACAATCCTTATAAATTTTTGAATTCCTACTGAGCAAGCAATTCAAGCTATAGTGACAAAATTTCGCAGCAATTTGACACTATTTGACATCAAACAACCAAACAGTGTGCGTATGGTGCTTACATAGGAAAATGTTGCTGCCGTAGACATTCACTAGTGTTGGAGAAGTTCGCGATTTGTCCATCTGTCTTCGTTCACAGCAATTGGAGTTGTGTTATTCGAAAATGTGGAAGATTTGAAGCAAGGATCTTGATCTGAAAGCACATAAAAATACAGTTCGTGTATGAACTGAATTTGAACGATCTGCCAAAGTGTGGAAAATTCGTTAACTAAAAAAATGCAAATATTGAAAGATGTTTTCGGACATTTACGATATTATTACCATCAAAAATTGGTTTTTCACAACAATGCCAGAAGACTATCCGGGCAAAAGTGTAATAGCAAAATAAGATACTGTATCATAATCAGTTCGAAATAAAAAATTGTAAGCCTTTAGTTAGAAGTGAGTAAAATTTTTAATATAACCGGACACGTACTTTGTAACCGTTTATTATTATTATTACCAATCGTATTTTTTATTAATTTCATTTAAATACGGAAAGTGATTATTTTTGAGTGGTAAAGACTGCAAATATGTGTAGTCACATTTAAAATCAATGAACACAATTTAAGACTCTCCTTAAGGTAGAAAATGTCTTGTCGCTTAAATGGTATAATTTTGTAATAAATAAGCTTAAATGGTAAGCAATTGCATAGGTTTTTCTTGCATAAAAAATAATTTGTACCCAAATAGAGGTCTTCTACCTTCGTAAGAGAGGCGATGGGTGCTTGATTTGATATGATTTTTTTTTTATCGTATTGATGCTCTTGAACAAAACCCTCTTGGAGGTTCTACCCAATCGTGTGGGTTTTTTTTCTTTTTCGAATAATTGCGAGTCTCTTTACCGTATTTGAAATGGCGGAGGAAAAATTTATGTTGTTGTGCCTATAAAGTAGGTCTTTTGGAGTAATCCGACTGTTTCTTCTTTTTGTTAATTATATACAAAATATCTCCTTTTTATTTTATCCTTTTTATCGGTTTCTTTATAATAAATTCATAAGTAAGTCTTAATTTTTTTAAAAAGTTGTGTATGCTAATCAATGTCATTAATGGTTTGGTATAAAAAATAGAGTATTTATAATAAAATTAATAAATTTGGTAATGGCTTTTTTTTATCGAAATTTCCTTTGTGTTAGGGGGCATTTTTTTTTGAGGTTTTGTCATAAGTAAAGTTTGTTGTGGTTTTTTTTTGCCAAATTAAATCGTTTGCCAATTTAAATCGTTCAGTACATAAGATCTGGCAACACGAAGGACTCATATTGTTCTTGATTCTATTACTTTACGAACAGTTCTTGATTCTATTACTTTATGAACAGATTTTGGGGGGTCTCTGTTTCTTAGCAAGAAACAGAGACCCCCAAAAATTTTTTTGACAGAAAAACTTGAAGAAAATCGGTTTTTTTACAAAAAAAATTTGCGTTTGGCGACGAAGCTCATTTCCGGATGAATGGGTTTGTGAATAAGCAAAATTGCCGGATTCGGTCTGATGAACAATCACAAACAAAACAAGAACTGCCATTGCACCCAGAACTGTTTTGTCATCGGTATTTCTTTAAAGATGACGCTGGACGCAACGTTACCCAAACCGCAAGAACCGCATCTGTTCTATATGTGCTTTCAACAAGACGGTGTTACATGTCACACAGCACGTGAAACAATGGACATATTGAGAGATGAGTTCGGTGAGCAATTTATCTCACGTTTCGGAGGGGTGATGAGGTTACATGAAACCACTCGTCTATGCCGATAAACCAGCGTGACTTGCAGCCTCTAGACTATTTTTGATGAGGTTACATAAAGCCACTCGTCTATGCCGACAAAACCAGCGTGACTTGCAGCCTTAAAAGACATCATTACACGTGTTATTGGCGATATACCAACCGAGATATTGTATCTCTCGCATGTAACACTTAAAATATAGTCATGGCCAACATTTATAAAAAAATAATTTTACAAAATAAAATGCCCAAGCATTGATTTATCGATTAAAAAATAAAAATTTTATACTTTTTTGCAGTTTTTCTGTATATTTTTGGAAATTTAAAAACCAAACACATCAAAAATCGCCCGTTATATATACTAGTATGCATTAGCATTTAGAATAAATAAATTAATAAGGAAACAAATTAAATTTTATTTTAAAAACAAAATAAACAAATTAATACAATAATAACTAATATCCTTAACTTAATATCAAACAACAATAAATAATAATAATAAATACAATTTATTATTAAATTAATTACAACCTTATCATAATTATTGGATAGTTTTTGTACAAATTGAAAATGACAAGTTTTCGACCAAAAAAGCTTATCATTTTTATTTATAAAAATTATCCAATATCAATTTAACTAATAATATATTGTCTATAATCGAAGCGAAATAATAATATTAATTTAGGAAGATTTTGAAATTATTTCAATATTATTAATTTCGATTTGTGCTCGTTTTTTTCATTGTAATTTATTTTCATAATTTTTGTTGTCAAGTATTTTTTCTATTGCAATAGAATTTTTTTTTTTATTCTCGCATTCCTTAGGAAAGGATCAATTTAAGGAATAAAAAGAGAAATATATTTAAATTTTATATTTTTCATAATATTTAATATTTTGTACATCCTTTTCAATGCATGTATTTATATGTATGTATTTTTGAAGGATTTAAAAATAAATAATGTTTTTCTTTTAGATTATTTTCACAGCCAATTTATAGAACAAAAATAAACATTTTTTTTTTCATAATTAAATTCTACTAGTTTTAATTAATCAGATAATAAATCTGAATCTATTAATATTTATGTAAGTATGTATGTATGTATTCAGTGTTAATGTATTTATGTTTGTTTGGATAGGATAATTTTTTTTTATTCATTTCTTCAATCGTATTTAATTTTATTTTTTATTTTGCAAATTTATAGAATATTTTTAATAGTAAGTTTATATTTAGTTACTATCGAAACCGATTTTGAATTTAGAAAATTTTCTAAAAATTAATTAAAATAACGTAATTATTGTGATAATATTCATTTAGCTTAAAGTTTGCCATTTAAAGTTTGTATTTAAATTTAAAAAAAATTTAAAAAGAATAACTACATTTCGATCAAAATTTTCTTTGGTGTTTTAGCTCTAAAAATCCTACAAAAAAAAAATACTGTAAATAAGTAATTTTTTTGGATTTTTAGTATCCGCAAAAAAATAATTGTCTGGTATGAAATTATTTAAAAATAAAGAAGGTAATAGCGTTACCGTCAATTTTAAGCGCTATGGGCGCATGCTAATTGAAGTTTTTTTTTGGCATTAATATGCAGATTTTAATCAACACATCATATTTTGACTTTATTTCGTAAAAAGAAATATTCTTACGATAACCTAAGTGTTAGTCCTTAATTGTAAAATAAAGTAATCTGAAAAAAAAATGGGCCTGCTCAACTCCTTCTTAAATGAATTTCTTCTCCTTATTCAAGTCTGAATAAAAAAATAGATAGTATTTTCTAGAATTCTTGAATACAATTATTTTCTACTAAGAGTTTTTCATAAACAAAATAAAAGTTCCTATTTTCAAAAAGATTGTAACGGAATAAAAATCCTTTTTATCAAAATTTTAACAGTTTTTTAATTTAAATTTGGGTCAACGTATAATGTTCGAAATCGAAATAATTTATTTGGGAGTATTTCTAATCTGTTGTCACTAATAATATACCTGAAAAAGATCTTTAACCAATAATATCATTTTTAGCAAATGTTTAGAGAAAAAAAATGGAAAAATTTTATACAAAATAAACTAATTTCATCAAAATTTAAATAGTTTCAGTTAAACAGGACTTTATACTGTGCTGTATCCTATACTTTTTTAAATTAAAAATAAAATTTTTAATAAATATTAAAATTTGAATAAAACATTATTTTTGGAGATTTGGTACTTTCGAAATTTGGTGATTTCAATTTGGTCTCAAAAACTATGCAATTTGACGTCATTCGACTTCTTTTTCTTGCACGACTACGCAAACCTTAGATTATTACGTAACCAAGAACCATCAAGTTATGGTCAAATTACAGACCTCATTTCGATAGATTTATATTCTACTCATCATGGGTCAGGTCTAAGGAATGGGCTCGAAATCAGAATTTTTAATACAATATATTTTATTTAACTTTATATGCCAAAGCATAAATATGAACTAACATTTTATTATAATAATTTTTCGCATTTATATAAAAAAATTTTCTTTAGTTATAAAATGTAAATTTTTGTTCATATTTTTTGCTAAATTTATTAAGTTTGATTTTTTATGATATTAAAAAAGACTTGAAAAATTACCTATCCAAACAGACTTAAAAAATTACCTAACCAAAAAGACATAATATTTACCAATATTTTGTTTTTTTACAAAAAATAGATTCGAATTTTTCCATATGTGAAATTAATTAATTTTCGTTCTTTTATAAAATTTCACGATTTGTAAAAAAAAAAAATATTTAATGAATTTAGAATTTGTTTTTTTTTTTAAATTTTTTTAGAATAATATAAATTCGTTTTGCTCACAACTAAATAATAATAGTAAATATTTATAATTATTGTTTATTATTAGAATTTTGTTTAGGTGAATTTTTATTTTTTCTATGTACACAATTTAATTTGTTTTTTTTTAATTTTTTTTTTTTTAAATTTAATTTTGGCAAGCTTATATTTAATTGGCTTAGTAGCTACTTAATTTTAAATGTATACATATTAATATATTCGTTGTTTTTTTTTTTGTTTGTTGTTGTATGATTTGATAAAAAAAAAACACTTTTGGAATATTTATTAGAAAAATTTGACCAATAGTATTTTTCCAATAAATATCAAAAAATTATTGTATAAGATATAAGAAGTTTTGACCAAGTACTTTTCTTATAAAATTATATATAAATAAATTAATGATTTATTTCATTTAAAGTTTGAGAATTTTCTTTAAGCTATTAATTAAACGGAAAAAGATTTTTCATGCAAACTATTATAATTAAAACTATTGTACTTTCGACCATATTCATTCACTAATTTTAGTTTGCTTTTGCTTTTCTATTTTATTTTATTTTGTTGTTGTTGTTAAAATTCTGTAAAAATATAATAAATTGTGCAAAAATAAACTTTTAATTAAATATATCTTATTTTATTATTTATAAATTCTTTTCATTAATAGGAAAATTAAATTCATTCTTCTATAAATAAGACCATTATTTAAATCTAATTAAAGCTATTCAAAAAAATAATAATAATCATAATAATAATAATCTAAACTTAGTACACATATTAATGATAATATCATTTTAAAAGTTTAGTTAATAGGCGCAATTATTATATAATTACTTATTTACAATTATAAAATATAGTGTTTTGTTTTTTTTTTTTTTTTTTTTTAGATTTTCATTTGAATTTTTGTTAAAATACTTTTGTAAAATAATTTTTTGTCGCTTTTATAATTTTTTATGTAAAAAAGTTCTCACAGTATTTAGAAGAGTTTCATAAATTTTTCATCCACAGTATAAGTAGTTAATTATGTAGTTATCATTATTATCCATAGTATTCTATTATTAATATTTTATTTTTATATTTTTTGCCTCTTATGCACTGCTGTCTTGTTTATGTATATAGGTTTGTTTTGTGTGTGTGTGTGTGTGCGTGTGTGTGTGAATATATTTGCATTTAATAATATATGAGTATTATTTTATTAATTATTAGTAGAACTCATTTTATTTATGTACTCTACTTACTCAATTTCTATTTACAATTCCTATTTTTTTTTTCTTCAAAATAATTTCTTTATTGTATTTTCTTTTAATTTTGTAGCAGTTATTTTTCTTCTTTTTTTTTAAGTTTGTTATATTTTATCTATATAACTACTATTGTATATCCTCTTATAAACTATTTATATTTTAGGAATCATTTTATCGTATTTATTTATTATAACATATTTTATCAACCAACATAGAAATGAATTCATTTATTTATTTCTGCATTTTTTTTTTAGTATAGAAAATTACTTTTCGACCATTATATTGATAAAAACAAACGTACTAATGAAAAGAAAAATAAAAATAAAAATCAGATATTTTAAAAAATTAACTATGTTATCGAATTATATAATAAATAAATTTTTTTTCGACCAAAAAAAAAAACCTTATTTACTGTGTAATTCAATGACAACTGTTTGTTCGACCATTATTGAACCAATTTTGGTTTATACTTTTACAAATAATTTATGTTGTTTGTTTGTTTGTTGTTTTTAAAATTAAAAAGAAAATTACATTTAATATATTGTATAAAAATTATTAAAATTTACGAGTAATCATCAACGAAGATAAAGTGTGGCTATTTGAAATTGAAACTCTAGCGGCGATGCAAAGAATTTTAAGTATTGTACTAGAGCAAAATGGCGAATGTACTGTTTTGATAGCGCACATTTTGAATGTGCGCAAGTACACCGAAATCCAATCATTCTGATCTACACTAACAATATTAGCTGTATTCCATTGGGAAAATGTTGCTACTCACAAGTACGTCTAGCCACTCGCAGCTACTCTTGCTCATACAGATAAGTATTTCCCGCGAGTAGTTGCACTTCTCCCCTTAGGGTAAGGGGATTGTAGTTTTCTAGCTGGCAATAGATGGCTTAGCGGGTTCGTTGGTTATGTTGAAGTGTCATATTTTTGTTATATTTACTTTTTTGACTTTATAGACTCTACATCATCATCAGATTCTGATGAAGATGTGCCTCCAATTATGAAGAAAAGTAAAGTTGAAAATTATGTGCATATAATTGCAAATTACACAGATTTGTACCCAAAATTATGCGTTCCATTGGACATCTACTCGCAAGTACTTGCGAGTAGCAAAATTGGCCCATGGAATACAGCTATTGGTCCAGATAGACTTAATATTGATTTTTGCTTAGAAATTTTCTATTTTTTTTCTACTATAATTTTATTAAATAATATTGCTTAGAAATTTCCTATTTTTTCTACTATAATTTTATTAAATTTAAAAAAAAAAAAAAAAATTGCCAAATCAATTTTATTTATGATATTGTTATAACGAATTTTTTAAAATGTTTTTTAACGAACATATAGCAATAATATTGATTTGATGTAATTTTGAAAATATATAATTATAATTATAAATATTATTGCCGTCTGTCAGTTATAGTAACTATAATTTTTTTTTTATAAATATTATTATTATTATAATTTTTATTATTATAATTGTTTATTTTCTTTTAAAATAATATTTACTTTTCAAAAAACAAAAAAAAATTATAATTTTATTGGGTTGTCCGGAAAGTAATTTTTTTTTTTTTGTTTCCTAACAGAGGACTTATTTGTTTTTTTACACAACCAACTTCATACTTAAGCCGCATAATCATATGTATTTTGACAGATGACATAGCAAAATTTGCTTGTGAAAAAATACGATTGATTCTGCAAAGTAGTTTTTGGTTGATACCCTTTTAAATATGGAAAGTGGAAAAAGAGGTTTTTTGGCATATTTTACTTTTTTACTATAGAAAAGGTAAAAATACTGTTCAAGCACGAAAAAGATTATCCGATGTGTTTGGAGAAAATGTGTTAAGTGATCCGGCAATTTTTGCCAGTTAAAGCTGATGAAGACATAATAATGGTATTAATTGATGCAAACCGGCGAATAACAACTTGTGAGATCATTGAGAGATTAAATTTATTGAATACGACCATTCATGATCATTTGAAACGGCTAAATTTTTATCTCAAAGCTCGAAATATGGGTTTCTCATCTTCTTACGGAAAAAATTTGTGCCGTCGCATTGACGTTTGTGATTTGCTTCTCAAACGACAAGAAAATGATCCATTTTTTAAGCGTGTCATCACTGGGAATGAGAAATGGGTTGTTTACAACAATGTTAAGAGTAAAAGATCCTGGAGTAGAAAAGATGAACCGGCTCAAAGCACTTCGAAAGCCACTATTCAACAAAAAAAAGGTTATGCTATCTGTTTGGTGGGATTTCAAAGGAATCGTTTATTTTGAGTTTTTGCCGAGTAACACAACGATCAATTCTGAAGTGTACTATCATCAGTTGGACAAATTGACTGATTCACTTAAAGAAAAAATGCCAGAATTGGTCAATAGGAAAGGTATACTATTCCAACAGGATAATGCGAAACCACATACAAGTTTGACCACTCGGCAAAAGCTTTTAGAGCTTGGATGGGATTATCACTTGTTTCGATCTCTTCAAAAATGTTTAGTCGGTAAAACGTTTAATTCAAATGAGGATGTCAAAAATCACTTGGATCAGTTTTTTTGGTGTCAGCAAAGAACAAAAATTTTATGAGCGTGGAATCATGGTACTGCCAAAAAAAAAGATGATAAAGGGTATTTTGGATCAGATTGGAAAATAAAATATTAATTCACAATAAGAAAATCGTCTTTCATATTTATACTTCCCGGACAACCCAATATAAACTAACAATGGCATTAATTTTTTTGTTTTTTTTTTTTGTTTTTATGTATGAATATTTATATATGTATGTATGTATATTTTAATATATGTATGTATTTGTAGTATTAGTCAATTCGATTGGCGAATTCAAATATAAAATTCTTTATAATATATTTGTGTGAATTTTTTTCTTTCCAACTACCCCTCTATGTGTCTTTTGGGGGCATTCATTTTCTCTTCTATACTCGTTAATTACATATATATTATCTATTGCAATTTATATATTAAAGCCAATTAATTAATACAAAATATTATTCTTTTGTAATTAATTTTCTTATAATATTTTTAATATTTTACAATTTTATGATTTGGTTTTTTTTTGTTTTTTTGTATGTATGCATTTTTTTTTTTGGTATTAACTTTAATATATTGAAATGTCCTGTTTTATTATTGAGTATTTTGTATGCATTATTATTGAACTAATAATTCGACCATATGTTATTAATCAATTGCAATAATGCTTTTGGTATCAGTACTTGAAATTTTCTCTGTTTTTTATTTAATTTTTATAAATTATGTTAAATTTTTCTTAAAAATATTATATATACGACACAGTTTTTTTTGTTGTTGTTGACAGTGTAAATAGTTTGTTATCAGTTAATATATGGATACAATCGTCAATATTACAATATTTAATATTTATTTTTTTTTAAATTATTTATTTCTGTTATATATATTTTTCTTACTCGTATATGTATCTAGATAATATATATAATATGTAGGTATGTATGTACACTTCCTATATAATGAGTAATGCTGCTTTTTATTTAATAATATTTTTATTTTAATATATTAGAATTATTTAAATACTAAGGCACATACCTTAGGCTCAGAATAGTCAGAATATATAAATATTGTTTTTTTTTTTTTAAATTAATTTTAATTGAAATAATTTACTTTGAATTTATATTCATTTGTCATTGTTGCGATTATTTGTTAATAATATTTCACTAAACAAATAAATTAAATCCATATTTATTTCTATATATATAGTTTTGTAATTTTCTAAATAATTTTATTTTTTTTTTTAATTCTATTTCGGCGTCCGCAAATTCTATATAATTTTTAATATTAAATATATAAGTTTCCTATCTGTCCTATATTTTATATAGTATTTTTTTTTTGTATAAATTTTCTTTGAAAATATATACTAAAAAAAAAAAAAAAATTCTCTTCATTCCATTTATCTTCAATATACTATATATATATATAATATCCAAAGTCTATGTGTAGGGTGTAGGATTTTATTTATTTATATACTATAATTATTGTTATTATTAATATCTATTATTATTATTATTATTATTAATAAATCACTTTTATTTTATAATATTAGTATTGAATTTTTAAATTTCCCTTGATTAATTTTCATTCTAATATCTATAGTATAACTTGTATTTATACTTTAAAAAAAAAAAAAATTATTGTGGCTTTTTTGTTTTTATTTTTATTAGCCAAAAAAAAAAACATATTTTTCTTTTATTAAATTTTTTTGTTTTTCTCATTTTACTATGATTAAGATAAATTATGTCCTTAAGATAATTATCAACTAAAAATATTAATATGCAAATATTTTCTTTATAAGAGAATATAATTTTTTTTCTTTTTTGATTTGTTTTGTTTAAATACAATAACTTATTTTATATTCTATTTGAATTTTATATAAAAACTTATTTTGTGTATTATTCATTTTATATTTGTCTTTAATGGTAATTATAATAAAATAACATTGAAATTTAACAGAATTGTGAAAGAGAAAAATTTACGTAAAACCAAAAGGAGAAGAAAATCATTTACTAGAAGTATTAGTTGAAAAATATTAAAATTAAATTGAAAAGTAAGAATATTTATTAAAAAACCGATTAGTATTAAATAAGATAAGCTTCTAACTTTCAATAAAATTACTTTTATTATTAATATTCGGTCATAAAGTAATTAAGTTTAAAGAAAAATTAAACAATATATTTTTTTTTTTTTTTAATATAAGAAAAGTTTAGTGACGAATTATATTAGGGAAATATTGAGTAGCACTGGTTTATAATTTGTCTTAAAAAGAATCTCGTTTTTAAATAAATATTTTATAGGCACTTGGAAATTTGAAGAAAAGAAAAAGCCGAGTGCTCATTGGGATATTTGGTAATGCACACATTATACAATATGTACTTTTAATATTGACTATGTCCAATTGTTAACAAATATGAAATAAAAAAATTATAAATAAAAAAAAAATTATAAAATTCAGTCGAAAAAGAATTTGTTTTTTATATGAAGACAGAAAAAGAGAAAAAAAGATATTTTAATTAAAAATGTATTTTTTTTTTTTGATTTGTTATATAATTTATAAATTTCTAAACAGAACAAAAACATTTTTAAATAATAACTCTAACTATTCAAATTATTTTTCAAAAAAAAAAAAAATCTATCAAATTTATAATATTAATAAAAGAAATAAAATAAATTAAATAAAAAAATAAAAAAAAACAAAAACAATACATACCAATAACAAATTTTTTAATAATATATTATAATATATATAAGAAAATAAATATACTAAATATTAATATAAGTAAAAACTTAAAAAATAAAATTAACAATAAATAAATTCCAAAAAAAAAAAAAAAAACACTAAACAAAATTTAATTATATATTTAATAACAATAGAAATAATTTTATAATAATATAAAAATAAGAAAAAATTGTTGTGCATGAGAGGGGGGGGGGGGGGGTTTGGGGTTTGGTTTTTGCCTATATAATCTAAGATCTAAGAGCTCAACTGTTATACAATTTAAACTCAAATTATTAATTATATACTTGTACACATGGTAGTTGGTTTAGTATTTATAAAATCTTGTAGGTTCCTTAGGATATCATGTTTGTTTTTTTTTTTTTTTAGTTTAATAATTTTATTTTTTACAATATAATTTAGTGTGTCTAATTATAAATAATATTATTATGTCATTATATTCATATGTGTTAATTAGTATTGTCTAATTAATTTTATCCGTTTTCTTCTATTAGATTAAGCATTTTTTTTTTTTTGTTGTTGAAATTTTTGACATTTTGGTATTACCCATAATTGAAGTTTATTCTTTCTTTCTCTCGGAATTTATAGGTTTTTCTCAATTAGTTTAATTGTTTATTGTTGTTGTTGTTGTTGGTTTTTCTTTTTTTTTTGGTAAATTTAAATTTCTCTCTCGATAAATTGCATATTTTTTTAATTAGTATTCTATAACGCGTATGTATCATCTGTATTTTGCTAACTGAAACAAACTATTTCAATTCCAAATATAACATACAATATAAAATCAAAAACTTTCATCTTATTCAATAATATTTATATTTTTAAACTATTTATTTGTATTGTTGTTTATATTTTTGGTTTTTAATTTTTTGATTTTAAAACCAAAATTTCAATTTTTGTTTTTTTTTTCTTTATTTAAAATTTATTATTTTAACGAGTTCTACTCATTTTTTCGGTTTTGGGGTGAATTTATCTTTTTCATTTTATTTAATTAATCCTATTTAAGTTTCATTTGTAAATTTCTATTTTCAATTATTTGGCGAGATCATTATAATTATATGGTTAATTGTTTTTTTTTTTTATTTTTAAAAAAAAAAAACTTTAATTATTTTTTTGGTAATATTTTTTTTTTTTTTTTTTTTTTTAAATTTGCAACATAATTTTTTTACTCTTAAATTTAGTCTTTTTTTAGTAAATTTGATTACCAAAAATTTTTTGTTGCTCTTCTTCTATGTATAATTATTATAAATAGTGTTTTTTTTTTGTTGTTTTTTTTTAAATTGTTTACATGCATTTATTTATTTATAATAGTTTAGTTAATAGTAAATTTTGTTTTCTTTTCGTACTACTAAATATTGTCTCTTGCTAGTTTTGTTTTTGTTTGATTTATCTTTTCTTTTTTTTTCTTTTTTAAATTCAATTTATTTATATATAATCATAGTAACTAGAAATCGTTATTTATTATTAGTATATTCTTATATATTGTATATATTTAAAATTTCGATAAATTAAGAAAGTTTTTTTTGCCATCTTAATTTTAATGAACTATTTTTTTTTTCACAATTTGTCCTTTCTTCTTTTCTACAATACTAATAAATCTAACTTATGCAATCTAGTATTATATATTTATATATTTATTTTATGTATGTATAGTATATTAGTTAAATAATACTTCTAGATACAATTATTTATATATATATATATTATATATATATATATAATAATTTGTATTTAAATAAGTATTTTCACCTGCATATACACATATATATATATAAATTTTTTTTTACATCTAACTTTATTATATACCGTTTATTTGTTGTATGCACATATGTATTATGAATTTGTTTTTTTTTTTCGTATTACCAATTTACAATTTGAGTTTAGTTTTCTATTTGCATTTTAACCTATACATATATAGTAAATTTTTGATAATTGTACAATATTTTTGTCGTCTCTGTTTGTCTAATAGAAAATTTGAAATATTCCAAATTAATATCCAGCCCCAATAATATCTTTTAAGTTTCTTGCATATTCTCTTAAATATTTACTATAATTACTTTTAGTTCTTTTATTTATTTTTTTTTACAAATTATTAAATGTTTTATAACTTTACAATCATGTAACATAATCACGAGGTGGATATTCATCACTGTATCGAGCTGTTGTTGGATGTTCCGCTTAAATAAAATTCAAAATAAAATAATTGGGATTTTTTTTTTGTTGAAAATTATAAAAAATTATAAAAATATAATCGCAAATATACAAAAAAAAAAACCAAAAATTATAATAGGAAGTAAAAAAGAAAAAAAGAAAAAAACATTGGGAAGATTTGGAAAATTTAGTTAGTAGATTGTTTGATGACAAGATTTGAAAGAAGAAATTACCTTCTTCCATGAGAATGACGGAATTCGTTTCGGGATTATTACTAGAAACAGGATGTGTTATCATACTGAAGTCTTCTTCCATTAAGAATGGTGCATTCCAACGTGTTCTCGGAGTTGTACGCGGTGTTGTTACCGGTGATGAGTATAAACTTAAATTTGTCGGACTGATGACACCAGACATTGTCGATATGGAACTGGTGTAGCCCAATAGCTAAAAATCCAAAAAAAATTTTAATTAAGTTTTTGTTAATTTTATGAATAGATAAACAATGATATTTACTGGTGCTGACTGCGTATGAAAATGATTAAAAGCTGCATACTCTCTTCCCGTTGGATATGGATTGCTGGAGATTCTTGTTAACGACTTTCGACTCACATCCATATGGGCTTGAGGGCTGAGTGGTGGCGATGATGAATTCATATCGTTTGTTTGGCCAAGACCACTACTGTTCGTTTGTCCATTGCTTGATCCACCATTTGTAGATGTACTCCCTGTTGAAGGTCCACCATTACCTCCACCATTACTGCCAGCACTTCCGCCAGGATCCTGATCTGGATGGTGTGGTGACGACATTGACGCCGAAGATCCTGCTGGCGGTGTTATAGAGGACGGGGGCGAACCAACCATAGTCAGATCTCCAGTGGATCGTATTATTGCCACGGGACGTGCCATTGGTGGCAGAGGTGGTGGAGGTAGCATTGTACTATACTGTGGGTATTGGCTTTTTGGGCTTCGGGACATATGTTGAACTTGAAATTGGGAATTTTGCGGACTGTTATCAGCCTCCTGACAAACGAACGTCACAAAGTCTGATAAGGTGTCATGGCCGTTCACGTTCTCAGGATACTTTCCCGAATGGGAATGTGAATGTGAATGGTGCTGGTGTTGTGGCTGCTGTTGAGAACCATCATTCGCTCCAGATGGCCCAACATCTGATGGCCCAGACGGGCTATGTTGATAATAAACAGCACCTGGACTCACTGAATGGGGCACCAAACCTGTTGAGTTATGTTGCAGCAAAACTGTATAAAGGAAAGTAAAAGTTATTTTTAAAAAATTATGCGAAAACTTATCATAATTAATTTTTGGTCCACTCAGAAAGATAAACAAAGAAAAACTCCTAAATACATTGCGTATACATTTACCTTCATTCCCTCTTGTTTGGCTAATCGTCACCAGCCTGGATGAAGGATGCGTTGGTGTATATCGCTGTAAAGAAAGTGCATCTGACGTCGAATTGCTTCCTAATTGATCTCCAGATCTTAATATTACCGAAAAGCCACTTCCAGAATCAGGCGGCGATGAACAGGGATCCGATTTACAACTAGCTTGACCACGAAGCAACGGAGAACTAGACAAATGCATTGATCGGGGATCGACGAGATCAACTACAACAAAAAAAAACACATCTCCATCAGATACCAAAAAAAAACTATCAGAAAATAATAAGACGGAAAATTACTGCTATATCCACTTGACACAACCATCGATGATCCGATTGTTCTATCACTGACAGCTGATACAATTCCCGGCGGTGCTGTTGTTAAAGGATAACTATTACAATAATAGGCACCAGTTGAGTTCTCCATTTTAATACTATTCGCATTCGACTGAATCAGATCGTTCGTTTCATCCAATATCGAAGCTAAAGATATTATTTTAAATTTTAGAAATATAAAAAAATTTCCCACCAACTATATCGTAAATTATTATTGCAATATTTTAGTTTCTCAAAATGTACAAAATTAGATTTAGGAGAGTTTTTCACCTAAAACTATTCAAATTGTACGTAATACCTTTCGAAAGCTTCCAAAGTTCCTTGGAAGAGAACACACCTGTGGCCAATATAATATCGTTGCAGACAACTCCATTGTACGGATTATGTGTATATCCTGAAAATCAGAAGAATTTCTTTTTTTAAATTTCTCTCATTTTTTTTGTTGAAAATCTGCTTAGAGAGGGATTAAATTGTAAAAAAAAAATAAACAGGGTTTTTCAATAAGATTAGTATGGTTTTTTTTTCATATAAAACGTGGACCAATAGCTTCAAATCAGCCCACAAGTCTTATGACCTAAATTGGAAGATAATGATTTAGTGAATATGTGATTGCTACATGCCACACAGCCCATGCCACAATCGATTTACTGCGGGAAAAGTTTGGTGAAGTCCAAATTTCTATTTAAAATTCTGGATTCACCAAACTTTTCCCACAATAAATCGATTTTGACATGGGCTGTGTGGCACGTAGCAACCACATATTCACTAAATCATTATCTTCCAATTTCGGCCATAAACATTTTGTTATCATTGATTTGTACCGCTCATTATTGACAGTAATGGCAATTCGTTCCTCATTTGGAAAATGAAAAAAAAAAAAATGCGGATCGATGATGCCACCGTGACATAAACCACACCAAACGTCACTTTTTCAGAATGTTAAGCTTCCTTGTGAATACATTGTGGATTGACTTCAGTCCAGTAATCGCAATTTGGTTAATTCACCGATCCAGAGAGATCAAAATGCGCCCAAATACATTTTTTAAGGATGCAAACCCAAATTTAACTGTCAAATACTCCATATTGTTATGGCAAACAGTCCCAAATAATGAGAACGCCTTAAAATCGATAAATTTGGGTCTTTGTGAACACTTTCTTGAACGGCAGCAATATTCTCAGCATTTCGACCAGATCTGGCACAAGAACATTGAGTAAAGACTATTACAACCATAAATTTAAAGAAATGCTCGATAAGTTGCAATAAAAGAACGAGTATTTTGATCAAAAATTGTGAATAATCTTTTAGGCGTTGTTAGGGTATGTTTCTTTTCACGATTTAATTGTAAGCTTTACTAAATATAACTAACAGTAATTAAACAATTTTGACATATTAAAAATGGCCCTACCAATACTTATTTTATTGAAAAACTCTTTAATACAATATATAAAAATCGGAGATATTTAGTATTCGTAGAAAAAAAATGCTTGATGACTTACCTTTGTGTTTTCGTTCATCATCTTTTTTGTTGTTATAAATCGGTGGACTTAATGAATCTATAACATACAAGAATTATTGTAAATTTTAGAATTTATAAGAACTTGGTGAGTTTTTTTTTTTGTAACAACATTTAAAATTACAATAAAAAAAAAACCAACATTAATTATAGAAAAGGAATTTTAGATTACCGTGTGTATTTATAAAATTGGCCAAATATAAGTCAAGCTCTCGAACAGATACATTTATATGATACGGATTTACACAGAGGCCAGGATGTGTACAGTCGGGATTCTTTTCCAGTCGTTCACCATCGGTGCTCTCGAGCGGTATCGCCTTAAACAGGATAACCATAACCAGATCTAATCGCCACACTTTGTCAGCCTGTCTTAGACAATCGATACGTCTCATTTTACCCTTTTGATCTGGATTCGACAGGACACATATCGACTGCCGTTTACCGGTTATACTTTGTACAAAATCCTCACGGCATTCTTGTGTTATGTCTTTTCGAAGTTTACATAATAGACGTGATGCCCATTTTTGTTTCACTTCCGCTTTTTCATTCTGTACATTTCGGATTTTGTTAGGTGTTTTTTTTGTTTCGTTTTTTTTTTTTTTTGGTTTTTAGGTTTTGTCACACAATTTTTCAAGAAAGAAGAAGAAAAAAACAAAACTAAATTAAAAAAATATTCTACAAAATAAGGTGTTTTTAATTGATTTTGTTTTTTTTTTTTTAAATATTTTCCTTTTTGTAATAAAATTAAATGTATTGTATTTTGTTGTTGTTGTTGTATTTTATTTTAAATATTTCTTTTTTATTATTATTTTTTGTTTGTTTTATAAATGACAATAATGTTGTACCATGCAAAAGGATACCTTACGACATTATTGCATGCATTTCATATACGAGTAGTTGATAATTTTTATAACAAAATACATAAACAGACAATAATTATTATAAAATAACATTGATTATACATCGATTTTAATATTGCACATTTAAGGCGTTCTAAAGGGTGAGGGGGGGCTGGTGTTTCCAAATTAATTTTTAAAAAAAAAAATTTTTTGTAAATAAATAAATTTTAAAAAAAAAATTTTCTTTTTTTAAATTAAACGCAATCAATACAAATTTTTTAAAATTTTTTTTTTTTTGTAGCCAATCAATTAATAATAATTATATTATTGAGAAAATATTTTATTTAAACTTGAATATTTTTAACAAATTTATTTTGTATTTTATAAAAAAAAAAGTTTCTAATCAATCTGTCATTAACCGAAAAAAATAGCAAATTAACTTTTGCACTTTTAAGTACAGTAAAAATTTGAAGAAAACAAAACAAATTTTTATTTTTAATTTCAAAAACAAATTTTTCATAAAATATTCTCTCATAATTTTTCCATATGCATACTACACATACAGTAAATTTTATAACCAAATACACATAGAAAAAAAAACTTTCCTTAAATTAAATATTAAAAATAATTTAAAAAAAAAAAATACATAGAAAAAGTTTTAAGGATTTTCTTAATATTTCATTTGATTAATTGTTTTCATTAAAATTGATTTGTTTATAAGAAGCATAAGAAACAAAACGTTGATTTTGCAGTATTTTTCCTTTTTTAATAAAAAAAATTCGAAAAATTTTATATTAGCCCAAATGATAAAAAAATTTCTATTAGCCCTTAATAAATGCATAACTTTTTTTTAAATTTATTTCAATTGCATTATTCAAACATTTAATGAAGAAAGATTCAAATTCTAATGGCGGCAAATATTGTTTGAATGTTGTTTGGTTTTAATTGTTGGAGAGTGAGCCATCTGTTGGTTTTCTTTGCAACTTTCAAAAGATCTGTCAAAACGCACGTTATGATTTTTTTTTCCCAGCTGTCATGTATTAAGTAGTATAATTTTAGTCATGCAGTCATTAACAACAGAACAGTGCATTTTAATTATCGAAAGTTACTAAAAAAAACGGGACGTTCTGTAAAAATGACAATTCCTCGACATCAATGGGCGCAAAAAAACCCTCATGTGATTTATGAAAAATCGATGTATCCTAAAGACATCCATTATTTGGCTCAGTTTATGAGCTGGTGGAATTATTGGGTCGTAATTCTTCGAAAATAATCATGACGGGACCATTAATGTGAATTCTGAACGATATTGTGACATGTTAACGCTAAAAGCCACAGAACATGTCAACATAGCGGTTTGTTAAATCTCACGAAACGCTGATGTAAATTGGCCGTCAAGATCCTTCGATTTGACACTATTGAACTTTTTTTCTTTAGGACTATTTGACAGCAAACGCGAATTCAAGACCTAAAGTACAATATTCTACAAGAAATTGAGGCCATTGATCCACTTTTATTGGGAAAAGTCATCGAATATTTTAACGTTGGGATGTAGGCCTGGAAACTGAGTCTTAGTTGTCTTATAAATAATATTGTTCTTTTTTTACATAAAATTGCAATAGAATAAATTTTTATTTTCAATAAAAATCTTCGCTTACAATAGGTATGTTTTATTTTAGTATTAAAAAAAGAAACAACAGATGGGCTACTCTTTATTTTGGCACACCAATTATTGTAAATTAATGAAAATTATTAATTTTACTATTTAAACTGAATTAATTTTTCTCAAGAATATTCCTTTTCCTATAAGGATAAGGCGTAACTACTTGTAAACTGAAAAGTGAATATTTTTGTAATCGCAAAGCAGTCAAATTTATATGCACATATGCAAAAATAGTCATTCCTAAGTTGAATATTTAAAATGGATACAACCCCCAAACAAATTCCAAAACTATATTATTTTTATAACTAGCTTCCCAACTTGTTTTTATTTAAAAATTATTTTCACTTTTTAGAATTTTTTTTAAGGCGTTAAAAAAAGACTTTTCTTTGAGAGTGTGAAATCTGCCTTCTCTCATATTTCTAAACTACTATAATTTCGACATACAGTTAAGCTAAAGTTACCTAATAACAATTCGTATAAAAAACTTTCTTTATAATTA
Organism: Atherix ibis; assembly: GCA_958298945.1. Classification (NCBI taxonomy): domain Eukaryota; kingdom Metazoa; phylum Arthropoda; class Insecta; order Diptera; family Athericidae; genus Atherix; species Atherix ibis. The sequence goes on along the minus strand of OY282610.1, from coordinate 33,336,131 downwards.
ATTCTTTTATTGCAGTAGTTTTTAATACAAAGTATTGATCCTAAGTGCTCTGTTAGTTTATAATAATTTCCCATATTAAAAATGGGAAAAGTTGGTTAGTCCCATACTCTTCTCTTAATAGCTATAATTTTTTAAATTCTTTATTAATATTTTCGTAAATTTATTTTCAATAGATTTTCCCGCGAATATTGATTGAAATGCATTTTCCCGTTTAAAATAATTTTTTTTCTCGAAAATTCATCTACTTTTGCTGAAAAGTTACAATACGAGGAAAATGGTCTAAAAGTGGTATATGGTTTTCAAAAAATTGTTTAAAATTGTTGACCTCAAAAGTTGTGATAATTCCAAAATTAAAATATCTTAAGCAGAAGTATCTAAGGTCCTACTCTAGATAGTTGATCTTTTTATTATACGAGGTCTGTTCAAAAAGTATCGCGAATTTTGAATTTATGTTGGTACTCATGTCTCTCACTTATGTCGACAAGTTCGGCCATTTTGAATGTTCAGTTAATTTTTGACAGCTACTTTGCTTGCACGTGTTTTGGCTCGTCTTTGATTTTTGCCCAATTTCGACCACAAACAGCATCGCATTAACATTGCTAAGGAGCTGTTGGACTCTGTCCCCGACGACCAAAATTTGCTCCAGAGGATCATAACTGGTGACGAATCATGGATTTATGGTTATGACGTGGAAACAAACGCTCAATCATCCCAATGGAACCTGCCGCACAAGCCAAGACCGAAAAAATCGTGCCAAGTTCGGTCGAATGTGAAGGTTTTGCTTACAGTTTTCTTCGATTGCAGCGGGGTGGTGCATCATGAGTTCTTGTCACAGGGTAGAATGGTCAGTAAGAAATATTACCTGCAACTTATGCGCAAGTTGCGCCAAGCAATCGGCCAGAAACACCCGGATTTGTGGAAGAACAAAAATTGGCTTTTGCACCATGATAACACCCCTACTCACGCATCGTTGCTTGTGCGCGAATTTTTGATCAAAAACAACACACTAATAATGCCGCAGCTACCGTATTCCCCAAATCTGGCTCGCAGTGACTTTTTCTTATTCCCAAAATAGACACTTTCATCCATTTTTTGGAATGTGCAAAAATCGAAGACAAGCGAAAACACGTGCAAGCAAAGCAGCTGTCAAAAATTAACTGAACATTCGAAATGGCTAAAAATCAGCGTCAAGGTTGAGCAAAGTTGAAAAGAAAACTTTCAAAAAAGTTTAAATAGGAATAAATTAATTTGTTTTGATATAGAAAATATCCTGTTACATATATTGTATTTGGTATTTTTTATTTGTATTTTTAACAGTGTATTCTTAACGTAGTCTTACAACTTTTATGTGACGCCATTTTTGTTAACTCTCATTCTGTCAGTTGATTTTTGACAGTTATGGAGAGTAGATGCGGTAGAACTATTATGGGATATTGTAACTTTCATTGATGTGTAATTATTGTAAGAAAACATTTTGCAAAAGTAGTTCATTAAAAACTGTGACGCTCAGAAAGTTAGATGAAAAATTGTGTTGGTATAGAGCCTTCAAATTTCAGTGTTTATAAAGAGCTTTTCAATAGATACACCTCATCTTTAATAGCCTATTGCTTTGACGTTTCAAATGACAATGCAGTCATGTTTATACATTCGTGTTGTTTATAACAACCATTTAAACATAAAATGCTACATGATTCAACAATGCTTTGAGATAGTGACAATTTATTATAGAAAATGTTGCTTTGATCGCCAGATATTCTGAGAGCCGATTAGAATTTATGGTCGAAATAGACCTCCTTCCAAGAGCACAATTCAACGGAGTCCATATTTCGTGAAAAAATCACCTTCCGGGACGAAGCGCATTTTTGGCTGAATGGCTGCGAAAAGAAGCAAAATTTTTAGATCTGGGACCAAAAAAAACAGTAAAAACTGTTCCAGGATCTTCTTTTGTATTCAGAAAAACTTACTTCCTCGGAAAGCCTATTATCGAATCAACTACGTACGACTTAAACGCTTCCCTTACTAACTCAATTTAATAAGGTTTGTGCAAAAAATTCCTAAATAATAATGAAAAAAAAACGGATTTAAATTTTCAATGAGACCCACACTTAACTCAACAAAGAGCCGAACTTTCCCACTCCTGGTCTATCCCAATAAACCGACAAAATTTCCTTTTAGTATAGTGAATAATTTTGAAGGACATGGAACAGTTTTCGTTAGTTTTAGTGCCGGACACTCAGTCGAAAATATTGCTGCGATACCTAAAAGTGTATGTGGGGAATATTTTTCATAAAGATTTGCATTTATACCTATACTTAAATGCTTACGAGCGCGATAGGATAGATCCAAATTTTAACGGAAAATTAATAATGAGAAGCAAAATGGCCGGCTTCTGAGAACGTGAAAATCATTTCCACGTTCGTGGAGTGTTTGTGATGTACTGCAATGCTAAGACAGGAGCATCTCTATTTTTTGAGGTTATTAAATGCTGTTACGGTGACTAGTTTTTTCATCCGTGAATTTACTCCCGTACTCTCCATATTTAACCACTCCCGATTTTTTCTTTAAGGATACTTAATGGAAAAGTTCTACGCTAACTGACCATAGAAAATTAAACAACTTAAAGAAAACCTACCATACAAGACGAAATCAATGAAATTAAACCGGAAATGTGTTGAAAAAGTAATAAAAAGAGCGCACATTTACTATAAAGTTAGTTGTGCTCATTTTATTTAAATTATTTTTGCACACGCAATTCCCAAGTTTTTATAAATAATTTTATTCAACCAAATTATAAGTTTTGATTTCTATACAAACATTTTTAAAACAAAAGTTGTAAATTTTACCCTCAATTTCTGATTGGTCTTTTCACTTTAATGAATTTTTCTCCTTTTTTTGTGACTACTAATATAGGGTTTTCCAATAAGAGTTATATGATTTCTAAGTGACGCTTCAGCCATTTGTAATATGTTATGATCTGTTTTTTTTTTATTATATTATTAAAGTAATCTTTACAATTTTATCATTAAGAGATATACGTAAGAACTACGTTTACAAATTATTCAATTTTATTATCAAAATAATAGTTCTCCAATTGCAACTTTTCGTGCGCTTTTGCCATTTTATGGTCGTAATAATCGTCCAACTGTGGTCACTATTCGTCGAATTGTTAAAAATTTCGAGCGTACATTATCTTATTGGTACTTGAATATTTCTTTACATAATATTCAAGTACCAATAAGATAAAGAACCGCTCGAAGTAATGAAAATATTGCTGTTGTTCAGGCAAGTGGTACTGAAGACCGCAATTTGTCGACTCTAAGACGTTCTCGAGAATTGAGACTGTCTCAAACCGTATAAAATTGTTATCAGTCAAGAACTGAAGCCATTGGACCACCGTAAACGTCGTGAATTTGCTGATTTTATCTTGGAACAACTTGCAAACGATAAAGATTTTTTTAAGAAAATCATCTTCTCCGATGAGGCTCACTTTCATCTGAGTGGTGCGGTAAATAAACAAAACTGTCGATTCTGCTGCGAAGAAAATCCACAAATTATTCATGAACAGTGAACATGAAACTAAATTGAAAGTTTGGTGTGGTTTTTGGTCTGGTGGAATCATCGGTCCGTACTTCTTTCGAATTGAAGCTGGTAACACACTTACTGTCAATGGAGAGCGGTATAGATCGATAATAACCAACTTTTTATGGCCGAAACTGGAATGAGTTGATCTTGACAACATTTGGTTCCAACAAGACGGGACTACGTGCCACACAGCATGTGCAACAACCGAATTATTGCGAGAAAAGTTTTGAGTTTCGATTATTTCCAGAAATTGTGACATTGAATGGCCTCCAAGAAGTTATGATTTAACACCATTAAACTATTTCTTGTGGGGTTATTTGAAATCATTGGTCTTTAGCAATATACCAGACTCTCTTCAAGCTTTAGAAGTCAATATTGAACGTGCTATTCATGACATACGACTTGATTTAGTGGAAAAAGTGCTCGAAAATTGGTTTCATCGAATTCGCTGCTGCAAAAGAAGTTGTGGAGGCTATTTGAATAACGTTTTATTCAGAACTTAATTGTATCGATTGTACTTCATATAAAATAAAAAACATTTAAATTTCCTTAACAATTAGTGTGTTTTTAAAAAAAAAATCATATCACTCTTATTCGAAAACCCTTTATTAGCAGAGTTGCAAGTAGGTTCATTTGTATGGATGTGGAAGATTCTGCCCCAAATTGTCTACAATGAATCAATCTGTGGTAATAGAAAATGGAGTGAGGTAGTCCACTACTTTAATAGAGCGTGGATGCCACCAATAATTTAGAAATATCCAAAATGGCGAAATCAGAACATGGCAATTTCCACATAAAATATAAAGTCTCCTAATTCGCCTATTTGCAAAGTTCTATAAAGTGGCTTCTGGCAAATGTCATGCAAAAAATAATTATTTGACCATAAATTTAATATCATAATGGGTTATCAATTTTATAGTTTAAAAAGTACAGCCATGTCAATTGACAGCTGTCAAACAAAGAAAGTCTTGAAGGTGACATTTGCTTAATTTAAGATTTAAGGATCGTTTGATTAAAAAATGTGGTTTTTATGTTCGTGCTTTAAGAGGAAACTATTATCCTCATAACCGTCCCGCTTGGCTTCAAAAATCCACAAATAATTATGGAGCAGCCATTGTATTTGCGAAAAGAACTAAGAACCACACATCATGTCAACATAACGGATTGATGAGTTTTCCGCATATTTCAGGTTGAAATTCCTCTTTTAGAGGAAACTATTATCCTCACAATCGTCCCACTTAGCTTAAAAAATCCACAAATAATTATGGAGCAGCCATTGTATCTGTGAAAAGAACTAAGAGCCACACAACATGTCAACATATCGGATTGATGAGTTTTCCGCATATTTCAGGCTGTAACTCTTCTTTAAGAAGAAACTATTATCCTCACAACCATCCCGCTTGGCCTAAAAAATCCACAAATAATTATAAAGCAGCCATTGTATCTTCGAAAAGAGCCAAGAGCCACACAGCATGTCAAAATATCGGTTTGATGAGCTTCACGCATATTTCAGTCTCTAACTCCTCTTTAAAAAGAAATTATTATTCTCATAACCATCCCACTTGGCCTAAAAAATCCACAAATAATTATGGAGGTGCCATTGTATCTGCGAAAAGAGCTAGAGCCACACAACATGTTAACATATCAGTTTAATGAGTTTTACACATATTTCAGGCTGAAATTCCTCTTTAAGAGGAAACTATTGTCGTCATAACCGTCCCGCTTGGCTTCAAAAATCCACAAATAATTATGAAGCAGCCATTGTATTTGCGAAAAGAGCCAAGAGCCACACGGCATGTCAAAATATCGGTTTGATGAGCTTGACGCATATTTCAGTCTCTAACTCCTCTTTAAAAGGAAATTATTATTCTCATAACCATCCCACTTAGCTTAAAAAATCCACAAATAATTACGGAGTTGCCATTGTATGTGCGAAAAGAGCTAGAGCCACACAACATGTTAACATATCAGTTTAATGAGTTTTACACATATTTCAGGCTGAAATTCCTCTTTAAGAGGAAACTATTGTCGTCATAACCGTCCCGCTTGGCTTCAAAAATCCACAAATAATAATGAAGCAGCCATTGTATTTGCGAAAACCGACTGTCTGGAGTACATTTTAGCCGAATTACAACTTGAAATATGCGTGAAACTCTTAAAAAATTAACTCAAAATAATCGAGTCCTGTAAGAAGTCACGTGACAAATTTTTTGATATTACAAAAAAGTAAAAATTTTATTAATTTCTGAATTTTTAATTATGTTTAATTTAACTTTATTTTCCAAAGTGCAAATTTAATAATCTCCTAGTAATTTAGCGATACTATAATCTATATGACCTTAATTCAGTAAATTATTGTAGCGTTAAAAACTTTATTATAAAAATTCTATAGCCAATAATTTTTTTTTTTAAATATAAAAATAGTAGATGAATAATGCAATTTGTACACATTTAGGCGTTACTTATTTTTTGTTCTGTCAGGTTTGTGGCTATAGGAATTTTTTTTTTTAATCAAAAAATACTTTTTATAAAAGAACCAAAAAAAAAAAAAAAAAAATCTTTCCTATTAAATTAGATTTAGTTCATTTTGATATGTTAAATGTAGTTACTTTGCGCATTAATTATATTATTTGTCATTAGTTAATTTGAGGTAAAAATTCGTTTTATGGGATCTTTTTTTAAGTTTTATTTTATTATTAGTAGTAGAGTTATTCAATAATTTTGTTAGTATTTTTGTTTGCTTTTAGTTAGCATTTGGTTTTTTTTTTTGTTTTTTTTTTTTTTTTTTGGTTTTGTAGAAAATAACTTGCCTGCAATTCATCTTTACAATGCCTTTCTTCCTCCAATGACATACGTTTCTCGTGCTTTTTATAATATTTCCTTTTCGCCGCCTGCAAATTGAACCACGTATACGAGAATGATTTGACGAATGGCAATAGTGCCTCAATGAACGGATGAAACTCATCCTGATGGTTGTTCGTTTAATTTTTGTTTTTTCATTAATTATTTTTTATTTATTTATTTTATATAATTTCCATTATTATCATCATTATTAAGGATCATCAATTTATATTAATATTATTGTTTAAATATTTAGAGAGTAAAAAAAAGAAAATAATTAAAAAATCAAAAAATTTGCCAAAAAATTTTACATATTTTTTTTTTATAATATAGTTTTTTTTTTTTTATAGTAAATTTCATAAATAAATTTAATCGAATTTTTTACAAATTGTTTGAAAATAGTTTTAAGTTTTTTTTTTTTTTTTTTTTGTTAATTATTTTATTTTATTTTGGTATATAAATTAATGAAGTTTTTAATAATAAAAAAAAAATATATACAAATACCACATGAATGCCACATTTAGAGAAAAAAAAAATATTTTTTTTTTCAACACATATATTATTTTATCATCAGCATCAATAAACATGAAAATAAAAGAAAATCGAAAAGAGAAATTATAGTAATCTGCTATAAAAAACATCTGTAATTATTAAATAAGTGTCCATAAAATCTATAATATAAAATATTTTTAATTATTATTATATGAGTGTGAAAAAAATTATTATTATTGTATAAAAATAAATAAATAGATTTTTTCATTAATATTAATAATATTTTTTTTTTTTGCTTTTTTATGAAAATATTCTAATTATTATTATTATTAAAATATGAAAAAATAAAAAAGACAAAAACTTTTATTTATAATAATAAATAAAATAATAATTATATTATATTATATTATGATATAAATGAAATTGTTTAGCAAAATTTATGGTATTTATTAAGTTATGATTATAAAAAAATATTTTACAAATTAATTTAATGATAAAAGAAAATTATAGAAAGCATTTTATTACAATAGAAATAAAGTTTATTTTTTTTTATTTTTTTTTTTGAGAAAATCTTATGGTGACTGTAAGTAGTTAGCTACAAAGGAAGGATAACAATTATTACAATTAATTATAGTTTAACATTCAACAAGTAATAATAACAGAAAAAGCCTCAAATAAAATTGTAATAAACAAACGATAGAAATTCTATTTATAATCCATAATCAATGATTGATTATATAAAGATAGATTTTCTATTAAATTTTATTCAGATGAAAAAGAAAATGGAGGGAAATTTTTTAATAAATTAGAAATTTAAAGCAAAAACACACATTTTTTGTTTTGTTTTTCTTTTCTTTTTGCTGAAATTAATATAAAAAACCATTAAAACAATCACTATTATTTTATGTGTTAAAAATTTTTTTATTGTTTTAGAAGAAAAAAAGAACAAAAAAAAAGGATTTTCCGATTTTAATTTATTAAAAAAAAAAAAAAGGATTATTAAGTCCTTTAACAAAAAAAATTTTATAATAACTTTTAAATTTTTGCAATAATTTCAAATAAAAACAAATTGAATTAAAACTATAAGTTTTTAGTTTATATTTTTAAAGAGGACTTATTTTCTTAATGGAAAATTTTACTTATTCGCTTTTTTGGGAGTACTCGTATTTCTCATGTTAACTAACAAAATGAAAAAAGGAATTTTTTCTTTAAAAAAAATTTTTTTCAATACTATTATAAAAAAAAAGTCCGATTTCTATTTTATGCTTGTATCTTAAATACAGTCCAATATTTAGTAAATAATTTTACAAAAAACTAATTAAATTTATGATCACAAAACTCTAATCTGACATACGTTTTGTAAAAAGGATTTTTTTCACCATTTTCAAGTAAAGATTTTCCAGTCACAAAAATTAATAATTAAATTAATTTTTTTTTATATTTAATAGTTTATTTGAAATAATTTTTTTCAAATATTTTTTGAATTATTTCTTCAGCAAAAGAATCTTACTTGAAAAAAAAAAACAAACAAAAACCGAAAAGTTCTAACATCGATACAATAACAATTACTTAAAAATAATAATTAAAAAAAAAAAAAGAAGAAGAAAAAAACCCTTATCTAAATTTTATTTTAATGCAAAAATTTATTGAAATTAATTGAACAAAATTTGTGTAATTTATCTTTAATCTCTTATATGAATAATAATCAAGTTCATTGATTTACAACAAACAAAATTGACTTGGTTTTTTTTAATTTTTTTTTGTTTAAATAATATATTGTTCAGTTAATTTTTTTTTTATTTTTTAAAATTCATTAGATGAGAGGGGGGGGGAGAGGTAAAGGTAATATTAAATAAAAAAAAAGCTTTAAATATAATTATAGATAACAACATTTAATTAAAGAGAACGAAATATGCTGAGTTAAAAACAGAAAATTGATAATATTTTGCAATTATTTTTCATGCAATAATAATAAATAAAATTATTTCATTTTATTTTACTATTTTAAATAAAAAATTGAATAATGTAAATTTAAAAAAAAAGAAAAAAAAATTTCTTTAATAAATTAAATATTATTTATATTTTTTTTTTTGTGAATTTCAATTGATTTGAAAATAATTTTTTAGAGAAACTTTTGAGATAGAGTTAAATCTATAATGCAAAGAAAGCTTTTCTAATAATAAAAAAAAGATTAATTATAAAATTTCATCTATTATTTAAAAATATTTTATATATGAATGCAAAAAAAAAAAAAAAACTTTTTTATTAAATCAGTGATGGAATTTTTTTCTCTCCATTTATTATGGAATTTCAGACAAACAGTATAAATCCTATTTGCCTACGATAGTAATAAGTGTTTATTCATAGGCGATATTGTATATATTAAAGTGTCATTTATTTGCATTCGATAAAAATTTGTAATTTGTAATCAGGACAAGGCAATTGCAATAAATTTAAGAAATGAACAATTTTATAGAAATTCATCGTACATATTTATGTACATACAAATTTTGCAAAAGTATTTATGCTGGTTAAGATAAGAGGGAAAAATACGATAGGGGGAGGGGGGGTGGAGGGTGGATTACTATTAGAAATTACGGAACTAGTAATCCCTCTAAATTGCATAAGACAATGCAGATTAGAGTATACTCGTATGCGCATATAACATATATTCCAGAATGCTGCCTGCTGCCTTTTTGACCAAACTCTGAAATTATTATGCGTAACGTTTCGTTTTCCAGTAAAACAAACACACCTAGAACGGTATTTTCTGTTGTTTTGCCCCCCTTTTACTGTTTGTACAATTTATATCATTAACTGGAATACGTTCAAATTGGACACGGATGGACAAAATGGGCCTGACTATCAGGAATGGATTTCATGTCATGTTAAATTTATCTTTTCTTTTTCATTTTTTTTTTTTTTGATTCGCATTTTTACCAAACCTTCTCTAATACATTTCAAACCAATGAATGCATTTACTTGAAAAAAAATGTTTGCACGCATTTTGCATGGATTTTTTTTCTTCTTCTTCTTCTCAGAATATTACATTTGAATGCACAAAAACGCATATTGATTTGCTGAGTTCGATTTTATTGCAATTTGTCTTCATTTGATTTACTGGTTAACAAATTATCCATTTGTTATGTGCATTTTAAATTCGTACTAAATACGAGTACAGTTAAATATACAAAAAAAAAAAAAAAAAATATACATTTCACCACATTTATCTTTACGACAATAATTTCATTTTGATTAAATTTCTATTTTGTGCATCATAAAAGAGGATTATAATTTTATTTGTCCAAAATACGAGTAGTGCATGATTTATAACTTCATAAAAATGGAGCGCAGATTTATTTATATCTTAAATTTCAATTTATTTTCTCTCCGTTCGATATCATTCCGGAAAGTTTATAAATTCATAATAATTTTTGTTGATCATTTTGCAAAACTTTAGTTTCATTAAAATTTTTATCTTCTTAGAAAAATAACAAACAAAAAATCTGTAAATTATTACAAGTTTAAGTAATGAAAATTAATTAATTTCTGACACGTAATTAAAATCCGCTACGCAAAATTTGAATTTGGCGCCATTTGTGCGGTAAAGTTTTTCCAACGAAAAAAAAACGATAGCGTGACAGCTGACAATTTGAGATTAATAAAAATGGAACGTTTCATGAAAGAGCAACGCATTTTCATTTTTGTGCATAATTTTTAAAATAATTAAGTTTAGGCAATTTTCGTACAAAATAGGGTCCGAAATAATATTCCATTTATTTAATGCGCTATGTTATATCGGTCGTTAGACATGATAGCACCATTTGCTTACGGCTATAGGGATTGAGATACGCTCAATCAGCGCACAATAACTGATCAGTTACAAGCTGATTACCTCAACTGCTAGTTATGAGGCCCATCTAAAATATCTGGTGTCATTAGAGGTGACAGCGCCCGAGATAATTTCCAGTATGGTCTCCTGGCGATCCGGATTTTGGTACCAATTAAAGTTTTAAGAGTACTTCGGTTTGAACTCCGCTCATAAGGCTACAGTCAGGAACTTTGTAAATTCCTAGTCACTGCTCAGACTTTTTTTTTTGTACATGCACCAACCCCCGTAAGGGTAATCATGTGATTATTATTTCTAATATCACATTTGCCAGCCACTGTCGGATATCAACTTTAGCCACATGTTAGCTATATTTTTCCATTTTATACAATTATTGGGATGATAAGCTGGAATAGTGATTTAACTTCATCAATTGTGAAGAGATTAATTTAAAAAATTTAGATAGACTGGATCAATTAGTGATCTTAAACACTCTGGCCTTTTGTCGTTCAATACAAAACATCAAAGCAGTTCGTGAGAGTGTTGCTGAGAGTCCAGCAACGTCATTTCGACACCGTGGTCATGAATTGGATTTTTCGAGATGCTCTTTACAGCGTATTGTCATGAAAGATTTGAATTTTCGTGCTTACAAAGTTCAATTGACTCAAGAACTGGAGCTAAATGGATTATGGAACAACAACAAGTGGATTCTTATTTTTCGACTAAAATCATCTTCAGCAATGAGGCTCCACGGTGCGGATTTTAGACTGAAGTTATCACTGGACCATTCTTCTTCGAAAATGCAGCTTGTCAGGCAATAAGACTTAATGGTATTCCCTATCACGACATGATAATTCAGTTTTTTGTACCTAAATTTGCAAGATATGGATGTGGACTAAATGTGGTGTCAACAAGACGGTGCCACATAACCATACAGCCCAGGAAACAATTCAATGTTCTTGCTTTGATATTTGGGACACTCTTTATTAGCCAAATTTATTCATATTCCTATTTATATATCAGGATTCATGCAATAGATGGCAGCAGAATCTGCAAGGATTTATCTAAAGGCAAATATCATAGAGTAATATTGTTGTTTCGGGCATAAAGCATATTTCTTTTCTCAACTTTTATATATTAATAGTAAAATAAACCAGAAAATATTATTTTTGTAAAGAGTTGTTTTTTTTTGTAAAATAATTTTCACGTGTTTCTTGCAACAAAAAAAAACAAATTTTTAATGTTAAAAAAAATTTAGTTTTTGTAAAAAAAAAATAGATGAAATTTTAAAATTTTACCAATTAATAATAATTATGAAATGATGAATTTACAGTGACAATGTAATTAGCTAAACTGGCTATAACACAACTCAATATCGATAAATAAATAATTTTAAAAAATTTACCATTAACATTTATGGTATCATATCTAAAAAATTTTAAATGATACATTTATGGTATCATATCATGGATATCTTTTTTAATAAGAAATAAAATTCTTAAAGTAGAATTAATTGTAAAAAAATCAATCGTTTTTTCGTTTCATGTCTATGAAAATTTGTGTATTTTAGGGTATGTTTGATAAATTCTTGACTTTTTGTTGAAAAAGATGCTATCAAATATTTTTAACTGCACTCAACTACGAGTAACTAGAAAAAAAATCGATTAATTAAAATTAAATTAATCCAATTCACATTTATTCTCTTGAAAACAAGACTTAAATATACCAACAATAAAATTTAATAAGAGTGCCCGCCTTTACTATACCCCAAAAGTTTCTCATATTTTTTATTTGTTAAAAAATCATTTATAATAAATATTATTACTACTATCAATTTATTCAAACCTATTTAATAAAATTAAATATAGAAAAAAAAAGAAAAATAATAAAATTAAATTATTAAAAATAAAAACTAAACTTAACAATTTTATTAAATGTATTGTAGTTATTTGAAAAAGGAATAATATTAAAATAATAGAACATCTTATATTTAAAAATCACAATATAGAAAAACAAAACAAAAAATCTATATTCCTTTTTTAAGGATTTTTTTTTATGAGAAATTGAAAAAATCTATATTCCTTGTTAGGGAAATTTTACTTATTACAATTTAAATGTTTACAATTTAAAAAAAAAAAGAAGATTTTTTTGTTTGTTTTTCTATTTTAAATAAATATTAATTATAGATTTTAATATGTATTGTAGATATTTATATATAAAAATATTATAAAACAATGCTCCAAACACCGAAATTACATAATATAAGAAGGCTTTTATTGTGTTGTGGATTTTGGAAAAAAAGAAATACTTTTTTTTTTTTTTTTAAATTATTTCTTAATTCACTCAATATTTTATATACAAAATGATTAATTAGTAAATTGTAATTTTCTCTTTCTTTCATTGGCGGCATAAATAAATTATGTTAAATTAAAGGGAAAAAAAAGAAGGAAAATTTGAAAATTTTTTAACTTATTAAATATGATTTTTTTGGAAAATTATAAAAATTTCGAAATGAATTTTCATTCAAAAAATTTAGTAATTTTTTATTTTTTTTTTATAGATTTTGGGAAATGAAAATTTTTTTTTTTGGTTTTTAATTAATGTTTTTCGTTCAAATGCATTGTAAATTTATTAATTAACGAAAGAGATTAAAATAGTTAAAGAGTGAATAAGAAATAAATGAAGATATTTTCTTTCTTTTTTTTTTAATTTTGTTATGTGGAATTATTAAGTGTATGTGAGAAAAAAGAGAAAGAGAGAGAAAGAGAAAGAGAGAGAATAGAGAGCGAGAAAGAAAGGTAGAAAACAGTCAACGTGTGTAGACGTCCCAAACTAAATTCAAATTAAATTAAATTTTGATTTTTCTAAAAATTTCTAATTAACAAAATAGATATTTTTGACCTTAGGTTTTTTTTTTGACCGTAGAACCAATCACTGCATATTATTTTTTTATTGATTTTTTTTTTTTACCTTATCAATAAATACAAAGTAAACTCTTGTTGATAATTCAATTTTTAATATGAAAATAATATTGTAAATACCGACCGAAATAAATGTTTTTTTTGTTATTATCTTTTAATTACGATGGGTCCACACTAATAGTGGAATAAAATTTTTCTCCATATTTTTTTATTATTAACTTTATAAAATAGCAGATCTAGAGTGGCAATCAATGTTTGTGTGAAATATAGCTTAAAATTTATTTAACAGAAAACAAAATAAAGAAAAACTATCTAATTTTCTTATAAAAAAAAATTAAAACAAAGTTAATATACAATAGTATTAATAGAAATATTACAAACGCAAAATTATTATTAAGAATAAACAATAAAATTAATTTCAATTCAATAACTTTAAATTAAAAAAAAAAATTAAAAAATTATAAAAATTAAATTATGTAAATTAAAAAAATCTGCACTATATTTATGAATAATTATATTGTATAGTTAATATTTTATACAATTTAAGATATATATACGTTAAATAAAAGTTAGAGAACAAAAAACAAAAAAACAAAATCTAATAATTCATTTTTAAGAGAATTCTTGTAAAAAAAAATAAGTTGAAAAATAATTATTTGAAATGAAATTAATTTTTATTTTTATTTTATTTTTGAATATTCAATTTAGTGACTATAATATTTTTTTTTGTCTTTTATTTTTGACTTAATAATATATTAATTAATACAAGACAAATCAAATGAAAATTAAAAAACAAACAATAAATGTTATCTTAAATAAATATTTATATTATAAGTTATATTTGGCAGCCATTTTCAAATTGATTTTTTTTATTTTTTTTTCATTTATATTAATTATAATTAATTTCTATCTGTATGTATGCGAGTATATTTGTTATTCTATTTTTATTTAGATTTAATAATTTTATTGAAAATAAATAAATAAATTGAAGTATAATTTTTTTTTTTTATTTTTTATTATAATAATTTTAATATGATGTTTATAGAATTATTTTTAATTATTTATCCTTTTAAAACGGATAAAATGAATTATTCAAATTAAAGAATATATGTAAAATTATTCATAATACAAAAAAAAACATTAAAAAATTTCACTAAAAGTGAAATTTTTTTAAAATTATTCGTGAAGTAAAGAATTATAAAATTTATAATTTGGAAAGTATAGCTTCTTTTTATTTAATAGTTATTATATAATAATATTAGTTTTAGTATAATTTATTTAGAATAAAATTTGCCAATTTATTTTATATATTATTAATTATAATCATATGCGAAAATTTTAGAGAAGATACACCGTTTAAGTGTTGGAAGAAAAAACTTTAATTATAATCATATGCGAAAATTTTAGAGAAGATACACCGTTTAAGTGTTGGAAGAAAAAACTTTAGATGCTGCTTTTTAGAACAAAATTTTCTTCAACAACTATGCTGATTTCCAGCTTAATTTAAACGTTAATAAATAAAATTATATATATATATATATGGGGCTTTAAAATACCACAAGTAATTGTGAACAAATTTTTAAGGCTTGAACTTAAAATTTTTATTCTTGGCTATATGTGGTTTTAACAAGACGGTGCCATAAGCCACACAACATGACAAATTTGTTTTTATTGCACAAAAAGTTCGCAAGCATATAATTTTAAGATTTGGTAATGTTAGCTAACTTTCAAGGTCGTAATATTTTATGGCGTTGGGCTTTTTTTTAAAAAGACTATACCAAAAATTATATTTTTAAAATTTAGACCATTTAAAAATTAATATCATTTAAAATGTGCGAAAAAGTCATGAAAAATTACCTCATAGGGAGTTTTGAAGAAATCATTTGAATAATATTATATTTTTTATATAATTAAAAGGTTTATTTAATATAATCAAATAAACTTTTTTTTTTAAATTTAATTAAAAATATGTTTTATTTCATTTTACTTTCCGAATTACTAATTGGATAAACTTTTGCATGTAAGAAATTTTGATATTTTAAAAAAAATTTCATAAAATAGAGACAAGCAAGTACACTACCGCTCATAAATATTCGATTATCAAAAATTATATTTTCTATTAACAAAAAATATGCAATTAATTAAAAAAAATTATTTTATAGGAAAATTTATTTTATAGAAAATTCAAAAATTCAACCTTTTATAATGTTTTGTAAAAAAAAAAATATTTGAGAAAATGTTTCTTTAAAAGTATTTATTTTAAAATTAACTTAATTTATTGTAAATCATTTATTTGTTTTTTTTTTCATTTATTTACGCGGCTAAATATTTTTGATTGGTAGTGTATTTAGGCAAAAGCTTATTATCTCTTTTTATGTTAATAAGTTTATTTTACTTTTTTCTTAAATTTTATGAAATTCTAAAAATTAATTACCTATCAAGCCACTTTATTATTAAAAATTAAAATTAAAATAAAAATCAATTTAAAGAGTAAAAGGTTTTTCTAATAGAAAAAAAGGTTTTTTAATAGAATTTAATAGAAAAAAAGATTTTTCTGTTCATAATAAAAATTTAGTGTTAATTTTTTTTTAAAAATCTAATAATAATATTATAATATTTTAAGGAACATTTTACGAAGACACCAATTCAATCTCATTTTCATTTTTCTTTTATTTTATAATTTTTATATAAAATGTCAGCCAGGAATATATAGTTTTCAATTCAATTTGAAAAATATTATATTTAAAAAAAATATATTATAAATAAACTAAACATAAAATTAATTATTAAAAAAAAAAATTTCAAAAAATAGCTGGTTTTATTTTCTTTTCGCATTTGAAAATTTATTTGTAAAAGTTTCTTCAATATTCTAAATATATTATCTATTATCCAAATAGAAAATAAATTAACCCAAAAAAAAAAAATTGTTTTTATTCAAAAGCTACGCAATTAACAAATATTATATATTTATCTAATTATTTTACTACAGATAAAGCTTTAAAAAAAAAAACTCAAACCAAGCGCATAAAGTATTTATACAAAAACACAGAATCTCTAAATTGAAGCGGGTAAAGTGAACTAACACTGAACTAATTTAGTTATACTATTTGTAAATTAATCGCAAAGAAAACTACAAAAAAAAAACTATAAAAAAATATATCGTTAAATAAAATATAAATAATGAAAACTAAATTAAAATTAAAAATATTTTTTAAATATTTTAAGTTAAAATAAGAAAAAATAAAAAAGAAATTTTTCTACTATTTAAAAGCACATTTCTACTAATATATTATAAAAGCTAAGATAATAATTATTTTAAAAAAGAAAATTTCTAAAAAGCGTTAAGTGAAATCAATTAAAAAAGTTCAAATAAAATTTTTATAAAAAATAAAAAATCATATATTTTAATAAATAAAAATAAAAAATACTAAAAATGGAATTGTGTTAATTCCAAAAATTAATAATTGTTGTTACTTTATAATTATTATTGTATATAATATATTTTTAATTGATTATTTTAAAGAATTAAAAGCTTAAATGAAATCACATCAAAACATCGATTGACATCAAGATTTGTGGAGGCGTGCATATATAAAATAAAGAAATTTTGTTTTTTATCGAATTTATACTGAGTAAATTTGTTCGGTAATTATTTATTTTTGAAAAGAAAAAAAGAAAAAAAAAACTATAAACAATCATAGTAGAAGGGAAATGAACATTTATAAAATTTATTTATTTAATTTAAGTTATTAAATTGTTTTTCTATTTTTAATAAAAATATTATTAATATTTTTCGAAAGCATCAATGAACATTTGTCAGTTCTAACAAGTAACATGTAATTTTTGTAATTAAGTGAAAATCATATTTTCTAGTTATAATAAGGGAGGAAATATTAAATTCCGTTAATATTAAAGTAAAGACCTTTAATTTAAGGAAAAATAAAATACGATAATCTTGCTTAGATTATCGTTAACGAAAACTTTATTCTTTAAATCGTGAAACGTGATACTTTTGTCGAAAGTTTTTACACGATTTTTACGAGTTGTTTAGTAGTTTAGGAAAAATCCCTTCAATTTTGCACATTTGAAGTGTTGGAATAAATTAATTAAATCAGTTGATTAAGTTAAAAAATATTAAATGAATTGTGTCGAAAAATTATTTTAATTGAAAATTCGAAATGGGAAAATTTAAAAAAAATCGATTTTTTGTTATCTTTATTTAATACGAGGGTCGTTCAATAAGTCCTTAGAAAAAGATGGAAAAAAACTGTTTTTAAAAAAAAAAAATTTTTATTTTTCAACATAATCTTTTTTTAGCTCTATACACTTTTCCAACCGTTTTTCCAAAAATTTTATCTTGTCCAAAAAATAGGATTTCGGAAGTTCTGCAAAATACTCATCCGTTTGAGCAATGACGTCCTCGTTGGAAGTGAACCGTCGTCCGCCAAGCCATTTCTTCAGATTGGGGAGAAGAAAATAGTCACTCGGGGCAAAATCTGTTGATTAAGCGGGATGCTGCAACAATTCCATTCTCAATTCCACAATTTTGGCCATGGAAACAGCGCAGGTGTGCACACGCGCGTTGTCCTGATGCAAGAGGATTTTTTTCTTCTTCAGATGGGGGCGTTTCTCTTTGATTTCCTCGCTCAACCGTTGCAATAACGACGCGTAATACGCTCCTGTTATTGTTTTTCCTTTTTCCAAGTAGACGATAAAAATGATGCCCTGCGAATTCCAAAAGACCGTGGCACAGTTTTTGCCTTCTTCGGAGCCCGTTCACCCTTGAAAATCCACTGTGATGACAGTCTCTTCGTTTGTGGAGTGTAGTAGTGTATCCAGGTTTCGTCCACAGTGACATATCGACGAAAGAATTCGGTAGGATTGCGATGAAAGAGTGCCAACATAGCCTCAGAGTCCACTGCACGATTGCGCTTATTCTCCTCTGAGAGCAAACGCGGCACCCATCTTGCCGAAATTTTTTTCACAGACAATTTTTCATGCAAAATTGAAGTGACTGTACCTTGTGATATGCCCGTGGCCTCAACTAATTCGCGCACTTTAATTCGCCGATCGTTCAAAATCAGATCGTGGATTTTGTCGATGATTTCAGGAGTAGACCCCTCAACTGGGCGTCCTGAACGATGTTCTTTTTTTGTGGATGAACGGCCACGTTTAAATTCATTCACCCAATTGTAAACCGTCGCAAACACAGGTGCAGATGTGCCATGAACTGCATCCAACTCGGCTTTGATTTCTTTCGGGCTTAAGCCTTTCAAATGGTGCCAGCCCTAAACTCGCTTTTTTCCATTGTTATGCACAAATAAATGTCGTTAACTTTAATCGACGATAGAAATTGACCTACGCTATGGATCGAGCTGAAATTTTGACAGCTTTCCTGTCGATAATGCTACTTACAAATCTTTACCGACACTACGAGCGCAATTTCTTGGATTTTCTAAGGACTTATTGAACGACCTTCGTATATAAGAAATACAGGGTATCTGTCTCTAAACCTTAGAGTAAAGAACTTCTAGGCTATATTTACTTCTAGCGGTGATAAGTCGAACAACTCGTATACTTATGGCAGGAATACTTCATGTATTGAATTTTCATTTTTCGAAATTAAATTGAACAGTATTTTTGATTTGGTTATTTATTTTATAGACTTTTGACGAGTTTTATATGGTAACATACCGAACAACATGCAAATTTAAGCTTTGTTTAAAATTATAATTTTTGACAGATATCGGTAAGTTTAATAATTCAACAAACAAAAAAAGTACAATTTTATCCATTATCATAGATAATTTTATACGTAAAGTAACTTAAAATCATATGATTATTTAGAATAATGCCAGTGTTTTTTTCTGAAACAAAAATCTGAAATTTTTGTAAATATATTTTTGGAAATAATTTGACAGAAATTTTTTTTTTTTTTGGAGAGGCCTATCTAAGTTCTAAACTATTTTATTGGGTTGTTTGAAAAGTAATTTTTGGTATATTTTACTTTTTTACTATAGAAAAAAATTTATACCGTCGCATTGACGTTTGTGATTTGCTTCTCAAACGACAAGAAAATGATCCATTAGTTGAAGTATATCATCACTGGGAATGAAAAATGGGTTGTTTACAACAATGTTAAACGCAAAAGATCCTAAAGTTGAAAAGATGAACTGGCTCAAAGCACTTCGAAAGCCAATATTCATCAAAAAAAAAGGTTCTGTTTGGTGGGATTTCAAAGGAATGGTTTATTTTAAGCTTCTATCGAGCAACACAACGATCAATTCTGATGTGTACTGTCATCAGTTGGACAAATTGAAGATGCCATTAAAGATATTAATTCGCTATAAAAAAATCGTCCTTCTTTTTATTAAAAAAAAAATAACGAAATTTCTTATAATTAACACTGATTCAGAAGAATGGATAGTCAAAAAGTAATATTTTTATTATATTTACAATAGTTAATAAGAAATAATGATAAATTCACATTCAAAAATATCAAACGAACATAAACAAAGACACACTAACTGGTTTGGATATTGGGAAATGAAGATAAATTCTATTTAAACCGTTCAAATGTTCATTGATGTAACATATTTATTTCAAAATTTTATTTCATCTGAATCAATTATGCCCATTAAAGTTTATTTATCATAAAGGGTTCACATATACGATTATTATTTATAAAGTGTTTTTTTTTTCTTTTCTTGTAGTCTTTTCATCTTTAAATACATATACGATAATAAATGCAGGAAAATATGATATATTTTGTAATAAAATACGTAATGGTCTCATTTCAAGATTTAAAAATTATTTAAATAATATTAAAAGATTGATAAAGAAAACAACAAAATTAATCAACAACAAAAAAATATATATATATATATTAAAATATAAAAATTTTATACGCAAATTTATACACATATACAAATAATATATATAATTACGTAATTGTAATTTGTATATTATATGTATATATATATATATGTATTTGTATGTATATTTAGAAAATTGATTATCTTTAGTTTTGGTAAATGATTTTTTGTTGTTATTCTTTAGTTTTTCTTAAGATTTTGGAAGAAAATAATAATTGAAAAAAAATTTCTGTTCCTTTTTTTTTGGTTTGTTTTTTTTTTTTGATTTTAAGGGACGTACACACGTACACGTACAACATCATTTATGTTAATGACATATGTTAATTACATATG
This sequence comes from Atherix ibis, assembly GCA_958298945.1. NCBI lineage: Eukaryota > Metazoa > Arthropoda > Insecta > Diptera > Athericidae > Atherix > Atherix ibis. Next base: position 33,315,258 of record OY282610.1, on the reverse strand, counting down.
ATATGGATTTCGGCTGGTTGGTAGCAGAAGAGCACAAGCACCTGTCCTGAGGATGGCGTCTGAAGATATGATGATACGTCCGTCTCGATCATACAGCTCCTTAATGAATCAGGTATGAACATGCCTTCACAGCACCGCCCTATATTGAATCGGGACTTCCCCTTCGTAACAGCTTCTCAAAAAAAATATTTCACCACTTTTTTATTGAACTTTTTAATTATTCTCATTTAAAATTAATTATTCTCTGCATATAACAATAATAATAATAAAAAACTATTTTTTCTTTGCTCTTTACATCTAATTCACTGAATTATTATTTTTGTTTTGTTGAAATTTTTCTTATTTAACTTATTTATTTAATCACTATTAATAAAAATGAATAGAAAACTTCTAATTATTATTTAATCAGCACCATAAATTTCAATTCAATTATAATTATTAAAAGTTAATTTATTTTTTTTTTTTTATAAAAAATAATCCAAATCCATGGAGAGAAGGGAAAAAAAACACTACCGCATGATGAAATTTTCAATAAAAAATATGATTTATATTTTAATTTTTTTTCGTTTGTTTTTGGAAAGTTTATATTCAAGTTATATGAATAATAAATGATGTTAAATTAAGAATTTTCCACAATTTTCATTGACCACCATTTGTACATACGTGTTTGTTGTAGACGTTTTGCAAATAAAATAATAACAATTTCCCATAAACTTTTCTCATTATTATTTTTTAATTATTTTTTTTTTAACGTATTTATTATTAACTTGTCCCGATAAATTTGAATTTTTAGTGTTTGGTCTTAGTTTCCTTTTCAAATAATAATTGACATAAATTCTTTTGTTTTAATTTCAATTTTAAAGAAAATTTATAGCATTCAATATTTTATAGTAAACACATCATCCTTAATATGTTATAATAAAAAAAAAAATTGTCGTATTCATTTTTTTTTTTGTAATATTTTTTAAGCTATGAGGCTAAAAAAGAAAACGCAACCAAAATGTCTGTATTTTTATTTTGTTTTTTTCTTTCTATTTTTGATATCTTTCGTTTTAGTATTTTTTGCTTAGACAGAAGGAAGACAGATAAACATTTGTTGTTTGCCAAGTTATTTGTTGCTCCGGTGGTTGTTGCTAATAAGAATTGAATTATTTTTCATATCCTTTTTATTTATTTATTTTTTATTTTTTTTTTTAAAAATTTTTTTGTTGAATTTTCTGTTGTTTTTAGATGATTTACCTTAATTCACGATAATCAACTTAACTTCATAAGCATTGAAGTTTTGGCAGGCTTACAATCTATTTGTTGTTTTTTATAGCACTCGTAATCAGTTCCCATCATCTCGTGATAAAGAACAAAATTTATTATTATTATTAAATCTGCAAGAAAAAAAAATGAATATTTTATTAGAAAAGGATTTTTTTATATAAAATAATTAACAAAATCATTGGTAATTTGTTCATTTGGTTCGAGTATAATAAGTGTTTGACTGAGCTATAAAGACGTTGTTTCAAAAAAGTAAATAGTTTTTAAAAATGCATTACATTAAATATTTAATAAAAAAAAATATTTTACATAAATAACGAGGATAGGAATTTTTTTTATAAACTATACTCCATTAAAATATTGTAAGGCAAAGCTTTCAAACTAGTTATTCATAAAATGTCCTTTTCATGGAGCTCTTCAGTTTCGGGAACAAGAAAAAGTCACAGAAAACCAGATCTGGGGAATACGGTGGCTGCGGCATTATTAGTGTGTTGTTTTTGGCCAAAAATTCGCCCACAAGCAACGATGTGTGAGTAGGGGTGTTATCATGGTGCAAAAGCCAATTTTTATTCTTGCACAAATCCGGGCGTTTCTTGCGGATTACTTCGCGCAACTTACGCACAACTTGCAGGTAATATTCGTTATTGACCATTCTACCCTGTGGCAAGATTACACACCTGCAATCGGAGAAAATTGTAAACAAAACTTTCACATTCGACCGAAGTTGGCGCTTTTTTCGGTCTTGGCTTGTGCGGCAGCTTCAATTGGGATGATTGAGCTTTGGTTTCTACGTCATAACCATAAACCCATAATTCGTCACCAGCTATGATCCTCTGGAGCAAATTTAGGTCGTCGGGGACAGAGTCCAATAGCTCCTTAGCAATGTTAATCCGATGCTGTTTTTGGTCGAAATTGAGGAATTTTGGTACGAATTTCGTGGCGACCCGTCTCACGACAAATCATTTGTACAAATCGAATGACACGAGCCAATCGATATGTTTAAGTCCTCAGCAACTTCTCTAACGGTGATTTGACGATTCGTCAATACTATTTTCTTCACTTTATCAATGTTCTCGGGCGTCCGGCACGCTTTTCGTCGTTCACATCTTCTCAGCCCTCTGAGAACATTTTGTACCACCGATAAATGTTGCTTTGGACCAAGGTAGCTTCAGCATATGCCACAGTCAACATTCGGAATGCGTCCGCGCAATTAATTTTGTTTTAAATGCAAAATTTGATACAGATTCTTTGATCCATTTTTTGGAATGGGCAAAAATCGAAGATGTGCCAAAACACATGCAAGCAAAGCAGCTGTCAAAAATTAACTGAACATTCAAAATGGCCGAACTTGTCGGCATAAGTGACAGATATGAGTACCAACATAAATTCAAAATTCACGATACTTTTTGAAGAATCCTCGTACTATATAAATATTCGCTAAGAGGACTCGATCCTTTGTAAGGTAATTTGTGATGAATATTTTTTTCGCATATTCAGCTATTACTTGATGGATATGAGTTTTTAAATGCTCTAAAGTTTGAGGATTATCTGCGTAAATATGACTCTAAAGTCCTAAAACTTAATTTAAATAAATCATAATTTCGAGATTTGGTAATTTTTTTTTTCCAAATTGACATTATCAAATCTCGAAATTATAATTTATTCAAATTAAAGTCTTTAATTTTAACATAAAAAGAGTACAGAAAAAGAAATTCAAACCAGGACTAACGGCCAGGAAGGATTTGCTGTGCATTTAGCCGGGACTAGAAAGCTGCTTCCAATATGACCAAATACTAAATTTGGACCTCTACTGTCAACAATTGCACCGTTTGAAGACCAGACGAGGACAAAAATTGGCCAACACGAGAGGTGTTGTATTCTATCAGGACAACGCCAGACTACACACGTCTATAGTGACTCGTCAGAAACTTCGAAAGCTTGGTTGACAAGTTTTGATGAACCCAAATTATAGTCACCAAGCGATAGATGAGTTATAGGATGTAAAAGATGGAAGTTAACAAAGAGAAAATTTGGTCCATTGTACAATTTTGCTTTGATAATGGCGAAAATACAGGCCAGATAAAGGCTGAAATTGTGAATGGTTTTTGTGGTCCCGATACTGTCACAACCAATTACACACAATCTTGGTTTCGTCGATTTCGTTCCGGTATTTTCGATGTTAACGATATACCTCAGTAAAGGTAGACACGTCATCGAAAATGTCGATAAAATCATACAAATGATCGAAGTAGCATCCCCCCCAGGAGCACAAAACAGTTTTAAACCATTTGCATAAAGCTGGATTCAAAGAGAAGCTCGTAATTTGGCTGCCACATGAATTGACGCAAAAAAACTTGTTGGTTTAAATTTCGATCTGTGAAGCCATGGCCAAACGGAACGAAATCGACACATTTCTTAAACGATTATTGACTGGGTATGAGTAATTGGTGACATACGACAAACGATTGTGGCCAAAGCACGGCAAAACGACGGAAACGGTGGCCGAACCAGAACTAATGGTCAGGAAGGTTTTGCTGTGCATTTGGTGGGACTGGAAAGGTATTATCTACTTTGAGCTGCTTTCATATGGCCAAGCACTAAAATTCTACTGTCAACAATTGGACCGTTTGAAGCTAGCGATTGACCAGAAGCGGTGAAAATTGGTCAACAGGAAAGGTATTATATTCCATCAGGACAACTCCGGATCAAAAACGTCCTTAGTGATAAGAAATTGGCATCAAGAGAATATTGTGAAAATCGTTTAGTCGAACTTTTTTTGCCAATAAGGATCAGGGCTTCTGTGAGAAAGGCTTTATGAAGTGACCTTTACAATGGCAACAAATTATAAAACATAATAAATTGTCCTATTTTGACCCATGTTACATAAAGTCTTAAAATAAATATAAAAATAATCCTTTCCAAGCAGAAACATTTAATTTCGATGAAATTAGTTTATTTTGTATGCAATTTCTCCATCCTTTTTTCTATAAAAATGGTATTTTTGGTTATGGTTGGGAATAATTTTTATTAGATGAAATTTCATATTAAAAAAAATTCTATATTAAATTTTGATAAAAAATGTTTTTGTTACTAATTCGGTTAAAGTGTTTTCCGATAACAGTTGTTCGGGTCTTTTTCTTTTTGCAAATGGGAACTTTTTAGTTTAGGAAAAATTCTCAGTAGTAAATATTTTTATTCAGAAAAACTAGAAATTATTTCGTATTTTATTAGTAAGGTGAAAAATTGTTTGAAGAAAAAATACAACAAATACCATCACTCAGTTAATAGTAAGAATACTTTTTATTAAGGACTTTAGAACTTGAAATTTTATTTAATTGTATTTTGTTTCAAATGTTATTGAAAAATCAGAACATAAAATCGTTGTCGTTTTTATCACTACACAATGTCAATTATTCGAAAATTATTTTATGCCGGACTATCAAATGATTCCACAGTCACTTCGCATCCGTAATTAGAATTTTAAACATTGCAAACAATCACTATTCATATAATTTCTTTTTAATATGGCACTACCAAAATTAAGTTCATTTTTAGCTCCTCAGCGATCTGTTCAAAACTAATCGGGAAGTCGGGACTCTGAAATGATTCAACAATTGTAAAAGGGTCCTTAAATATCGAGTATATTCATATAAATAATATTCATCATATTACGGTGCAATAGAGTATATATAAAATAACCGAAATATTTAATTGATCCTCTGGAAAGAAAAGTTAAATTTAAATTAATCCAAAAAACTTTTAGCCAAAAATTTGACTACCACTCGATCCTTTTGAAATAATTTTTTAATAACTTTTTTGGACATGTCCGGCTGTAAATCGGCCAGAATTTGATAAATATTGAATATTAATTGCTCTAAAGTTTGAGAATTATCTTTTGCCTAGCCCTATGTTAAAAGGAAAAATCCAATGGTGGGTCGAAATTCCGTATCCTGGGAAATTTTCGTTCAATAAAATTAGAATTTATTGTGTTATGCAGCTTGTGGCCTCCATTTTATCGAATTCACATCTGGTTCAGATTTTTTTTTTTTTTTTTATCTGTAACTACAATTATATTGTAATAAGCAGATTTACATAACATTTTAATTTACAATCTTGTGCATCATGAAGTGGGAGTAAGCACCCATCGGGATTTCTCCAACTAATGGAAGTTAGATTCCTCTAGAAAATCTCTAGGCCATTGTCTCTTAAGTCTCCGATGAGTGTTTCCGGGGAGGGCAGTACAGAACAATTCTCTCACAAGTGGATTATGATGATAGGATAAACGTGAGTGAAATTTTTGATAGTGAAAAAAAATGCACAGCTCCTAAAGAAAGGAAACATTTAGATCACTATGTATTATGTTGTAACGAAAATAAAAGGGAACATCAACAATTTTACGGCGGATCTTAGATTGGAACGTTTCGTTTAACCCCACAGTTTAATTCTATACGTCCAAATAAAAAAAAATGTTTCCTTACACTCCATCTTTTAAACCAGGATTGAAAATTTTGGATATGGGATTAAAATTGTTGGAAGCTCAGTCATGGCCGTATCATTTGCATAATTAGCAATGATAGTATTATGATCAGATGGTATATCATGTGTGTAAATATTATATAAAATAGGACCAAGAATACTGCCTTCTGGGACTCCAGCTAGAATAGGATATATTTCTGAGGATTCTGAGTTAATTGCAACTTGTAAATATGAAATTATGATAAAGTATATTGAAGGAAGAAAGCTCTTGAGTTTTCAGAGAAGTTCACGATCAAAAGCTCCTAAGCTTTTAAAATTACTCCTGGGCAATACTCTTTCCTCTCAAGAGAGGATTCAATGTGATCAACAACGCGCCATGGCATTGCTGGATAGTGGAGTGTTCAGACCGGAAGCCAAATTGGTGATCAGGAATAATGTTTGTCATTAACTAGGACTGGGTAGAGTCATTTCAATAGGAGTTTTTTAAAAATCTTACCAAAGATTGGTAGGATGCCGAGGGGTCTACAGGAAGAAGGAGAATTAAGGGGGGGGGGGGGGTTATTTGTTATTTTACTTTTATAAAACTAAAGCTTTTTGGGAGTAACAATGATAGTATTAGGATCAGATGGGATGTTTTAGGTATAAATATTATATGAAATGGGACAAAGGATTCTGCCTTGTGAGACTCTAGCTAGAATAGGATATATTTCCGATGATTCTGAGTTAATTGCAACTTGGAAATGACGTTGGGAGAAATATGAATTTATGATAAGGTATTATATATAAAATTAAAAAATTGGGGATGATTTAAAGTCATCTCCCCTGCCCCTTCTACTATGCCCACGTAATTGTAGGCAGCAATTCAAATTTCTATCAGTCTAATTTGGTTAACATTCGAACTCGTTGGCTGTGATTGCACTCAAATCCTTCATAAGTCCCTCCATATTTGCCATTTCTTGATTAAGCTCCTCGGTGGAGGTACTTGGCGCTCTTGAGTTTCCAGAGGAGTCCAGGATCAAAAGCTTGGAAGATATCTAAAAATACTCCTGGGCAATACTCTTTCCTCTCAAGAGAGGATGTAATGTGATCAATAACACGCGATGGCATTGCTGGATAGTGGAGTGTTCAAACTGGAGGCCAAATTGGTGATCAGGAATAATTTTTTTTATTAAATTCAGATTAAAATCTTAAAGTTCAGTCTAAAAAAAATTGGTCCCTACTTCTTCATTTAAAGAAGAAGAAAAAATACCTCCAGACCAAAATGCATTGAAAAAACTCAACTTTTGCAATAAGGTCCTTAAATTACTACCACCTAACGGTCCAATACCATATATCTATCCGATTAAGTAATTTATGTTTCGAAAATGAAATTTTGATAAAAAATTATCCTTATTATATTGCTTGGACCTTTGCCATTAAACGAGTAAACGCTATTTAATTTGGTTATTATTTGAGGTTGTTAATTTTAAGATACTCCAAAATTTGAGAATTGTGTACATTATCATGAGCTTTTATGCTATAGATTTACAAGAGAAATTCAAATGGTGTCTTGAAATTAGGCATCCTTGGAATTTTTCACATAGTAAATTCAAATAAGACAATGCTTATTGAATCCACATATAAGCCAAGATTAAAATTTTAAACTTCAAACTTTTTTAAAGTCGTTTAAAAATTAATATTTTTAACTTCTTCACTTTTCAAATAAATACTTTTAGATCAAAATGCACACCAGACAGTCACTTTTCGCAGATATAATAAGAGTCACTTGGGGGTTTTCAGAGCCCCATAAACGATAATATTGCTTATTGGTATATCCACTAAGCAAAAAATGAGCCTCATCGCTAATGAAAATTTTGTTCCTTAAATCGTTGAAACGTGTAATTTTTGTCGAGAATATTAACTATTATTTAAACCATCCTGCAAAGTATATAAATAAACATTCAGATAAATATAAACTAATGCATCTATGCGGAAAATAGGAATTTTTTTTTTTGTAATTTTTTCTCATTTGCATATAATTTAAAATTTTTTACAATTTATATTTTTAAACATAAATTTGACTCCTCGTATAAAAATGCAATTGAATAAAAAAAAAAAAAAGAATAAAAAAAAGATATAAAAAAAAACCCTAATATTAATATGAGAAAAATGTAAAATGAATAAATGTCTGCAAAGATATTTTTTTTTCGTTAAAAGTTAAAGATTCCATTGCACATTGAGAGTAATGAGTAATATAAACTTTTATTTATTAAAGGAACCGGAAAGCAGAAAATAAATTGGAGAAGACAAAAAAAAAATGCATGCCCATATTGAGTAGATTCGGCAAGGAGAGGAGTAATAAAAGCATTTTTCGCTAGTCGATGGGTTGCTCCTGGTAAATAGGACTGGAAAGGAATTTGTTCAAAATTGTGGATGATATGGTTGGCTGTGTTTGCTTAATGTATGCAATCGTATTAGTATATTTATGAAGGTGGGTTGGACTGGGTGGAATTGTAAATAGAAACTTATGTAAAATGGTAGAAAAGAGACGATAGATATTTTGGGTATGATACTATGGCTAACCGTCAAAACCCGAACAAACAGGGCTGCAATAAAATGAAGTGAAGTAATTTTTTTTTTGTCATTTTCTAGACATCTCTGATATTATCAAAATCGGCTACAGTCTTCGTATGCTTGTAAATTTTCAATAATATCTAAAAATCGGATCCTTATGAGAAGAAGAAAAAGGACTCAGGCAAGAATATTTATTTCTAGGAATTTTCACATTTTATCAAGGAATTCTACAATGAAAACTTTTCCTTGTTTTCTCCTTCGTTTTTCTCATATAAAAGTCCTGCATTCCGGCGACAAATGCATGTATCAATGAAGATATACGAACGAATAAATTTCGGTTTCTTACATTCTGTAATCGATTGAATTACCGAAAGTTTCCATAAGAAAAGGAAATGAAAAATATTATCGTAGTTTTTGTAAAAAAAAAAAAAAAACTTTCGTAAAAGTGTGGATGCAGTGAAAATGTTATGGCAGCATCGCGACGCGACATCGTCGGCGGCTACTTTTGCATCGGTTCTCAAATCAGAAGGATATTAGGCGCATGTGCATTTATTTACATTAAAATTGGTTGTTAATAAAGAACCGAATCACCACGAGATGCATGTATTTTCCAATGTAGCCTTGTCGTCTGAACGCGATTGTTTATTGTCTATACCTCTGCCCCGCATTCTGCAGCATTTGAAAAAAATGTCCAACCATCATCAAGGATATTTATTGAAGAAGAAATAGTTTTTTTCTTCCAAAATGCCACAGTTAGAAGGACATCCGCTAACAATCGACCAAAGCTACATTCATGAAAATTATTTTTTGGTTTTTTTTTTTTATTATTATAAACACGTGTAGGTAGATAGATATCCTTCTAAATTTTATACCATTTTTCTGTCCCAAAAAAAAAATTAAATAATATTTAAGAATAAAAATTTTAAAAATTATTAACTTATTTCGAAAAATCCTATCTTCATTTTAGCTTAAATCAATGCACTTTTTTGGTGATTTTTTTTTTTTAGCAATTTATCTAATTATGAACAAATATTATTAAAATAATACTGATTTAAACTAAAATCAATAAGTTAAAATATATATTTTTTTTAAATTTATTTTAATATTTAAAGACATTGAAGAAAATATATTTCAGGATATAAATTACCACGTTTTTACTCTAGTCCATTTATATGTATTTATCGATAGCTTTTCTTCTTAAAAATTCTATTCTAAAGTGCGTATATATATTTTAATTTTAAATTAAATAATATTTAATAAAAATATTTATTCAGAAATAAATAATTAGAAATGCTAATTTTCCTATACGAAACAAAATTTCAGAAAATATTCCAGTACTCCTTAAAATTTATCAATAATCAACATTTTTAATAGGCAATTTTTTTTTTTTTTTGAAAATAAATAAAATAAAAAAGTGAACATTGCTTTAAATTATTTTATTGTTCATTTATCGGAATTTGTTAAAAGAAAAAAATCCTATCAATCAAAGCAGAAAAGATTCTTATTTTTTTGGGTATTTTCTCCTTTTCTTTTAAATACATTTACATTAATACTATACAATATTAACTTTACCTTTTAGTTTCCAATCATTTTGATTGAATTAACATTTAAAATAAATTAAATTGAATTATTTTAAAAAAAAAAAAATTATTTCCGTTTTGCATAAATTTTTAAAACATTGAGAGCCACTGAATTAGAGCATTTTTCCGAAAATATGTTACCACACAAACCATTAAATACACCAAAAAAAAAAACCGCACATGGCATTACCAATTTTCCGATATATGAAAACTATAACGGGGGTGGGTAATGGGGAAGGAGGGATGGCTTTGGGGGGGGGGGGATGGTGCTACTTTCGTCGGCATATTTCGATAACAAATCGAACAAGTGTACACGGTCTGCCAATGTGCGCCACAATTTTAACTTTGTTTGTGTGCTAAAATTTTATATACATGTATATATAAACGATTAATATATATATATGTATGTATGTAGTATGGATGTATATATATTTCTATAAAAAGCAATGATTATAAAGGTGTTTGTATGTTTGTCTGGTCATCCACGAGGAGGAAAACATCTCGTCGACTTTTTCTCGGTGAGCCTCTCTATTTATAAATTTTTCAATCCGCTACAAGATTTTCTTTCGATTTTCAATTTTATTTTTATTTTATGCGTACTTTTTTTAGTTTTTCATTACAGTTTTTCGTTTTTCTTTTTTACTCTCTAGCATACAGTAAGGGGAAAAATTTATCAGCTGTTTAGTTAGAATATAAATAAAATTTTTGTCCGGAAAGTGTAAATTTCTATATAGAGTAAATAAAATGTTCTCGATGAGATAATGTCCTTTTTTACACTATTCTATAAGAAATACTCATTAAAATTGTCGATAAATTTTTGGATATATTTTAAAATGATGGGGAAAATTTTTTTTAATGTATTATTTTTTTGAAAATTGCCAGATATTCTATCAGCATTTAGTAAATACTCATAAAAACGAATATTAAGTTGTGTATTGATTTTTTGGAGAAAAAAAATTCTCAATTAAATTTGACTGCAATCGGAATATAGAAATGCTGCATAACAAATACCAATGCACTTTTAGTTTTTTATTTATCTTTCGATAATGAATATTTTTCCGTGGATACTCGACGAGTACATACAATTTTCGCTGGGCATACATACAAGGGTACATGGGGATATGTATTATTAGAAATTACTTACTTATAGTTGGCCTATAACTATATTTTGAATATTTCCTCAAGTTTTTCTTAATGGACAAATACAATAGATAGAAAGATAGATACGAGTAGAAATTGTTGGATATTAGAGAAAAACAACAGCAAAAGTTAACGATGACGACACTAAGGATGTTGAGATAAAGTGGCTGTGATCTTTTGCGATAGTCAGATTCAAGAATTGGGAGGCTTCAGATGGCAACGACTGTGCAAGTCTTGAGGACGAGTGGGAGCTCCTAAGGAGCAGCTGTCGCCGACAATGAATATGAAAACAACACCGAAGACGACTTAAATGACGAAAATAGAATTTTCTCGAAATTATAACAAAACCGATAGTGAGTACTACTATACAATTTGCTGTTGTTGATGATGAAAATCATCATCGCAAGCTGTCTCTGTTTACCCCCCCCCCCCCCTTTCCCGCCAAATTACCATATTCTATTTTTTCTGCTCTTGTTTTATTTATTTCTATTTCTTTTATTTTTTTTTTTTTTTATATTTTTGTTCAATTTTAACTGTGTGTATAAATTAATTAAGATATTTTTTTTTTCTCCAAAGACTCATTGTATTTTATTAACTTTTTTTTTTACCAAAATGGATAAAAATACATTTTCTATAATTAATAGTGGTAAATGCTCAATGCATTTATGCATGTATATACGTATTTATATATATGTGTATGTACACATAAGTTTGGATAGATATGGATAAGGATCAATTTTTAGATAAAATATTGGAACGATTAAAAGTCAACGATCTACTTGTATTATCAACCACCTGAAGACGATTGTTCAATTTCTTTCTATGCAGTAATTTTAAACACTCAAAATATATGCGTTTTTTGTTTAGTTTTTTAGTTTTTTTTTTTTTGATTAATAAAACTTTACGCGAACCTCTTGAAAGGTTCTATTTTGCAATAGAAAAAATCACTTTAAGAGAATGGACAATAGTAATGAATTTTTTATAATTACAAGCGTTTATATTTAAAAATTTAGGAAAATTTAGAAAAAAAGAAAAAAAATTGGTTTATTTATTTAAATATTTACCATCCATCTAAATGAATCGATATAAATAATCTATTTATTGCAAATAGATGACTTAGGTTATACGCTACACCTTACAAATGTTTGTTTTTTAGTTTTTGATCAGAAACAACCACCAATCAAAAATGACAATAATTGTGTTTTATTAAATAAAATTAATTTGAAAAGAAAGATAAGAAAAAAAAAAAATTTTACATTATTATGATGAGATTAGCTGAAGTTTTTATTTATATAGTTTTTATTTTTTATTATAATAATTGAAAAAGAAAATCTACAAAATCAAAATATTGTAGAAATGAATTCCTTAAAAAAAAAATCGACTTACATAATAAGTAAAAATAATACTGCATTATGGGAAAATTTCTTATTTTAATATGAAATATAAAAATTTCAACATTATTAAAATAATTATTTTGGAAATTTTTTTTATATTGTTGAAAAAATTAATTATTTGTTATAAATTAATTTTCAAAAAGAAATTTAAAAAGAAAAACCTTCATTTTAGATCTTGAAAAAGTTTTGTAAGTAAACATTCTAAGACCAAAGAACATTAGCTTAGGTATTTAGGGGGGTGGGGGGTGGTTTGGATATTTTTGCATTAAATTAAATTTTTCATTATAAGATATAAATTTTAAATAAAAAATTATTGGCAATACCATATTCGTAGTAATTATTTGTAATTTGTTCGCAATTTTTTTTTTTTTTTTTTGGAAGAAAATATAAGAAATTAATCGAAATAAATTTGATTTTGAAATTATTTAATTTCGAATGCATTCATCTCATTTGATTAATCTTGTATTGGTATGGAAAAAAAACAAACAACCTACAGTATTTATGTGCAATATTTGATAGTGTGTGTAAGGGTAAACTCATACAGAAATTCTAAACAGTTTATTTTGAGATATCAACACAATCTATTTCACATATATATAAAATATAAATACAAGATGATATATAATCAGTAGTACTGTATACAATCATGTATATAAGAAGAGAATGATTTTCGAATACTCGTGTTGCAAATCTATGCATACACACATGTCCATAGAAGAGTGGCACATTATAGTATAGTATAGGATAACTAGTAATATTTTGTTATAAATTTGTTTGCTAAATTATAATATTTTCATTTGCACTCACCTTACAATCAATTATTTAATTTCGAAAAAAAAGGCTAAATGTTGTTGAGTGTATCAAAACCAATTGAAATTACAAAATGTCACGAAAATTTGTGCGTCTCTTTTAATATTTACAAATATTCTCATTATGTTCTATAGCCGAAACGAAATACGAAAAACGTATTCCGTTTATTTCGTAACATTTTCATTCAAACACTACACTTTGATGATATTTTTTATTTTTATTTATAGACGAAATTATTTTCAGTTTATTTATATGTGTTAGAATATAGAATATTTTTTATGGATATACTATACATATGTATATATGTATATATATTTTTTTTTTAAAAGAAATTTATTCAATTTATTTATTATCCTTAAAAATGAAGCAAACAAAAAAATTGTTTTTATTATCCTTTAAATTAAAGAAGTAGACAAAAATTTTTTTTTCTTTATTATTATTATTATTATTATTTATTATTTATTTATTTATTTATTAAGTATTTATCACAAACTAATAAGAACATGAACTAATAAATAAGATAATTTTTAGTAGAGTTAATTTTTTGTTAATTAATTAAAGGGATCATTTTTATATCATAGTATGCACACTTTCACTCTATTAAAAAAAAAAAACGGCCATGATTTTAATCAATGAGAAAAATAAACAACATCCAAATTTACTAGATGTCAACAACAAAAAAAATGTATTTTCCCTTTTAAAAAAAAAAAAAACTCAAAAAAATTAAATAATAATAAAAGTTAAGAAATATCCTTTTTATATTATGAAACACCAAACTTCTACAAAAATTTTATGTCACTTTTCTTGAAATAATTTTGATGAAATTTTTCTTCTTTAAATTTTAATTCACTTTTAATTTTAAATTAAATCAACAAAAAAAAATTGAAATTAATGAAAGAAAAAAAAAGTTCCTTCTTTTTATAAATACGCAATATAATTTATAATTTTTCCCTTTATTTTATTTCTCAAATAAATTATTAATGAATTCTACTATAAACAATTTAAATACATGTGCATTCTTTATTTATGCACCTATATTAGAGTATATAAACGATTTAACAAAAGTGTAAATACACCATCAACCAGAAATAGGAGAGAGAAAATATTTAAAAAAAAAAAACAGCATCGACTAACTTTCATACTGTATGTAATATGTTTAAATTTCTAAATGCATTACGAAAATCAATATTTCTATAATGCAGAAGGATATGCTACCTTTTAAAATATCCTTTTCTTTGTTAAAAAAAAACTAACTTTAATTTCTTCACTTTTGCTGAATTTATTCAATTTAATTAAATATTAATAAATAAATTTAAAATATAACATTTCAATTTTGAAAAGAAAAAATTAACAAAAAAAAGCACATTTTTAATATGCATAAATGCATATAAAAATTTTTACTTTTTTAAAAAAAAAAATTAATAATTGACTTATAAAACGCATTATACAATGTCCTTTTTACAATAAATGCCAATGTCAGTCAGCATGATTGCATGGAAAATTCTTGCACTTTTTTGCATTACCAATTCTGATTTTCTTTTATTCTACTTCAAAACTGGAGAAATTTTTCTTCCTTACTAATTTTTGACAGTTCTATAGAAAAGGATTTCTTTCTTATTAAATATTTTTAAATTTATATTTATTAATTTATCGGTAATCCTTTTTTTTTAAAGTTATTATCGAATAGAAAAATAACCCAATTTTTTTCTAGTAAATTTTATTAAAAGAAGAGAACTTATTGCAAATATTTATCAACTTTTATAGGAAATTGAGGAAAAAATAATTATTTTTCGAAAATCTTTGCATATAGAAAATTTATTATGTAAGATATTTTCAAGTTATTTCTTATAAAAAAAAAAATCAGCTGTTGCCTCCCAAACTGTATTTGTCAAAAGTAATTTGAATATTTTTTTCAATTTTTCTTCTTTCAAAAAAAAATATAAATATTCCAAAAAAAAGGATATATATTCCGTATATACAATAATTTGATTGTTGATTATTTTTTTTGTGAGCTTTAAGTTTTCTTTAATTGTATAATTGATTAAGAACATACACGTTTGCATATGCTGAATGGTTTGTTTGTTCTTTTCCTTATATATTTATAATTTGTAATTTCAAAAAAAAAAAAAAACATTAAAAAAAGTAGTCAAAAATGATATAAAATTAAAAAAATAAATGCTCGTTTTGTCGAGGGAACTTTATCTCAGGATATATAAGGCAAATTTACAAACTTTAGAAAAATATTAAAATATCTTCTCCTTTTTTGAATAGTTAGAGCTTTTTTTTTCCTTACTAAAATTTTAATTTTCTTTTGGTTATTATTATTTAAAATAAATAAACACTTTTATATACAATATATATGAAAACTATCACGCAACGTCAACATAAAAATACTCTCATAGTACGGGATGCTGTAAGATGATAAAGTCTCTCTTGTCTCTCTCATAAACAAAATTAAAAATATAAATTCTTTTAGACTCATCTTCTCTATCACATACTGTATATTTTATATAAATATTCTCTTCTTCCTGTTTCAATTCCCTTTTCCCTTTCAAAAAAAAAAAAACTAAAAACAAGAACACATTATTATTTTCTTATTTCATATACCCGTACACATATATGAATACTATTACTACTATAATAGTAGTTTAATTTAAATAAATAGTTAAAATTGTCTAGGACTTTTTTTTATTTTGTTTTTATATAATTTTGATTCTTCTGTAAAAGTCACTAATACTAAAAATTTAGACTATTACAAAATGCAACTAATTGGAGAACGTAAAAAAAACAAGTATTTTTATTTTAAGGATCAAATATAAATTCTGAAAACACATGTCGTAAGGATAATATATTATATGATATTTTTTTTTATTTTCCTCATAAAATTTTACACTTTTAATCACAAAAAGTTTTTGGCAATAAAATTTATATTTTTTTTTGTTGTTGACAAAATCACATAAGAATTGAAATTTTTTTTAAAAAATATTCTTCTTTTTTTTATAACGCATTTAATGTCACATTTTCAATTAATTTCTTCATTAATATTCATTTTTGTAATAAAAAAAAAACCATATTAATAATAATAATAATAATAATAAAAATATATTATTGTAAGTTATAATAAGAATATTAATAATTTTGAAAATAGTAGCAATAAAAAAGGATATATAACAATAATATGAATCACTTTTATTATTAATTTTTTTTAAAATATTCTTACTGTTATTATTATTATTATTATTATTATTATTAATATTATTGTTATTATAGAAAAACTGACATCTGCATATAAGAGGAAGGAACACACGACGAATACAAAGTTTACGAATGCGATGGGAACGAAAAACTATAGACCGACCGCAGCCAAGTAAATCCTAACGCGAGTGCAAATAGTTGAGATGTAATGTGGGGCCGGTCATCGGTTGTTTTTTAATGACGACGATATGCCACTAACGGAACGTAGGCCAAGTAAATATTAACGCCAAGCAAAATCATACAATGATGCCGAGATTTGGATGCCAATGTTTACAATGCAGCACCATCATCACCATCGTCGGCATCAACCAACCAACCAACCCACCACCTATGAGATTACAATCAACACCATAGCCATAGCCAAACCGATAGTGTTGACGACGGACTGCGATGATGGTGATGTCGGTGATAAAGACAGTCTGTATAGAAAGAGCTTACTCCTCTTCCACAAGCGCATATCCTCAGTCTGAAATAACAGTACCGAAGAGCTTGCTCAATTCTGAATACAAGTGTGCACAATAATAGAGACAGCACACACAACAAGAGAATCTCGTCAAGAAAAGCCTAGGGGGTAGACAGAAAACAATAAATTATTGCTGTTTAAGCAGGAGCGAGCAGCATTTCTCAGGAAAGTTCCGTAAATAACTGTAGCAGCACCAATTCAAATAAATGCGTTCAACTTTAGCTGCAGTGAAAATTACGCCAGGAAAATTCAAAAGTTTTTAAAAGCGCCAAATAGCCAAAATAAACTTTTTTCCTCTCACAACGAAACTTTTCCACTTTTCCCACAGTTTCTCAATATTTCCGTTTTAAGAAAAATTTCCTTTTTTTTTTTATTTTTATATTTAGAAAAAAAAACATGTTCTCCCTATTTTTAAGAGAATATATTATATATTTTTTAAAATTTTGTTTTAAAGGTAAAAATCTTTTTAAAAAATTTTTACCTAAATTTAAAAAAAAAATAATGGTTTTAAAGAAATTTTCGTATTTCATTTTATATTCAAAAATTTTTTTACTCCGATGCTCTTTTTGAAAAGAAATATGTTAATTCAAATATCAAGAAATAAACTTACCATATTTTATATAATAAGTACTTAATATAGTTTTGTGGTGGTCCTATTTGTAATATAAACTATCGAAAATTTCTTATATGTAAGAGGTCTGTTCAAAAAGTATTGCGAATTTTGAATTTCCGTTTTTTGTCCCATTATGTTGGTACTAATGTCTCTCACTTATGCCAACAAGTTCGGCCATTTTGAATGTTCAGTTAATTTTTGACAGCTGCTTTGCTTGCACGTGTTTTGGCTCGTCTTCGATTTTTGCCCATTCCAAAAAAATGGATCAAAGAATCTGTTTCGGGAACAAGAAAAAGTCACAGGGGGCCAGATCTGGGGAATACGGTTTTGGCCAAAAATTTGCGCACAAGCAACGATGCGTGAACAGGGGCGTTATCATGGTGCAAACGCCAATTTTTGTTCTTGCACAAATCCGGGCGTTTCTGGCGGATTTTTTCGCGTAACTTGCGCATAACTTGAAGGTAATATTCCTTATTGACCGGTCTGCCCTGTGGCAAGAACTCATGATGCACCACGCCTCTGCATTCGAAGAAAACTGTAAGCAAAACCTTCTCATTCGACCGAACTTGGCGCGTTCCTTTCGGTCTTGGCTGGTGCGGCAGCTTCCATTGGGATGATTGAGCTTTGATTTCAACGTCATAACCATAAATCTATGATTCTTCACTAGTTATGACCCTCTGGGGCAAATTTGGTTCGTCGCGGACAGAGTCCAACAGCTCCTTAGTAATGTTAACGCGATGCTGTTTTTGGTCGAAAATGGGCAAAAATTGAAGACGAGCCAAAACACGTGCAAGCAAAGCAGCTGTCAAAAATTAACGGAACATTAAAAATGGCCAAACTTATCGGTATAAGTGAGAGATATGAGTACCAACATAACGCCACAAAAAAATTAAAAATCAAATACACGTAACCAGCGGAAATTCAAAATTCGCGATACTTTTTTGTATATTATAAGAATTACCGTTAAGTCTGAGCAAAGTTGAAAAGAAAACTTTCAAAAAAGTTTAAATAGGTATAAATTAATTTGTATTAATATATGTTAGAAAATATCCTGAAAGATAAATTGTGTTTGGTATTTTTTATTTGTATTCTTAACAGTGTATTCTTAACGTAGTCTGACAACTTTTATGTGACGCCATTTTTGTTAACTCTCATTCTGTCAGTTGATATTTGACAGTTATGGAGAGTGAACGCGGTAGAACTATTATGGGACATTGTAACCTTCATTAATATATAATTATTGTAAGAAAACATTTTGCAAAAGTAGTTCATTAAAAACTATGACGCTCAGAGAGTTAGATTAAAAATTGAGTTGGTATAGAGCCTTCACATTTCAGTGTTTATAAAGAGTTTTTCAATAGATACGCCTAATCTTTGACAGCCTATTACTTTGACGTTTCAAATCATAACGCTGTAATGTTTTTACATTCGTAATTTTTATACCAACCATTTAACCATAAAATGCTACATGATTCAATAATGCTTAGTGATAATTTATTATAAAAATCGAAAATCCAAATATACGAACAGACCTCGAACAGATTTCGTAAATATGGAAAAAATGCAACTTTATGCAATCATCAATCGAATGCATGCATAAAAAGCTTATTCTTAAATTCTATTACATATTCACTATTTTTTGTCTTTATTTTTATGATGAAAAATATTTTTAAGCATAACGAACATTTCCGATTTATAAGAAAAACATTCTAAGAGAATTTTCATTTATCGAATATAAAATATTTTAAATATAAATTTTTTTTGATTATTATCATAATTTATAAATAACAGTAATTTAATTAAGATAATTTTATCTAATTTAATACATTTTTGATTAAATAATTAGAAATTAACCAATCTACTTTTTTAACTACGAGTATAAGACCAAATTTACAAATTTGGTATATCATTTTCTTGAAAAAATATAATTTACGAGATATTTTTTCTTATATCATTATCTTCTCGATAATAATTATATTGTTTGGTTTTTTTTTCAACTATTTTGCAATCGAAAATCTTATGTAAATTGCTTAAATTTTCCAACAACAAAAAAATCATATACAACAAAATCAACCAACATTAAGTTATCATTTCGAAACAATAATAAAAAGTCTTTGATCAAGAGAAAATCAAGTCACTTTATCTTATAAAGTACAAATATTACTGAAGTTCACCTGTTATATTATTTCAAATCGTCTACAGATGAAAATATTAATAAATGTGCTCGTACATTTTATATTCAATTCAAAGAAATTTTTGTATCAACTACATACATACTATCGCATAGAAGTTGAATAAGGAAAAACAAATACATTTTTATGGTTGAATACGAGTGAGTATATTCCTATGATCCATTGCGAAAATTTTAAATTTATTTTAAACCCAAAAATAAATTAACGAAAACCATACATACACACATACATATATGTACATTTGTAGTTATTTACGAATGAATTCTAGTAAATACTGACAAGATAGTTTAAATCGACAACGGATAGTATTTACCAGATGATGATAGTCTTTAAGATCTAGAAAATTATTGTATTGTAACATATATACACGTAACATATATGACAAAAGAAGCTTTTTCTTTAAGAAAATTTTTAGTTATTATTGACTAAATTGGTTAATACAGATTGTGTCTAGGCCAAAGTGGAAAAAATTCTTAGAATTAAAATAAATTTTCTTATTTTCAGTTAAAAAAAATTTCGTAGAATTCGAAATTGTTTAAATTTTTTATTTGTAAAGAAAAACATAATTTCGACTAATAGAAATGCGATGATTTAAATTATTCTATTTTATTTCAAAGACAGTGTGTGATTAATATACGTTTTTAATCTAAAGTTTCCTTAAATTAACGAATTGTCATTTAATAGAAGATGATTATTTATATTTAGTATTTAAATTATCTTATAATTGTATATATTTCCTATTATATAACTTAAATGGATTTAACTGTAAAAATACTTATAGTATAGGGTTGTCCGGAAAGTAATTTCGGTTTTTTTCTCTAAATATAAAACACGATTTTCTTATAGTGAATTAATATTTTAATTCAATTATAAGAAATATTGTCCAGTCTGATCCAAAATACCCTTTGCTATTTTTATGGCAGTAGCATGATTCCACGCTCATAAAATTTTTGTTCTTTGCTGGCAAAAAAACTGATGCAAGTGATTTTTGACCTCCTCATTTGAATTAAATGTTTTACCATCTAAAAATTTTTTGAAGAGATCGCAACAAGTGATAATCCCATCCAAGCTCTAAAACCTTTTGCCGAATGGTCAAACTTGTATGTGATTTCGCATTATCCTGTTGGAACACTATACCTTTCCTATTGACCAATTCTGGCATTTTTTCTTTAAGTGAATCATTCAATTTGTCCAACTGATCATAGTACACTTCAGAATTGATCGTTGTGTTACTCGGTAAAAGCTCAAAATAAACGATTCCTTTGAAATCCCACCAAACAGATAGCATAACCGTTTTTTTTTATAAATATTGGCTTTCGTAGACTATCCATTTCTCGTCCCCATTGATGAGATGCTTCAAAAATGGATCTCACAAACGTCAATGTGACGGCATAAAATTTTTTCCGTAAAAAGATGAGGAACCCATATGTTGAGCTTTGAGATTAAACCTAATCATTTGAAATGATCATGAACAGTCAAAATCGATAAATTTAATCTCTCAGCGATCTCAGAAGTTGTTATTCACCGGTTTGCATCATCAGCTTCAACTGACCTTCCAGAACGTGGTGCATCTTCAAGATCAAAATTGCCGGTTCGAAATATTTGCAAACCATTTTTGGCACTTAACACATCTTCTCCATACACATCGGATAATTTTCTTTTTGCTTGAACAGCATTTTTATCTTTTCTATATTGCTTAAAAGGGTATGCAACCAAAAACTACTTTGCAGAATCAATCAAATTTTTACACAAGCAAGCCTTGATATGTCATCTGTAAAAATACATATAATTATGCGGCTAAAGTGTGAAGTTGGTTGTAAAAAAATTCAATTAATTCCTCTGTTGGGAAAAAACTTTCCGGACAACCAAATATATAGATTAGAATTGCCCCAAAGGACTGATAAGATAGAAAATCACCTACATTTAAGGGTATTTTTTAAAAAGTTTTTCAAAAGAAAAAAAAACTTTTTTATTTATTAAAAATTAACTACATTATTAAGATTAATTTTATGAAAACTCTGAAAGAAAAAATTCTTTTTATTTTTCTATAAATAAAAATTAAACATCATTCGACCAGAAATCTAAATGATATAATACTCAATATAAATGACGGTTCTTTAAGGAAAATACAGACAACTTTATCCATCATTCAACGAAGAAAATAGAATGGTTTGTACGAGTATAACTAAACTGTAGATATTCAAATGAGACACAATTAAATATATAGAAAATTTACTTTAAATAGAATTTATTTTTGTTATGATTGTAAAATAAGTGCACGAAATTACGTGCATTGTAGTAGAGGAGTGCATCATGCAGTTGATAAACATGTTCACTATTAATATTTTGGTCACTCGTCGTTCAACTTCTTAATGTTGGATTCTTTTGCACTACTGCACTCCAAAAGAATGAAATTATATATTTGATTTGCACACAATTCGCTTGTTTTTGAATGCGCATTGCATTTTAATTGTATCGTTGTAATTTTATTTGGTTTTTATGCATTTCTCTTTTGTCTTCTGAATACCTGACCATAGAAAATTTGTTATGTTTAATTTAACATGACACTAACGATATTTGTACTAATTTTAGATTAAAGGCATTTTATCATTTATACATATGCATAAATATGTACATCCATATATATATATATTGTATATATATGAGAGGATAAATTTTTTCTCTAAGAAACTATAAAACCAATTTAATTGCAATACAATCAAATAATTCGTTATAAAATTAAATGAAAAAAATATATTACATTAAAATATTTGTTTAAATTAAAAAAAAAAACTGTACAATAATGTGGTGATTAATGTAGGCTTTCCTTAATTTTAAATCCAAAAAATTTTGTTTTTTTAAAAATAGAGTAACTTTTTTAAAATTCTGTCTTTTTAAATTTTATAGTGCCTATTATCGTGGTTATTGTACTAACGGTTATGTTAACATCTTTTAAAAATAATAAGTTATTGGAAGATTTTCTAATCATTTTTTATGCAAAATTCTTTAAAAACCATTTCAGATTTTTTTTTAAATTTCTTCTAACATTTTTTCCATCGCATGGAAACTGCATAAAAGTCTTACCACCACCACCAATCATAAAAAGCTCTTCTTATGAAATTAGTTTTTTTTAAAAAAATAATTATTTTTATTTTTGTTTATTAAATAAATAAGAAAATATCCTTTTTTTTTAATAATAAAAATAAGTGTATTTTTTTAATATATAATATTTAATAAATGATTTAAAATTGATCAAGTGAAGAGAAAAATATGAAAACATACACTAAGCTTTCGGTAGAAGCTTTTAATTGAACAAACATATTTATTCAAAAACTAAAACCATAAGCGAATTGTGTCCGCGCTAAATGGTGAAATTACTAATACTGTGGTGGATTTATTTAAAAAAAAGCATTTGTATGGATTTAAGCATTTTTTCGAAAAAGTTTTTGTTTGTTTGAGAGGGAAAGGTGCCTAGGAGGGGCCCATAACCAAGGACGATATAGTACATTGATTTTAATAAAATTTTACACTACACAAAGTGTTAAGTATCACCTTTCAAATGTGCATTTAATATTGTTACAATGCTACTAGTTGTTACTGAGTTATTTGCTTTCAACTCCATGTGTCAGAAAACGCCACGAACTTTTTCGACTAATTAATATTATCAAAGCCGATTTATCTGAATGCTATTTAGAAGTTACCGAATTTTCATTTTATCCTATAAAATATCATTTTAGATTTTTTCGAAAAAGTTTTTGTTTGTTTTCGAGGGAAACGTCACAAAGCCAAGAGGTGCCTAGGGGCCCATAATTAAGCACGACCGATCGTGAGGCTATTTGGCTCCACACGTATGACGGTTCAAATCATCAAATAGATGAAGTTGGGAAAAAGTTATTTTATTAATTTGGATAGAGGAAAAGTATTGACTATATTTTGTGTAGTAGATAAGTATGTGTAAGTTGGTTGAAGTCGGAGGACTAGAGTAGTTGGATGGGAGCAGTTCAGTTTTTGGAGAAATCCAACTCGGAAAGAAGCGCGCGCTCTGTTGCGTCAGACGAATGCGACAAGATGGGCAGATAGGATGTCAACGATTACTGAAAAGAAAGTCGTGCATGATGGGCGGTATGACCAATATGAATTCTGAACAATTTTCTTACCTAGAATTACGGATTAATTGCGTCGAGTAATTTTCCCATTGGTAGTTGTCATGAGATGAGTGGATTGCCGCGAATACTGTGGGTACCAGACTTATATATATTCATGTCCGATCCAAATTCTGAGCAGTTTCGTTGGCCAACTTTTTGGTAAGGCTGTCGAGTAGATTGGTTGAACAATGGTTGTCTAGTCCGTGTATCTACAAATGGGTCATTTGGTTAGCAGGTGCCGAAAGTTAGGAACTGCCGTGAACATGACCTGTAACCTAACGCAACTCAACACTCCTGTTGTTAAGCAGGTTACATCGAATATTGTTGAGAATAGGATCACTCCATAGGCCATAAATGGCTTCCATGGCTGTATGGTTGTCACTGAATATAGTGGATGTAGGAGTCATCTATCTCCTATATTCTAGGGGTTAGATGGCTCCCATATTCACTATATTGAAGGGCTTCCATGGCTGCATGGCCGCATCTGGCAAAACAGCAAGTAATCATTAAGTACGTCTAGCTGCCATAGGAAAAGAAATTAGTATTTACCTTTTTGTACCTGTCCAGAGATGTCGACACTGGCCAGTCCACTCTCAACCATGGTATCCAGTCAGGATGAGAAAAGGAAGTTTGGAAATTCAGAGTGATCTCCTTTAAGATGAGAGATTATCATTGAAAGGGAAGATAAATTTCTTTTGTAAAGAAGGGTAAATATTTTGTTGTTTTAAGACGTTATGAAAACAATAGTCAAAGGAGCAAAGGTTTTTTTACAGTAAATTAGTACGGGACTTGGGAGGTAATGCGAGATGTGTAATGAATCCACTTTCTATGTTCTATGTACTCACTAGACAGTCTCATAGTATATTCTCACACATAAAATGAACTAATAGAGCACTGTTCCGTCAGACACAAATAGAGGGTATCGTGAGTAGAGATAAGCGGCATAAAGCTAATGACAACCACATGAAAGAAGCGGACAAGGACTGAATATATATGTATAAATATTAAAGAGGGTTGTGGAAAGACAATTTTTTAGTTTGTGAGTTATTTTCAACAATATATTGGTTAGTCGAAAAAGTTCATGGCGTTTTTTGAGTAAAATAGAGATGCTTAAATGAGACTGTTAAAATCTATTAATTCAAATCAATTTTTCGCCATTTATCGGGCAAAGCCATGATTCCATCAGCATAGAAGTTCTGTGGTTTCTGGTTGAATCCAGCTTGGTTCTGCAGAGACCCAAACAAGTAGTAGTCTAAGGGTGCTATTGCTTAATGGTGGATGCATCAAAACTGAATTAATCAAACAAACTATCTTAATTTTTAACAAGTCATCAAAGATGTATTCGGTCGAGTTTTATTGATCAATTTTGATCAATAAAATTGGAGAGTTTTTCGGCAGATGGTGCATGGCCGCCCACAGAGATCTGTGGCCGGCCCCGCCATCTGGAATATGATGATGAACGGTCTCTTGGTTCAGTTGGAGGAGACCGGTTGCGGTGTGATCGCATATAAGGATGATCCTCTGCTTCTGGTTGAGGGGGAGAGTAGGTATGCGGTAGAGACAGCGGGAAGCCGGTATATGCAGATGGTGTCTGAATAGGGGAACAGAATGGGAGTGAAGGTTTCAGAAAGAAAAACTGTGTGTATGTTGTTGAGAGGTTTTTTGGTGCCCAGTAGGCCGCTCAATATTCGTTTAGAGGCGATCGGGGTTCGATACGCGCGGGACGTACGTTACCTTGGAGTAAAGTTTGGAAAGAGGCTGAACTTTCGGCCTCACTTGCAACATCTAAGGGGTTGCATGACTGGTTTGGTTGGCATGCTGGTGCGAGTATTTCGCAAAGAATAGGGACTTCCAGAGCGGTAAAAGTCCTATACGAGAGTGTGTTTGTTCCGTGTGCTATGTATGCTTCATGAGTATGGGGTGACATTATGTGCTACTAGTATACAAGAGTAGGCATAAAATCAGTTCAGCGTCTGACTTTGAATGCATGTTTGAACGTATGGAGAACCGTGTCAACCGAAGCGATGTACGTTCTCATGGGAGAAATTCCATGGTACCTGGAGGTGCTGCGTGGAAGCATTCACTACCGTCTTCGGTAGGTTATACCGCTTGCTGGTTGTCCGGTTATGATTGAAGAGGTTCAGAATTTTAGCCCACGCCAGCGGTGTGAACTGATCTTAAACAGAATGTATGAAATTTAGCAACGTTGATGGGATGAGAATGTGAATGGCAGATGGACGCACATGTTCATTTCGAATGTGTACTTTGTGTCTGCGTATGGATTTGAATTCGGTCTGTACCTTTGGTATTTACTCACGGGACATGACAGTTTGAATGGGTTCCTGTACGGACGTGGTCTGGCTGCGGAGGCTAGATGCCCTTGTGGGGCGGCGGAGGAGATTGTCGAGCACCTTCTAATTGATTGTGGCCTGTACGGGGATTTGCATGATTTAGGTGCACGTGAAATCGTGGTGAATGCTGTGGATGTAGGTGGAGTATTAGGTATGAGAGAATGGTATGAATGCCTGAATAGATTTGTCGTGGCACTTTTTGAGAGCAGAGCGAGAATGGTGCGTAAATGAGTGTGTAAATGACACATAAGATAACTAGAATCTGGTGAAAAACCGAGGTCGATTCCGGGACAAGATTCCTTATTGTAGCTCAATGAGCGGAGTATAAACCGAAGTACTCTTAAAAAAAATGATACTACGGGAATCAGAGTGCCCCATGGTTTTAAAACACACTGTGCCCGATAATGATGAGGCGCCTTAGGCAGCAACGTGGTAGCTGTGGTTAATACCCATATCGTGGGTACGGTCTCCGGATCGCCTGCGGGAGATACTGGTAATTATCTCTGATGCTGTCACTGCTTATCACAGTATAGGCCTCACCACTAACAGTTGGAGTAATCAGCTTATAACTGCCAGTAATGGTGGTGCGTTGATTGAGCGTAACTCAATCCCTATGGTCGTAGGAGGCTCGTGGTTTTATGTTTAATGACAGATAAGTCACGTTAAAAAATATAATTTTATTGATCAATTATAGCTATTTTCTCTCATTTGTTTGGCGTAATCTCTCGAATTGCTCATAGTACAGTATCTAGTTAACATTTTGACCGAAAGATAGCAGTTCATAAAGAGCGATTTTCTTCCAGTCCCACCATACATACAGCATAACCTTATTTAACATCAATCCTAGCTTTTGAATTGTTTATGATCGTTCGTCTCTCTTTTTCCATTATTTCTTTCGAATTATATTCTCACTTTTCATCGCCAAATGTGATTCGCTTCAAAAAAATGACACGATTTCATTGCGCTTCAACAGCGTATCGTAGATGTGACAAGTCTTTCACACACAATTCATGAGACACTCAAACATAGAGTTTCTTTTTGAACCTAGCCTTTCGCAAATGGTTTCAAACGATTTGATGATGAATGTGTAATCCATAAACTGTGTCCTGACTGCTGATTTAATTTTTTCCGGAATTTCATTAATTTTTTCGCTAACTGACTGACTAGACCGGAGCTTATCTTTCACATTGAAATTTCCAGAATGAAAACGAGTGAACCATCAACATCTTCACCATAAATCCCATAAATCTTTTTATAAGCCTGCCAGACACTGTCACCTTAGTCGAAGTGGTATTGTAAAATATATCGAATTGTCTCTTTATTCTGGTCCATATTTGAACTTAATTAAATAACTTTTAATATAGAATATCGATTTTAATAAAATTTTATACTACACAAAGTGTTAAATAGTACCTTTCAAATGTGCATTTAATATTGTTACAATGCGACCAGTTGTTACTGAGTTATTTACTTTCAACTCTATATGTTGGAAAACGCCACGAACTTTTTCGACTAATTAATATTATCTGAATATAATTTTGCATTTTTCCGTTATGGAAAACAATTTTTTTCATTATTTTCCTAACATAAAAAAGAAGATAAACTCATCATTTTTGATTATTATTAATTATTTCAATAGTCAAAAGTCTGATCATGACCAATCTCTCATCGAATATAATTTCTCATAATAAATAAAGTTAAAAAACTCAGTACTGTTATAATGCTTCTTAATTAGACCAATCTTGGAATATGCATCAGCAGTTTGATCGTCCTATGACGGCACACATATTAAGCCTATTAAATTGGTACAGAAAATTAATTTTCGGATTAATTTGCCTAAAATGCCTACACTTGAAAAGTTTCTGATTTAGTCTATATTCACCGACTTTTAAACTCAAAAGATGACTGTCAGCATTTTGTAAATATGGTTTCAAGTTCAAATAGCTCCGATATTCACTAGTGTGCCGCATGGGAGAATATTTGGACCCATCTTTTACAACTCAAATCCAACTAGAGAAGAGTGCCTACCTCTTCTATATGTCAACTCTTCTACATCTTATTATGGATTCCATATACTGATTAACCGTATGTCCGTTTTTATTACTTCTAAGGACTTTTTGAAAATACTCCTTTTTTCTCTTGAACCTTTAAATCGAATTTGTGTTACTCGTATTATTTTTTTTCTAAGAATGATACAATACAATCGATTTTAAAATCTCTTTCCATCTGAGCTGAATCTAATTTGTTCGGTAAATATTTGGATGTGTGTGAAATTCTAAAAAATTAACAATATATAAATGATAAAATCAAAACCATTACTTTTTAAATAATTAAAATTATATTTATCCTTTTTGTTTTATATACCATACATATATATATATATATATATGTATATATATATATATATAAATAATACAATTCGCTTATATATTATACTAAATGTTCAAAAAATAATTAAAATTATTGATGTACTTCAGAAAAAGAAGAAGAAGAAAAAAAACAAAAAATAAATAAGAGTGCCTCTTTTAATCAATAATTAACATTTCACATTAACATAATAATATAGTTTTTTTTTTCTTTCTTTCTTTAAAATTAATTTCATAATTTTTATTAATTTTTTTTTAGCTGTTTTTATTTATACATTTTTCTTTGATTAAAATTTCCTTTTAACAACTAAATATACTGAAAATCATTTTTTAAGCATATTTTTTTTTGGAGAGCTAATTTAATGTGGTGTGATTAGTGATGATTTTCGGTTAAACTATGTAAATGGTCCACATTGCCAGTAGAATGTTCGTGCTCGTGCTCGTGACTATGATCCCCGCCACCATGGCTATGTCCATGTTTACCTTGTGCTGTGAAATCAAAAAGAAAACACCAAATTAATATCATATTAAAAAATTCAATCAAATAAAATTGAAATAAATTCTATATATTTTTTTTATATGTTATGTGAAAAACTCACAAACAAGTGCATGCATTGCCAACATAAAACAGAAACCGCAGCATGTGGCGAATAGTTGTAATAATCCTCGACTATTAAAATTACGTTCACGAATAAGGATCTTAAAGAAAATCACATACAGTAATGTTCCGGCGGCAAGAGCTTGAAGAAATGCTGTTAAAATTAATAGAACATTGTTGGAAGCTTGTTTGCCTGATTCAGTGGCACATATTACGGTCCCAATACCAATACCAATAGGAGTGACTATTGAGAATGTTACAATATATATAAATATGATGATTGGTTTAAATTTAGCAGCAACCAGTTCGATGCCCACACAAAAGATGATAACAAACTTGTGGGTACCTATTGCCAGAAATAAATACCAAACACTAGAAAAATTCTCTTCAAGGCCTAGCGTTAGCCCTTCGAACAGAGCGTGTATTGACAGAGCGAATACGGCGAGCAGGTCACGCATCATACCGCGAAAAGTGGTATTATTATCGAAATCTGATCCTAACTCTTGATGGCCAACATCCAAAAGCGAAGCTGACGAGTTGGCAGGAGTTGTGGCGACTGCAGAAGATGACATCGGAATGTGATCGCTACGCAAAGCGGTCATTGCACTTGCTTCGAAAATTGATAAAGGACACTCCATTGGTAAGGATTCTTCTGGATGTTTGGGCGGCACTGGCATATGATTGTCAAATAGACAAGTGTTATTTGTTCCTCCATTATTATTGTCTGGGCTGCCAATATTGGTACATTTCCGAAATGACAATGTTCTATGCAAAATAAGCTCGTTATGACCTTTCGGACGGTGAATGACCAAGTGGACTATCTCTTCAAGGATGTATACCAGAAAGAATCCGCAACATATTAAAACTTCGGACATTTGAATACCGAGATCATCAAAAATATTACAAACAATATCGCGTTCTTCGAGCATTACAAATGTTAGACGCACTTCCGGATGCAAGTGTACAAATGACGTAAAAAATAGCACACCACCACCAAAGCATAGCATAAAATTCATCACATCATCGAATAGTATCTGATTTTTTCGGGTCGAACACATCCGTCGGAATGTCATAATCCTTTCCAATAGAATTGGTAGACAACCCACCGTTATCGAAACAAAACCAATTATTATCAAAATAATCACTTTCGCAATACCAATATGCTCGTTCATACTGTCACCGTCCATTATCTTCCGTAACAACACAATTTCACTGGATAAAATTTAAATAATTTACAAATATTCTTAATAGTTTTCAACAAATAGTTTCAAGTTCAAGCAAAGAATTTCTTTTCCAAATGCAATGATAACTTTAAAATGATTACAATATTATCCTAGATCTATTTTAGTTTAAATCA
Source organism: Atherix ibis (assembly GCA_958298945.1). NCBI lineage: Eukaryota > Metazoa > Arthropoda > Insecta > Diptera > Athericidae > Atherix > Atherix ibis. The sequence continues at coordinate 33,284,699 of OY282610.1, read as the reverse complement.
AAATGCGTAAGTATCCTTTTCAGTTTAAAAAAAACCAATCCACAAACAAAATAAAATGTTCACCAAGGTGATAGGATTCGTACAAGGATGTGCCTACCACTAATCGAAGCAACAATTGAATTTTATCGGAATTCGATTAATTTTTTTTCGGTTTCCTTTTAATAGTTTATATTATTTGTTCCTTATTTAATGGTATTCAACTTAGAATATTTAATTTTTTTAAAAGTCCTTTTTTTTGCTGTTTATAAAAATACTTTGAAAAATTATTAAAGCATATTTGAAAAAATTATAAATTTTTAATTTTCTTATAAGATACGAAATTTTGCTAAAAATCATTTTTGTTTAAATAATGTAAAAAAGCCGACATTTTGGAAAAAAAAACAATATTTTTATATTTTTTTTTTTTTTTTTATTTATTTAGATATTTACAACTACAACATAGTAATAAGCAAATTTTTGCAATAGTATTAATTAACTTGATAGGTTGTGGGGAGTAAACATCCAATGAAGTTCCTCCTGCTAGCGTGTGTTTCTGTTAGGCCTCAGTATTTAAGTAAATCACGCGACCAGTGACGCTTAAGTCTTCGATGGGTATTTCTAAGGAAGGAAATGGAGGATAGTTCTTGAACAAGAGAATTATTATGATTGAGGACACGGGAACGGAACTTTTTATAGCGAGATACAGCCACGTCAAAAACAAATTTGTTAACTTTAAGATCACGATGAATACAGTATTGCGAACATAAAAGGGGGCATCGACAATTGTACGGAGTATTTGTGATTGAAGGGATTGGATTCGTCGGGAATTAGAAGGCTTAGTAGATCCCCAGAGTTCTAGTCCGTATGTCCATATGGGTTTCAGTAAGGTATTGTATAACAGAACTTTGCTGTCTATAGTAAGTTTGGAACGTTTGTCTAGAAGTCGAAGTAGTTTTATGTATCGTCTTTTAAGTTCTTGTCTTTTAAGTCTTGTATGTGGGTTCCATGTCAAGCGTTTGTCTAAGTACAGTCCTAGATACCGAGCTTCGGTGTGTTGAGGTATGGCACTGCCATTAAGGTATATGGGAGGGCATGTCTCACGACGGAGAGTAAAAGTTACCTGGATAGATTTACGTTCATTGACTTTTATTCTCCATCTAGTAAACCAGTTCTGGAGGGTTTGGATTTGGATTTGGAGAGTTTCGGAAGCATGTTGGGGATTTTCGCTAGACGCAAGGCAGGCCGTATCATCGGCGTATGTAGCAAAGAAGGTATTAGGGCAGATTGGAATATCGGATGTATACATGTTGTAGAGGATGGGTCCAAGTATGCTACCCTGAGGAACCCCAGCCAATATCGGAGTGATATTGGACAGTTCGTTGGATTCATTTACTTGGAAGTGTCGGTCGGAAAGGAATGATCTTAGGATTAGGAAATAGGTAGAAGGAAGGAACCTCTTGAGTTTCCAGAGTAGACCCGGGTGCCAAACTCTATCAAAAGCTTGACTTATATCAAGAAACACACCGGGACCGTACTCTTTTCTTTCTAAAGAGGATGCAATGAAATCGACAACACGATGACACTGCTGGGTAGTGGAGTGTTTGCCGCGGAAAGCAAATTGGTGATTAGGAATTTAATTTGAAGATTCGAGTAGAGGATATAAGCGGCGAAGAAGGATTTTTTCAAAGATTTTTGAGAGAAGTAGAAGGAGACTTATTGGCATGTAGGAAGTGGGCTGGTTTATTGGTTTATTGGGCTTAGGGATCATTTTAATGATTGCAAATTTCCATAGGATTGAGAAATGTGTTGTTCTAAGGATGGAGTTATATATTGTGCCAAGGAAAACTATTGCTCTTTTAGGGAGTTGTTGGAGTATATTGGAGGTAATCAGATCATAGCCAGGAGCTTTATTTTTGGGAAGGAGCTTGATTAAATTGGCAACTTCGGAAGGAGTGATTGCCTTAGGGGGAAGACTCATGGGTAAAGGAATGGATAGTTCCGTCTCGATTGTAGTGCAATGAGTCCTGTCTAATATGTCCTCATGGTGGAGTAAATGTTTGTGCAAGGTGTTCAGCAAAAGCGTCTGCTTTATGTTTTTCCGTTTTGGCCCAGGTTCCGTCAGTTTTTCGTTTTATAATTTTAAACTATTTTTTAATATACTCATACAATGATACCTTTCGAAATATGAGTCTAGATTAAGCGTTGTGAACTTTTTGACGTATTGGGTCATGGTGCACCAAATCAATAGATCAAAATTGAACATGAAACTTTCGTTGATTTGCAACGTAAACAATTGTTATTCGAACTCAGGATATATTAATTGGTATGTAAATTAAATTATTTGATAACAGGTATCTGAAAATTTCTAGATACTGCCTGGATAGCTGTATTGTTTAAAACCTCTTCTTATTCCCCTGCTCTAATTCTTTGCATTGTCTTAATTAAGATAAAAGTACAAAATTATCCAAATTTCATTTTGAAAAGTAAAATTAAAAATAACAATCTTAAAATTAAAATTTATTTAAACTTTTTTTTAATTACATTATTTAGACTTTGCCATTATGTAAAAAATATTTTTAATATTGCAAGACTCGATTCTTTTGAGATAATTTCTGAAAGATTTGTTCGCATATTTGACCATTACTTAATGGAAACTTTGATGACTATCGGCGTAAATACAATTGCATAGCCCTTGTTATGATATCTAGTTAGGAAATTCATAAATTACTCCCTGGATGTTGGATTGGAAAGGGAAGGTATAAAAATTTGAAAATTAACGAACGTAAAGTTCACGGAGAACAAACTTACGAACTTTGCTTTGGCATGCTTGATGCTAGATTTATACGGAGATCATTGTGGACTCCATAAAAGGAAAAAAATAAAAGAAAAAAGTAAAATACAAAATTTAATTAAAAAAAAAAATTAAAAAAAACCAACGCCGAGGTATGAAAAGGAACTGGTCTATTTGCAGAAGGCGGGAGATGGGGGATTATGTTATGGTATAAAAATTAGGAAGGTGAAAATTTTAAAATTTTGAATAATGGAAGAAAAGAATATACAAAAAAACTTACAAGTGATAAATAGGATGGTAACTGACCGACGTCTGATATGGGGTCAGAAGAAATCAATAATTTTTGCTCAAAAGGGAGCAAAAGTAGATCTTTTGTTAAATTTTGTAATACATATTTGGTTTGACGGGAGTATGGCCAGTTACGAACATACTCAGAGAATATCTTACTTTGCTTTGGCATACTTGCCTGTCACACCAGACATAACAAAAAAAATCATGCTTTTACATAAATGAAAAAAATGTGGACACCCAAAGAAGGAGAGAAAAAAGTAAAAAAGTAAAAAAGAAAAAAACCAATGCTGTAGTGGAAAATAAACTTGAATTATTTAGGGGAGGGGGGAGGGTGTTAAAGTCTCAAAATTTGAGACCTTAAATACAAAAAAAACCTAGAAGTGATAACTGACCGACGTCTAATAAGATGGCAGTTGGCTTAGCTGTTCTGTCTCTTCCTTAGCATGCCCTAAAACCACCTATCGTTACTCCTTGGCCAAATATTTTTGGAGTGCCCCTAAATTAGCCACTATGTTCTCTATCACCACAACCTTTGTTTCAAGCAACTAAAGTCGCCAGACTGGGAAAAAATCCCACTTTGTCAAATCAAACGATCTTGGACGCAAATTGACATGAAATTACGTATGCCCCAAAACCACCCATCGTCCATTCTTGACCAAACATTTTTGGAGTACCCATAAAATGGCCACGATGTTCTCTATCAACAGATCCTTTGTTTCAAGCAACTGAAGTCGCCAAACCGGGAAAAAGTCCGACTGTGTCAAATCACACGATCTTAGAGGCAAATTAACATGAAATTACGTATGCCCCAAAACCACCCATCGCCACTTCTTGACCAAATATTTTTGGAGTGCGCTTAAAACGGCCACTATGTCCTCTATCAACAGATCTTTTGTTTCAAGCAACTGAAGTCGCCAGACTGGGAAAAACTCCGACTGTGTCAAATCATACCATCTTGGACGCAAATTGACATGCAATTACGTATCCTTGGAATTTTTTCCAGGCCATAAAAGGTCCAGGTTATTATAATGCCATAGAGCTGAGAATTTTCTTCATTTTCAAAGAAATACTAACAACTTCAGGCAGAATTTTTTTTTTCGCTGATACAATAGCATCTCCACAGTCAATTATGTATTTTCAGAGACCAATTTTTTATTTTTTATTTTTAATCTGATGAAGGGCTTTACTGATTTTACGTAAAATAGATTGGGAAATTTTTAAGTAGAGGTGCCACTGTGTTTTAGTTAAATTTACCAATCTTCATTTAACTTTTATCATATAATCAGAGTCTTTTATTCATATTTGGATATTTGCTGGGGACAGAACAAAAAAAAACAGTATAACAAAATCTAGTCACTGAAACGATAAATATGAAAGTATCTATATAATATTTTTAGCAATACTTACAAGTACACCAAAAAAAATACCTACAGTCAACAAAAAAATATTTTTTGTATACAATACGAAATAATCAACTAAGATACTCGCCGGAAAATAAATAATTGCACGAAAAATTAAATTTTTAATTTTAATTAAAAAATCAAATGCAGGTGAACTTATCTTACAGAAATACCTACAGTAAACAAAACAAAAATATTTTTAGACCACAATTACGAAATAATCAACTAAGATACTTGTTGTAAATAAAAAATTGTAGATAAAAATATGAGCAAATAATATTTATTCAGATCAACGGCAAAAAGAAACAAAAAAAAAACAATAAATTTTATATTCTGTCTTTATTTGAAATAAAATACTTCATATTAATTTGGTTTTTATTATTATTAATAAATAGCGAAAGTTTAACAACCCCATTAAGTGTTTGTCATACAAAGTAATAAGAAAAAAATATCTTCTAAAAATAACAATTGCAAAAAAAATTACTTCAGACAATCAGAAATTATTATCAAAAAATCATTATTATTTACCAGATTACAAAATATTTTCCAATTAAAGTCAAAAGTAACTAATACAAAATTAATCGATGTAAAAATTCCTTATGCCATATTTTTATTCAAATATTGCATAATAATTAAAAAATCTTAATTTAAATATTACTTAAGCTTATGGCCCTCTCCCGTCGTGAATTCATATCAAAGATATTTACTTGTTTTTAAGAGTAGTAAAATAGAGTTTAAATCACTCTGTTAGAAATAGAGTTTATATGAAGTGGAAGGGGTAGGGGGGGGGGGAGTTATAGGGTTTTGTTTATAGAATTTGTTAATTTTCGTTTTTTTTTTCTTCTTAAAATTTTATGTTATTTAAAAAAAAAATTAGGTTGTGTTTAAAAAAAAAAGGAAAAAAATTAGAAATTTCTTCGAATAGACTAGTGAGAAATAAATTCAAAACAGTGTCGTCAAGTGGTTTCAGCAAAGAGAGAACGAATGAGAGAGAATATTCGTTAAAGTATTTGGCATAGAAAAATGTTAACGAAATTTATGCATGGTTTTTTTTTTTTTATTTACATTTATTTTCATATCAAACCATGTTGTACGAATGTACAAATAGCAATATCTGAAATTGGATCATGTCAACGAACTTGTTGCATACTCATACCTCTTTAGCTAAAGATATCGCATTGGGATTGTTTTTTTTCTTCTTCTTCTTTTTACCTTCTTAATTACAAAATAACAACTTCCACATCCCCAGGTGAAATAGCATATTTATCGGCTCAATTAAATCGAATGAGTCAGTTCCAAAAAGAAAAACAATATTAATGAATGGAAAAAAATTAAATGATAGCCAGAAGAATAAAAAAACATACCTAAAAATAAGTACTACTAGACAGACATTTATACTATATTCGGAAAAAAAACTAAGGTAATTTTTGTATTCATATTCTGTTCATAGTTTAACGAAAATTTATTCGTAACTAAGTGTTATTAACCAAAATTGATCATATGGTATATTGTATGTATATGTTTTTTTTTTACAATCTTGTTTGGATTGTTTTCAATTTTCTTTCAGGTGAGATGTTATTTTCCATTCAATTTAATAATAAATAAAAAATTTAAAAAAAAACTTTTCACTCCAAATTGTATAACCCAAAACAACCTGTACGTATGTTAGTCATCCATCTCTTAGAAGAAGAAAAAATAAAATTGATTAACATTATTAAGGGGAACCACCTTATTAACATCATCATATCACGATGTTAGGAAATGACTTTTATCGGTGTTATTTTTTTGTGAGAAAAATTTTCTCTTAAAGTTTTTTTTTTCTTCTCACAAAATATTAATATAAATATATAAATATTTTTTATGTATATGTGAGTGGGGAAATATAGATAATTTCTAAAATTCACATGAGATTTCTATGGATTTCTCTCCATAATTAAAAGAATTACATCGAGTAATGAACATTCCAAGGATGATTTGGTTTTTCTCGCATCAGATAAAACGTGAAAATCTAAAAGCCATCAACTGATTATCAATAAATTAAATCCGACTTACGCATCATAGATTGTATATACATTTCGTATTTGCACTATGTTTATATGTTAAGAAGAAGAAAAAAAAAATTGTTTTCACTTAAATAACCAATTCAAAACAAGTATACGAATATGTAGTATTTTCTACAGGAAATTTTATGCATTAAACAATCAAGTTTCTATACTATTTCTGGTAAAATTATATGTGAGCTTTCGAATAAGAGTAATATGATTTCTTTTTTTTTTAAAACACACACACTAATTGTTAAGGAAATTCAAATGTTTTTTATTTAATGTGAATTACAATTGATACAATTAAGTTCTGAATAAAACGTCATTCAAATGGTCTCGACGACTTCTTTTGCAGGAACGAATTCGATGAATCCAATTTTCGAGCACGTTTTCCACTAAATCAAGTTGTATGTCATGAAAAGCACGTTCAATATTGACTTCTAAAGCTTAAAAAGGGTCTGGTTTATTGCTAAAGACCAATGACTTCAAATAACCCCACAAGAAATAGTCGAATGGTCAAAATAATCAAATCTCCAAACTTTTCTCGCAATAATTCGATTGTTGCACGTACTGTGTGGCACGTAGCCCCATCTTGTTGGAACCAGATGTTGTCAAGATCAACTTTTTTCAATTTCGGACATAGAAAAATGGTTACCGTCGATCTATACCGCTCTCCATTGACAGTAAGTGTGTTACCAGCTTCAATTCGAAAGAAGTACGGACCGATGATTCCACCAGACCAAAACCCACACCAAACTTTCAATTTAGGTGAATTTTCTTCGCACCAGAATCGACAGTTTTGTTTATTTACCGCACCAGTGAGATGAAAGTGAGCCTCATCGGAGACTTTGATTTTCTTAAAAAAATCGTTATCGTTTTCAAGTTGTTCCAAGACAAAATCAGCAAATTCACGACGTTTACGGTGGTGCAATGGCTTCAGTTCTTGAGTGATAACAATTTTATACGGATGCAAGCCCAAATCCTTTCTCAAAATCCGCCAGGTTGTGGTTTGAGACAGTCCAAATTCTTGAGAACGTCATGGAATGAATCGACAAATAGCAGTCTTCAGCAACATTTGCCTGAACGGCAGCAATATTTTCATTACTTCGAGCGGTTCTTTGTCTTATTGGCACTTGAACATTATGTAAAGAAAATGTACGCTCGAAATTTTTTAACAATTCGACGAATAGCGAGCACAGTTGGACGATTATTACGACCATAAAATGGCAAAAGCGCACGAAAAGTTGCAATTGGAGAACGATTATTTTGATAATAAAATTGAATAATTATTAAACGTTGTTCTTGCGTATATCTCTCCATGATAAAATTGTAAACATTACTGAATACAATGGAAAAAAAAGACAAATAATGACATTTTATAAATGGCCGAAACGTCACTTAGAAAACATATCACTCTTATTGGAAAACCCTATACTTTATAAAATATTCAATATTTTTTAATTAAATACTCATAAACGAATAGTACAGTAGACTTTCTTTCTTTAATTCAATAAGTTTTGGAAAATAATATGGTATACACTCCGATCAAAAAATTATTATTTCTTTAGTTTTAAAACAACAAAACTCAATAAAAATATACAATAACATAAATAAAATTACCAAATTTTTGTTGCAAAAGGAAGAGATTTTTTTTTTGAATTTAACAATGCGCTCTATTTTTACTGTACTCGTATTTCAAATTATCCAGAAAAAATTAATAATTTTTGCTCAAAAGGGAGCAAAAGTTGTTCTTTTTTTGTAAATGTTGCAATACAAGTTTGGTTCGATAGGAGTATAGCCAGTAACAAAGAGAACACCTTACGTTGCTTTAGCACGCTTGATTCTAGCTTTATACGAAGATCGTAGGGGGATTCAAAGATTGCAAATGGTTGCTCTGACACCAGCCATAACAAAACATAAATCATGCTTATACATATGTATAAAAAAAAATGCAGACACTCGAAGAGAAAAGAACGAAAGAAAAATGTACAAAACAAAAATTTAATAAGAAAAACAATTTAAAAAAAACAACGTGGTGGAAAATAAACTTGTGATTGGCTAGAGGGGGAGGAGGGGGTGGTTTGTTAGGGTATAAAAATTGGGAAAGGGACAATTTAAACATTTCGAATAATGGCAAAAAGAATATACACAAAAAAATCTAGAAGTGATAAAAAAGTATGGTAACTGACCCACGTCTGAGATGTGGTTAGAAAAAATCAACAATTTTTTGCTCAAAAGGGAGCAAAAGTAGTTTTTTACTAACTACTTGGTAAAAAACTACTTTTGCTCCCTTTTGAGTTTTTTTCTTTCGTTGTTTTCCCTATGGGGCTTGGTAGGGTCTTAAAATTTGGAAGGGAAAAATTTTAAAATTTTGAATAATGGAAAAAAATAATATACAAAAAAACCGACAAGAAGTAACTGGCCGACAACTAACATAAGACGGCTTAGCTGTTATGTCTCTTCCTAAGTATGTCCCAAAACTACACATCGTCACTCCTTGGACAAATATTTTTGGAGTACCCCTAAATTAGCCACTATGTTCTCTATCACCACAACCTTTGTTTCAAGCAACTGAAGTCGGCAGACTGGGAAGAAATTGACATGAAATTACGTATCCTTGGACTTTTATGCGCAAAAGAGTCGTGTTGTGTGATTTTTCGTGCCGTTTTGTCTAGATTAAAATCTTTAAGTCCAGGCCATAAAAACTCCAGGTTGAAAGAAACTTTAATAAGAAAAAAAATTTTAAAAAAATAATGCCGGGATGGGAAATAAACTGTTGATGAGGAGGGGAATAAAATGTTGGAGGGGGGGGGAGATGTTAAGGTATAAAAATTGGGAAAAGGACAATTTTAAAATTTTGAATAATAGGAAAAAAAAGCACAACAAAAACCTAGAAGTGATAACTGACCGACGTCTAAGATGGCATCAGAAAAAATCAACTACAATATTTTTCCTCAAAAGGGAGCAAAAGTACTTTTTTTTTTTAAATGTTACAATACAAGTTTGATCAAATGTAATTTATTTTAATTATAATAAAGTGAGTTTTGTTGACAACAGAAATTTTGTAAATTTCGGAAAAATTGAATTAAATTAAATTTGTTAATTTAAATTAAAATTTTAAAAAAATCTTATTGTGTATATAGAAATCAAATTAAATCGATTTTAATTAACAAAAAGCAAATGCAGGGTGAATTTAGCTTACAGAAATGCCCACTTTATTTTTACTATAAATTTTACATACCTTTAACGGTAAAAAATTTAAGTAATATTTGCTTATGTTAGGGTTTGCCATTTTTACATTACGAATTGAAAAACCACCAAAAAAATGTATGTAAATTGTAAAAAAATTCTATAAAAGTTATGATTCTGCCGAAATCATGTTTTGATATTTTGCGAACAAAATTATCTTCTGCGGTGGGGCTCATTTTCCAGATAAATATGGGGCTTTGAAAATCCACAAATGCTTATGTAGAAAATATTGTGTATTTGCAAAAAATTACTGCCTCGTGTGAAGGTATCATTGGCGGGGATTTATTTGAAAATAAGGAAGGAGAAGGCGTTTTTGTCAATATGATAATCAACTTTTTTACAGCGTGGACATAAAAATTTTAATCTGGACCATATGTGGTTTCAACAAAAGGACGCCACAATCCCCACAATACAATAGCGAAAAATTTTGACTCTATTGAGCAAACAGTTCTCAAGACGCGTAATTTCGTGATTTGGTAATGTCAATTAGATCTCGTGATTTGACGCCGTCGGACTTTTTCTTATGTACCAATGCAAAAAATCGCATTTACACCGAACATCGTCAAACTTTTAAGCATTTAAAAACCAACATCCGTCAAGTAATGACAAAATTATATCCCGAAATGTGCGATAAACTCAGAGGATCCAGTTTTATCGGTTTGACGCCATTCTCAACAATTGGGCATGTCCACAATGACCACATGGCGAATTTTGAACAAGAATATAATTGGTGCTACCAAATCTCGCTGATTGGATCAATGAACGTGAGTTTTTCAGCAAAATTCCATCTCCTCGGACGAAGTTCATTATTACTTAGACGGCAATGTTAACAAGCAAAATTATCACAGTTATTGAGCAATTCATCACGTGTTACTGTGCGGTGTTCTTTCTGCGCTGGGGGCATTATTGGTCTGTATTTTTTCGAAAACAAGGCTGATGTAACAGTTACTACAGAGACATGGTAACCAATTTTTGATGGCCAATTTTTTAAGGGCAGGGATGTCAACAGAACGGCGCTATGTGCCACACTGCCCCAAAAAAAACAATTGATTCATTGAAAACCAAATTCAATACACGTCTAATTTTGCGAAGAGCCGATGTCAATTGGCCTACTGCTTCTTGTAGGGTTATGTGAAAAATAAAGTTTATGAGAATAGTCCATACACAATTCAAGAGCTCAAATCCAATATCAACCGGGTCCCCGGTGAAATGGAACCACAATTATGTTATGTAAACATGTGATCGAAAGAATCAATGTTTGTAAACGTGATCGTAGTGGTCTTTCCTTATTCATAAATGGCAAGATCTCTTCAACATATATCAATGAAGAATGATCGAATTTTACACTCAAAATGTGTGTTTTATTCAAAGTTTTAAAAAAAAAGTTCTAAATGGTAGATCCTGTACAAGTCAATTATAGGCATACGTTTCTACAATAACAGCAACAACTTTCATTACAGATCATTGCCAATAACATCTTCATGATCATCTTAAATCGTCGTCTTAGCCAAATCAATTAGAATTGAATCATTCCGCCAGCAGGTGCTAATGAAATTAACATCTTCTATCAAAGTGGAGTACATAATTGTGTTATTAGCAAATTAGAAATTGTTATTTATTTATTTTGTGTTATTTTGATTATTAACTCATCGTTTTTATTATTATTAAGTTGGTTTTTTTTTTTAATAGACTTTATAGAAAATACAATATTTTTCTATCAACTTTTATGAATGAATGTGAATTGCAATATGGCATAGGACATGCTGTGAATAAATTGGAAAATTATATTTGTTTATTATTTTTGTAGTTGTTTTTTTTTTTTTTTGTATTTCTGATAATAAATAAAATGGATGACCCATTTTTTAAGACGTGCATAGAGAATAGATCTACACATGGTGTTAATTAAAAGTTTGCTAATTTTCCCCTTTTTTGTTTTTGCTATAAGTTTTCAATAAAATAAAAACAGTGAATTGCGCAATATTCCTTGAAAACGAACTGAAAAGGATTTGGTTCGTTACGAATTGATAAAATCAAAACACGTCAAATAACTTGAATTCGATTAAAAATATTTGCTTAATATTTATTAACAAATTAATAAAATTTTGTTGAATCACAAAATTTCTTAAAAATTCCACATTTCACATTTGTTCAGTTTGTGCTGTTTTTTCTTCTTCTGGACATGTAAGTAAAGTGTTATTTTTTTATTCTGTTTTTTTTTTGTTATTAATTAGGTAATCACGTTTATGGTAAATTTTCTAGATTTATCCAATTTCACAAGATTGCATTTTTTTTGATTTTTTCTTCACTTTTTCAAAAAAAATTTATCTTTATGAGTAACATTATTTGTAAATGTTTATTTCGGTTGATAAAAAATGTAATCGAAAAATGATTTGATGATGCCAATTGGTCGCCAAGATCGTGCGATTTAATGTAATTGGCCTTTTTCTTACGTATTTACGAGGGTCGTTCAATAAGTCCTTAGAAGAATATGGACAAAAACTGTTTTTTTTTAAAAAAAAAAAATTTATTTTTTAACATAATCTCCTTTTAGCTCTATACACTTTTCCAACCATTTTTCCAAAATTTTTATCCCGTCCAAAAAATAGGATTTCGGAAGTTCTGCAAAATACTCATCCGTTTGAGCAATGACGTCCTCGTTGGATATGAACCGTCGTCCGCCAAGCCATTTCTTCAGATTGGGGAAAAGAAAATAGTCACTCGGGGCCAAATCTGGTGAATAAGCGGGATGCTGCAACAATTCCATTCTCAATTCCACAATTTTGGCCATGGAAACAGCGCAGGTGTGCACACGCGCATTGTCCTAATGCAAGAGGATTTTTTTTCTTTTTCAGATGGGGGCGTTTCTCTTTGATTTCCTCGCTCAACCGTTGCAATAACGACGCGTAATACGCTTCTGTTATTGTTTTTCCTTTTTCCAAGTAATCGATAAAAATGATGCCCTGCGAATCTCAAAAGACCGTGGCCATCACCTTGCCGGCCGATGGGACAGTTTACCTTCTGATATGCCCGTGGCCTCAACTAATTCGCGCACTTTAATTCGCCGATCATTCAAAATCAGATCGTGGATTTTGTCGATGATTTCAGGAGTAGACACCTCAACTGGTCGTCCTGAACGATGTTCATCTTTTGTGGATGAACGGCCACGTTTAAATTCATTCACCCAATTGTAAACCGTCGCAAACACAGGTGCAGATGTGCCATGAACTGCATCCAACTCGGCTTTGATTTCTTTCGGGCTTAAGCCTTTCAAATGGAGATGTTTGATGACAGCCCTAAACTCGCTTTTTTCCATTGTTATGCACAAATCAATGTCGTTAACTTTAATCGAAGATAGAAATTGACTTACGCTATAGATCGAGTTGAAATTTTGACAGCTTTCCTGTTGATAATGCTACTTACAAAAAAAATCTTTACCGACACTACGAGCGCAATTTCTTGGATTTTCTAAGGACTTATTGAACGACCCTCGTACTTAAACAACACTTCAACTTAAAAGCATTTTTCAAAAACAACATCCATCTTGTAATTGCCACATTAAAGTCCTCTCTTCAAAATTATTCCAATAATTTAATATTTTACACCCTATATTAAGGTCTTAGGCATAATAATAAAATATATGGTAAATTTTATTAAAATCTGACTTTTAAAGATGTATTATTTCACTTTATTTTACAAAGTATAAATTGGATAATCCTTTAAATTTAAACAATCAAATATATTTTTTATCCCTTTTAGATATTCAACTATAAAAATTACTATTGGGTTGTCCGTAAAGTGATTTCGTTGTTTCCCAACAGAGGACTAACGTGTATTTTTTCACAACCAACTTCACACTTAAGCCGCATAATCAAGCAAGAAAAAATTATCCAATGTTTATGGAAAAGATGTGTTATGTGAGCGGCAGTGGCAAATCTGGTTTGCAAAATTTCGATCCGGCAATTTTGATCTCGAAGATGCACCACGTTCTGGAAGGTCAGTTGAAGCTAATGATGCAAACCGGCGAATAACAACTCGTGAGAGAGATGAAATTTATCGAATACGACCGTTCATGATCATTTGAAACGGCTAGGTTTAATCTCAAAGCTCAACATATGGGTTTCTCATGTTTTTACGAAAAAAAATTTGTGCGATCGCATTAACGTTTGTGATTTGATTCTCAAACGCCAAGAAAATGATCTTTCATGAAACTTGGGACGAGAAATGGGTTGTCTACAACAATGTTAAGTGCAAAAGATCCTGGAGTAGAAAAGATGAACTGGCTCAAAGAACTTCGAAAGCCGATATTCATCAAAAAATGGTTATTTTGAACTTCTACCGAGTAACACAACAATCAATTCTGAAGTGTACTGTCATCAGTTGGACAAATTGAATGATTCACTTAAAGAAAAAAGGCTAGAATTGGTCAATAGGAAAGGTATAGTATTCCAACAGGATAATGCGAAATCACAATACAAGTTTGACCATTCGGCAAAAGCTTTTAGAGCTTGGATGGGATATACTGCCATACCCACCATACTATCCAGACCTAGCACCTTCCGATTATCATTTGTTTCGGTCTCTACAAAATTGTTTAGACAGTAAAACGTTTAATTCAAATGAGGAGGTCAAAAATCACTTGGTTAATTTTTTTTTGCCAGCAAAGAACAAAAATTTTACGAGCGTGGAATCATGCTACTGCCAGAAAGATGGCAAAGGTTATTTTGGATCAGACTGAATAATATATAATTGAATTAAAATATTAATTCACTATAAGAAAATCGTCTTTCATTTGTTTAAAAAAAAAACAAAATTTCTTCCTGGAATAGAAGAGTAAGTTTAAATAATTAAGTTTATTTAATTTAAGATAATGTATGAGAAACTTTACTGTTTTTTCTATATAATCATTTATTATATTATAGAAAAAAAAACAGTAGGAGTTAGGATAGCATTAAAACAGCTTCTAGAAAGTACAAACTGGATAGACAATATGACACACCAGAAAGATAAGAGAAAGAAGACCGATAGAATCGAAATATTAGACTTAACTGAAAACGATACAAATAATAACGAAGAAATTCCAAGTATACTGAAAGAAGAAGTAGAAAAAGCTATTAAATCTCAAAAAAGAGGCAAAGCACCAGGAGAAGATGGCATATCTAATGAAATTATGATAGGAACATCTGATATTATAGTAGACACTATCACAGATTTATTTAACCAAATTTTTGAGACAGAATATATACCTCACCAGTGGACCACGTCAACTATAACACTACTACATAAAAAGGGAAATAAAGACAACATAACTAACTACAGACCCATCAGCCTGATGTCGAACGTATATAAAATCTTTTCCAAAATACTGTTGAATCGTTAAACAAAGACTTTGGATGAAAACCAACCCAGAGAACAAGCAGGCTTTCGCAAGGACTTTTCAACAATCGACCACATACACACCATAAAACAAGTTATCCAGAAATGTACAGAATATGGTATCAATTACTATTTGGCGTTTGTAGACTATAATAAAGCTTTCGACTCATTAAAACATACAAAAATATGGGAAGCGCTTACAACACAAGGGGTTGAAAACAAGTACATACAAATTGTTAAAAATATATACAAGAACATGAAAGCGAAAATAAGAACAGAAAGAGTAGGTGTATACTTCCCTATAAAAAGAGGAGTCCGACAGGGAGACCCACTATCACCCAAACTTTTCTCGGCGGTGCTTGAATATATATTTAGACGTCTCGAATGGAGTCAATATGGACTAAACATTAACGGAATGCAACTAAACCATTTAAGATTTGCAGACGATCTAATTCTAATCTCTGAAGACCCGAGAAGCCTGCAAGCAATGCTTGAACAGTTGGTGTACGAAAGCGATAAAGTCGGACTCTCCATGAATAATACAAAAACCAAAGTAATGACTAATTCCGACAAAATCACCATTACAGTCAACGGCAACAAAATAGAGTACGTCGATGAATATACATACCTAGGGCAGATAATATCACCAAAAGACCTTACAACCAAAGAAAAAAACAACAGAGTACAATTAGCATGGGAAAGATACTGGTCTCTTAAAGAAATTGTCAAAAACCCGCAGGTACCACTTAAAGCTAAGAAAAAAATATTTGATTCCTGTATTCTACCTATCATGACATACGGATGTCAAACTTGGAGTCTAACAAAACAAAACTTACACAAACTAGAAACCTGTCAACACAGCATGGAGCGAAGTATGCTCAAAGTCAAGTTAAGAGACAAAGTAAAACTAGGAACATTACGTAACCAAACTAAAATTAACGATGTAACATACTGCATAAGAAAACTAAAATGGAGTTGGGCAGGTCATATGATGACGAGTAAACAAGAAAAATGGGCTAAGGATGCAACCGAATGGTGTCCAAGACAAAATAAAAGAAAGAAAGGGAGGCAGCTTCTGAGATGGGAGGATATTCGGAAAATAGCCGGTGCTACTTGGAAGAGGACGACGCATGACCGGAAAGTGTGGCAAGCTCTAGGGGAGGCCTTTGCGAAAACGCAAGACAATCTCAAAACCGGTGTCAATTAACAAGTGATAGTAACTTTTTTCTAAGATTGTTAAATAAAGGCTATTATTATTATTATTATTATGAGAAACTTTAATAAAAGTCTTATAATAACTTTTTTTGAACAAAGCATTCGTTTTATTCTTAAGAAAAATTCAACAAATATTTTTTCAATTGAAAAGAAAAAATTTAATAATTTATATTAACAAAATTTTTATTTAATTTTTTTTTTTAAATTCAAATATTTATGCAAGTATTAAATTATTTTATTTTAAAATAAAGTAAATTCCATAGAAATATAAAGTTTAAAAAAAACAACTTTTTACTTAATAAAAATAAAATATTATCGTTTAAAATATAAAAAAAATCGTACAATTTTTTTAATAGGAAAAACCGAAGATATTTTTGTAAGTTTATCTCAATAAGAATCCGGAACTGCAATATGAGAAATTGTTTTTTTTTGTTTTTTTTTTTTTTGCTTAAGATATTCAAAGAATTATTCAAAGATTATATCGTTTATAGTTTATTACCAATTCAGATGAAATTCAATGAATCAGAATAAAATGTTCATTTAGTGGACAAATAGATATTCGCACACATTTTTAGGTTATTTCAGAAATGTTGGGATTTTTTTCTAAAAACTGCTTTTATATTTACGAATATTTTTATAAAAACAAATATTTTTTTCCAATAAACATTTTTTTAATTTATTTCAAATTACACAACACCAGTATATTGTTTATTAATAATAAATGCCAAACAAAAACTATTTTTCAATATAATAAGAGCTAAGAAAAAATATTTGTTTAATTATAAAAGAATATAAAAAATGTAAATTTTATTCTTTCAAAATATTTTATTTATTTTAAGCATGGCATTTTTAGTATAAAAAAAAGAAAATTGGTATAACAAAAGGCTTCCTAAATTGACAATTTAGTTTTAAAAAAAAATTTCTTTATACGACGTTCGAATGAGTACAATCAGAAGAGACTAAAAGGTAAGAACGCTATTCTTAAAATTAAATGACTGCAATAAAAGTTTTGAATAGCTATAAAAAGTCAGAGGTTAAATAAAAGTTATTTTTGTGGCGGAAAAACTATAGAAAACATAACCTAACTTAATGTACAAGATGAGCCATATTAGATGGATCCATTAGGCAACACTGTAATTTTGACAGGTTTTATCTGACCATGAATTCTAGTATTGAAAATCTTTCCGATTTAAACTCTGATCATAGTCCTGTTCTCCTTACCATTATTCCTAAGCCAATCTTAAAGACTCTTCATCCTAGGCTGATAAATGGCAAAATAGATTGGAACATATTTAGAAACAAATTAGACCAACAAATTGACTTAAAACGAGGCCTTAATGATGCTGTAAATGACCTCACTATATATGTAAAACATGCAGTCACAACCGCTCACATCTCTTACAATACGACACAACTACAACAACAAAATGTGTACATTTATTAACGAAAAAAGAAAAATGAAAACGCAATGGCAACACTTACGAATACTTAGCTACAAACAGAAACTTAACCGACTTCAACTTGAGCTGAATACACACCCACTAAAACAAAATAACGGTAACTGGGCAAAAATAGACAAATAAAAAAAGCCGAAGTATTTCCTAAACATTTGGTAAATACTTTTGCTCCACATGATGATATAGAAGATAAATCACATACTAACAAAATCATCGAAGAACTAATGTTTCACAACCCCTATGAGTCTTCCTCCCAAAAATTTTAAATCCTCGGAAATTAAATCTACAATTCTGCGCCTTCCCAATAAAAAAGCTCCTGGTTATGATCTAATAACAGCTTCTATTCTGAAGCAAATTTCCCGAAAAGCTTTAGTTTTAATCACATGTATTTGTAATAGTATCCTGCGCTTAACCTAATTTCCCTTACTCTGGAAATATTCTGTCATTAAAATTATTCCTAAACCAAATAAACCCATTAATTCTCATTCCTCCTATATACCTATCAGCCTCTTACCAATTCTTGGTAAGATATTCGAGAAACTCCTATTAAAACGACTCTACCCAGTTCTAGTTAATGAACTAAATTATTCCTGATCACCAATTTGGCTTCCTATCTGAACACTCAACTATCCAGCAATGCCATCGCATTGTTGATCATATTGCATCCTCTCTTGAGAAGAAAGAGTATTTCGCAGGAGTATTTCTAGATATCTCCGAAGCTTTTGATCGTGTGTGGCATCCTGGACTCCTTTGGAAACTCAAGAGTTTTCTTCCTTAAATATACTACCTTATCATAAATTCATATATCTCCCAACGATATTTCCAAGTTTCAATTAACTCAGAATCCTCAGAAATATATCCCATTCTAGCCGGAGTCCCACAAGGCAGTATCCTTGGTCCCATCTAATATAATATTTATATGCATGACATCCCAGCTTATCCTAATACTATCATTGCTACTTATGCAGACGATACGGCCATACTTGCTACCCATACAAATCCTGACATAGCTTCCAACAATTTACAATCCCATATCGACAACCTTCAATCCTGGTTTAAGAGATGGAGAGTGAAGGTAAATGAACAGAAGAGTGCTCACATTACTTTTACACTTTGTCAAGGAAAACCTACCCCTTTATACCTTAAGAGCAACATGATTCCACAATATGATAAACTAGATTATTTGAGACTTTGCTTGGACAAAAGATTAACATGGAACCCATATACTAGACTAAAAAAAATTTGGCGCCATTAGACGTTACCTACAACTTCTTGGAGTACTGGACAATCGCTCGACTACTTTTAATATACAATACAATTATAAAACTTATTTGGACTAATGGAATTGAAGTTTGGGTTTCATCGGAACGTTCTAATTCCTATTGCGTCTAGGCCTTACAATCCAAGATTCTCCGTCAAATTGTTGATGCCCACTTTTACGTTCGTAACAACGTAACACATCGTGATCTAAATGTTCCCTTTGTTCAGGACCTGTGCATTTCCTGCTATCAAAAATTTCACTCCCGTTCATCCTATCATCATAATCCACTTGTCAGAGAATTTTCCTGTACTGCCCTACCCGGAAACACTCATCGGAGACTTAAGAGACGATGGCCTAGAGATTTTCTAGAGGAATCTAACTTCCGTTAGTTGGAGAAACGCCAATGGGTGTCTACTCGCACTTCATGATGCACACGATTGTTAATTAAAATGTTATGTAAATCTGCTTGTTACAATAAAATTGTAGTTGCAGATAAAAATAAAAATTAAAAAAAAAATTAAAAAACACTTGTGAATACTCTACGTGCGTGGAGGTGGAAAAATAAATAAAGAGAAAAATGCACCGTCAAAAAACACAATAAAGCGTTTGCAAAGAAGATTTTTCTCTTCTAGTACTGTCGCTAATCCCAGGCGTCCAAACAAATAAAAAGCGACCAAACCAGTGCTGAGACGTTTCCAGTACAAAATGCAATTGTCTCAACGAGTGTTACTGGCAAATAAATGCCGAAAATTTATCGTTCGAATGACCGAGAATGAGGAGGATTTTTGGCAAAAAGCCATCATGGGTGATGAACTGCATTTCACGTTAAATGAAACCGTAAACAAACAAAATTTGGGGTTCTACTGGACTGAAAACCATCAAATTATTCATTATCGAAAAGGTTACTATGTGTTGCGGTATTTGTGCTGATATTTTCACCGGGTCAGATGAACGTCGTTAAGCAATAACCGTCGATCTGGAGCGTTATCGGGTTATGTTAACCAATTTTTTGATGTTAAATTTTCGTAAAAATGGTGGGTTCAACCACCATTTTTTTTTTAATTATTGTTCCCTGGTAGTTTGATATAAAAAAATTGTGATTTACGACGCTGTCGTAATTTTTCCTGTTGGGCTACTCGAAGTCAAAGGTTTGCATCAACAATTCAAAAATCCTAGACAAATTTAAGGTCAATATCCGCCAGGAAATAACCACCAAATCAGCCGAAGCACTTGCAAATATAATGGAAAATGCCAAAAAAACGGCCACATTACGCTCAGGGCGACAATAACACTTGCGCGATATCATTTTTAAGAAGTAATCATAACAAATATCCTTCAACCGAGGATAAAATAATATCTTTCAGAATTAAATGCGTCTATCTAATATGGCACACCACGTGTATCCTATTTTGGCCGGAGTCCTACAAGATAGTATCCTTGGTCCCATTTTATATGATATTATTGCCCATGACATCGATCTGATTTTGGTCCGTGTCATCTGGTTGTAATATTCATTTATGCGGATGACACGAACCATACTTTCTACCCATACAAATTCTGACATAGCTTCCAACAATTTACAATCTTATATCCTCAATTGACATATAAACTGGAGATTATACGAAGTCTGTTCAAAAAGTATTGTAAATTTTGAATTTCCGCGGGTTACGTATATTCGCTTTTCGATATTTTGTGGCGCATAAGTGAAAGATATGAGTATGTTGATACTCATATCTTTCACTTATGCCGACAAGTTCGGCCATTTTGAATGTTCAGTTAATTTTTGACAGCTGCTTTGCTTGCACGTGTTTTGGCTCGTCTTCGATTTTTGCCCAATTTTGACCAAAAACAGCATCGCATTAACATTACTAAGGAGCTATTGGACTCTGTCCGCGATGATCCAAAATTTACTCCAGAGGGTCATATCTGGTGACGAATCATGGGCTTATGGTTATGACGTGGAAACCAAACCATCCCAATGGAAGCTGCCGCACGACCCAAGACCGAAAAAAAAGCACGCCAAGTTCGGTCGAATGTGAAGGTTTTGCTTACAGTTTTCTTCGATTGCAGGGGCGTCGTGCATCATGAGTTCTTGCCATAGGGTAGAACGATCAATAAGGAATATTACCTGCAAGTTATGCGCAAGTTGCACGAAGCAATCCGCCAGAAACGCCCGGATTTGCGGAAGAACAAAAGTTGGCTTTTGCATCATGATAACGCCCCTGCTGACGCATCGTTGCTTGTGCGCACAATTTTGGCCAAAAGCAATACACTAATAATGCCGCAGCCACCGTATTCCCCAGATCTGGCCCCCTGTGATTTTTTCTTGTTCCCGAAATAGATTCTTTGATCCATTTTTTGGAATGGGCAAAAATCGAAGACGATCCAAAACACGTGCAAGCAAAGCAGCTGTCAAAAATTAACTGAACATTCAAAATGATCGAACTTGTCGGCATAAGTGAGAGACATGAGTACCAACATAATGCCACAAAAAAATCGAAAATCGAATATACGTAACCCGTGAAAATTCAAAATTCACAATACTTTTTGAACAGACCTCGTATAAGATTGTAAATAACATTTTTCGTATTTACTCTTTTGTACAACTAACAATATTTTTAGGATGATTTTTTCTTTATAGCTGATTAAGCATAATTTCCAAAAAAGTTTCTGTTTTAATATTGCTGATTTTTTCAGCCCCTTGAAACCTGGTGCGTCTTATTATAGTCAATATTAACTACAAAAATTTTGTGGCAGTTTTTAATAATTTCAAAAAAAAATTTAAGACCCCTCTTTTAAGACCCTCTTCAGGTCAATATTTCTAGTTATTATGGTAGTTTTTGGAAATTTTAGTGCGTCTTGTCATGGCATTTTCTTTCCTCTAACCGCTGAATTTTTATTAATCATTTTCGTACATTTTTTTCTGATATTTTTTTAGACCCTTTAAACTTTAAAACAAAATATGATTTTGACTGGCCTCCGCGTTGTGATTTTTTCCTGCTGGGCTACTCGAAGTCAAAGATTTGCATCAACAACCCAAAGATCCTAAACGAAGTTGAAGTCAATATGCGCCAGGAAATAGACGCCATATCAACGAATGAAATGGAAAATACTAAAAAAACGGTCACTGGCGTAGTATCCTATTTAAGAATTGATCATAAAAAATCTCCTTGAATCGAATTGAATGATTTTTTCCTTGAACATCGAAAAATATAATTTTTTCCCAGAAACAAATTTGTCTATCTTATATGGCTCAGCCCATAGAAATATGTTCTTTTTTTCTTCTTTTACATATACAAGAATAATTATTGGGAAAGCAAAAATCGACAAATACGAGTATAGATAATATTGTTCAATTGTTACAAAGCCACTTGGGAAAAATATAAAAGGAAAATTTTCCCTAATAAAAAATATAAAAAGTATACTTTCTGATAAATATTATATTTACTTATTGATAAAAATTATCGAAGAAAATATATTTAAAAATATTTTATAGCAATTTAAAGGAAAAAATAAAAATAATGATAATACGAGCACGTTTGAGAGTCTAAGTTGACCTTGTAATTGCAACTTTGTTAAGATTTTATTAATAATAAACATTATTTTTTTAAGTCAATCTGCACAATAGTGATTAATTTCTTTCTATTAATTTCTATTTTCACAATTACAAAAAAAAAATACAATATTTTTCTTCAATTCAAATGCAATGAGCTATTAATCAAAAACTACCTGTTTTACTACAATATTAATCAAATTGGAAATGATCAAAAAACCACAACAAAACTAGCTAAATCAATTCTAAAAAAATAGAGTAGTTTTAAAGTAGAAAACTACTTTTCTGTTAAAAAAAAAAAAACAGAAAAATAAAAAAAAATTATTAACGATAAAAAGTAAAAATAATAACAGCAACATTCCATAATATGAACGTACGCTGCCTATACCATATATTCGACCAAACATTAAACAAGCTTCCAATATAAACTCATAAAATATCTTAGATTTTAATTAATACACCTTAGATATTTATCTGTTAGCGTATATATGTTTTATGAATATATGCATTATTATTTAGGCATAAATAAATTTAAGATATTTTCAAGGTTTACTTTCAGAAATTGACTGATCGTTTTATTTTGAAATCCAAAAATGACTCAATATTTTTCATCAGTTAGATACTACTCGTAAATAAACATAGTAATAATTGTTAAGAATTGTGAAAGGAAATTACTTAGTTTTATATGTAAATGTGAATATTAAAGAAATATTCAAAATTTTTGGTAAGTAATCATTTTTAACAAATTCTTTAAACTATTCCGATAGTTTCAAATACTACGAGTAATAATCATCTGAGAGAATTATGGTATAAGAAATAATAATTTTCTTAATCCTAATAAGCTCTATAATTATTTATATTTTCGAAATAAATACTACGAGTATCATAAATACCATATTTAAGGTCATTCAATGATTTTAGTCTTTTCCCATTCGAATGTACATAATTTTAGGATTTTGGAGAAAAAAAAATCGGAAAATTATGCAGATCTTAGAAAAATACCATCATTTCAAAGAGAAACACTTCTAATAATTGTTATTAACTGAAAAACTGTTCATGAATTTTTTTAAATTCGAAAATTTTTTATTTTGAATTTTACTGCTCCAAAAAATAGTCTAAAGTTTATTTTGAGTATTAAAAATAGGAAAATAAGAGAATTATTTAGGAACTAGTATTGTTTTATGATTAAAAATTCCCTTAAGTTTATGCTAATTAAAAGAAAAATAAATCTTACAATTTTTAACAACAGAAAAATTTGGATGATTTTTTTTAGATTTGGAAAAGTTTTATTTTAAATTTTACTGCTCCAAAAAAAAAATCCAAAGTTTATTTTGAGTATTAAAAAAAAAAAAACTAGTATATTTTTATGATTAAAAATTTCTTTGAATTTATGCTAATTAAAAGAAAAATAAATTTTACAATTTTTAATAACTGATAAATTTTTTATGAATTTTTTTAGATTTGGAAAATTTTTTATTTAAAATTTGACTGCTTCGAAAAATAATTCAAAGTTTATTTTGAGTTTTAAAAATAATTAAGAAAAAATTAAAAGAATTACTTAGTAACTAGTATTGTTTTATGAGTTGATTTTTTAAAAGAGAAAAAATTGTAACAATTTTTAATAAATAATAAATTTTTCATGAATTTTGTTACAATTGAAAATTTTTTAATTGAAATTTGAATGCGCAAAAAAATTGTCCAAATTTTATGTTGAGTATTAAAAATAATTAAGAAAAAATAAAGAGAATTATTTAGCAACGAGTATTCTTTTATGATTAAAAATTTCTTGAAATTTATGCTAATAAATCTTATAATTTTTAATAAAACAAAAAATTTTTATGAATTTTTTTAGATCCGGAAAATTTTATTTTGAATTTTACCGCTCCAAAAAATAATCTAAAGTTTATTTTGAGTATTAAAAATAATAAAAAAGAGAATTATTTTATTGCTAGTATTGTTTTATGATTAAAAATTCCTTTCAATTTATGCTAATTAAAAGAAAGAAAAGCTCACAATTTTTAACAACTGATAAATTTTTTATATAAATTTTTTTATATTTGGAAAATTTTTTATTTAAAATTTTACTGCTCCAAAAAATAATTCAAATTTCATTTTGAGTATTAAAGTTCAATAAGTTTCTTATTAAAGTTCTTAAATTTCTTTAAATTTATGCTAATTAAAAGAAAAAATAAATTTTACAATTTTTAATAACTGATAAATTTTTTATGAATTTTTTTTTTTTTGGATTTGAAATTTTTTTATTTTTGGAATGATAAAATTCATTAAAAATTCAAAGTTTATTTTGAGTATTAGTAAAAATAAGAAAAAAAATGTAAAAGTTAATTAAAAACCAAATATTAATTAATATAAATTTTATTAATGTAATCTTGACTTAACTAAGTGATCCTGCTATTAAGTTTGATAAAGATATTTGGACAAATTTGCAAAATAATGAAAACATCAATTTATCATCATCATTTTAGAAGTTAAAATCTTCTCAGTGAGATGTCCTAGATATTCCACTATTGCAATAAAATTGTAAGAAAAAATTTAAAATCTACCATATTACATCATAAAAACAAATTTCGAAATAGATGAATTATCTTTTGTAGTATTTTAAGGTAAACTTTACCAGAACTTTCATTTTTTTTTCAATTACAATATAATATAAAAACTCTGAAATTGTCACTTTTAATATTGATGAATCGTGCAAAAAAGATATTTTTTAGACCCCATAAAAAATATAAAATTGTTATTATTCGAAAACCTAATTCAAAGTTATTTTTGGAAAATTTCTAAAAATTATTTTTCAATAAAAAATTAATATTATTTTATATAATCATTTTTAATAAATCAAGTTTTTTTGTCAATATTTGAACTTGTACATATATTATGTGTGTTTTTCCCATAATTATAGATTTAAACAATTTGTAAATTAATATAGAATATACCTACAAAATGCTAAGCTATGAAAATAAACTAAAATTGTTTTTACAAGAATTTATATAACAATGTACAAGTAGTATCTATGTGCTTTTTGTACAAAACAATGAAACGTTTTAATATAATTTACCGATAATAAAATTAATTTTTTTTAATTTGTACACAAAGAAGGATTTTTTTTTCTGTAATTTGTACATGCTTATTCAAACGGTGTCTGTATTTACATAAATTATGTAATAATTTTTATCTATAATTATTATTTATTATGAGAATTAATTTGTGATGTAATTGAATTGAAATGTAAACCATAAAAAGCACAATGAAACAAAAAACATATCATGAACTGAAATAATTTACTATCAGCACGAGTATGTGTTTACCTTCCGGTCGAAAAAAAAGTTAATTATAGTTTTTTTCCTTTTTTTGAATTTATAAAATTAAATTCCAATTATAATTAGATGAATAATAATATGCTTGTTTTTTATTTTATAATTGAAAATTTGAAATAGATTAAAAATGTTTCAATTCAAAATAGATAATACAACAATGCAGCAACATTTGATTATGTATATACTACTATGAATACTTATTAGTATATTTCATCTAATTTATTAAAATAAAAAAAACTTAATAATAAAAAAGTGAAAAAAAACTCATAGAAAATATTTGTAGTATTATTTAAATTCACTGATTTTTTTTTTAATACTTTAAATTGACTATAAACGATTACAAAGTCACAATCAAAAATTATTTATTAAATCACAACTTATTCAGATTTACTGAAAATTAATTAACTACATTTAGTAATTTAATTAAAGCTACTAATTTAATATTAAATAATAAAATGGCAGATATATATTTTTTTTCTTTTATCGAAAATTTCTATAAAAGTTTATTAATTAAACTAATAATTATAATTAATATTGTGTGCAAGTAACCTTATAACGATTGACTTTGTAAAAGAATTAATATTTTTATTAATTACAAAAGAAATGAATACACTATAGTATTAGCAAACTTTGAAATTATTAAGATAAAAAAAAAACTTTTAATTAATTTGGCACCTATGGGATTATTTAAAATATTTATCAAAAACTATGAATAATGAAAACGGTTGGTTTATTTGTGGTCAAATAAAAGAAAGGACAAAATTTGAACTGGTCTATTTTTAAGGACTATCAATAAAAAAAATTTACAAAAATAAATATTGTAGTTTCGAAAAATTTACAATAAAATATTTTCTAGGTAAAACATTATCGGTAAACAATTTTTCAGTTCAAATCTCTTCAGTTTTAATATTACCGTAAAAGCTTGTACAGAAAACAGTTTTCTAGTGAAAATTTTTTTCAATTTTTAAATTTTTTTTAAGTTAATATTTGCAGAAAATTTTTAAAAAATGTATGAAAATTATTTCAATAACAATTTTTAGTTCAAATTTGCAGTTAAAATTATTGGTTAAATTATTCAATATAATTTTTGGTGAAAAGATTTTACAGTTTGCAGTTAACTAAAAAATTTTCTAAGTTAAATTTTTTTAGTGTCAATTTTCATGGTAATAAATTTTCATCAAAAATTTTCAATAACTTTGTCAGTACAATATTTGTAGTAAGTTTTTTCCAGTAAAGATATTTACTGCAAAAATTGGTCAATAATTTAAAATTTTTCAAGTAATATATTTTTAAGAAAAAACGTTTGCAGTAAAATTGTTTTAAAAGAAAAACATTTCAAGAGAAACTATTTGTGTTAAATTTAAGAAAAATTCCGTAAAAATTTCTTTAAAAATTGTTCAGTAATATTAAAGTTTAAATTCTTAATAAAAATTGTTGATGAAAAATTTTAGAAAAAATCTTTTGGTAATTTTTTTTCAAGTACGAATTTTTCAATAACAATTTTTTAAGTAAGCATTTTTCAATAACAGACAGAATTTTCGGCAAAATAATTTTCAGTAAACAATTTTTCAGTAAAATTGAAGCGTAAATGCTCAATAAAAATTGTTGATTAAAAATTTTATAAAACATTCTTTTTGTAAAATTTTTTCAAGTAAGGATTTTTCAACAACAAATATTTTCAACAAAATCTTTTACAGTAAAAAATTTCCTACTAAAAATTTTATTGTAAAAATTTTTGATACAAATTTCCAATAAAAATTTTAGTTAAAACTTGTTCAATAAAATAATTATTAAAAATCGTTTATTCAAAATGTTTAGTTTTTTTTCTGCAAGAACTTTTCCAGGAAAATCTTTTTCAACAAAATTTTTTTTTTTTAAATTAGTATTTCAATAAAAATTGTTTATTAGTAAACGTTTTTTTTTTGTTAAAATATTTTACAGCAAACATTTTTTCTTTTAAATTTATTTAGTAAAAAATTTCTCATGTAAGATTTCTTCAGTATCAGTTTTCCAGAAAAGTTTTTTTCACAAAATCTTTTTTAGTAAAGATTTCTTCAAAAAATATTTGTGATTCAAAAAAATTTTTCCAGTCAGAATTTTTTCAGTATGAATTTTTATGTAATAATTTTTTCGGCAAAATATTTTTCAGTAAATAGTTTTTCGGCAAAATATTTTTTCATAAAAAATTTTTCAAGTATAATCTTTGTCAGAAAAAACTTTTGCAGTAAAATTTTTTGAAAAGAAAAACTTTTCAAAAGAATTTTTGCGGTCAGTTTTAAAAAAATTCCCTGAATATTTCTTTAAAAATTGTTCAGTAAAATTTAAGCATAAATTTAATAACAAATCAATAAAGTTATTGTACTAAAAATTGTTTATTCAAAATGTGTAGTTTTTTCTGCAAAAACTTTTCTAGTAAAATATTTTTCTACAATTTTTTTAAAAATTAGTATTTCAATAAAAATTGTTTATTAGTAAACGTTTTTTTTTTGTTAAAATTTTTTACAGCAAACATTTTTTCTTTTAAATTTATTTAGTAAAAAATTTCTCACGCAAGATTTCTTCAGTAACAGTTTTCCAGAAAATTTTTTTTGTTCACATAATCTTTTTTAGTAAAGATTTCTTCAAAAAATATTTGTGGGTCAAAAAAATTTTTACAGTCAGAATTTTTTCAGTATGAATTTTTATGTAATAATTTTTTCGGCAAAATATTTTTCAGTAAATAGTTTTTCGGCAAAATATTTTTTCATAAAAAATTTTTCAAGTATAATCTTTGTAAGAAAAAACTTTTGCAGTAAAATTTTTTGAAATAAAAAAATTTTCAAAAGACACTTTTTGCGGTCAGTTTAAAAAAATTTCCCTGAAGATTTCTTTAAAAATTGTTCAGTAAAATTTAAGCATAAATTTAATAACAAATCCATAAAGTTATTGTACTAAAAATTGTTTATTCAAAATGTGTAGTTTTTTCTGCAAAAACTTTTCTAGTAAAATATTTTTCTACAATTTTTTTAAAAATTAGTATTTCAATAAAAATTGTTTATTAGTAAACGTTTTTTTTTTGTTAAAATTTTTTACAGCAAACATTTTTTCTTTTAAATTTATTTAGTAAAAAATTTCTCACGCAAGATTTCTTCAGTAAATATTTTTCAGTAACAGTTTTCCAAGAAACTTTTTTTCACATAATCTTTTTTAGTAAAGATTTCTTCAAAAAATATTTGTGGTTCAAAAAAATTTTTACAGTCAGAATTTTTTCAGTATGAATTTTTATGTAATATATTTTTCGGCAAAATATTTTTCAGTAAATAGTTTTTCGGCAAAATATTTTTTCATTAAAAATTTTTCAAGTATGATCTTTGTAAGAAAAAACTTTTGCAGTAAAATATTTTGAAATAAAAAACTTTTCAAAAAACACTTTTTGCGGTCAGTTTTCTTTCAAAAAAAAAAATTTTGCAATAAAATTTGCGCCAAACATTTTTTCATTTAAATTTATTCCGGAAAGAATTTCTCACGCAAGATTTTTTCAGGAAATATTTTTCAATAAAAGTTTTGCAGAAAACATTTTGTCACATAATCTTTTTCAGTAAATATATCTTTAAAAAAACATTTTTGGTACAAATTTTTAATAGAAATTCTTAACAAAAATTGTTAAATAAATAATTTTAGTGTAAAATCTAAAAAACTTTCCAGAGAAAGATCATGTTTAGTCAGACTTTCCAGTAAAAATTTCGAAATAACAATTTTTTAGGCGAAATATTTTTCAGTAAAAACTTTTGCATTAAATTTTACCAAGAATATATTAACCTAAATTTTCAAAAATAAATAAATTTTCATTGAATTAAAATCTCGTATTTGCGAAATATGTTGAAAACTTCTATTTTTGAAATTTTATTAGTTTTATAATACAATGATCAGGTTTTAATTATTTCCGCGTAGTTTTTTTCTTTTCTTTTCAAATAATAAAGAACATATGCCAATAATTGTAGTAGATTTTCTTATAAATTATGCTGAGGAATTCAAAATGTGATTTTATTTTTATTTGCAATTTTATTAGTACACACTAATACCAGTATATTCGAAGAGAGAATAAATGAACGTTCATACACATATGTACATGTATAGTTCTTGCATAAGAAAAAAATTGTTTATAAATAAACTGAGGTCTAAAATATACTGAACCCGGACTTAAGAATTGGACAAAAGTGCCCGATTAATATTCGAACGGCTAATCAAGATTACCGATCCGTCAAGCAGATACGATTCTCGATTGAATAGTTTAGCAAATCAAATGGAATCGAATTATTGATATAAGATTTGATGACTTAATTTATCGGTAAATTTTAATACAATTGTTTAAATGTCAACCATAATTAGATGCTGACTAAAATTATATATAATAGTTAGTTTATAGGAATTTTTATTTCGATTTTGTCTCCTATTTTTCTTGATTTTAATTCTTATAGTGAAAACCCTATACCAAAAAAAAAAATTACCGTTCAAAAAAGAATGTTGCACGTTTTTTTTTGTATTTTTTTTTGGATAACACTCTTAATTTTATGAGCTTTTTTAAAATAGCGCCACACCAAAACAACACAGCTTTGGACGTCAATGAACTCTAAATATTTGTTTTTTTTCCTGCTGTTGTACGAGTATTTATTTTGCTTCATAATTTATTCCATTGTGTTTATTCAGTTGATCATTCGACATTTTGCATTTTATGAAATGTATTACGAAATCGTTATGGTAAACGGTTTTTTAATCAAAGAAGAGAAATATTGTATATATGGTATATAAAAAAAAAACATCTTTACATACTTGACAAATATGTCAACAAAAATTATTGAAGACAATCGTTGTTGGCATAAATATTGTCAATCGTTGTTGGCATAAATATTGTAGTCGTGATTAATTTTTTTTATTTACGTAATTTTGAACGAATTTCAAGTGCATTTTTATGTAGAAAGAAACGGAAAAAAAATTACTATTAACACACCTAAACTTTTACTGTTTAAGATAATGAATAGTGAAAATTTACTTTACATCAAATCATTTCTTTTTCATTATTCGAAAATTTGTTCATATTCGACAATAACAACGGAAGGTGACGCATAAAACTAGGGCTGACAAAGTTTTGCATTTTTTTTTATCCAAATCGATTAGCCTCAAGTCAACCCGACATTTATCGTTAAACAACTTATAAAAAGGTTAAAGTATGACAATTGGTAAGGCTAGACTGGTTGCAAGAAAAATATGAAGGGTGTGGTTGATAAAATGTCCTTGTTTATTATTGCTGGTTGAGATGTAAAAAAAAATATTAAAAAGATTTATAATATTTGTAAAATTTTCACCAAAGATATTAAAAAAAATTATTATTTGTATTATAAATTTAAGTACAGTTTTGTTAAAATTATTTAAAGAAAATACTTTCGTAAGCTTTTTCTCATTTATAAATTAAATTAAGAATATTTTTATACAAGAAAATTATTAAATTCTTAAATATTAAAACGAAATTTATAATTAAAACCTTACAAAAGGAGAGATAAAGATTGGATATGTATTAAAATATATTTCAAAAAATAAAAATTTCCACTGAAAGAAAAACCATTTGCTATTAAAAAAGAATGTAATTATTTAAAAAAAGATTTTCGTTCAGATTATGATGTAAAGCATAAAAGTAATAAGACAAATTTTGCTCATTTTTATCATATTAATGTAAGATTTTTGATCATCTTTAAGGTGTCATTACACTGTCAGCCAAATTGACAAGCTAATAACCTGATTTGTAACAATGGCTGATGTGGCAGACTCGTCAGCCACCCAGTTTTGCGTCAGCCATAGCTGTCTGATTTAATGAAATTTTGTTTAAATTGTATATTTTTTTAACATAAACTGTTTTTTTTTTTCAAATTCGTTTGAGAAACTTTTTTGTTCCTAATTAAAAAATATTAATTTAATAAAAAAAGTACAAAATTTGACGGCCATCAACACAGAAGAAGTAAAAAATAAAATTGAAATCAATTGTTTACCATGAAGAAATAAAAATATGGGTAACCGTCTAATAGCCTGATTTGTTCGTCAGCTACCGTCATCTGCTTCGACATAGATTTGTCTGAGGACTCAGCTAATTTGGCTGACAGTCCAATATCTTGACTTTTCGTCAGCCAACGTCATCAGTCAGCCACTCGTTATCCAATCGGCAGCAAATTTTTTCATGACATCACGTTGGCTGTCTAATAGCATCTTTACTATATATTATACAATATAAAGATAGATATTCTTGTGTATTTTATCTTTTCATTAATTTTCTTTTACTTTGCTTATAAAAAATCCCCAAAAAAACACTTTAAAATTACAAAATATGAGGTATGAGCAATTTTTTTATTTTGTAATAATCTTCGAAGAGAAATAGTTAATTTGATTTTTATACATCAGTGTTATTATATCCGCCAAAATAGTTCCACGCCTCGTTGCAGTGCTGGATAGCTTCAACTGCAATCACCTTCAGTTCCTCGGTTATACTCCTTAGGATGTTATCGATAATACCACCTTTCAAGTTTTTTTTTATTTTGGGGAGCAAAAAATATCATGTACTCAGATCAGGTGAATAGGAGAATCCCTTTTCTCGATTATTGCTTCTTGGCCCTCTAAAAAATGTAGCTAGTCTTCCATTACTTCTTGGCAATATGTTGCCGGGTCAGTGCACAGTGTCGCCGGATCAGTGTCATTATTTTTCTGCTACTGCTTGTAAGTGCAAAGTCATTCAGAACAATTTTATGGAAGTCTTGAAGAAGAACGACAGTTAAATAATCTAAAAGCAATTGGACTACCTTATAGAGAAATATTTTTGTAAATCACTAAAATAAGAAAAAAAAGTCACCATTATTTTTTTTCAAAAACCCACTGAGAAAACGGTTATAAGAATTTTATTTATCCACAAATACTGCCAACATGTTTCGAAGAATTTTCACCAAGAAAAAAGAAAAACGCATCTCACATTAAGAATAACTTCAAAAACGATTCAGTATAAACGCAGTAAAAGGAAGAAACCTTAAACTTGAGGCATATTTTCAAAATCAAATAAACTCAATCAATAAAAAATAAATAAAAATTTCTTTTACAATTTTATTAATACTCGTTATCATACTACGACGATACGATTTTAATGGCGGTCTGCGGTTGATTTTTTGATTAATTATCGGATATTTATGGTTGATGATAACGTGAAGTGTAGAAATAATACCGGAATCGGTGAAGATCGATTGAGTCATGAAAAGTTTTTCATTTTTATATAGTGTGCACATCATCTAAATGGGGAATTTTTCTGTTAATTATTTTATTCATCTTCCGTTGATTTACGAAAGTAACTAATGGAAAAGTGTCTACAGGAAAGAGCTAGATTAAAAGGATTAAGCATCTGCCAGTAAATTTGAATGAAGGAATCCATTAACGTGAAATGAAGTTAATCTGTTCACGGTGATCTCATTAAAATGCATCGAAGCGACCAAGTACCACTTTATGAATGCTAAATTCAATCGCATCTTCAGAACTAACTACTGACGGTTATCCGAACGCATGTGCGCAGATATTGAATGATCAGCATTCCAAACAGTTTACCTGTCCAACCACTCACTATGGCTACCGTTGGAATTCAAGTATCTACTATTTCTGGTAGTTTTGATTGCTGACTAAGCATCAAAAATTGTTCATACAAACGGTTACTTTTTGTATCAAAACAATTTATTTTATTTGAAAGCTTCCAAATGAAGACGTTTTGATTTTAAACCGATTTACTGCTAGTATGACAATGGTATTAAAACTACATTGTTTGAGTTTGTTCAGGTGCCATTTCACTTTCAATTCACAAAACTAAAGCTTATTGAACGTAAATCTATGAATGAGTAATTTTTTTTTATAAAATTGCTTTAATACGAATATTATGCAAATGGTTTTAGTTAGTTTATAAATATTCTACTATGCTTACTACTAGTAGAACATAATCAGTAGTATTTTAAAAATATTTTAAGACAATTATTTATATTGTATTATAAGTCGTTTCGCTGAAGCATGAATTGTTCTTAGCTTCTTAGTTTTTTTTTGAAA
Organism: Atherix ibis; assembly: GCA_958298945.1. Lineage (NCBI taxonomy): Eukaryota > Metazoa > Arthropoda > Insecta > Diptera > Athericidae > Atherix > Atherix ibis. The sequence continues at coordinate 33,250,662 of OY282610.1, read as the reverse complement.
GTTTATACCAAATGTTATTTGGAGCTGTCCCAAAATAATTATAGAAATTAATTAGGCTTTCCAAAATTTTGCATGAGCAATTACAGTTTCAACGCTCTTCAGTTTCAACGCTCTTCGCGTAATTTTGTACTGGAATTTTTACCCGATTGGCAGGATGGTTCTAATAAGGTTTACTGAAAAGAGACTTTTCAGTAAACCTTATTAGAACCATCCTGCCAATCGGGCAAAAATTCCAGTAAAAATTGTCGGTAAAAATTGTTCAGTAAAAATTTGTCAATAAAAATGTTCAGCAAAAATGTATCAGTAAAAATTTGTCAGTAAAAATTTCACAGTAAAATTTTTCAGTAAAAATTTGTCAGTAAAAAAAAATTTGTCAATAAAAATATTTCAGTAAAAGTTTTTTAGTAAAAATTTTTCAGTAAAAATTTTCCGGTAAAATTTTTCGGTAAAAATTTGTCAGTCAGAATTTGTTAGTAAAAATTTGTCAATAAAAATTTGTCAGTAAAAATTTGTCAGTAAAAATTTGTCAGTAAAAAATTGCCAGTAATAATTTGTCGGTAAAATTTGTCAGTAAAAATTTGTTGGTAAAATTTTTTTACTAAAAATTGTAGGTAAAAAAACTTGTCTGTAAAAATTGCCGTTTCAAATTTTTCAGTAAAAATTGTCGCCAAATATTTTACAGTAAAAATTGTATGTAAAAATTGTTCAGTAAAAATTGTCAGTAAAAAATTTTCAATAAAAATGATTGGTAAAAATTTTTCAGTAAAAATTGCCGGTTCAAATTTTTCAGTAAAAATTGTCGGTAAAAATTGTTGTTAAAAAATGTTCAGTAAAAAATTGTCGGTTCAAATTTTTCAGTACAAATTGTCGGTAAAAATTTCTCAGTAAAAATTTCTCAGTAAAAAATGTCAGTAAACATTTTTCAGTAAAAATTGTCAGTAAAAATTTGTCAGTAAAAAATTGCCAGTAATAATTTTTCGTAAAATTTGTCAGTAAAAATTTGTCAGTAAAAATTTGTTCAGTAAAAATTGTTGGTAAAATTTTTTTACTTAAAATTGTAGGTAAAAACTTGTCTCTAAAAATTGCCGGTTCAAATTTTTCAGTAAAAATTGTCGCCAAATATTTTACAGTAAAAATTGTAGGTAAAAATTTTTCAGTAAAAATTGTCGGTAAAGTTTTTCAGTAGAAATTGTTCAGTAAAAATTGTCAGTAAAAATTTTTCAATAAAAATGATTGGTAAAAATTTTTCAGTAAAAATTGGCGGTTCAAATTTTTCAGTAAAAATTGTCGGTAAAAATTTCTCAGTAAAAATTGTCAGTAAACATTTTTCAGTAAAAATTGTCGGTAAAAATTTTTTTAGTAAAAATTTTCGGTAAAAAATTTTCAATAAAAATGATTGGTAAAAATTTTTCAGTAAAAATTGGCGGTTCAAATTTTTTAGTAAAAATTGTCGGTAAAAATTGTTGTTAAAAAATGTTTAGTAAAAAATTGTCTGTAAAAATTTTCAAGTACAAATTGTCGGTAAAAATTTCTCAGTAAAAATTGTCGGTAAAAACTGTTCAGTACAAATTTACGTAAAAACTTTCACAAAAAAAATCCCAAAAAGAATACCAATATAATAAAACTTATAAATAAAGTTAATTGATAAAAATATCTTAAATCATTTCTTAGAAAACGATTATAAAAATTATTTACAATGTAAACGGAACCGTTGGTTATCATGCAAAGTAAACGACTTCAGTTCGAATGTCGTATTTTATTCTGCCACACCTCGTTCAGTTTTTATATTTTCTGAATAATTAAATAAATAAATGGTCTTATGAGAAAAATTGCTTATATTAAAACGTAGAAAAGGCCATATAAATATGTAAACTTGATTTGATTGTTAATTTCCCAACAGTTATTATAACAGCGGAATAAATAGCAATAAATTTTGGTACAATGACTATGGGTATATCTATTAATAGTATTGTAAATCTGAAATTCGAAGAAATCAGTTCTTATAAACAAGAAAGCTGTTCAGAAAAATACAAAAATATACAAAATTACTAACTAACCAATAAAAATAATAATTCCCATACAAACGGAAAAGGGGGATCAACCGAAAATCTATTCCTTCTATTATCAAAAATCCTCCACAATTTCAGTTGGAAATTGTCTTTCTTCTTTTCAGATGTGACGGGTTTTTTTTTCATTTTAAATATTTAATCATAAAAGAATTTTTATACTGTATTTGGAATTTAAAAAAGAAAACTTTTGCAAAAGATTTTTATGACTATTTTTTTAAATAGTTTAAAGTATTTTCAATATCAATAATAGATTTTTTTTACTATTCAACTTTCTATACTTTTTATTCAACTCTAAAAATTTGTCAGTTTCTCGGAAATTACTTCAAAATCATTAAGAGTGAATCATGGTGAAATTTATACATTTGTAAAAAGTTTTAATTTAAAAAAATTGTAATTTTAGTCAAACTAAAAGGCTTAAATGGCAATAACATATAAGAAGTAATTTTTCTAAGATATTGTTAAATCCAAAACGAAACATTCTTAATAAAAAAAACCGGAACACTCCAAATAAAATTTCTAATCGAAACAACTAAATACAAAATCATATTAGGAAAATTATCCACTTATAATTATATGAATATAAATTAAAGATTTTTGATTTTTGTGAATATTTAACTTTCTAAAAGAAAAATTGTAACTTTTTAAAAGTATAATTTTTCCATTAGTCTCAGCAAATTTGAAGACAAATTTTACTGTGTTTACCTACAATACTATGCCGAATAAATCAACAATCATATACTAATTACTATTGTTTTTACTGTTTCGAATTATGAAAGCAAAAAAAAAATCATATTGAATACAAAAATAATTGTTTAAGGCTTAATTACACACTATGCGCCCTCACTTTGTATAGTAATCGGATTTTCCAATACGCCATAAGCGTCTTATTAAAAAGCCTTTTTTTTATTATTAATTATTCTGAAAAGACTTTTTTTATCTACTTTGCCGCATACTATATTTATATGGAAACTAATTTTTTGTTTGTTTATTTGTTCATTTATTTTCATATCTATAGAATACAATAACATCATCTTAATAGGCGGTGGATTCAGGTTATTTTTCCATTCACGAAAGATTCACTTTGATGAATTTTTCATTAGGTTTCGTATACGTACTAATCGATTTGTGCATATCTATTTTACATAATAACATTATATTCAAAACTGGAAAGATAATCGCCGATTAGCATAATTCTTAATCTTTAAAGTGGATCGAATAAAAATTGTGGGGGTTTTTTTTTGATTGAATTTTCTCCCGAAAGTAAGGACTTGTAAATACAAACAAAAGCTCCAACACAGCCTCAATATTGACTCTTTCAAATTTACTAAAGTCAAACAAATATTTAAAAAAAAAAAATAATAATTTTTTTCAGTAAAAATTTGTCAGTTAAAATTTATTCAGCAAAAATGTGTCAGTAAAAATGTTTCTGTAAATATTTGTCAGTAAAAAAATTGTCAGTAAAAATTTTACAGTAAAAATGTTTCTGTAAAAATTTATCGGTAAAAAATTTGTCAATAAAAATATTTCAGTAAAAAATTTTCTGTTAAAATTTGTCAGTAAAAATTTGGCAGTTTAAAATTTATCAGCAAAAATTTGTCAGTAAAAATTTGTCGGTCAAATTTTTGGTGAAAAAGTGTCAGTAAAAATGTTTCAGTAAAAATTTTCAGTAAACATTTTTCTGTAAAAATTTGTCAGTAAAAACATTGTCAGTCAAAATTTGTAAGTAAAATTTGTCAGAAACAATTTGTCAGTAACAATTTGTCAGTCAAAATGTTTCTGTAAAAATTTGTCAGGAAAAAATTTATCAGTAAACATTTTTCTGTAAAAATTTGTCAGTCAAAAGTTGTCAGTAAAAAGTTATCAGTAAAAAGTTGTGAGTAAAAAGTTGTCAGTAAAAAGTTGTGAGTAAAAATTAGTCAGTCAAAATTTTTCAGTCAAAAATTTGTCAGTGAAAAGTTGTCAGTAACAATTTGTCAGTAAAAATTTTTCAGCAAAAATTTGTCAGTGAAAAGTTGTCAGTAACAATTTGTTAGTCAAAATGTTTCTGTGAAAATTTGTCAGTAAACATTTTTCTGTAAAAATTTATCAGTAAAAAGTTGTCAGTTAAAAGTTGTCACTAAAAATTTGTGAGTAAAAAAATTGTCGGTAAAAATTTGTCAGTAAAAATTTGTCAGTGAAAAGTTGTCAGTAAAAAAATTTGTCAGTAAAAATTTTTCAACAAAAATTTGTGAGTAAAAAGTTTGTCAGTAAACATTTTTCAGCAAAAATTTGTGAGTAAAAAATTTGTCAGTAGAAATTTGTCAATAAACATTTTTCTTTAAAAATTTGTCAGTAGGCAAATTGTGAGTAAAAATTTGTCAGCAAAATTTTTCAGCAACAATTTATTAGTAAAAATTTGTCGGTAAAAATTTGTCAGTAATATTTCCAGAGGAAATTTTCAGTAAGACAAATTTTGAAGAATAAATAAACACTTTTTAAAATAAAAAAGATAGTGTTTTTTTTAGGTCAATAAAGAATAAATAAGAATCGTTCTCGATAAAAATAATACTTTCAGCTCAGAAAGAATACTTTCAAAAGTTTCAAAAAAATCGAATACTGTCGATTTTCACTTAAAATGCTTTTGAAACAGTTTTTTCAATAGTCATGGTACTCGTATATAGCTAATTAATATTTAATGATCAAATTAAAACGTTTGCAATTAAATTTAATTTAATTTAATTTTTTTTAAATGAGTATATTTTTATACGAATTTTAAATGCTCTAGAATTCTACGACTATATATTGTATTTGTATAATTTAACTTAATACACTTAAATAACCACATTTATCAAAGCAATAATATTTAATAAATTTTAAAATGGAAAGTTATCTACTAATTGCCTTAGTCTGCACACTTTTGGAATGTAATTTGTTTTATTGCACTTTTCGAAATATTTCCTTGCATATCTGTTTGACTGTTGGGAATTGGGTCAACAGCTTTTCAGATTAAATTCGAAAGTCAAAAGCAAAGATATTCTTGATGTTGAATAAATACTACTTCAAAAATATTTTATAACCAATAAACAACTTAGATACGAGTTGTAAAAGAAAAAACAAATTAATATTAACAATTTATTTTTCTATTTATAATCATTTAATAAATTCGACATGAATTCAATTTGCATTATAAATTTTTAATTTTCAAATTCAAAAGTTATTAAATTTTCTACGGAAGCATTTACATGTGCTTTACTTAAATTTTTCAATAATATCTTTATAAAAAAAAATCGATTTTTTTTTAAATTCATACTAAAACTAAATTCAAAATGGATGTGCAAAAAAAAAAATAACAATCTAAATAAGGTCATTGTAAGAAACGAAAACTAAAAAAAAGCTTTCGTAAAAAAGAAAATGCAGTTAGTGTTTTTGAAAAGGCAGCCTTGTAATTTTTTCATTTCTCAAAATTTCCGCCATGTTGTATTTTTTTATTTTTTTTTTGAGAATACAATCAGAAAATATTTATAAAAAAATGTCAATAATACTATGAAAATATAATTAATTTTTTTTTCTTTACTAAAATTACATAAAAAATTTTCATGTATTAAAAACGAAATAAATAAAAATGCCCCATTTAGTCGGATTGAATTTTATTAAAGCAACAAACCATTTTTTGATAGGAAAAATTAGGAAGGTTATCAAGTCAATTTCATGTAATATCAGTGATTGATTTTTTTTAAATTTATTTCTTGTCGATATTTGTCTTTTTTTTATTACATGTTTGTTACAAAAAAAACCTTCTATTTCGAAATAAATGCAATCAATTTTCGTAGGTTCTTTTTTTTGGTTGGAGTGTTTCAATTGATAGTTTAGTGGTTTTTTTTTGCTCCATACCTTAAAATGATTCCTAGTTTTAAAGTAAAATTTCGACTATTGAAATGTTTTTAAATTTATTGTATAAAAAGTTTAGTTTTAATTGGAAATTTTGTTATTAAAAAAAAATTCAATTTATAGAGTTTTATACTAGAGATTTTTAGAGTTTTTAGGATATAATTTTTTTTTTTATTGTTTATATACATATAAGATCCTGAAGGTCTCTTTTGTTTCGTTAAACAAAAAATTTGTTACATGTTTTTTTGTGTAGTCAAAATAAAGAGTTATCCATTTTAGGATTTGGGGAAAGTACAACATCCGTCAAGTAATGTCCGAATTATCGTTCGAAAAGTGCGAAAAACCCATCAAAATATTACCAAAAAAAGGGTCGAGTCCTGCAAAAAAGTTTCGCGGAAGCTTAAGTATAATAATATTGGGTGTAAGGGAAAGTTCTATCATTTTTGAACACTTGCACTTGTATGCATTGTCGATTCTTAGCGAGAATTCGGATTCCACTAAAAAAATCGTTAAATTAATGTATGATTGATGGTTTATAAACATTTTTGTATATTTTTGTCAGTTTTTTTTAAACTTGTAAAACAGTTAACATGTGTGAAGAAAAAGTACACTTAAGACATTGTATAATGTTGTATGAGTTCCAAAAAGGGAACAACGCAAATGGATGCAAAAAAAAAACTTATGTGGCGTGTTTGGAGAAGACGCAGGAATGGTTTACGAAATTTCGTTCCGGTGATTTTTCTTTGAAAGATGAACCCAGATCAGGAAGGCTACGCAGTATGATCAGAACAAATTCCATGTTAAATTCTACAGAAGTGGCCTTCAAGCTTGGAATTTATCAGACTACTACTTTAGAGCACATTAAAAAGCTTGGTTTTGTGTCCAAAGTCTCTGTTTAGGTGCCATACGTATTAGGCGAAAAAAATTTAATGGATCGAATTTCAATATGTTCTTCAAATCTTGCTCGTTTGGACCGCTTGGTAACTGATGCTGAAAAGTGGATACTACCGACCACATGCAAAGCTGGCGTGCATCAAAATAAAGTTATGTTGTGTTGTTGGTGGGATCGGAGGGGTATTGTCCACTATGATTTGCTGAAAGAAAATTATACGATCAATACTGATCTTTACTGATCGCAACTTAATGTTTTGAATAAAGAAATTCAACATAAACATCCATATTTGGCCAGCAGAAAGGATGTAATTCTTCACCATAACAACGCTAGACAGCAAGTGGCTCACTGTTCAGGTCACTGTAAAACTTTCTTGATGGAAATGAATATATAAATTATGAGGGTGTCCTCATGGCAGTGGAAGAATACTTTCCGTCCAAAAACGAGGACTTCTTTTACATGGGGTTGGATAAGATGTCAGAACGCTGACAGACAGTTGTAACTAATAAACAAAATTATATTTTGCATTAATTTCTGAATAAAAAGTAAAAAAAAAATTTAGAAAAAAAAAACAGAACTTTCCCATACACCCAATATAATGAAAATTTTATCAAAATCCTAATTAAAAGTATATGTTTTCTTTCCAAAGTACAAATTGCATAAGCCTTTATTGCTGGTAAAATAATTTTCCAATGAATTTGTTTAGTCAGAGACCTGTTCAGATGAGAGTTTAAGAAAAATTTTATAAATTTTTTTTTTGTTTGCTTAATTCAAGTAAAAGTATAAAAGACAAATTATTACTAAATGTCTTAAAATATTTAACTTCTGCAAACAAATACTATTTAAACAATATTAAAAATAAAAATGTTTCATTTCACTGTGTTTTCTTTAATTAGTGATAAGATTTAAGGCAATATTTTCTTCTTATATCCTTTATTTTATTGTAAATTTGTACATTGCATCAGATTATTAATAAAGCCAGGTGTACATGGAAATATTGTAGTTGATAAGCTTTTATCGTAATAGCAGTTCGATAGTCAATCTTTTGCTTTCAAGGTAAAACAAAGACATTATATACAATAAAAACATTAAGACTTGTATATGATCAATATAAATAATAATATTTTTTTTAACTCGCTCCAGGTGTTCTCAAAAAAAAACCTTTTAATAGTTCACGCGGCTACAGTCACAAAAAAATACCTATTTCTGTAAAATAACGTTTATTCACTTAAGTAAATTTTATCAATTTATTGGTTCGAACATATTTTTTTTTTTGTTAAGTGTAAAATAGAAAATGAAACAAAAACTATGTCTACATATTTTTATGCGTGCAAAATTTTCAATTTTAATTATAAAAAAATTACATAAAAAAGAAGAAAAAAAATATTTTTATTAACATTTATCAGCAAATATATATAAATGCGTGCATTTTTTTTTAATTTAAAATTTAATAGTTCATCTGATTGGTTTTAAGTGATTAATGCTCATAAGAGAATTACTTGATATGTGCGCCTGTTTATTATGTCACCCCAGACTAATTGGTAGATAATAAAGTTTATTAGAAAATTTTATAGTTAGGAATTAATTCATTAAGTACTATGATTATTACCATAATTAATGATTTAATAAATTTTTATAAAAAAAAATTGCAGGTGTTTTTTCAAAATTTATTGATCTTTCTTTATGATGGGGTTTTTTTTTTATTTAAGGGTGCTTCATTTTATCAAATTAAATAAAATTACTTGTATATAAACTATGGCTTACTATATATATTTATTGCAGTTTAAAGTACGTTTCATATTATTATTATTATTTAAAAATAACATCGGTCAAATTGATTGCACAGCTTTCTTTATTTGCAGCAGATGATCTGAAATATTTAATTTTGGATGACTTTTCCGCATATCACGAGGGTCGTTCAATCTTTAGAAAAAAGATGGAAAAAAACTGTTTTTCAAAAAAAAAAAATTTTATTTTTCAACATAATCTCCTTTTAGCTCTATAAACTTTTCCAAAATTTTTATCCCGTCCAAAAAATAGGATTTCGGAAGTTCTGCAAAATACTCATCCGTTTGAGCAATGAGGTCCTCGTTGGAAATGAACCGTCGTCCGCCAAGCCATTTCTTCAGATTGGGGGGAAAAAAATAGCCACTCGGGGCCAAATCTGTTGATTAAGCGGGATGCTGCAACAATTCCATTCTCAATTCCACAATTTTGGCCATGGAAACAGCGCAGGTGTGCACACGCGCATTGTCCTGATGCAAGAGGATTTTTTTCTTCTTCAGATGGGGGCGTTTCTCTTTGATTTCCTCGCTCAACCGTTGCAATAACGACGCGTAATACGCTCTTGTTATTGTTTTTCCTTTTTCCAAGTAGTCGATAAAAATGATGCCCTGCGAATCCCAAAAGACTGTGGCCATCACCTTGCCGGCCGATGGGACAGTTTACCTTGTCATATGCCCGTGGCCTCAACTAATTCGCGCACTTTAATTCGCCGATCGTTCAAAATCAGATCGGGGATTTTGTCGATGATTTCAGGAGTAGACACCTCAACTGGGCGTCCTGAACGATGTTCATCTTTTGTGGATGAACGGCCACGTTTAAATTCATTCACCCAATTGTAAACCGTCGTAAACACAGGTGCAGATGTGCCATGAACAGCATCCAACTCGGATTTCTTTTGGGCTTAAGCCTTAAACAGTCTTAAAAAAGCCTTAAACTCGCTTTTTTTTTCATTGTTATGCACAAATAAATGTCGTTAACTTAAATCGACGATAGAAATTGACCTACGCTATGGATCGAGCTGAAATTTTGACAGCTTTCCTGTCGATACTGCTACTTACAAAAAAAAATCTTTACCGACACTACGAGCGCCATTTCTCGGATTTTATAAGGACTTATTGAACGACCCTCGTAAAATGGACTGCTTTACACCAATATCTTGAATGATATAATAACTCCAGTTGGTGGGGTATTGTCGGTTTAGTGGCATTTATCATTAATTTAACATAGCCCAGCCCTGTACCGTTCAATTTAGGCCTAAAAAAAATCTGTTTTCATCGCCCGATACTTCCTGCTATTGACAGTTACCGCCTCATTTTGAAATCAGTACGTCCCCAAGTAAGTTTGGTCATGGATACAAAGGAAGCTCCTGGAACTGTTGTGGTTCCTTTTCATCCGAGATCCGACAATTTTGCTTGTCGCCGAAGATAATTTCAAAATATATCCGCCTTGTAAGTCCTTACTCATAATTTATAAGGACTTATTCTGTGATTGTAAGGACAGGAATAGAAATGTTCTATTGAATTCGAAAGTCTTAATTCCATAAGTCCAAATGGGTCATATAATTACGTTAAATATTGGTTTGGTGAAAAAGAAATCCATTATGTCAAGACTTTATTTAACATAGTTCGGATCGTCCAAATTAGCACCGTTTTGTTTTATAATTTATTGCCATTTTAAAGGTAAATTCATAATGCCTCTCTTATAGGAGCCCTGGTCCCTATTGGCAAAAGGCTCTACTAAGCGATTTTCACAATCTTCTCTTGATGTCAATTTCTTATTACTAAGGAAGTTTTGCAATGATAAAATAAGATGGTAATCGCTTGGTGTCAGATCCTGATGGAACACAACACCTTTCCAGTTGGCCAATTTTGGCTAGCTTTAAGCAATCCAATTATTGACAGTAGAGGTCCAAATTTAGTGTTTGGCCCTATGGAAGCATCTCATAGTAGAAAGCAAAACTTTCCTCGCAGTTAGTCCTGGTTGGATCACCATTTGAGCCGCTTCAGCGTGCTTTGACTACCGTCGTTTGTCGTATGTCACCCATTCCTCATCCCCAGTCACTATCCCTTTAAGAAACGGGTCGATTTCGTTCCGTTTGGCCAAGGCTGCGCAGATGGAAATTTAAGCCATCATGTTTTTTTGCGTCAATTCGTGTGGCACCCAAATATCGAGCTTCTCTTTGGATCAAGATTTATGCAGATGGTTTAAAACTGTTTTGTGGTCGACCTTTAGCTCCTGGGCGATGCTACTTCGATCGTTTGGATGATTTTATTGGCATTTTCAATGACGGGTCTACCTTTACTGAGGTGTATCGTTAACATCGAAAATACCGTTCCGAAATCGAGAAAATCAAAATTGCGCGTAATTGGTTGTGACCATAAACACCATTCACAATTTCAGCCTTTATCTGGCCTACATTTTCCCTTTTAACAAAGCAAAATTGTACAATGTACCAAGTTAGTTAACTTCCGTCTTTTACACCCTTTAACTCACTACTGAATCGACAATCCCAACACTGTAAAAGAATTTTTTTTTTTATACGGAATGTCACTTTTCCAATGAGCATAAATCAAAGTTTATTATTGGTTGTATAATAACGATTGTAAAAATAATAACGAAAAGTTGTCAAGTAATCTAAGGTAAACAATATGCTTCCGAATATTTACCTTGACTCTCTATCTTGTAGACCAGAATTGTAGATACATTGTAAATATTAGAAGATATGTTAGGATTTGAATGGGTAGCACTTATGGCTGCATTATTTGCATTAGTGGCAGTGATAGTCGTGGAATCAAGTAGGATGATACGCGTTTAAATATTATATAAATAGGGACTAAAGAGAAACGCCAGCTGAAAAAAGTCCGTACGTCCAAATTGGCTTTCTGTACTGTATTGTAAAGTAGTAATTTGCTGTCGATTGTTAGTTTTGATTATTTCTCTTCTGAAGGGATATTTTAAACGATTGGCAAGGAAACTATTGTATAAAAAAAAAAAATTTATTTTTAAATTTTCTAATTTTTTTAAAAATTTAAAAATATACACTTTTGAAATTTTACTTCATTCGTACCATCTTGGAGGATCTTAGGATTAGAAGGATTGGATGCGGTAGGAATTGGAACATTTGGCTGAACCGTAAAGATCAATTCCATAAGTCTAAATTGGTTTTATAATTGCGTTGCATATAAAAACTTTATTATTTATTGTTAGTTTGGAACGGTTGTCCTGTAATCTAAGTGTTAAATCAATAACGTTTGTTAGTTTCAAGTCTGTTTAGTTTAGTAGGTGGGCTCCAGATAAATCAAGGGGTAAGTATATATATGGTATTTTGCATATAATGGCAGAAATCGAATATGGTATGTCACTTAATTTAGATTGTTGTTTTTTTTACATGTATTAAACGCTCTTCTTATAATGTTTATACAATATTTACCTCGTATATACTAGAAACCTCTGCTCTAAAAGGCAGAAAAAAACTACCTTTTCGGAAAGTGTTTAAAAACTAATTGCTATAAAAATATAGAAAAAAAATTATATCAAAAAATAAATCTCAATTATTTATAGAATTTGAAATACTTTTTATAAATATTTTTCTATAGATGTTTTTAGATTTTTTTTGAAAATTTCCCATCAATAACTTTGCGAAATGGTGCAGTATTTTAGATGCATTTCAAAGCCCCGAATTATATTAGAAGGACAATTTCAGACTATTTTACCGAAAGAATGCTGTTATAAAATACCGAAATATGAATGAAACTTTTAGTAATTTGCTGATCAGGAAACCGGGGCAGTACTTGGGATCAGTAGAAAAGTAAATGAGACCATCAGTGAGGGCAACATTATTTCAAAGCCACCACTTCGATACCTGTGAGTTCAGAGAGGCACAGGTTTTCTTGGCGAACATAAGAAAATCTCTGCTGAAAAGGCAAGTCGGGCTGTCAATCCCTTATTAAGGTGCATGCCTAACCACCGGTAAAGTCCTAGTTGAGATCACTTAAACTGTAAATAACACAGTCCATATTATCCTGCCGTAAAGTTAATAAGACCATCACTCAAACCATCAATGACGGGGATATTTTTTTTTACAGGCACCGCTTCGATACCTGGGAGTTCAGATAGACACCAAAATGAGCTTTGGCGAACATATGAAAATCGCTTATTAAGGAGCATGCCTAACCACGAAGGTCCCAGAGCCCAAACAAAGCCGACGCTACCTATGCTTCCCCCTCTATGGGGTCAACAACTATGGCGACCGAATCGTAGAAGCGTCAGGCGATCCTGGCGTAGCCCACTTCAAGTTTCGAGAGTACTCCATACTCTCTCCTATAACGTTGCCTGTGTGAACGCTAACATGCCGCCAATCCAACTCTTTGTTAAGGAGAGAGCCAGGATCTGTCATCGAAAACGGAAGAAAAATGTAAGATGGCAACCACATTGGCATTAATCGCATCAGCTCATTCCTGACACATGGAGAAGAATACCACGATATGGCCCGGTTTTTGACAGGACCCTACTTATAAGCCTACAATTGAGGATGTTGATGCGACATGACATATATACTTATCAGCCTACAATTGAAGGTGCGGATCATTTATTTGTTTTTACACACCACATTTTACCGAGAAAAAAAAGAATCGTTAAAAAATGCACATTATTGCACAAATGATATCATCGCAGGTACGTTCAAGTACGCATTCCAACTATTAAAGAAGAACAGTGTGAAAAGGCCAACTTGCAGACTAGATAGGATAACCCTGCTTAAAGCCAATCTGCTCCTCTTAAAGTTATACCCAAACCAAGGTTTCACATGGGGGAAAAATATAACGACAAATTATTAATATTCATACGAAAAATTCCCCGGTCATTTCTATGGAATAATATTAAATAAAAATATTCTGTTTAAATTATAATTAACGCTTGCTTATCATTTTCCAATATGATTAAGATATTTCATTAAGTTTACTATGGAATTCCCTTAAAAATACCACAAAATGACATTTTTATTTAAATTAAAATTTAACATAAAATCATTATTAAATCGTATAATATATTATCTACAATATGACTGACATTTAGAAAATTGTGCAAAAATATTTTCTTTTTTAAAAAAAAATGGCATACTTTAGATTTAGCCATGATTTAAAATGAATTCTTTTTTAATAAATTTCCTGGTCATCTCTTTATGTGTACACGTATATTAAAAGAAATTCGAAAATTTTCACACATTCTATAGAAATGAGAGTTTCGAGTATAAAACATGCAACTGGGTTACTAATTCTTCTTATCTTAATCATACTAATTAACTACTATTATTAAAGTCGTAATTAGAAATAATTTTAATTATTTTTCTTTATTTTTTTTTTTTAGAATACTAGTAAATGTTGACAATTTTTTACTGTATTGACTTTTGTTATTCTAGAAAAAAATACTTATGAATGAGTAAGCATTGATATTAAATAATTCATAAAATGTTTTGTGTAAAATATTCGTTAAACATTGTTTAATATGCTTGCAAGCAGTTTAACAAGCTATTTACAATAAATAGTATTTTCTCATCTACATTTTACAATAAATTCCAACAAATATAAATCTTTTGATCTTTTGTTAATTTTTTATGGTATGTTCATGTGTCTTTTTAAAAATTATTACGGAAACTTTAAAAGAGAAAATCACAAAAGTAATTATAGACAAGTAGGAGGTTATCGTCTTATAAATATTCATAACAACTACACATCATATTGTAATACGAGAGAGTATTGGGAAAATATTATTGAGAAAAATCATCATGATGAGATGTCAGTTGTTTTTTTTTTTTTTGATTTTTCATATATTTAACTATGCAGTTTACATAATATAGTAAAATTTAAATAAATAAAAAATAATTCTATTTGTCATTATTAATAGATTCCGAAGAAACTATTGCGATTCTACTAAAAACTTTCTAGTATCAAATTTTATGATTTTCATTTTTAATTACTCTTTATTTAGATAATTAAAAGATTTATTCAATTAGTAAAAATTTCGCAAAAAAAAACTATATCAAAGTAAAACTTGTACAAAGAAATAAGTTTGCAATTCATCGAAAATTATTTTATTCGATTAATCAGTATTCGTATTTGGAAGCACATAAGAAGTTTAGCGAAAATCAATTAAATAAAATTAACTAAATGAATAAATAAATAAATAAATAAATAAATATGACTGACGAACGTGAATATGAATATTCAATTTGATTTGTTTCATTTGAATGCAATTAGAATTTTTCTTATTTTTTAAGATACTTTATTAAGATACTTAAATTTTAGAGAAGTCTCGTATTAAGGACACTCCTACGTTTCAGTCTTTTATTAGTATTCGTATTTTATTTGATTCCTTTTGGAAAAAAACACTTTCTTTTTAAATACGAGGGTCGTTCAATAAGTCCTTAGAAAATCCAAGAAATTGCGCTCGTAGTGTCGGTAAAGATTTTTTTTGTAAGCACCATTATCAACAGGAAAGCTGTCAAAATTTTAGCTCGATCCATAGCGTAGGTCAATTTCTATCGTTGATTAAAGTTAACGACTTTTTTTTGTGCATTACAATGGAAAAAAGCGAGTTTAGGGCTGTCATCAAACATCTCCATTTGAAAGGCTTAAGCCCGAAAGAAATCAAAGCCGAGTTGGATGCAGTTCATGGCACATCTGCACCTGTGTTTGCGACGGTTTACAATTGGCTGAATGAATTTAAACGTGGCCGTTCATCCACAAAAGATGAACATCGTTCAGCACGCCCAGCTGAGGTGTCTACTCCTGAAATCATCGACAAAATCCACGATCTGATTTTGAACGATCGGCGAATTAAAGTGCGCAAATTAGTTGAGGCCACGGGCATATCACAAGGTACAGTCACTTCAATTTTGCATGAAAAATTGTCTGTGAAAAATATTTCGGCAAGATGGGTGCCGCGTTTGCTCTCAGAGGAGAATAAGCGCAATCGTGTAGTGGACTCTGAGGCTATGTTGGCACTCTTTGATCGCAATCCTACCGAATTCCTTCGTCGATATGTCACTGAAGACGAAACCTGGATACACTACTACACTCCAGAAACGAAGAGACAGTCATCACAGTGGATTTTCAAGGGTGAACGGGCTCCGAAGAAGGCTAAAACTGTGCCATCGGCCGGCAAGGTGATGGCCACGGTCTTTTGGGATTGGCAGGGCATCATTTTTATCGACTACTTGGAAAAAGGAAAAACAATAACAGGAGCGTATTACGCGTCGTTATTGCAACGGTTGAGCGAGGAAATCAAAGAGAAACGCCCCCACCTGAAGAAGAAAAAAATCCTCTTGCATCAGGACAATGCGCGTGTGCACACCTGCGCTGTTTCCATGGCCAAAATTGTGGAATTGAGAATGGAATTGTTGCAGCATCCCGCTTATTCACCAGATTTGGCCCCGAGTGACAATTTTCTTTTCCCCAATCTAAAGAAATGGCTTGGCGGACGACGGTTCACTTCCAACGAGGACGTCATTGCTCAAATGGATGAGTATTTTGCAGAACTTCCGAAATCCTATTTTTTGGACGGGTAAAAAATTTTGGAAAAACGATTGGAAAAGTGTATAGAGCTTTTCCAATCGTTTTTCCGAAATTAAAAAATTTTTAAAAACATTTTTTTTCCATCTTTTTCTAAGGACTTATTGAACGACCCTCGTATTATTTCCAGTTTATTATTATTATTTTCTTACTTATTGTAATTTTTTAAAAATTAAATTCATCAAAGGCGGGGGTTGGGGAAGAGGGATAAGAGTAGAAAAATAATGAGACTGCGAAAAGGAAATTTTTATTTAATTTCTTTATTCATTAAGTTTATTTGATTTTTAAAAAAATTTGCCTAAAGTTTTTTCCTATCTAAAATTATTCTTAAGAGTATTTTAATGTAGGTGAACATATAATATTATGTTGATTTTTTTTTTTCAATTTTTCCTAAAATTTTACAAATACTAAAAATATTTGTAAAAATTCTTTTTAAAATATAAGCTTAAATGTTTGGTCATAGATGGCATGAGTGAGCGTATTAAGCTGCCATGAACACGCCATACTTTTTTTTATGAGTTTGACATCTGTCAACATTAATCAGTGCACATTGTCAGCAATTTCGTACAACAACATACATTTTTCCTTTGGTAATCATGTCTAGTTTTGTGCCAGAAAAAGAGCATATGCGGGAAACTTATGGAGGCCTATGGTGACAGTGCTTAATCGGAAACAACGTGCCGAGATTGATTTCGTCGGTTCAAAGACGGAAAATTTGACTTGTGGAACACTCAACCACCCATTTCCATGCGTTTGCATACCATGGGGGAGATTGAAAAGATCGGAATAGGCAGATGGAGCGACGTCAAAACACATGTGAAATCTTGCTCGCCAGACAAAAAAGAAAGTCGTTCCAGCATCGGTTTGTGACAGGCGATGAAAAGTGGATATATTTCGAGAATCCTAAATGCAAGAAATCGTGGGTTGATCACGGGCAACCATCAACATCTTCCCCAAGACCAAATCGCTTCGGACGAAAGACGATGCTGTGCGTTTGGTGGGATCAGCAGGGTATCGTTTACTATGAGATGTTGAAACCTGGTGAAACTGTCAATGCCTACCGCTACCACCAACAACTGATCAAATTGCAACGTGCTCTGCGTGAAAAAAGGACGGATTATTAACAAAGACATGATTTTCCTTTGTTTGTGCTTTCTATAAAAAAAATATGTTTTTTTTTGACTAAAAAACAGCGGATTTAAGCTTATACACTTGGTATATTTTCAGTATATGTAAAAAATAAAATATTTAGTGGCTATTTCCTACCAATGCTGCCATTTAGTTTTCCACACTGAAGGGATTTTTTTCAACAATATTTTTCCATAAGATACTCTGGTTTATTTTATTTATTTTTTACTGTGGTTTTCTTCGAAATGGCAGAAAAGTTGTATCACTGACAGTAATCTGGCAATACTGCACACTTTCCTTCTACATAGCTTGTATATTAGTTATTCCTAAATGCGTCGCACTAGTATCAACCTTTTTAATTGCTCATAAACGATGCCATTACGAAATTTTTGTTAAACTTGGTGAATCTCAGACTTAGTTTGACTTACGAAAAATTACAACGAGTCTTTTGGAATGGGAACATCGGTTAGAATTGCCTTCAAAATCGAAATCTGTTGAAAAGTGATGGCTTTTATAGCCCCTTGGATAAAATGTCAAAAAAAAAGTTTTTTATACAGAATCCTTATAATTAGAGGATAATTCTCTCACAAGTGGATTATGATGATAGATAAACGTGAGTGAACTTTTTGATAGCGGGATATGCACAGGTCCTGAAAAAAGGGAACATTTAGATTACGATGTATTATGTTGTTAAGAACATAAAAAGGGGCATCAACAATTTTACGGAGGACTTTGGATTGTAAGGCAGGGACGCGATAGGAATTAGAACGTTTCGTTGAACCCCAAAGTTCAATTCCGTAAGTCCAAATAGGTTTTATAATTATTAGTTTCGAGCGTTTGTCCAGTAGTCTAAGAAGTTGTAGATAACATCTAGTGGCGTGAAGTATTTTTAAGTGTAGTATATGGGTTCCATGCTAACCTCTTGTCCAGGTAAAGTCCCAAATAACGTACTTTATCATATTGTGGAATGTTGCTATTAAATTATAAAGGGATAGGTTTTCCTTGACAAAGTGTAAAAGAAATGTGAGCACTCTTCTGTTCATTTACCTTCATTCTCCATCTCTTAAACGAGGATTAAAGGTTGTGGATATGGGATTGTAAATTGTTGGAAGCTATGTCAGGATTTGTATGGGTGGCAAGTATGGTTGTATCATCTGCATAAGTAACAATTAGAGTATTAAGATCAGATGGGATGTCATGGGAATTAATATTATATAAAATGGGTCTGAGGATTCTACCTTGTGGGACTCCGGCTAGAATAGGATGAATTTCTGAGGATTCTGAGTTAATTTCAACTTGTAAATATGAATTTGTGATATGGTAGTATGTTGGAGGAAGAAAGGTATTGAGTTTCCAGAGGAGTCCAGGATGCCGCACACGATGAAAAGCTTAGGAGATATCTAAAAAATACTACTGAGCAATACTCTTCCTTCTCAAGAGAGGATGCAATGTGATCAACAACGCGCAATGGCATTGCTGGATAGTGGAAGAAACTATTTTAAAGGTAAATAACATTGATGTAAAAATATGAAATTGAAAAAAATCAGTCTCATTACTTTTATGTTGTACCCTAAATTTTGTAATATACAAAAAAAAATTGAAATTTGACTGAAAAGAAGTTGAGTTAAGACAAATTGAATAATAAATAATGAAGATTATCTAAAATTTCTAGCATTTTTTTAAATTGCTTTTTTTTTGAATACCATAGCTACACATATAAGAAATTTTTTCTACAATATTTAAAAGAAATAAAAATTATTTCAATATGGGGTCACAAGAATTACTTTATTTTAAAAGATTTGATTACGAAATCCAAAAATTAAATATACTATTTCGAAAAATGTATACAATTTCATTCAAAATGCTTGAAAATAATAAATAGAAAGCTTTATGGGGAAAAAATTGAAATGTCGAAAAAACAGCGACCTTGAGAACAAGTCAGAGGTATTTGTGCTTATTTCAAAAGCTTCCTACAATTTATACGAGTACGATTATATCTACGAGTATCTGATAACCGGTAAAGTGGTCTTGACCTTCACCAATAAACAAAACTACGGTTGTACAATTGTTTTTTTCTCATTCTGAATCCACTTGTCTGAAAGGTATTTCGGTAAAAAAAAAATAGAAATAATATTCCATAACATAATCAATGATATTAGTCAGTTTCTCACCTGGAGAGTCAGAGGATTTATGAAGGATATTCTTACAAAAAAAAAAAAAAAAAAACACCCCCAAAAAATATAAAAAATTTCGGCAGATTATGACATCAAAATTGCTTATGACAAAAGGAAACAAAAATTTCATCATATATCCGCCATAAAGCTTATTTGACGAAGCAAAACTTTACATTTCAAAATAATGTTGTTGACATCGTAAAATATTGTCGACTTGAGTTCATTTATTTCTTTAGGTTATTGCGCAAATTTTCTTTTTATCGTCATGCACCATCATCGAGACTGGCAAAGTAAATTAATTATAAAATACGAGTACACACACTCGTTTAAAATGCAATTAGATTTTTTTTAAAATGGAAAAAAAAATTTTTAATTTATCTTTCCATTTAGAATCTTTCCTACCACCAAACTATTGGGCACTGCGAAAAATACAATCTCTTTTAAGTTTGCCTTTTAAGAAGAAATAAACAATCACAATAGGCACCTACTTTAATAAAATATCTCAATCATAGTCAATTGTTGGCATTTTCTAGTCTATGGCATATGAGCTTATACCTTATAGACTACTCGTAGTATTTATTGAAATAAACCGAAAGCTTGTCGAGCCCAATAAATTTAACCACCAACAGATAAATTTCTAATATACTCGTACATCAAATAAAAACCGAACAGATTAATGAATGGCTAAATACAATAGTTGAATGGAATTTGAAATTGTTACAATATTTAATGCCAAGGCTTCACGACCATAAGATACTTTCGCGATATGCAAAGTACGAGTACTTGCACAGAGTTTATAGTTAAGCATTTTCAAAATATCAAGAAACTATTCACACATACATAAATATATCTGTTCTTTTGTCAATGTGGTTGTGAATTTATGCAGAGGAATTTTTTTTCGATGCACTCATTGGGAATTTTGGTCCATCGGTAATAAAAAATTCCCCACTCGTAAACAATTAACATACAAAATATAACCACAGAAAAAATGTTTTTCATCAACAACAAAAAAATGGTTAATATTTCTAAAAAAAA
Organism: Atherix ibis; assembly: GCA_958298945.1. Taxonomy (NCBI): domain Eukaryota; kingdom Metazoa; phylum Arthropoda; class Insecta; order Diptera; family Athericidae; genus Atherix; species Atherix ibis. The sequence continues at coordinate 33,230,144 of OY282610.1, read as the reverse complement.
AAAATTAAATAAATTTCAACTTACTTGCTAATTGTAGTCCGAACATGACAAAGAATCCAATCACAAATGCTAAATAGGCGATCAGTCCTGATCGATCCTTCGATAGAATTTCAAAGAATACAACGTAGAGAAGGGTGCCAGTGGCCAGACCCTGCAGAATCACAGATGGTATCTCAGCGGCGAGACTGTCGTCACTGATAATAATTCCAATGCCAATGCCGATAGGGCTGACAATGGCGAATGTTATTATATAGGAGATCGCTAGCCAAAACCTGGTCCGTGTGACGATTAGTTCGACACCAACACAAAATGCCAGGACTAGCTTGTGTGCGGAAACTGCTCCAAACATGTACCAAACTTGTGCTGCGGAAGATTGCAGTCCAACCGCAAGTCCTTCGAAAAGTTCATGAAGGGATAGTGCTAAGACGATTAGAAGACCACGAAGCGACGACACTATTATATCCTCGTTCAAATCACCCACTGGCATATGGCTATGAGCATGAGAGTGACCATGCCCAATTCCGTGACTATGCCCATGTCCATGTCCATTGTAGTGGCCGTGGCTGTTCTTTCGATCGATACTCTGGCTGTGATCTGGATTCAAATTGTAACTTTGACTATTACTATCTGTCTGATCATATTGTTGGGGCTCGATTGACGCAGAATTGCCATTTGGTTGTTCATTGGCTACTTTTTTCTTGATCTTTTCTAGTGTTCCATTACTAATATGCCTTGGATTCTCAGGATCCCCATTTTTCCCATCTGAAATATAAATGCCACTTTCAGTCGATGCGGACATCACTTTAACACCATCGGTCTCGTTAATCGGTGATACTGATGGTGATGCTGAAGATGATATCTTTCGTCGGCCCTTCACAAGAAAACTATCCCTGACACTGTGCCCGCGTTGGAAGGCAGCCTGTGCCGAATCTTCATTCTTCTTATGCTTATGCAGATACGCATGGATTATCTCTTCTACCAGGAACATGGCAAAGAATCCCATGCACGTTAAGAAATGCGCCAAAGGTATCGGTAAATCTGGTAAATTATTTTTCTCCTGCAGATTCTCTATGCTCTCCTGAATTTCTGGCAACAAGTGCAAAAATGTTGTACACAAAAGAACTCCGCCACCAAAATAAAGCAAACATTTTACAACAGTTGCGGATCGTGCACTTGTCCCGGTGTCTGTCCATTTAAACCATCTGTTCATCAGGAATGGTATTGTACCGCATAAACTGGACGCCAGGAACAGGACAACCATAGCGGTAGCTTTGGCAACAGTCACTGCAGTATCGTCATTATCGTTAGTTTCGTTGTGGTCGTGGTCATCATCATGATCATGATCATGATCGTGATCATGTTCGGGATCATGTCTGCTTCCTTGTATCGTTTGTGCCACCCTCAGAAGGTGATATGCTGTCTGATTGAAGTCGATTTTATTCATTTTATATTAACTGCACTATACACTTTTGCTTTGGTATTTAAATTCTGTTATTATTATTATTTTTTAATTTTTTTTACTATCCCTCTTCACCTTTTCCTAAATGTATTTTTCACTTATTTTTCTACTAATCCTTTTTGTTTTTTCTTTAATAAAATAATTCCACCAAATAAATTTTGTCCTTTTTTTCCGGACGATTTTTTCTCGTCCCCGTCTACTACTTCCAAAAGTTCCTTCTGCCACTATGTCTTCGGAGACTTTATTCTAACTACATTACCGCATTTAGATATGTTCCACCCCTTTTTTTAGAGCAACCACCAAAGGAAATTGAATTGAAAATTATCAAATAAAATTGGCAGAAAATTTTTCCAATTAAAAAAAAAAAATCACAAATTTTTATTATTTCCTAATATTATTAACATTTTATTTGATGAAAATTTGAACAAAACGGAGAATAATTCTTGTTTTTTGTATATATTTGCATTTATTAAAAATGAATTTCTTTACGAATTCTTTTACCGGACAATAATAAGTCGCGTAGACAATAATAATTTTATATCGAAAAGAATTCGACTTTCGATATTAACGGCGCTGCACAACGAGACGCTGTCACGACCAACTCATGATAAATACCTCGAGTAACCGGCTGACTGCTCGCTTTTAAACGTCTCGAAATGCCGGAATGCCAGAAAGCCAGTAGCTGTTGTTGACTTTTGTACTTGTCGCGGCTCTCCCGGGCTTCAATCAGCTTTCTGGCGCTCTTCACATTCGGTATCATGGTATCTTAAAGGCAGGTGGCAGGCAGGCTGTGTGCTAACTCAGCCAGTTGTGATTTCGCCAGGCAACAATTCTCTAAAGATTAAATTCGACGGCTGAGAGCCCAACCGATGATTACGCGATTATCTTGTCGACGAGCGTACAACAATTCAATCAAAGTTCCTATCTTGCGTCGACGTCACAACCCCACCAAAGTGATGAGCGGTTTTGACAGCCTATACCTATCGATAGCTTCAGCTCGAAATCAATGTCGGCATCAGAGTTACTCAAAATTTCCACACACACACGCTGGCATACACAGCATACGCAGTAGGTGGTAGGTGCTCGGTTCGATAGGCGCTAGCAGTATCCCGCTCCATTCATACAGTGCACAGTACCATGTTCGAATAGGCATGTGTATGCATGCATATATACAGGTGGTTAGCGGAGGCACAGTTAAACACGCACGTTGTTTAGCGAAAGGCTCTTCTAAATTTGAAAGTTCGCACAGGTGAGTCCCCCCCACACCAAGAAGCTGTGTTGCGTTTCTTCTCACATACTCTCTGTAAATAGTCCCTACCATATTTTTGCTGCTGTTTCATTTTCATTTTCATTTCGAATACGATTTTTGGACATCAACAATTACAATCCGGACACGCTACTACCAACAAATGCATTGGCAACTCCTGCAAATATTTTCGTTGCATTTCCATGACCGGTTCTCGTAATTACCCCCAACAAGTCAATCTCGATTCGGGAAATGAAAAAAAAAACCCACCTGCCCCCACGATTGTTTTGACGCCATAAAAAAAAACAAATTATCTTTGTTCGTTCTCAATCGATTGCGAACTTCACCACCAAATAAACTACAAATTTTATAATACGAGTATTAACTAAAATATGTGTATTTAACGAAAAGAATACTTTTACCAAAATAATCGCACGTACAATAAGTACGTACACGTACGTTCACTATTTATTAACTATGTTTCATTAACATCAAATTACGAAGGTACGATTATATTAATTATAAATATTAGAAAGTTTACAGAACTTTCTATTGTAATATGAGCGCGAGAGCACTTGTAAATTGTCTACAAGTACTCATATTTTCTTATAAAATTTACAAAAAAAAAACTATAAAACTTTTTAAAAAAATTCTTTACTTTTGCAATTAATGGGTTTTTTTTGTTATTACCCTTTATGGGGTTTTGTAAATAATTTTTAGTATACCCGCAAACGCGTTTAATAATTTTTTTTCAGTTGTAATTTCATTTATAGTTTCTCTTAAATTGAAATTGTGTTATTTTAGTAAAATTTCAGATAAAGCGGTTATAAAAACAATTCACATCAATAAAGATATAGTAATTATCCTCTGTATCAACAATTAAAATATGTTCCCCCACTTTTTTTCTTAATGTTGTATAGTTACAATCTAACTGATATCGTGTATTAGTATTTACACATATGCGGAAGAGTACACTATTGTTGTGTACTATTAAGATACATGCAAGAGCACTTTACACAGGAATTAAAGGATGTTTAAGATAGTCTTAAGAAGTTTATCAATCTTAAATAATATAACCAATCTTAGTGGAAAATCCATAACTATCTGTGGTACTATTTAATCTAATTAAAATTGATATATATTTCCTTCTTAAACTATCACAACCATTATAAATATTTAAAATTATTTTTAAAAAATTTTTTAATTACAACAATGAATAATAAGTTATTATTGTTCAGTATTAGTAATAATCAAGTGCTGGAAAAAATCCCCGAATAATTCATTTGTAAATAAGAAATATTATCTTTGTGACATGATAACAATTATATTAGTTTGTGGTGTTTTTTACTTTTTAGGGCATATCTTACTTATTATTTACAACAACAAAAAAAATATGAAGAAATTTATGAAAAATTGTCGCATTTTTAAAAGAGTTTTTAATCAACTTTTAAATATATTTATTTCCCAGAAATTTTATCGGATTATCCATTTTGTGATTTAGAAAGAGAACAGACTTACCATTTGATAGCTGTTAAACATGTGTATGGCTATTAATGATAATATTTATTTATTAGTTAAAAAATTGCCATTTTAGAATACTTCATTATTGAACAACGCAATAAAATTTTAAAAACTTTTTACAAAAGTGGTGGTTTTGCTTTACGTATGATTCACACTTTAAGTAGAGATTATGGGGTCGTGATAATGAGACTCATTTATTGTTGGGTGGATATATCGATAGGATAGGGTATCTGAAAACCCTCAAGTGACTGTGAAAAAGCCACCGGTAGCCGCGTAAAGTAACTGTCTGGGATACTACGAGGGTCGTTCAATAAGTCCTTAGAAAAAGATGGAAAAAACTGTTTTTTTTTAAAAAAAATTTTATTTTTCAACATAACACACTTTTCCAACCGTTTTTCCAAAATTTGTATCCCGTCCAAAAAATAGAATTTCGGAAGTTCTGCAAAATACTCATCCGTTTGAGCAATGACGTCCTCGTTGGAAGTGAACCGTCGTCCGCCAAGCCATTTCTTCAGATTGGGGAAAAGAAAATAGTCACTCGGGGCCAAATCTGGTGAATAAGCGGGATGCTGCAACAATTCCATTCTCAATTCCACAATTTTGGCCATGGAAACAGCGTAGGTGTGCACACGCGCATTGTCCTGATGCAAGAGGATTTCTTTCTTCTTCAGATGGGGGCGTTTCTCTTTGATTTCCTCGCTCAACCGTTGCAATAACGACGCGTAATACACTCCTGTTATTGTTTTTCCTTTTTCCAAGTAGTCGATAAAAATGACGCCCTGCGAATCCCAAAAGACCTTGGCCATCACCTTGCCGGCCGATGGGACAGTTTACCTTCTGATATGCCCGTGGCCTCAACTAATTCGCGCACTTTAATTCGCCGATCGTTCAAAATCAGATCGTGGATTTTGTCAATGATTTCAGGAGTAGACACCTCAACTGAGCGTCCTGAACGATGTTCATCTTTTGTGGATGAACGGCCACGTTTAAATTCATTCACCCAATTGTAAACCATCGCAAACACAGGTGCAGATGTGCCATGAACTGCATCCAACTCGGCTTTGATTTCTTTCGGGCTTAAGCCTTCCAAATGGAGATGTTTGATGACAGCCCTAAACTCGCTTTTTTCCATTGTTATGCACAAATAAATGTCGTTCACTTTAATCGACGATAGAAATTGACCTACGCTGTGGATCGAGCTGAAATTTTGACAGCTTTCCTGTCAATAATGCTACTTACAAAAAAAAATTTTGACAGCTTTCTGTCAATTTTTACCGACACTACGAGCGCAATTTCTTGGATTTTCTAAGGACTTATTGAAGGACCCTCGTAATTTTTTTGAAAATGAAGAAGGGAAGATCGTTACCGTCAATTCTGTGCGCCCCATGGCTATATGCTGACCGATTTTTTTTGGCCTTACCTTAAAGGTTTTAATTTGGATCATATGTGATTCCAACAAAACGGTATCAAATGACACAAAATATGACAAATTTTACCTTTATTCCACCAAAATATCCCATGAAGCGCAATTTTCGAGATTTGGTGATGCCGAAAAAAAAAAGATTTGGTAACTTCGTTGAACATTTTCTTGTAGAGATATGCAAAATATCGTGAAGGGTTCTTTTTTTTAAACTGAAAGATCATTAAAAAAAATAACATGGATATGATCACCAGGACTCAGTTTGAAAATGTGCTTTCTACTGTAAAAATTTCTTGTCGAATGTTGAGGTTTAGATGTTGAACGTCTGGCGATCAGTGCACGCAGCTCACGAAACATCCCCGTGATTAATTGATGGCTGCAGCAAAATACAAACGTTAAAGATTAAGCGTATCTATTGAAAAGGGATCTATCCTATCACGTTCTTAAGCGTTTTAGTACGGATAGAAATGCAAATCTTTATGAAAAATATTCCACACATACACTTTTAGGTGTGGCAGTAATATTTTCGAGTGAGTGTCCGGCACTAAAACTAACGAAAACTGTTCCATGTCCTTCAAAATTGTTCACTATAATAAAAGGAAATATTGTCGGTTTATTGGGATAGACCAGGAGTGGGAAAATTAACGCTCTTTGTTGAGTTAACGATTTAAATCCGTTTTTTTTAATTATTATTTTTAAACTTTTTACACAAATCTTATTAAATTGAGTAAGTAAGTGAAGCGTTCAAATCGTACGTAGTTGGTTCGATAAAAGGCTTTCCGGGGCAGTAAGTTTTTCTAAATATAAAAGAATATCCAAGAACTATTTTTACTGTTCTTTTTTTGTCCCAGATCCAACAATTTTACTTGTTTCCATAGTCATTCCGCTCCGTCGCTGAAGGTGGTTTTTTCACGAAATCTGGACTCCGCTTCCAATTGCTCAATATCCCGACACTGTGCATGGTCTTATAACTATAGTTCTTGAGTCAACTGAATCGTGTATAACTGTAGAACTAAGTCTTTTCACAATTATCGCTAAGTGGAAGTCGCAGAAAGACCTAATTCTGAATGGACGTTGAATTGTGCTCTCGGAAGAAGGTTCATGTGGATTATTAATTCTACGCGGCTCTCAGAATATCTGGCGACCGAAGCAAAATTTTTGCTGAATCATGTAGCATTTTACGGTTAAATGGTTGGTATAAAAAATATAAATGTTTAAACATGACAGCGTTATGATTTGAAATAAAAGCCTGGCAAAGATGAGGCGTATCTATTGAAAAGCTCTTTATAAATACTGTAATTTTAAGGCTCTATACCAACTCAATTTCTCATTTAACTTTCTGAGCGTCATAGTTTTTAATAAACTACTTTTGCAAAATGTTTTCTTACAATAATTACACATTAATGAAGGTTACAATATCCCATAATAGTTCTACCGCATCTACTCTCCATAACTGTCAAATATCAACTGACAGAATGAGAGCTAACAAAAATGGCGTCACATAAAAATTGTAAGACTACGTTAAGAATACGCATCTACTCTCCATAACTGTCAAATATCAACTGACAGAATGAGAGCTAACAAAAATGGCGTCACATAAAAATTGTAAGACTACGTTTTAGTATTAAAAACTACTACAATTAAAGAATAAACTATAAAGAAAATTTCTTAACGAATCGTCATTAGGTAACTTTAACTTAACTGTAGTTTAGAAATAGAGTCTGTCTAATAATAAAAGGATTATCAGGCAGATTGCACACTCTCATATTCAAAAAATAGTCTTAAAGAAAATAAAAAGGAAAAACAATTTTAAAAAATTTAAAAAAAATTTTAAAATTTTTAAAATTGTTTTTCCTTTTTATTTTTCTAAGTTATACGGAGTAACTGCTTTGTGATTATAAAAATATTTACTTTTCAGTTTATAAACAGTTACGCCTTATCCTTATAGGAAAAGGAATTTTCTTTAAAAAAAAGTAATTCAGTTTATATAGTAAATTTAACAATTTTTATTTATTCACAATAATTCGTGTACCAAAATAAAGAGTGGCCCATCTGTTGTTTCTTTTTTTTAATACTAAAATTAAAAAAAAAGAATTCAACAGCGTCAAATCGAAAGATCTTGGCGGCCTATTTACATCAGCGTTTCGTGAGATTTAGTGCGTAACAATCCGATGTGTTGGCATGTTGTGTGGCTCTTAATGCCGTATGGTTGGAACTTTAGGTCATTCACATTCAATTCATTCAATGTCGGCTACAAAATGTTCGTTAACATGTAACAATATCGTTCAGAATTAACAGAAATGGTCTCTTCACCAGCTAATCAACCGCAGCAAATAGTAGCTTTTTTAAGATGCATCGGTTTTTAATATGTTGCATGAGGATTTTCTATGCCCCAAAATCGATAATTTTATCTGATAACGTAGCTTCATCGATACGGTTTATATTCGATGAAATATCATTTTTACAGAATGCCTTGATGATTAAAATGTATTGTTTTATTGTTAATGATACCATAACAAAAATTGTACTATACTTTATACTTAACAGCTATAGAAAGAAAATCATAAGATGTGCGTTTTGATATATCTTTTAAAAGTTGAAAAAAAATAATAAAAGAATGCCTTTTCTATATTTATGCAAATAATCCTTAAAGTTTAGAGCATTAAAAAATCAATATCCATCAAGTAATGGTCGACTTAGAGCCCAAAATATACAAAAAATTACCTCAAAAGGATCAGAAAGTCTTGCAGGAAGTCTACTTTCTACTTTTTCAAAATACAAACTGGATGGCACTGTACTTTTTTGGCAAGTCTTTCAATATGAATTTTATTGTTTCCAAAAAAAAAGAAAGAGATTAATCACTTAGCTGAGAAATCTTAAAATAGATAATAAAAAGTTTGACTAAATTTTTTTGCGCTTTTATTTATTTTCTTATTTTCCTTTAAGTAAAAGTATTTACAATTTAAAATTATCTATTGTTTTTTTTTTAATCTAATTTATTGTATAATTATTTTCTCTTCTTATAACCCCATTTCAAATTTTTGGTTTCGAGAATATAATGCAGGTGGAAAAATTTAACTACTGATAAAAACATAATTACAAATATTTACTGATTAAAAATATGTATAATAAATTATCAGATACACAACTCATATTAAATAGAAAAATTGAAGAAATGAAAATTGAAGAAAAAGAAACGCCCCAAACCCTACATATCAGTTGTATATTTTCTTTAAGTACATGCAACTAATAAGTGTCAAATAAATAAAACTTTTAATTTCTATAATATGTATGTGATAATATTGAAAGTTTAATTATTATTATTTTTTTTTATCGTAGAATAACTTGTTTTTTTATGTAACAGATTAACATGTTCAAGTGCTTCTATTGCATAAAACCATAGATCGTTGAGCTCTCAAGATAATTCCGATTTAGATTTTGCAATAATCGTCAACTCGTATTTTTTTTTGTTAAAAAAGTTTATCTAATATGCAAAATATGCTATTAATTAATGAAATATCCAAAAACAAAATACAAATTATTAACGCCATTATAATTGGAGTAAAAATCTATAGTAATTAACCAATTTTTATCATTTCTTTACAAACATTTTCTTTGTGTTTTACACATGTGCCAAAAAATAATTATCTTCAATTATCATCTGAGTGTCTATTATATTGATAAGAATAGGTTTTTTTCAACAACAACAACAACAAAAAATTCTTTAGAAAACCTTTGTACAAAATAGGTAAAAATTCACCATAAATTCTCCAAACAATTCTTATTTACTCATATTATAAATTTTTTAAAAAAGAAAATTTTCAATGCGTCATCGAAATAACGTAAATAGAAAATACATTTTTCATTGAATTTTAAATTAATTATTGTGCTTATTTTGTAAAAATTAAACTTTTTTTTGTAAGGTTTTTATTAGCAAGACTTTTCTCTTCAAAAAGTTATGAACTATGACAGATATCTTTATTGCCGATTCAAGTACATTCATTACCAATTTTTTAACTTAAAAATAACATCGGTCGTCATTCCAGTTCCCAAGAAAAATCTCGCCCATTCTTCGGCTAACCACTTTAGACCAATTTCATTATTGCCTTGTACTTCCAAGATCCTGGAAAAGATCTTAACTACAAGATCTAACCAGGCGCTTGATATTATACTCAATCCCCAACAGACAACATGCCTACAGGTCAGGCAGGGGAACTCTGAGTATGCTAGTGGAACTCCAACATTCAATCCATAATTGCTACAAATATAGACATTGTGGTTTGCTGTTGTTTTTGGACTTAGGAAAGGCGTATCACCGAATTTGCCCACACAGGATACTCTTACAGCTAGCAGAGTGGGGAGTAGACTCTGCAACAATGGCACTTCTACGTTCCTACCTAACTGGTAGAACCTTCACGGTACGCGCAAACGGTCATTTTTTGTCAAAACCCAAAATGAAAAATGGCATGCCACAAGGATCCCCTCTATCTACGATCCTATTCAACATATATATTCACTCACTTTTCCACCTTCTATCAGTCTTCAACGATTATACTTATGCTGACAATATTTTTGTACTTGTTTTTGGTGCTGATCTTCAACTTCAAACTAATAACGCCATCCTCAGCATCAACATTTTTTTTTTTAAGTTTAGATCAATGAGGTACAGGGGGAAACCTTCAAAAGGTACTCGCCTGGGAGACCTTCTACCTGCCAGACGAGTTATGCGGCATTTTTACCTCGCTAAAACCTAACCTGTACCTCTACCCTTGCTCCCGGAACGATGGTTCCCCGGCGGCACTCTTTGTAAATACTACTTCGCTGGGGCGTTATTATTTGATATTACTGCTGTCCCGATGTTCTTCGTACGTGCTGCGAAAATCCTTGATGATAGATTCCGCGTACTCTGCAACACTGTTCCAAGCCGATTGGCTCTTCAGCATGCACTCCACTATGTTTTCTGGACTGATGGAACGGTCCAGATTTTTCTCCAGATCTGCCCGTGTCCCCTCGTAGAAGGGGCATTGGAAGAACACGTGTTCTGTGTTCGATCACATCGCGGCAATGATGACAGTTTGGGGAGTCAGTTCTCTTGAATCTGCGCAAGTATGCCCGAAAGCATCCATGCCCAGTCAAGAGTTGGGTGATGTAATACCCGACTTCCCCGTGCAGGCGAGTGACCCATTTGCTGACATCTGGGATCAGCCGATGAGTCCACCGACCCTTCGTTGAGCTGTTCCATCTCTCTTGCCAGAGGCGAAGACTCTCGGGTCTCTCCTCTTCACAGAGGACCTTTCGCCGCTCCTCCTTCTTCCTACGATGTTGGCGTTCCCGCTCTTCTGCCAGGGTGTCGATGGGTGGGCATGATGCCACGACGTTAACAGCATTGTGTGATATCGTTCGGTATGCTGACGCCACTCTGATCGCTGAGAGCCGCTGGACTGATGACATTCGCCCACACTGGTGCTCCGTATAGCAGGACGGAGGTAACTACAGTTGCCAGTAGTCGCCTTCGGATTTGCCTGGGGCCTCCAATATTGGGCATTATCCGCGAAAGCGCGCCCTGTACTGCTGATGCCTTCCTGCTGACGCTGGAGATGTGCTCCTTGTAGTTGAGTCTGGCATCCAAGACCACTCCTAGATGCCGGATGTAGGGTTAGCGACTGGATGTCGTGGTCGCCTACTCTAATGGGGATGGTCTCCATTTTCTTCCGGCTACTCACAAGGAGTACCTCGGTCTTATGTTCCGCCAAAGACAGATCTGCCGACTGTCAGCATCAACACTTGGAACAGCATAAACGGTGCGGTGATCTGTACATCAAACCCACCTTGCCTTCATGTTTGCAGGGGAAAAAATTGTAGTGTATCTATTTCGTTACTGATCCCCTTCCTACCCCACCTAAAAGATTACATGAAAATCCTGGGTATCTCAATGGCCCGTGGAACAAAATGAAATCTTCAGATTAATAATGCCGTTGACAATATTAACACCATTCTCCGAATGGTTAAAATTTTAGTAAGACCAAGTGAGGCAATTAGAGTAACCAACGCCTTTTTGGACGGGACCTTACCCTTTTTCCTTACCAAATGTGTCAGTGTGCCAATAGCAGGGAAAAAGCTAGTCGAGGTTGCGGTAAACCGTTGCATTAGACTAGCCAGTGGAGCACATCGGACATCTCCGGTGAATCCATAGTGATAGAAACTGGTCGAAAACCTATATCTCTCTGTCTTCGAAAAGCTCGCCTTAATTTAATATACAAAAATCTATGCCTTCCAAATTAACACCCCCCCCCCCCCACACACACACACACGCACACTTTAATCAGAAACATTATCATCTCCTCCAGTTCAAAAAGGAATTCATTATCCTTATCCTTATTAATATTCCACCTTGAAAGTAATTCCACCATTCTCCCCCTCGATTTCCAAACTTCCCTTCCACACCCAGAGTGGAAACCGTGTTTTGGAGTAAAATTTAAAGTGACTGCTTCTCTTAACAGTTTAAAATTAGAAGATCGTCGAGTGTTGTTCACGGATGCTGCCACCGACCCCAATACTGCATCTTTTTTGGTCGTCGAACTTTTTGGCTGCAGCATCCGCGCACTATGTGATGGAATTTTCTCTTACAGGGCAGCTCCATATTACGGGGAGCTGTAGGCCATTAAAACGGCAATTGTTGAGTTCCAATGGGTTCCGGGGCATGTGAGAATTATGGGTAATGAAAGTTGGTTGGAGAAACACTGCGTTGACCAGCAATCACAGTCATTCCCAATCTGCCTCGCCTACTAACAGAATGTCATTTGACACCATTAGCCATCTGCGGACATGATGACTGAAACCAATAGCGACACATTTTTGTCGACTCATTGGATAACCACCAATAAACCAGTCTATTCAACATCCATACTGAAATTGTTGGCACGGAAGCTCCTCAGAATCCGGATTGGACATACTGCTCTTACTCATAACTTCCTCTATGGCAACACCAATCGTCCCTTATGCCAATCCTGTGGCACCAATTTCACTATCATCCATATTCTACATGAATACGACATAACCAAGAATTATTTCGCGAGCAAGATTCCTCCTATTGTGGACCTCGTGGACCCAAAACTCCATTCCCTAGTCTCCCCTATTTAATCTTCTACAACATCATAATCTGCTCCTCAAAATATAAACAAAATTCTCAATATTCTATACTACTAACCACAGACCAGTCTCTCTCAGATAACTTCCCACACACACTATGAAGTCGCCAAATGGCCTCATGGTCGTGGCGCTATAAAGTGGCTCCTGGCACATGTCTAAGCGACCTAACAAACAAACAAACAATTACATCGGTCAAATGGCCTTTACCGAGAAGTCACAACTCTGAAGCAAAATACACTCTTTTGGAGCAACCATACCAAAAAACCGTACAAATGTTTTTAAATAACCAATCACCAAAAACTCTTTTTCATATCGTCTAATGTTTTTATTATTCATATTCTTGATTATTCTCTATATCCTTACGTAATTGTTTTTTTTCTTTGTTTTTGCTAATCAAAACATAGAAATGTATGTAAATTAGTAAAAGGATTAATATTAATTGCAGAATAATTATTAAATATTCTTAGAAATGAACAATTTGTAAAAGACAATCTTGAACATTTTATGCGCATTAAAATAATATTTTATTACAAGTTTACCTGGAAAAGATAAATAAATATTTGACTTTAAGTATTTCCGTTTTAAAATAAAATAATTTTCAAATAGTTCATTAAACAATAAACGTAATTATGTGTAATTGTTTGTTTTCTGAAGTGTTTGTTCTTCAATTATATGTTACTCGTACAAATATACAAACTTTCTCTTTAATCAAAAACAAATTATTAACCTGACATTTATTATAAGTAGTATATTTGTCAATGATTTAATATCATATATTTCTATTTTAATAAATTTACTTCCTGATTCAAAAAAAAACAACACACATTCCCTTGCAAACAGTCTAAATTATAAAAGAAAAACTATATAACAAATTTGCGCACATTTAATAAATAATATACCATAAAAAAATAAAATGTTCCACTTAATCTCTCTATATATTTTTAATTACTTATAAAAATGTTAATTACTTCATTTTATATATTATATATCATAAAACAAACATTAAAAACTGATAAAATTTTATAAGAAAAAAATCCCATACACTTTTCAGATTAGACAATTTATTATAAATTGTGGGTTTCACCAACAACAACGATTCAAATAGAGTTTTTTTTTTATCATAGAGAATTTTTCTTTATTTCTGATTTTCGAAAAATTATTTCAAACTTCCTGTCTGATAATTTATTAATACATACATAAATTTATACTGCCGCTACATATCCCATACAGCATAATCAATTGTGTTAAAAATATTTTTATACATAAATACTTGTAAAGAAAATTATTTCGGGTATATTTATTTTTTTAAAGAAATTGGAAATAAAATTTATAATATTGTATATTTTCTGATAAATTTCGTGAACTGTTTGATTACAAATTCTTGTATATTTGTATATTTTTTACAATAGTTCAAAAACCGGAAATGCGAAATAATTTTTATCTAGAAAACAAATTTAAAAAAAAAAACAGAATTCATACAAATTTGAAATAAAACAAAAACGAAACGATATTTTCAATCATATTTTTAAAAGAATATCGTATTTTTAGTAACCGTTTCTGGTAGGGTAAATGTTAACAACCCTCACTCGACCTAGTGATATTTTACTAGAAAAATTATATGCATACTTATAAGTAAATATATATTTTAGGTAGGGTGCGCCAAAAAAAAATGATTTCTTTTGCAACTACAAAAATAATAAAAAATGTTTTCAATGTTATCTTAGTTCATATTGTATGAATAGATAAGAAGAAGAAAATACTCGTAGTTAAGGTGGCATTAGTAGGAAAATTTTCTAAATATATGCCGGTGATATCATTTGTGCATCTCGATTAAGCCCAATTAGTATACCAGATAGTCAGTTGACTTTTATAATTAATTTTTTTTTAAATAATTATAAATTTCAACAAAAAAAAACCATGAAAAATAAAATTATTTTGATTTTTATAATGAAATTTTTTTTAAATATTTATAAATTTCAACAAAAAAAAACAACAAAAACAACAATAATTTATGACAAAAAAAAATATTTGAATTTAAGTGCATATACTTCAAACAATATTTTTAAAAGTATCGAATTGATTTTCTTATCAAGAAATATTTCTATGAGAGTAAATATATACCATATATTTTTTCATACATTTTTATGGGGACATTTTTACTAATTACTCATACAATTCAAGTTGGCAATGATAATAAACAATTTCTAAGTTTAATATGTCTAGATCAGTAAATAAGATTAATTATTTTTATCATACTAGCTATAATATTGTAATTGGCGTAGACAAATAATAAACCACTCAATATAAAAATAATACTCGTACAATATTTACCATCTTTTATTATTTTATTTTGTGTATTTTTTACTATATGTTATTGTTTATAAAAATAGCATGAATACCACCCTTTAACGTTTATTTAACCAACAATTGTAAAAATATTAATAACAAATCATGTTTCAACCATAATGTTTACTTATCCAAAATTTTCTATAATTATACTAATGTAAGAAAAAATTTTATGGAAAAAGAAAAAACCATGAACATACGTGTAAAATGATCTACGAGTATTTTACAATACGAAGAGAAGACAATTTAGTTTACTATGAATTTTTAGCTATAAAAATGAACGGTTTCTTAAAATTATAAAATCTGTCTTAACATACTTATTTATGAAATTTATTATTTAAATTTTTTTTTTAAATATTAGTACTTACATACATAGTTTGGATATTTGGCAACCGCAATCAGATAATTTGAAATTATTTTTCTTCAAATTAAAATTTTTATTTTTAGATATAAACGAAACGCTATAAAATATTTCTTTCTAATTTTTTTGTTTTTATATTTATATAAAATATCTGAAATAAAAAATAAAAAGAAAACTATTAAATTTTCTATCAACTTTGCAATTTGTTTCTTGTTGTTTTTTTTTTGGAATTTAGTCCAGGAGCTAATTTATAGCACCACGGCAATGAGCATCACGGCATGGTTCCTTAGGGTAGCTTGTTTCTTTAGTGAGGGTACTCGTAAAAATAGTACCTGCAAATGAATTTATAGTAACTCCTCAATAGGAGGGATTCTACTTGCAAAGGAATTCAGAGTTTTTTTTAGATTCGCTTAAAATATGTTGCATAGATAGCAGAGAGTGAAAACAGTTTATTCGTAACCAGAATTTTTATAAGGATATTGAGCAGACTGGATTGATAGTAGTTGGCTGACAATGAGGTGTTCAAAAGTTATCGTTGTTTGTTCAGTGTCTTAGGCTGCCAATTTTCTCTGTCATTCTGTTAGTAGATGTGTCCTAGTAGGTATAAATGGTAGCACCGGACGCTGAAGCTTCTCCAGCAAACTGATCAGCACGTTAATTTTCTAAATTTCTCACATGCCCTGGCACCTAAAAAAAATCGACTCTCCTATTGTTGAGTAGATTGCATCGAAGCTTGTTGTGTACAGGAGCAAAGATCCCACAATGTACGAGTATATATATCATGGATATGGGTACCACTGACCTTGATAACTGCAAAGGGAGTTGTATTGAGATCGGCCACTGCGTTTGTGAGCAGGTATTTTTCAAGCCCGTCTTACTGCTCAAGAGAAAGTTTCCTGTAGATAAACAAGTTCGAATATGCCTTCCTAAGCCTATCCAGAGACGTAGAGACTCTCACCACCCCTTCCAACCACAGCATCTAATGTGAAATGGAAGTTTGGAAGTGCAGAGAGAAAATTAAAGGATCTGTCTCTAAATGTGGGATAATTAAGGAATGAGAGGATGAATTGCTTTTCGAGTTGGGGGTCATAATGTACTATTAACTAAACTACGAGGGGGATAATAAAATAAATGTGCAAATGTTTTTAACTATTTGTAAAAGACCTTTTTATAAATTTATATGAAAAAAGTATTTTGGGACAAACTCACCACGTCAAGTGAAACGACTTAAAAATATTTACAGATCAAAAACTACCCTTCATGAATTTTGATAAAACCACTAAATAAAAATATATTTTCTGTATCGTTTCATAGGTAAAATATGCGTTTTTTGGTGTTTCTTAGTGTTTTTGGCGGTTTTGGTGTTTTTTAGGGTTTTTTTTGTTTTTTGTGTTTTTTGGCGTTTTTTGCGTTTATGGCGTTTTTTGGCATTTTTTGGTGTTTTTCAGTTTTTTTCAGTTTTTTTCAGTGTTTTTTATGTTTTTGGCGTTTTTTGGTGTTTTTTGGTTTTTTTAGTGTTTTTTGGCGTTTTTTGCGTTTTTGGCGGTTTTGGTGTTTTTGGTGTTTTTTGGCGTTTATGGCGTTTTTTGGTGTTTTTTTTGTGTATTTTGGTGTTTTTTTTTGGTGTTTTTTTGGTGTGTTTTGTGTTTTTTAGTGTTTTTGGCGTTTGCTGGCGTTTTTTGCGTTTTTTGCGTTTATGGCGTTTTTTGGTCTTTTTTGACGTTTTTTTTTGTGTTTTTTTGGTGTTTTTCAGTTTTTTTCAGTGTTTTTGGTGTTTTTTGGTGTTTTTTGGTGTTTTTTAGTGTTTTTTTGGCGTTTTTTGGCATTTTTTGGTGTTTTTTAGTGTTTTTTTGTGTTTTTGGTGTTTTTTGCGTTTATGGCGTTTTTTTGGCATTTTTTGGTGTTTTCTGGTGTTTTTTGGTGTTTTTTAGTGTTTTTTAGTGTTTTTTTGACGTTTTTTGTGTTTTTTTTTTGGTGTTTTTTTAGTGTTTTTGGCGTTTTTTTTGGAGTTTTTGGTGTTTCTTAGTATTTTTGGCGGTTTTTGTGTTTTTGGTGTTTTTTGGCGTTTATGGCGTTTTTTGGCCTTTTTTGACGTTTTTTTTGTGTTTTTTTGGTGTTTTTCAGTTTTTTTCAGTGTTTTTGGTGTTTTTTGGTGTTTTTTGGTGTTTTTTAGTGTTTTTTAGTGTTTTTTTTACCGTTTTTTGGTGTTTTTTAGTGTTTTTTGTGTTTTTGGTGTTTTTTGCGTTTATGGCGGTTTTTGGCGTTTTTTGGCATTTTTTGGTGTTTTCTGGTGTTTTTTGGTGTTTTTTAGTGTTTTTTAGTGTTTTTTTGACGTTTTTTGTGTTTTTTTTTGGTGTTTTTTTAGTGTTTTTGGCGTTTTTTTTGGAGTTTTTGGTGTTTCTTAGTGTTTTTGGCGGTTTTTGTGTTTTTGGTGTTTTTTGGCGTTTATGGCGGTTTTTGGTGTTTTTTTGGTGTTTTCTGTGTTTTTTAGTGATTTTGGTGTTTCTTAGTGTTTTTGGCGGTTTTGGTGTTTTTTGTGTTTTTGGTGTTTTTTGGTGTTTTTTTTGGTGTTTTTTTTTTGGTGTTTTTTTTTGTTTTTTAGTGTTTTTGGCGTTTGCTGGCGTTTTTGGCGGTTTTAGGTGTTTTTTGGTGTTTTCTGTGTTTTTTAGTATTTTTGGTGTTTTTGGCGTTTATGGCGTTTTTTGGCGTTTTTTGGTGTTTTTTGGTGTTTTTTGGTGTTTTTTAGTGTTTTTTCGTGTTTTTTTTAGTGTTTTTGGTGTTTTTTTAGTGTTTCTGGCGTTTTCTGGCGTTTTTGGTGTTTCTTAGTGTTTTTGGCGGTTTTGGTGTTTTTTGGCGTTTTTTAGTGTTTTTTAGTTTTTTTAGTGTTTTGTTGTGTTTTTTGTGTTTTTTTGTTTTTTGTGTTTTTTGTGTTTTTTGTGTTTTTTGTGTTTTTTGTGTTTTTTGTGTTTTTTGTGTTTTTTGGCGTTTTTTGCGTTTATGGTGTTTTTTGGCATTTTTTGGTGTTTTTCAGTTTTTTTCAGTGTTTTTTATGTTTTTGGCGTTTTTTGGTGTTTTTTGGTGTTTTTTGGTGTTTTTTAGTGTTTTTTGGCGTTTTTTGCGTTTTTGGCGTTTTTGGTGTTTTTTTTGTGTTTTTGGTGTTTTTTTGGTGTTTTTTGGTGTTTTTTGGTGTTTTTAGTGT
This sequence comes from Atherix ibis, assembly GCA_958298945.1. Lineage (NCBI taxonomy): Eukaryota > Metazoa > Arthropoda > Insecta > Diptera > Athericidae > Atherix > Atherix ibis. The sequence continues at coordinate 33,211,443 of OY282610.1, read as the reverse complement.
TTTTTGGCGTTTTTTGCGTTTTTGGCGTTTTTGGTGTTTTTTTTTGTGTTTTTTGGCGTTTTTTGGTGTTTTTTTGGTGTTTTTTTGGTGTATTTTGGTGTTCTTTTTGGTGTTTTTTTGGTGTGTTTTGTGTTTTTTGGTGTTTTTCAGTGTTTTTGGTGTTTTTTAGTGTTTTTTGGTGTTTTTTGGCATTTTTTTGGCATTTTTTGGTGTTTTTCAGTTTTTTTCAGTGTTTATGGCGTTTTTTGGTGTTTTTTTAGTGTTTTTTTAGTGTTTTTGGCGTTTTCTGGCGTTTTTGGTGTTTCTTAGTGTTTTTGGCGGTTTTGGTTTTTTTTGGCGTTTTTTGGTGTTTTTCAGTTTTTTTTATGTTTTTGGCGTTTTTTTGGTGTGTTTTGTGTTTTTTGGTGTTTTTCAGTGTTTTTGGTGTTTTTTAGTGTTTTTTGGTGTTTTTTGGTGTTTTTTAGTATTTTTTGGCGTTTTTTGCGTTTTTGGCGTTTTTGGTGTTTTTTTTGTGTTTTTAGTGTTTTTTGGTGTTTTTTGGTTTTTTTCAGTGTTTATGGCGTTTTTTGGTGTTTTTTGGTGTTCTTTTAGTGTTTTTTTAGTGTTTTTGGCGTTTCCTGGCGTTTTTGGCATTTTTTGGTGTTTTTTTGGTGTTTTTTTGGTGTTTTTTTTGGTGTTTTTTATGTTTTTGGCGTTTTTTGGTGTTTTTTGGTGTTTTTTAGTGTTTTTTGGCGTTTTTTGCGTTTTTATCGTTTTTGGTGTTTTTTTTGTGTTTTTTGGTGTTTTTTTGGTGTATTTTGGTGTTTTTTTTGGTGTTTTTTTGGTGTGTTTTGTGTTTTTTGGTGTTTTTCAGTGTTTTTGGTGTTTTTTAGTGTTTTTTGGTGTTTTTTGATTTTTTTTTGGCGTTTTTTGTGTTTATGGCGTTTTTTTGGCTTTTTTTTGGCATTTTTTGGTGTTTTTCAGTTTTTTTCAGTGTTTATGGCGTTTTTTGGTGTTTTTTGGTGTTTTTTTAGTGTTTTTTTTAAGTGTTTTTGACGTTTCCTGGCGTTTTTGGTGTTTCTTAGTGTTTTTGGCGGTTTTGGTGTTTTTGGTGTTTTTTGGCGTTTATGGCGGTTTTTGGTGTTTTTTTGGTGTTTTCTAGTGATTTTGGTGTTTCTTAGTGTTTTTGGCGGTTTTGGTGTTTTTTGTGTTTTTGGTGTTTTTTGGTGTTTTTTTTGGTGTTTTTTTTGGTGTTTTTTGTGTTTTTTTAGTGTTTTTGGCGTTTGCTGGCGTTTTTGGCGGTTTTTTTTTGGAGTTTTTGGTGTTTCTTAGTGTTTTTGGCGGTTTTGGTGTTTTTGGTGTTTTTTTGGCGTTTATGGCGGTTTTTTGGTGTTTTTTGGTGTTTTCTGTGTTTTTTAGTTATTTTGGTGTTTTTGGCGTTTATGGCGTTTTTTGGCGTTTTTTTGGTGTTTTTTTGGTGTTTTTTGGTGTTTTTTAGTGTTTTTTTTTTAGTGTTTTTGGTGTTTTTTTTATTGTTCTTGGTGTTTCTGGTGTTTTTTGGTTTTTTTTTGGCGTTTTTTGTGTTTACGGTGTTTTTTGGCTTTTTTTGGCATTTTTTGGTGTTTTTTGGATTTTTTTGGCATTTTTTGGTGTTTTTCAGTTTTTTTCAGTGTTTATGGCGTTTTTTGGTGTTTTTTTAGTGTTTTTTTTAGTGTTTTTGGCGTTTTCTGGCGTTTTTGGTGTTTCTTAGTGTTTTTGGCGGTTTTGGTGTTTTTTGGCGTTTTTTGGTGTTTTTCAGTTTTTTTTATGTTTTTGGCGTTTTTTGGTGTTTTTTGGTGTTTTTTGGTGTTTTTTAGTATTTTTTGGCGTTTTTTGCGTTTTTGGCGTTTTTGGTGTTTTTTTTTTGTGTTTTTAGTGTTTTTTGGTGTTTTTTGGTTTTTTTCAGTGTTTATGGCGTTTTTTTGGTGTTTTTTGGTGTTTTTTTAGTGTTTTTTTTAGTGTTTTTGGCGTTTCCTGGCGTTTTTGGTGTTTCTTAGTGTTTTTGGCGGTTTTTGGTGTTTTTTTGGTGTTTTCTGTGTTTTTTAGTGATTTTGGTGTTTCTTAGTGTTTTTGGCGGTTTTGGTGTTTTTTGTGTTTTTGGTGTTTTTTGGTGTTTTTTCTGGTGTTTTTTTTTGGTGTTTTTTGTTTTTTTTTTTGTGTTTTTTAGTGTTTTTGGCGTTTGCTGGCGTTTTTGGCGGTTTTTTTTGGAGTTTTTGGTGTTTCTTAGTGTTTTTGGCGGTTTTGGTGTTTTTGTGTTTTTTGGCGTTTTTTAGTGTTTTTTGTGTTTTTTGGCGTTTTTTGCGTTTATGGTGTTTTTTGGCATTTTTTGGTGTTTTTCAGTTTTTTTCAGTGTTTTTTATGTTTTTGGGTTTTTTTGGTGTTTTTTGGTGTTTTTTGGTGTTTTTTGGTGTTTTTTTAGTGTTTTTTGGCGTTTTTTGCGTTTTTGGCGTTTTTGGTGTTTTTTTGTGTTTTTGGTGTTTTTTTGGTGTTTTTTGGTGTTTTTTGGTGTTTTTTAGTGTTTTTGGCGTTTTTGGTGTTTTTTTTTGTGTTTTTGGTGTTTTTTGGCGTTTTTTGGTGTTTTTTTGGTGTATTTTGGTGTTTTTTTTGGTGTTTTTTTGGTGTGTTTTGTGTTTTTTGGTGTTTTTCAGTGTTTTTGGTGTTTTTTAGTGTTTTTTGGTGTTTTTTGGTTTTTTTGGCGTTTTTTGTGTTTATGGCGTTTTTTGGCTTTTTTTGGCATTTTTTGGTGTTTTTCAGTTTTTTTCAGTGTTTATGGCGTTTTTTGGTGTTTTTTGGTGTTTTTTTAGTGTTTTTTTTAAGTGTTTTTGGCGTTTCCTGGCGTTTTTGGTGTTTCTTAGTGTTTTTGGCGGTTTTGGTGTTTTTGTGTTTTTTGGCGTTTTTTAGTGTTTTTTAGTTTTTTTAAGTGTTTTTTGGCATTTTTTGGTGTTTTTCAGTTTTTTTCAGTGTTTTTTGGCGTTTTTTGCGTTTTTGGCGGTTTTGGTGTTTTTTTGTGTTTTTGGTGTTTTTTGTCGTTTATGTCGTTTTTTGGTGTTTTTTTGGTGTATTTTGGTGTTCTTTTTTGGTGTTTTTTTGGTGTGTTTTGTGTTTTTTAGTGTTTTTGGCGTTTGCTGGCGTTTTTTGGCCTTTTTTGGCGTTTTTTTGTGTTTTTTGGTGTTTTTCAGTGTTTTTCAGTGTTTTTGGTGTTTTTTGGTGTTTTTCGGCGTTTTTTGGCATTTTTTGGTGTTTTTTAGTGTTTCTTAGTGTTTTTGGCGGTTTTGGTGTTTTTTGTGTTTTTGGTGTTTTTTGGTGTTTTTTTTGGTGTTTTTGGTGTTTCTTAGTGTTTTTGGCGGTTTTGGTGTTTTTGGTGTTTTCTGTGTTTTTTAGTATTTTTGGTGTTTTTGGCGTTTATGGCGTTTTTTGGCGTTTTTTGGTGTTTTTTGGTTTTTTTTGGTGTTTTTTGGTGTTTTTTGGTGTTTTTTGGTGTTTTTTGGTGTTTTTTTTAGTGTTTTTGGTGTTTCTGGTGTTTTTTAGTGTTTTTTGGTTTTTTTTCAGTGTTTATGGCGTTTTTTGGTGTTTTTTGGTGTTTTTTTAGTGTTTTTTTAGTGTTTTTGGCGTTTCCTGGCGTTTTTGGTGTTTCTTAGTGTTTTTGGCGGTTTTGGTGTTTTTGTGTTTTTGGTGTTTTTTGTCGTTTATGGCGTTTTTTGGCCTTTTTTGGCGTTTTTTGGCGTTTTTTTTGTGTTTTTTTGTGTTTTTTGGTGTTTTTCAGTGTTTTGGTGTTTTTTGGTGTTTTTCGGGGTTTTTTGGCATTTTTTGGTGTTTTTTAGTGTTTTTGGCGGTTTTGGTGTTTTTTAGTGTTTTTGGCGGTTTTGGTGTTTTTGGTGTTTTCTAGTGATTTTGGTGTTTCTTAGTGTTTTTGGCGGTTTTGGTGTTTTTTGTGTTTTTGGTGTTTTTTGGTGTTTTTTTTGGTGTTTTTTTTTGGGTGTTTTTTGTGTTTTTTTTTTGTGTTTTTTAGTGTTTTTGGTGTTTTTTTTTGTGTTTTTAGTGTTTTTTGGTGTTTTTTGGTTTTTTTCAGTGTTTATGGCGTTTTTGGTGTTTCTTAGTGTTTTTGGCGGTTTTGGTGTTTTTATGGCGTTTTTTGGTGTTTTTTGGTGTTTTTTTAGTGTTTTTTTAGTGTTTTTGGCGTTTCCTGGCGTTTTTGGTGTTTCTTAGTGTTTTTGGCGGTTTTGGTGTTTTTTGTGTTTTTGGTGTTTTTTGGTGTTTTTTTTGGTGTTTTTTTTTTTGGGGTTTTTTGTGTTTTTTTTTGTGTTTTTTAGTGTTTTTGGCGTTTGCTGGCGTTTTTGGCGGTTTTTTTGGAGTTTTTGGTGTTTCTTAGTGTTTTTGGCGGTTTTGGTGTTTTTGGTGTTTTTTTGGCGTTTATGGCGGTTTTTGCGTTTATGGTGTTTTTTGGCATTTTTTGGTGTTTTTCAGTTTTTTTCTGTTTTTTTTATGTTTTTGGTGTTTTTTGGTGTTTTTTGGTGTTTTTTGGTGTTTTTTGGTGTTTTTTTAGTGTTTTTGGTGTTTTTTGGTGTTTTTTGGTGTTTTTTGGTGTTTTTTAGTGTTTTTTGGCGTTTTTTGGGGTTTTTGGCGTTTTTGGTGTTTTTTTTTGTGTTTTTAGTGTTTTTTGGTGTTTTTTGGTTTTTTTCAGTGTTTATGGCGTTTTTGGTGTTTCTTAGTGTTTTTGGCGGTTTTGGTGTTTTTATGGCGTTTTTTGGTGTTTTTTGGTGTTTTTTTAGTGTTTTTTTAGTGTTTTTGGCGTTTCCTGGCGTTTTTGGTGTTTCTTAGTGTTTTTGGCGGTTTTTGGTGTTTTTTTGGTGTTTTCTGTGTTTTTTAGTGATTTTGGTGTTTCTTAGTGTTTTTGGCGGTTTTGGTGTTTTTTGTGTTTTTGGTGTTTTTTGGTGTTTTTTTTGGTGTTTTTTTTTTGGTGTTTTTTGTGTTTTTTTGTGTTTTTTAGTGTTTTTGGCGTTTGCTGGCGTTTTTGGCGGTTTTTTTTGGAGTTTTTGGTGTTTCTTAGTGTTTTTGGCGGTTTTGGTGTTTTTGGTGTTTTTTTGGCGTTTATGGCGGTTTTTGGTGTTTTCTGTGTTTTTTAGTATTTTTGGTGTTTTTGGCGTTTATGGCGTTTTTTGGCGTTTTTTGGTGTTTTTTTGGTGTTTTTTGGTGTTTTTTAGTGTTTTTTGGTGTTTTTTTTAGTGTTTTTGGCGTTTTCTGGCGTTTTTGGTGTTTCTTAGTGTTTTTGGCGGTTTTGGTGTTTTTGTGTTTTTTGGCGTTTTTTAGTGTTTTTTAGTTTTTTTAGTGTTTTTTAGTGTTTTTTGTGTTTTTTGTGTTTTTTTGTGTTTTTTGGCGTTTTTTGCGTTTATGGTGTTTTTTGGCATTTTTTGGTGTTTTTCAGTTTTTTTCAGTGTTTTTTATGTTTTTGGTGTTTTTTGGTGTTTTTTGGTGTTTTTTGGTGTTTTTTGGTGTTTTTTTTAGTGTTTTTGGTGTTTTTTTTAGTGTTTTTGGTGTTTCTGGTGTTTTTTGGTGTTTTTTGGTTTTTTTTTTGGCGTTTTTTGTGTTTATGGTGTTTTTTGGCTTTTTTGGCATTTTTTGGTGTTTTTTGGCTTTTTTTGGCATTTTTTGGTGTTTTTCAGTTTTTTTCAGTGTTTATGGCGTTTTTTGGTGTTTTTTTAGTGTTTTTTTAGTGTTTTTGGCGTTTTCTGGCGTTTTTGGTGTTTCTTAGTGTTTTTGGCGGTTTTGGTGTTTTTGGCGGTTTTGGTGTTTTTTGGCGTTTTTTGGTGTTTTTCAGTTTTTTTTATGTTTTTGGCGTTTTTTGGTGTTTTTTGGTGTTTTTTTAGTGTTTTTTGGCGTTTTTTGCGTTTTTGGCGTTTTTGGTGTTTTTTTTGTGTTTTTGGTGTTTTTTGGCGTTTTTTGGTTTTTTTTGGTGTTTTTTGGTGTTTTTTAGTGTTTTTTGGCGTTTTTTTGCGTTTTTGGCGTTTTTGGTGTTTTTTTTGTGTTTTTAGTGTTTTTTGGTGTTTTTTGGTTTTTTTCAGTGTTTATGGCGTTTTTGGTGTTTCTTAGTGTTTTTGGCGGTTTTTGGTGTTTTTTTGGTGTTTTCTGTGTTTTTTAGTGATTTTGGTGTTTCTTAGTGTTTTTGGCGTTTTCTGGCGTTTTTGGTGTTTCTTAGTGTTTTTGGTGGTTTTGGTGTTTTTGTGTTTTTTGGCGTTTTTTAGTGTTTTTTAGTTTTTTTAGTGTTTTTTATGTTTTTGGTGTTTTTTGGTGTTTTTTGGTTTTTTTGGCGTTTTTTGTGTTTATGGTGTTTTTTGGCTTTTTTTGGCATTTTTTGGTGTTTTTTGGCTTTTTTTGGCATTTTTTGGTGTTTTTCAGTTTTTTTCAGTGTTTATGGCGTTTTTTGGTGTTTTTTTAGTGTTTTTTTTAGTGTTTTTGGCGTTTTCTGGCGTTTTTGGTGTTTCTTAGTGTTTTTGGCGGTTTTGGTGTTTTTTGGCGTTTTTTGGTGTTTTTCAGTTTTTTTTATGTTTTTGGCGTTTTTTGGTGTTTTTTGGTGTTTTTTGGTGTTTTTTGGTGTTTTTTTAGTGTTTTTTGGCGTTTTTTGCGTTTTTGGCGTTTTTGGTGTTTTTTTTTGTGTTTTTGGTGTTTTTTGGTGTTTTTCAGTGTTTTTGGTGTTTTTTAGTGTTTTTTGTTTTTTTTCAGTGTTTATGGCGTTTTTTGGTGTTTTTTGGTGTTTTTTTAGTGTTTTTTTTAGTGTTTTTGGCGTTTCCTGGCGTTTTTGGTGTTTCTTAGTGTTTTTGGCGGCTTTGGTGTTTTTGTGTTTTTTGGCGTTTTTTAGTGTTTTTTAGTTTTTTTAAGTGTTTTCTGGTGTTTTTCAGTTTTTTTCAGTGTTTTTGGCGTTTTTTGGTGTTTTTTGCGTTTTTTGCGTTTTTGGCGTTTTTGGTGTTTTTTTTATGTTTTTGGCGTTTTTTGGTGTTTTTTGGTGTTTTTTGGTGTTTTTTGGTGTTTTTTGGTGTTTTTTAGTGTTTTTTGGCGTTTTTTTGCGTTTTTGGCGTTTTTGGTGTTTTTTTTTGTGTTTTTAGTGTTTTTTGGTGTTTTTTGGTTTTTTTCAGTGTTTATGGCGTTTTTGGTGTTTCTTAGTGTTTTTGGCGGTTTTGGTGTTTTTATGGCGTTTTTTGGTGTTTTTTGGTGTTTTTTTAGTGTTTTTTTAGTGTTTTTGGCGTTTCCTGGCGTTTTTGGTGTTTCTTAGTGTTTTTGGCGGTTTTTGGTGTTTTTTTGGTGTTTTCTGTGTTTTTTAGTGATTTTGGTGTTTCTTAGTGTTTTTGGCGGTTTTGGTGTTTTTTGTGTTTTTGGTGTTTTTTGGTGTTTTTTTTGGTGTTTTTTTTTTGGTGTTTTTTGTGTTTTTTTTTGTGTTTTTTAGTGTTTTTGGCGTTTGCTGGCGTTTTTGGCGGTTTTTTTTGGAGTTTTTGGTGTTTCTTAGTGTTTTTGGCGGTTTTGGTGTTTTTGGTGTTTTTTTGGCTTTTATGGCGGTTTTTGGTGTTTTCTGTGTTTTTTAGTATTTTTGGTGTTTTTGGCGTTTATGGCGTTTTTTGGCGTTTTTTGGTGTTTTTTGGTGTTTTTTGGTGTTTTTTGGTGTTTTTTGGTGTTTTTTGGTGTTTTTTAGTGTTTTTTGGTGTTTTTTTTAGTGTTTTTGGTGTTTTTTTTAGTGTTTTTGGCGGTTTTGGTGTTTTTGTGTTTTTTGGCGTTTTTTAGTGTTTTTTAGTGTTTTTTAGTGTTTTTTAGTGTTTTTTGTGTTTTTTGTGTTTTTTGTGTTTTTTGTGTTTTTTGCGTTTATGGTGTTTTTTGGCATTTTTTGGTGTTTTTCAGTTTTTTTCAGTGTTTTTGGCGTTTTTTGGTGTTTTTTGGTGTTTTTTGGTGTTTTTTGGTGTTTTTTGGTGTTTTTGGTGTTTTTTTGGTGTTTTTTGGTGTTTTTTGCGTTTTTGGCGTTTTTGGTGTTTTTTTTGTGTTTTTGGTGTTTTTTTGGTGTTTTTTGGTGTTTTTTGGTGTTTTTTAGTGTTTTTTGCGTTTTTGGCCTTTTTGGTGTTTTTTTTGTGTTTTTGGTGTTTTTTGGCGTTTTTTGGTGTTTTTTTGGTGTATTTTGGTGTTTTTTTGGTGTGTTTTGTGTTTTTGGGTGTTTTTCAGTGTTTTTGGTGTTTTTTAGTGTTTTTTGGCGTTTTTTGTGTTTATGGCGTTTTTTGGCTTTTTTTTGGCATTTTTTGGTGTTTTTCAGTTTTTTTCATGTTTTTGGCGTTTTTTGGTGTTTTTTGGCGTTTTTTGCGTTTTTGGCGGTTTTGGTGTTTTTTTGTGTTTTTGGTGTTTTTTGTCGTTTATGGCGTTTTTTGGCCTTTTTTGGCGTTTTTTGGCGTTTTTTTGTGTTTTTTTGTGTTTTTTGGTGTTTTTCAGTGTTTTTGGTGTTTTTTGGTGTTTTTCGGCGTTTTTTGGCATTTTTTGGTGTTTTTTAGTGTTTTTGGCGGTTTTGGTGTTTTTGGTGTTTTTTGGCGTTTATGGCGGTTTTTGGTGTTTTTTTGGTGTTTTCTAGTGATTTTGGTGTTTCTTAGTGTTTTTGGCGGTTTTGGTGTTTTTTGTGTTTTTGGTGTTTTTTGGTGTTTTTTTTGGTGTTTTTTTTTTGGTGTTTTTTGTGTTTTTTTTTTGTGTTTTTTAGTGTTTTTGGCGTTTGCTGGCGTTTTTGGCGGTTTTTTTTGGAGTTTTTGGTGTTTCTTAGTGTTTTTGGCGGTTTTGGTGTTTTTGGTGTTTTTGGTGTTTTTTTGGCGTTTATGGCGGTTTTTGGTGTTTTTTGGTGTTTTCTGTGTTTTTTAGTATTTTTGGTGTTTTTGGCGTTTATGGCGTTTTTTGGCGTTTTTTGGCGTTTTTTGGTGTTTTTGGTGTTTTTTGGTGTTTTTTAGTGTTTTTTGGTGTTTTTTTAGTGTTTTTGGTGTTTTTTTTAGTGTTTTTGGTGTTTCTGGTGTTTTTTGGTGTTTTTTGGTTTTTTTTTGGCGTTTTTTGTGTTTAATGGTGTTTTTTGGCATTTTTTGGTGTTTTTTGGCTTTTTTTGGCATTTTTTGGTGTTTTTCAGTTTTTTTCAGTGTTTATGGCGTTTTCTGGCGTTTTTGGTGTTTTTTTTATGTTTTTGGCGTTTTTTGGTGTTTTTTAGTGTTTTTTGGTGTTTTTTAGTGTTTTTTGGCGTTTTTTGCGTTTTTGGTGTTTTTTTTTGTGTTTTTAGTGTTTTTTGGTGTTTTTTGGTTTTTTTCAGTGTTTATGGCGTTTTTTGGTGTTTTTTGGTGTTTTTTTAGTGTTTTTGGCGTTTCCTGGCGTTTTTGGTGTTTCTTAGTGTTTTTGGCGGTTTTGGTGTTTTTGTGTTTTTTGGCGTTTTTTAGTGTTTTTTAGTTTTTTTTAGTGCTTTTTGTGTTTTTTGGCGTTTTTTGGCGTTTTTTGCGTTTATGGCGTTTTTTGGCATTTTTTGGTGTTTTTCAGTTTTTTTCAGTGTTTTTTTTGGTGTTTTTCAGTTTTTATGTTTTTGGCGTTTATTGGTGTTTTTTGGCGTTTTTTGCGTTTTTGGCGGTTTTGGTGTTTTTTTGTGTTTTTGGTGTTTTTTGGCGTTTATGTCGTTTTTTGGTGTTTTTTGGGTGTATTTTGGTGTTTTTTTTGGTGTTTTTTTGGTGTGTTTTGTGTTTTTTATTGTTTTGGGCGTTTGCTGGCGTTTTTTGGCCTTTTTTGGCGTTTTTTGGCGTTTTTTGGCGTTTTTTTGTGTTTTTTTGACGTTTTTTGTGTTTTTGGCGTTTGCTGGCGTTTTTTGCGTTTATGGCGTTTTTTGGCCTTTTTTGGCGTTTTTTTGTGTTTTTTGGTGTTTTTCAGTGTTTTTGGTGTTTTTTGGTGTTTTTCGGCGTTTTTTGGCATTTTTTGGTGTTTTTTAGTGTTTTTTAGTGTTTTTTTGACGTTTTTTGTGTTTTTTTTTGGTGTTTTTTTAGTGTTTTTGGCGTTTGCTGGCGTTTTTGGCGTTTTTTTTGTGGAGTTTTTGGTGTTTCTTAGTGTTTTTGGCGGTTTTGGTGTTTTTTTTGTGTTTTTGGTGTTTTTTGACGTTTATGGCGTTTTTTGGTGTTTTTTGGTGTTTTTTTTTGGTGTTTTTTTTTGGTGTTTTTTGTGTTTTTTTTGTGTTTTTGGCGTTTTTGGCGGTTTTTTTGGAGTTTTTGGTTTTTCTTAGTGTTTTTGGCGGTTTTGGTGTTTTTGGTGTTTTTTTTGGCGTTTATGGCGTTTTTTGGCGTTTTTTGGTGTTTTTTGGTGTTTTTTTAGTGTTTTTTTAGTGTTTTTTGGTGTTTTTTGGTGTTTTTTTTAGTGTTTTTGGTGTTTTTTTTAGTTTTTTTGGTGTTTTTTTGGCGTTTGCTGGCGTTTTTTTTGGCGTTTTTTGGTGTTTTTGGTGTTTCTTAGTGTTTTTGGCGGTTTTGGTGTTTTCTTGTGTTTTTGGCGTTTATGGCGTTTTTGGTGTTCTTTTTAGTGTTTTTTGGCGTTTTTTGGCGTTTTTTTTTGGCGTTTTTGGTGTTTCTTAGTGTTTTTGGCGGTTTTGGTGTTTTTTAGTTTTTTTTTGTATTTTTTTAGTGTTTAGGTGTTTTTTGGCGTTTTTTGGTGTTTATGGCGTTTTTTGGTGTTTTTAGTGTTTTTTGTGTTTAGGTGTTTTTTTGGCGTTTGCTGGCGTTTTTGGCTTTTTTTGGCGTTTTTTTTGGAGTTTTTGGTGTTTCTTAGTGTTTTTGACGGTTTTGGTGTTTTATAGTGTTTTTTGTGTTTTTGGAGTTTTTTGGCGTTTATGGTGTTTTTTAGTGTTTTTGGTGTTTTTTTGCGTTTTTTGGCGTTTATGGCGTTTTTTGGCGTTTTCTGGCGCCAAAAAAAAGAATGGCGAGTAAACTTGAACATAATAGAAAGGGTTGTGAGCTGTTGGTGTAGTTATGTAGGTATGAAATCATAAACGTATTATGAAAACGGTATCTTTCAACTTTCGATGAATCTAAGAAAAATAATTTTTACATTTTATTGAAATAATAATAAAAAAATACAAAACAAAATGAATAGAAACAATTTCCGACGTATAATAAATTTTATTTAAAAAATTCTTCGATAAAAATAAATGTATGTATATGAATAATTTCGATTTAATCGTACTAGTTTACTGTTTCAATTATTATTATTATTATTGTTTTTTTTTATAGTATGTTTATTTATTTGTTCTTTTTGTTTTCATTAATTTACACTATTCTGAACGGAGACATCTGAATTTCATATTTTTGCCTTATATACAATTAATGATGGTGTCCGAACGTGATTACAAGTGGCAACAGTGCACCGCAAATCATAATGAACAATTCAGAATTTCGTAGGCCAGAGAAACCTTTAGTGGTGGTAGCTGTTGGATCTTCTAAATGGTTATAGTGTGCTCCGCTGGAAGAATGTCGATGTGAATTACTATTGTGTGTCAATTCAGGTAGAACGTGGACTGTAGCAACATATAAAAATGTCCCAGCCGAGAATAACATTGCAATTCCGGTAGCGTTAACTGAATTAAGAGTCTCTTTTTGTTCCTGACCAATTCCAAAGTATGTTAAAAGAGTCAGCAATGGTGCGGATAAGGAAAAAATTCCCAAATGCTTTCGTATACGTTGCCTATCAATGCCTTCATGTAACAGGAAACTAACTAAACCAAAAGCAGCCGGTGCTTTATGTAACATTATAGCCAAAAATACAATCATTTCGACATCTTTATGGCTCGTTGTAGCCGCAGCACCCAAAGCAACTCCATCAGCTTATAGTTTATACAATAGAAATTGTAACCGAAAAAGAAAACAAACAAATTCAATATGAATAAATAAATATAAAAAAAATATGTACAATATATTTACATATTAACTAAAATATAAAATTAACCATGTCTGTATTTCTTTTTTTGCATAATTTTATCTAATCACATACCAGCAGCATGAACGACTAATCCTAGTGTTGCTGTTATATTTCTATCTGCTGATACTCCTTCACTCCTTCGTTGTGATATTTGATCAACTAGCATCATAAATGTGAAACCTAAAAATAATTATTTTTAATATAAAATATTTGTTATAATTTTATTTAAGTTGGTAATTTTTTCTACAATAAATCTTGAAAAATAATTTGTTTTTTTTTCAAAGCAAAAACTTCATCGATTATTTGTAAAGCGAAAAATACTAAAAAGTATTTCTATTTAAAATATATTAAACTTAATTTATACTCACTTACAAGAGTATAAATTTTATTAATATACAATTTTATAACATTATTCCATATGGAAAGTGAAAAAAATTTATATAGCATAGTTTGGGCAAAAAAAGATAAAAATTCTTTTATCGAAAAGATTTATACTCTCATGTGTACATATATGCTAATTAGTCAAAAGATTAATATACTCTTATCATGTAAATAATAGTTAGTGGACGCGGAGAGTGTAGATAAAATTAGATAAAGATGCTGTTAACATAGCAAATACGATTCGCTGATTATCTGGCCTCGTTTATGTGTAGAATAAAAAGAGATCTAGTATTTTTTTTTAAAGTGCTGTATGATTTTTAAGAAAATGTGTGGAATTTTCTTTTTTCTCTCGGTTTTACTGACATTTTTATGATATGCATAAGCTGTTTTAGTTTCTAACCCATATGTTTTTTTTTGTTGTCTGAAATAAATATTCTTGTAGTAATTCGACCTATTTGGAATGGAATTTAATAAACTTTTTCTTACATTTTTTCGGTGCGAATTACTTTTTTTAACCCCATAAAACTAATAGTATCCCTATGGAAAAAGTACTGAATACCTTTCATGTATTTACCTACAAAAAAAATATTCAATTGCAAATTTCATTAAAGTAAAAAAAAAAAAAGTGAAAGTTAAATAAAATAATAAAAGAAGAGAAGAAGTTCGTCTTTTATTTAAAATCACCTAAAACCAGAGAGATGCCAATTGTGCTGGAATGATCATCAATATGACTAGTATCGTCACTAACATTTTCAATACTGTGTGTTGCAGTACTCCTTAAGGTATCGTCTTCATGTACAGGAATAACAACACGACCATCTTCATACAGGGCTCGTATACCCTCCGGAATTATGACTGTTAGTGCAGTTCCAACTAGAAGACCAGCACCAAATACTGTCACAACTTTTAATTTTTCCTAAATTGATGGGAACGAAAAGAAATAGTTTTATTATTATGTAAAATTCATCATTCAATAACAGAAGATCCATTCTATACAATTTATGGTTTATTGTTTATTTACCTCCGATAGATTGACAACTAAAGGTATATTCCCGGCTAAATATGAACCAACAAGCATAACAAAAACAAGCAAAAGTAACATCAGAGTCTCATCCATTTTAATAGACTACCAAATTATTATCTTATAGTTTCGAAATAGCTTTTTTACACTTTTAATTTGATATTTTTTAATACAAAAAAAAAATAACAATAACAATAATAATGATAATAGTAATAGTATAAAACTTTTCTTTTCTCTTCCTACTTCATTTAACTATTATCGTATATAAAAAATAAGATCACAACTTTAGATTTTCCATTTTTATTAATATAATTGTACTTGAGAATTTTTATTTTATATCCTTTGTTTAATATCTTTTTACTTGATAGAATAGTGCGTTTTTAAGGCTTTAGCAGCCTTCTCGTCTCACACAATAATAATAACAAAAATAAGAAACCGATTTCAGATTACATTTTTCTAATCGATCGAATTTAACATTTCGAAATTGAATTTATTCACCCAATTAAATATAAAATGATTCTTTTAATTTTTAAGTAATACAAGCCATTCCCGTATAGTAACTTTTTATTTAAAATAAAATAGAAAAATAAATTAACGTGTCAGTCAGATCCAATAATGCGAAATATAAAAGGTGAAAGTAAGTATACTACCGACTTGCCACTATGCAAGTGTCCAGATAACGTGTCAAAAATTGTTAAAAAGCAAAAAAAATTAACATACTGAACCCGAAACAAGCTCAACACTCGAATGCGAACTATAATCAGGATTCGAATTTATCTGCAGAATTTCTTAGCATCGCGGTTGTTACTAACTAAATTACAAAATTGATTGTTGCATTCCTTGCCTAGTAAATAAAAAAAAATAGCCTAGATAACCTTGGAAGTGTTCATTAGAATGTCGAGGAAATTAATAGTGAAGATATGATTTTCTTAAACATCCGCGGTTTAAGAAATTAAATTTGCTTACAGTCTGACAGCTGCCTAAAAATATACCATATCTAATAACAAAAATTCTTCCAATAAAAAATTGAATTTTTTTTCTCAATGATTAAAAATGAAAATTTTATATTTCACAGAGGGAATTTTTATACTTTATCACAGATAACATTTTATATGGGATATGTGCGAAAATGTCATATTGCTGTTGTAATGTTTAATGAATGTTATCTCTCCAACAGTTGAGATGTACAATATTACATACAAGCTTATTTTTATTTATTTAGGAGAACTTATCCATAATTTATTACGAATTCTTGGAATTTTCTCTATTGTAAATTAAATTTAATAATTCGTTGTCAACCATATTATAAGCAGTATATGGCAGTACTGTACCATGATATTATGAGTGACAGGTTCTTAGATTAAAGAATACTGCTTATAATAAGGACAGGTTAACGATTTGCTCTGTGCTGTCAAAGTGTAAATCAACCTGTATAGGACCGCACGTCAAATTTTCGTGTATGGATATGAAATTTTCTGGCTGAAATATTGCTACCACGGTGAGAAATCGTACTGCCATCTAGTTTTCGTCATAGAAACTTTATGATTTACAAAAGCATAATTAATATTCATTTTAACTCACCTATTCAAAATAAAAATATAATTTAAACACAACAGAAAGCAATTTTTAATTTTTTTCCAATCTTTTGGTATTAAATTCAATTGTATATGAGGATTATTATTTATTTTGTAAATATCACTCAAATATGAAGCGCCCTAACTTTGTACACTTTCGGAGAGTTTTAAAACATGCCAGTCTCCATAACATGGTAATATACCGAAATGCTTTCATACTTTTTTTTTTTTTTTACATTTGTGATTTTGACAATTCAATATTTATCAGAAAATAGTTCAGTACCGGCGTATGTTAAGTGTGTGTACGAGAAATTAAATGGGAACGTATTTTAATAGTGTTCAAATTTCCTTCATTATTGTGGAAATTTAATTGACCGTATTATAATAGTAGGATTTCTACAAATGCATGTTTATCATTAACATTTATATTTACTTTGTTGTGGTGTAGTTTTAATTTCAACATGATATCATATTCTTTCATTTAATTGATATTTACATTTTGTGGAATGTATTCTTATTTGTGCACATAATTTTTATCATATAATTAAATAACTTACAATTTAGATATTATTAATAAATTATATAAATATAAAATTAAAATAATATAATATATAAATAAATAAGATTGTAAAGTAGTATAGTGTATTTATGAGTAATGATATCATTTATAAAAATAATTTTAAAGGTACCGCGTCAATCGGAAACTAAACTTTATAATTTGCCCCCACAGATTTACGGCGTTTTTGTTATATTGCAAGTGTATGTGTTTTTGTCAATTTACTCTTTAAATAATTGGACAGAATTTTTGTGTAGAGAGGCCTATCTCCAGTTGTTCTATAATCTAGGGTCCACCCATCGCAGGTATAAGCAAATCAACTAAAACTGGAGGCAATACTTAATATAACAAAATGGTAAATTGTAGACAAATATCCGATAAAGTTTTAATCATTTTTCATTTATTAGCTCGTTCTAGTTCTCGGTGATATGCACATACCTCATCGGTGCAGTAGTCTTCCTGCGAAATTTAAAAAACTATTAGTTCCCGGTCGTATACACCATATCCTGTGCACAGGAAATCTCTGCACCAAAGAGTCGCTAGACTATTTAAAGACTTTGGCCAATGACGTTCACATAGTTCGCGGTGATTTCGATGAGGTAAAAATCGACTATTCGGCTAGTAGTATGCATTGATGTAAGTCAGAATCCTTTACTTTCGCATTTAATTACAGAATCTTAACTATCCAGAACAGAAAGTTGTTACGGTGGGACAATTTCGTATTGGCTTGTCACATGGTCATCAGGTAAACAATTACAGATAAAATGCGCTTTTTGAATTGTTCGCATTTTTTACAACCAATTCTTCCGAAACAGGTTGTTCCTTGGGGTGATCCAGAGGCTCTAGCACTAATTCAAAGACAATTAGATGTTGACATTCTTATCTCAGGCCATACACATAAATTCGAAGCGTATGAGCATGAAAATAAATTTTACATAAATCCTGGGTCAGCGACTGGTGCATACAATCCATTAGATACGTAAGCAAAAATTGTGTAGAAGTTAGTAAAAATGTGTTTATTTTTCGGGTTAAGCAACTTCTTTCCTGTACTTTTATTTGTTGTAAATATTGTTCAGAACACTCCGATGAATCTTTTTTCACAATTGAAGTTTTTTTATTACTTCAGATAAAATGTGAGACATCGGTAAATTGAAATTAAACTAGTAATGACAGAGATTTAACACTCCTGAAAAATCACAGAGTATAAATTAGTTATCATAATTTTAATATTTTATCGCTTAAAAATATTTATTTAAGCCAAAAAAATTTAAGCAAAATCAAGAGAATTATTTTAAAAATAGATTTTTTTAAATTAATTAAGCTATTTTATAACGTTTATTATAATAATTCAACGTCAGAAAAAGGAGAACTATCTACAAAATGCTATTACAGAACTTTACGATTTCTATGTAAAATTCAGAATATAAAAACCAAGCGTGGTGAATAGTATATTATTTTATTAGAAAACTTGTTTTTTTTTTTAAATAAATCTTTCAAAAATCATTCTTATAATATCTGAAGGGTGTAAATGTATATATAATTATTTTTTCTTGATTTTTTTCCAGATCTATAATACCATCGTTTGTTTTAATGGATATACAAAGTACTACAGTAGTAACGTATGTTTATCAATTAATTGGTGATGAAGTTAAAGTCGAGCGGATAGAATATAAAAAAAGTTAACTTTAATTTTGGAATTATAACAAAACAAAAACAAAACGAAGTTTACGATGACAGGGAGAAAAAAAAGTTAAGAAAATTAAACGAAATAACCATTGGAAAAAAGATTATTCTTAATAAGAATAACTATAAAAAGTAATACAAAAAAAAACAACCGTAACGAATACTTAAGTTTAGAGGGAAAAAAATCCACAATAGACGATAATATGCCGAATATAAAATATTCAAAATATTTCGTATATCTTCGACTAATTTAATCAATCGAATGTGAACGCTTTTCTTTCTTTTGTATTGCTGGTCTTTTTCTCCATTTACTTGTTTATTCCTAAAATAATATTTTTCATCATAATTTATTAGAATTATCACTTTCCATTAAAACTACATTTAAAGTATGCATTTTATAAAACTTTATAAATTCAATATAAACAAAAAATAAACTGAACGAAAAAAACTGAACGATTTATTGAATAGATTAATATTATTAAAAAAAATGAAAAAGGAAAATATTTACAATTATGTAATGTAATACTAATTTGAACAAGTATGATGTAGTAATAAATATCAATATTATAATTATTATTAATATAAATTATAAAAAAATCAAAGAAAATTAATTATACAAATGTATTATAAAAGTAATATATAAATATTATTATTATTATTATTATAAATAAAAATATGAGGAAAAAACACAATTTTAGATACAAGAAAATTATGATATTTTCAATTATTTCCTATAATTTACAATGAATTATTTAGATGTTATTTCTTTTTTTATTGTAACTAAAGGCATGGCAAAAACTTAGTTAAATGTTAAGTAATAATCTTTTTTTTTTATGAATGCATGTTTTTTTGTGATAATTTTTGTGTATGAAAAAGATAACTGACCAATTCGATAAAATATTACAATTTTTATGATTTTTTTTTTGTATAGTAAACGCACTTTGAAATAATTATAATAAAATATTCTCAATAGTTATATTTAATTAAGTAAGCACAATTTAGAAAAACAAAAATAATTTGATAAGTTTTGAATTTTATATTATAAAAGACGAATTTTTCTTAAATCTGGAAGAAAAAATGTTCAAAGTTCAAATGATTTTTTTGTTTTTTTTTTTAATTTCATAAACATTTATTTAATTAACAAAAATTATTGATAACTTCAAACATTAACTAATTTTGTCCTTTAATTTTTATCAAATTTTTCATAAGTAATATTTTAAATGACATTTGTTCCGGATCGTTTTTGTTCTTAATCAAATCTTCGAGCAACTGTTTCCGTAGCAGTGTGTACCCATTCCATAAATCGATGCATTAGATCGGTTACCATTTTTTTAAATTCATTCTTAGTTTCAGCAATATCCTTTTTTGGTAAAATCTGGTTTGGATCATTAACATTGGCTTGACGTTTTCTCCTTTTTGCAACTTCGTCGGATAAGCCACTACGGTCTTCGTTACCACCATTATCAGCTCCACTGGGTGTTGTCGTTTTGAATTTACCTTTACAGGGTGATCGTCGACCCCGACCAGGAAAATTGGGTGGACTGCGCCGACGCCTCTCACTTTCATCGTCCGTATCAGAATTTATGGAATCACCAAAGCCCGTTTTAAAATCATTACCGGCAGCTACTTTGGCACCAAAAAAATTTATAGCACCCTTTCGCTCACCCTCAACAGCGACCCCTTGTTGCAGTGCTTCCATGGCTTGTCCAGCAGCGTTCAGAGCCAGCATTGAGATTTCGCTTCCGGCATCTCGTCGAATTCGAGATTTTTCAGAATGTTCAAACGCTTGGCACTACAAAAATAATGTTAATCCGTAAAATAAGTCTGTTCATTAATCTGAATATGTTCTATAATTTCAACTCTTCACCTACTTGAACATATTCGCTTATCGTCAGTAGAATTCCTGCTAAAATTAAAAATGCAGTTGCCGTTTTTGGTAATACAATATCCATGACGTCGCGGTATGCAAATTCAACTGAATGAATTTTTAAAAAATGCAGGGTATTTATATTCATCTAAAAATATAGATTAACAAGATTGTTAATTAATAAGTAAAAAAATGACAAACGCAAATTGTTAAATCTACCGGAATTTCCGGTCATTTAATTACGTTAGATTTGCTATCATTATGTGAAATCCACCATTTTACCCTAATCTACTATAAAAATTTATATTAAATATTTGTTCTTAGATTTAAATATGAATCTGTGGATACCAAGTTTGTAAGTATGATTTTTGTACACACCCCCCCCCCCCTCCCTTTGAATTATCGTTAGTATGTACATAAATTCATGTTGGGACTATTCATTTACTCTGTTATAGTAATTTAATTAACTAATGTAAAAAATTGTATTAATATTTTTACATAATTCCATAATAACAACAGGAGTAATTTTAAATTTATTTGATTTGCATTTGGATAATTAATAATTGTTGTTTTTGAATTTTTTTAAAAGGACAAAAAATAATAAATGAAATATTTTTAATATATAATAATTGCAGTAGATTTTAATAACTTTTCAAATAAGTATAAATATTTTTCTAAAGTGATGTCATCAGTGGTACTAAAATGTTGCATTTTAATTAATGTAAGTTGAGACATTTACAAAAAGTAGATGTAAACGTAAATTAATATATTTTGATATTAAAAATAACTCTTTAAAATAATCTGCAAAATTCATACAAAAAATTGAAACAATCCGAAAAAAATAGAAATGATTTTGAAATTTTATTATTCTTATTATTATTATTTGATGAGTTTACCAATAACAAAAATCATTTTTGCGTATTTTCATTAAATATTAAAAAATTCACCGATGTTTTTGAACCAAAATGGGTTGTTTTTTATTTTATAATTTGACTACAGACATTTGATTTTCTATTATTATTGGGCATTGAAACTGTAAAATGCCTTCTTTTTATATAATATTTATTTTTTCCAATAATATGTCTTATTAAAATTGTATGATTACAAAAATTTGACTAATATATATAATTAAATAAAATTTCCTTAGGATGGAATACTGGTTTCTATACCAATGGGTCTCAATATATTTTCTCGTATTAATCAATATAATAGGAGAAAAAATTATGAAATTTATTTGTTGTCAATTTAGATTTATATTTGTAGGCATTTTTCTAGATAAAACAAAAGTTATTTATAATATTAAATATATTGTTATGTTCGTCTAATTTTATTTACACGTGGATACACATGCGTATTTGTGTATATTTTTTCATTAAAGTAGATGGGTATGTTTAAGAGACACGATTCTATCTCTACAAAAATTAAAAAATTTCGATCCGTACATCAACAAAAAATTTATACAATATATTTTCTAAAACTTACTTTTAAAATCAGTTTTATATATTTTTTCTTAAATATACTAAAAAATATTGATACATGCAAGCATATATTTTATAAGAAAACATTTCGTTACAGTGGAATCGTTAATTTTTAGGACCAGCTCAGTTATACTCGTATATAATACTGATTTTTTCTTGTTGACATGCAATTTTGCGATTTTTTCTCGTGACATACACGTATATACACGATATATATTTTCTATATTGTATGATAAATTTTATTTAGTTTATAACATGAATATTTAATATTTATATATAAATAAAATCATTTGCCTATAACTTTATAAATACATTTAATACAATAACAGTGCCAGTGGAAAATGAAATAATAACGTTCATAATTAATATGGAATTAAATGTTAAAATTAACGAATTGGAAAAATCAAAATAAACGTTATTCATAAAATACAAAGTATTTAAATAAAATAAGAACAGCAGCGACCAACTGGAGAATTCCCTAATAAAAAATTTATGAATCGTTTCTATATGTTCATTCAAACTATTACACTATAATAAGACAGCTTGTGCAGTTTGCGAAATTTGTTTGCGGCAAACCTACAAATTTCTTTGCACGAACAAAATTCGTACATATTTGCGCATAAATTAGTTTAATTTGCGTTTATAAATCGTGCATTGCACACACTCTATTGTTAAACTTTACGAGCACGTACACTTTTGCCGGGGAATGGCGGCTAAAGCTTAAAGAAAACTATAGAAAAAGAATTTTAAACAAATTTCATACTCATTGATATAATTTTAAAATAAATTAAATGGAAATTTATAGTTTAGAATATTTTTGATTATTATTTGTTTTCTAGTGCAAAATTCTTTAAATCGAATGTATGCGACCCTGCCATTAGTTGATGATGACGCCATCAATGTAGTTATCATGTTGGTATGCGGTTTTGAAGGTCAAAAAGCAACAAATTCAGGTGCTCTCATCTCATTAGCATACCGCGAACTCTTCTCAATAAAATTCAAATTGAACTAACTCAGTTTAATTCTCTGCAATAATCTCCAAGTTCCAAAGTTGGGAGAATGAAGAGAAGAAAAACATAAAGTAAATGCCAAAAGAGAAGAGAATTAAGAACCAAATGTGTATACGAATGGAAATTTATTTGCGTGTGCGTTTATGATATAATATTTAATAGACAATCACTAGGGTGTAAAAGGACCATCCAAACAGCCAATACTCAATTATTGTGTAAGCTATATTATAGGGGAGAGATTGATTTCAAACTATATTCTCGAATTGAGTTGAGAAATATAGGGCACTGAATGATGATAATCGTATTTCAAAAGCGATTGGATTGAAACGATATGACCTTCCGCCGGAATATTTAAAGAATGGTCAGTAAAATCGACTATACGCGTACGTATCCACTTTGTATGAATGAACATGCGTAAAATGTCAATTTACTTATATAATATTTAATTCAGATGATTACTAAATTATTTTTATATTAACCAAGAGTTTATTTTTCATTTAAATGAAAAAAAATTATCTATCGCTCGATGTTGCAGAAAAAACTGAATCGGAGTATTGTGGGTGAGAAACGGTAGTTACTGACAAAAACACTCCAAAGCTAATTCTAGCCATACTCCCACCTATTCGCAAGTCTCAAATACGCACTAGATTAGCAATTCTTTTATTAGATATTATAAAAATTCTCGTATATTGTCAGAAATAATGGGAGAATTTTCCGTTAAGTAAATCAAGGCATGAATACGCATCTGAATAGTTGACACAGAGTTTGGTCTCGGGATGCCCTCCATGGAGACAGGTTACTTCTTTGCGTTACTTCCTATTGTGTAGCAATTCCCTTATGCACACATCCATAGTATAGGGTGGACCATATAAAAGTTCCATTTTAAAATGGTGGACCATATAAAAGTTCCATTTTAAAATGGTGGACCATATAAAAACTAGTGTATATTTTTTTTTAAATTTCCGGTTTGATTAGAAAGATTGAACCTTGAAATTTAATAATAAAACAGAACATTTCACAATATTGAGAACTTTCGAAAACCGGATAATCAGCCGAAATTCTGATTTGAGCCTGTTGGATTATTTTCTGTGGGAAGCCGTTAAGGATAAATGTTACGCAAGCCTTTTAGAGACAATTGAGGCCTTGAAACACGAAATCCAAGTTGCCATTAAAGAGATACAGGCCCAGACAATGGAAAATGTACTGAAAAATTGGGTCGAGCGAATGGGGTGGTAGTCATTTAAATGATATTACGAGTATTTCATTCTTAAATTTCAAGGTTCAATCTTTCTAATAAAACCAGAAATTTAAAAAAATATACACTAGTTTTTTTTTATTTACTTTTTTAAATGCAACTTTTAAATTTGCACCACATATATGGTCCACCCTATATTAATGTGGAAATGTAGAAATAAAAAGCCTGCCGTCAATTTACTTGCACCCAAAAGGAAAATGCCTTACCGAAGGGCATGTCCGAGTAAGGAAGTGCCGTTCCGGATTTTTTTTTTCTTCCTGATACCCTAAATGCCACTGTGCATTTAGGGTACTATAGCCAATCTGTGTATGTATATAGTTACGAGTTGTTCAAAAAAAAAAAATGACTCGAATTTATGTACATATTTAGTGTAACGAAGGGGCGAATTGCGAATGTGTAGTTCTATTTTTGTTTAGAATATTTCCACATTATTTTCAATGATGGAAAATATGGTCATATGGCGTCCTTCGTAAGGTTTCCCGTAATATCAATAATATCCTTTACCACTACCACAAAGTAATGATACCATGTGCGCAAAATAGCATATGTTCCTGTTGAACAAATACATTGAAATTCAGCAATTTTGGATATTTACTAGCAATTGTATCTCGAAGTTCGATACTTCCTATACCTTATCCACTGTCCCGTAGTCTTTGGTCAGGTCGTTCGGTCATCTTTCTAACCAAAAGTATTATAGAGTCAGAGAGGGATAGAGAAAGAGAGAGTGGGGGAAAGAGAGACAGTGAGAGAGCAAATCTAAAACTCATTCACCGTGGTTCCGTATAGTTTCTCTTCCACATATTCTTTATTCGCATACGTACACAAAAATGTTTATATTTTATATTCATATGAATGTATGTATGTACATTGGCATATTATATTTATAATTATATTGTAGTACTCGACTCAGTCTTTCAGGTTGCCTTTTAGTATAAGTATGAGACCCATTTGTGCGGATTGACTTCCACTCGCTATTGTTGGTACATACACCTTTCCGTACTTGCACAAACACACACAAAACCAGATCCCATTAATATTTAGTGATATTATATTTGAATTTGCATGTGTATGCAGGCATGGTGGGTAAATTCAGGCCAGCGCATTTGGTCGTGGACATACGTAATTTTGTCGAGTTCAGCTCAACTCAAGATAAATTCAGCACAGCTCGGTTCGATTCTAAACGATTCGATTCGAAGCGATCCACCAGCATACAGACTGTGCGCTACATGGTCGCGCGGTAGTACGCGCTATATTTTCTTTTTGAAATTATTGAAAGGAAGAAAAAAAAAAACAACAAAAATAAATTATAATATAAATGATCATTACGAATAATATTAATAAATAATATCGGCAAAGTTATTGATACATAATATTATATAGGACGACAGACAGAGAGTGAGAGAAAGAGATACAGTAAAAGTAAGAAAGAAAGGGTAAAATCAAATAATCGCGAACATAAATAAATAAAAAAATTCTTTTCTTAAAAAATTATAAATAATTTCGAGTAAAAATATTTTTCCATATTTAATAATAATAATAATACAGTTATAGTTTTAAGTTCTATAAAACAAAACAAAAAAATAAATAAAATATACAAAACAATATCAATTGTAGTAGAAATTAAGTGGTGAAAAAAAGTGTTCTTGTTTACAAATTGTTCTATGATAAAATTAGAAATTTTTCTTATACGAGAGTATTTAATATTTTTTTCTAAAAACATACTTTATTTAAAAATAATATACATATTGTACAATCCCCATATGTAATAATAATGTTTGTGTTTGTTTTTTATTTTTTTGTTGTTGTTACAAATGATATATTTAAAATAAAAACAAAATTTTCAATGATTTAAAATATCAAAAATTTTAAAAGAAAACATAACAAATTCAATAAAAAGGAAGAATTTTGTTTAAAAATAACATTCGATTTATTAATAAAAATAGAATATTTGTGTTAGATTTCCCTTAAAGAATATTTTACAATAAATAATATTGTTATAAATAAAATGAAATATAGTTGCTTTTAACTTAAATTGTGTTTACTTATAGTTTTTTAACTCCTATAAATGAAAAAAAGCTTTCGTGTGTTTTTTTTTTTTTTTTGTTGAGTGTGTTATTTCTTTTAAAAATATAATAAATTAAATTAAATTAAGTTAAATTTATTAATATATATTCATACAAATATTGATTAAAATATAAATTGAAATGAAAAGTACAAATGAGTTAAAACAATGTATGATGTGCTGATATTGTTCAAGAAAACTACCCTTATTGTGCAGAAATTATTACAACAAAATTACATATAAAAAAGAAATAAGAAAATATTTTTTCTATTTCCATTATAATCTTGTGTGAAAATATATATATATATTTTTTTCTATAAAACCAATTTTTGATAAAATAATAAAAGCAAATTAATTTTTTTGTAGAAAATTTTGAAAATTCTTTAAAAAAAATGTTAAATTTAAAATAAAAAAATAAATATTTTTTAAAGAAAATTAGCAATAATTTAAAAAAAATAATTATTATTCTCACTTTATATATCAAAAAAAGATACTTGCTTACCCTCTAGACTCTATCGTCTAGAGTATCTTTTCCCAAATAGAAAGGGAATATTTTTTTTTTCTTTTTTTAAATTACATTTCCTTCAAAATATCTATTTTTTTCTTTCTTTAAGATATTCATGTACCGGATTTTTTTTTTAATAGCAAAAAAATCCCTGATTCTATTTATTTGATTAAATTGAGATTTTTTTTCTTCGAAAAGTTCTTTATTTAAATATTACTGAAAATATAAAATTTTGAAGAAAAAATAACTAACAAAAATATTCATTTTATTCAAGGGTGGTAATCTAATGAGAATAGAATAATAAATGGTGGAAATGTTTTTGACAGATCAAAATAGTCTATTTAGACATAAAATCCAATAAAAATTTGGTTTGTTCTTTTCCCCAAATTAGTATCATATTGTGAGTGTAAAAAGTAATAAAAACATGTAAAAATTTTTAAAAAAATATAGAAGAGAAATTAAAAATTATTTACTTATTACGTACAAACATATATTAGAAAGGATAAAAAAAATGAAAATATTAAAATATAGTGAATTTATTCATTTTATAAAAATCAACAACAATGTATGATTATTGCAGATATCAAATAATAATAAATATTACAATAAAAGTTTTTAACAAAATTATGTAAAAAATTTGAATAGATACCAAAAAAAAAAATAAAAAAAAAAAAATAGAAGAAAGCTTTCATCAGCCTCCCTCATAACAGATACAAACGGAAGATATATTAAAATTGAACAGAAACTACTTCTATAGGTAGATATTATTATAAAGCCACCAAAAATATAAATGAGCCTTTTATTAATTTATATAATGTTCGTATGCATTTTATAGTATTATTTAATATAATTCAAATCGTAGTACATATACATATGTTGATTTGATTTTAAAAAAATGTATTTTTCGTGAAAATTTTAGATTAGATTTTATTGTGCGTTTTTGTTTGGTTGTTCCAATTTAGTATTTTTTTTTTTTTTTAGTAGTCTTAGAACTTTGTTAAAGTCCAAAAAACTGGTTTTTTCTTCCTTTTTTTTTTACTAAAATATATTTTATTAACTTTTCAAGTTGATTTTCTAATACAATAGTTTTATTTTTATTGTTTTTATTATAACAAATTATCAATTATATTCGTGTGTATGAAAAAGGAACAACAATTATATTAAGTAAACTGCAAGGATATATCTTATTTAAAGATATAAATACGTAAGGATAATAATAAATCCGTTTATTCATACATATCTGTATGTATGCACATAACGAAAATCTATTGTAGAAGGGATATTTTAATACGCAATTATTTTTGGGAGAATATCTATTAAAGGGGATGAAATTTTCAGTGTTCTAAAGGAAAATACGGCAAATAATTTATTTTTAATTTTATCCACCTATTAAAATATCATATAAACTAGCATTTATTTATAGCCGTATTTATTGTCAGACATAAATACGGAATTATATAAATATAAATAAAATAGTTTGTAAAATACAGGTGATAGCTCCTAACATACAATATATATATTGTAGAAGATATTACATTTCTTAGGGTCTTTTTGCCAGAAATGATTCCTTAATTAATTTGAACAAAAACAAATTACGTATCTATAATGTATAATAAGAGATATACTTACACCCTTAAGTAATAAGATATTTTGAATACTCTGCTGCGTATCTGTTAGGAATCTAAATGTTATACTTCCCCCTTACCACTCTCATAAAATTTTCAATTTCAAATTAGTGAAGAAATTTTCACAACAAAAAATACATCCCTTAAAGATGGGAGCACTCACTACCTCTACCCTGTCATAATATATAGAATATTCTTTTGGTTTTTATTTACAAAAATTTATCAGATACTTTTTTTTACATTTGATAAATCAAATATAACAATATATATGTGTGTATATATGTTATATATATGTCCTGCTATTAAGGTATGTATATATTTACTTTTTTTACAAAAACATAATAGTGTAATTCTTACCTGATGATGTGATGTACCTTTTGACAGTAATTGCCCATCATTTGTCTAAGAAAAAGTAAATTGACCCAAATTTATCAATGTATCTGGGATAAGATGTTATAAATTTAAATTATTATCAACAATAGAAAAAGGTAAAATAAAGTTAGGATAAATAGTAAAAAAAAAATTACTAAACATAAAAAAAGAACTGATCATATTTGGTAGGGGGAAAAAAAAACCTTATTTTTAATCTTATTAAGTGATTAAAAAATTTTAATCTTATTAATATTAAGTCATTAAAATTTTTGAAAATATTTCCATATAATTTAGTTAAATTAACTTAATTAAAATTTTTTTTTCACAAAAAATCTCTACCGTTTTTATCTACTAAAATAGTCTTTATTTAATTTTCTATAAATTTAACATTAAATGTACTCGTATGAATATTTGGTGATAAAATTACAAAGAATATTTTTGTATGTAAAAACCAAAGAAAATATAAAAAAAATGAAGAATTAAATGTTCAGAATCTAGTTGATTATTTTTTATATATAAAAAACTTGTAAGTTTGCGTAAATTTTCAATAATAACATACGACGAATATTGGGAAATATGTCTTTAAGTTTTCTCTTCTCTTTGCTTTTTTTTTAAAAGTAAATTATTTTTCCTCACAATAGTTTATAATAATTAGAATAATTATCGAAAGGTAATTAGTTTTGGATTGAATTTTTTTTTGAAGGAAACAAATAATTTTTAGGTCTGGAAAAATAGGGGATTGATTTGTTTCGAAAACTTTTAATAATAAAGATAATTTAAACTACAATATTTTTGTATAAGTGTAATACGAAATTTTACAATTTTTCTATTGTATATTTTTATATATTGTAGTTTATTTATAAGAACACCATTTTTCTTTTCTGTATTTTTTTTTTGTACCTTAATAATTATTAAATTATAATTTATTATAGACATCTTAGTTTTTGACACACATTTTTATAAATGTACATAGAGATTTTTCGTTAAAAAAAAAAATTATAATAAAAACAAAACATATTATGTACAAAGATTTTAATTATTTTAATAAATTATATAATTATTTATTGAAATGATAAAAATATGATTTTTTTCCCCATTAGAGAGAACTTTCCCCACTTAATAAGCAAATTAGAATTAATTCAGTTTTAGATAATTTTTTATTATGTTTTTTTTTTTTTTTTGATTAAGTATATTACACACAAGATATAATTGGAAATACACGAAAATAATTAATGTTTTTTAGTACGATTTTTTTTTTGGAATGTTTTTTATAGACGTTTTTTTTTTTTAAATATTTTCCAATTTATTATAATGCCTTGTTTTAAAGAAAAGAGATTGTTTTTTTTTTTTTTTGCTTTTTGATGTGCGTTTGCATTTATGATTTTTTTTTGTGTGGAAGATTTTCTTCTTTATAATTAAATGACAAGATTTTTAATATGAATTATTATTATTTGAAAATTACATCGAATTCTAATAATAATTATTATTTGAACAAGAGCAACAGCAGCACTGTCAAAAAATTAAAAAAAAAAAACTAATTTCTATGTTAATAATACTTAAAAAAAAACTAATAAAATTATTATTATTATTATTGTTATTATTATTAAATATCATAATAAAATGCATGTTTTTCCATGTTATTTCATTCGAATTAGAAATTGACATAATAAAAAAATTGAAAAATATAATTTAATAAAATTACAAATTTTGATTTAATTAATTTTTGTTATAAAATAATAATAAAAAAAAAACATACACACACACACCCGATTAAATTAATTACATTTTATTAATAATAATAATAATAATTAATCATTAATTTGAGAATAAAAAAAAACTTAAGTTAAAAAATAAAATTAATTTTAAAGAAAAAAAAACGAAAAATAATTCAAAAATAATAAAAAAAAAATCTTGCATTAAAATTAAAATTTTATTTTGCATTTTCTTTAAAATTGCAGCGAAACATTATTTTTTTTTAGTTTCTTTTCATTAATTTAAAAAAGAAAAGATTATTTTTTTTTTATTTGGTTAAACTCGAGAAGAAAAAAGAAATCAAAAGAAATTAATTAAAAATATAAATATAAAATATTTTTTATAATAATTTTGTTAATTGATTAAATAATTTGAATATTTATAATTAATAATCATGGCTACTGGTGAATCCAATAATGGTGTAGTGCCTGTTAGTAATAATAAGTCAGTGACAGCGTCTGGAGGTGATCAGAATCAGCGTCAAGAGAATCATCATCCGAATCAAAACGATAGCCAAGAAGAGCAACAAAAGATACAGCAACAGCAACAGCAACAGCAACAGCAACAGCAACAGCAACAGCAGCATCAACAAAAGCAACTATTATTAGAACAAGAAAAAGAATTCAACGAAAACGTTGATACATCCTTGCATCCAGAAGATCATAATCCGATGGAGCCGCAGGCCGGTTTTGTAAACGACTCCAAAATGCACGACAAAAACGCTGTTAAATCGGGAAAACAGGTAAGACGATCTAGTCTTGATTTTATAATATATTAATACATCGAAATGTTCTGGACATACACTTACCATGAAAATATTGATTGTAAAAATCAAAGGTATTATTGAGCCAAAATGAAAGAAATAATATACGTTGAACATTCATACTCGTGGGGTAATGTCGCTGGTATTGATTATTAGATCTTCGTATTCCTATGCTGGTGTATTAAAAGTTTAGATAATCTTCAATTTTTTTAGGATAATATCTATGAAAAGATTTGATTGAATCTATTAAAATTTTGTTGGGGTTTTATCACCTCTACTGGATGGTAGGTACCCACATATGATACGTTCACATTGGCTAAATAATAAATGAAATGATTAAATAAAAATAAAAAAAACTATATAAAAAGTGTTGAAAAAGTGAAAGAGAAATTATATTAGAAAGGTACACTGCAGACCAAAAGTATACGACCACTTCGGTTCTGAGGGGAAAGTTAAAATGAACATGCGAAAAATGATAGTTAATTTTTTTTTTTTTTAAATTATATTGAATTTTTTGTTAGAAAAAATTTAACAAAAATATTATTTATACATTTATTATTATGAAAATGTTCAAATTGATTTTTTGTCGAAATAAAAAAAAAACTTTCTTTACATTTCCTGAAAGCTTGAACGATTTGGTTAATACGAGTAAGTTCCTTTTTGAACGCCATCTTGTTTTTTTGCCATTTTTTTTTGTTTTGTTTTTTATTTTGTACAAAATTGTAACATGATTTTGTACCATGTTAAGGATCGTTATCCTGCTACATAATGAATCCTTTACCAATCAAGCAAAGTCCTGATGGAAGAGAATTGGTCTCAAAAATATTGAAATACTGTTACTATTTGGAGAGTAGTTACTCCAAACTGTAATCGAGCATTGCCTCCGTCTTGTTTAAGGGTTGGCATTACAGATTTTCGGCAGCACGTAAATTTTTCTTTTGGTTTACCCAGATTCAACCATTTATATTTTCAAAGTCCTCAACAGCTAAGTTTAAAGCCCAAAACAATCGAGTTTTTTAAAAATATTTTGAGGGCATAGTTTCCTAACTGCCACTCGTCCAAATAAACAAGCAGATTTTAATTGCGTTTCAAATATTGTTGAAGACACATTTTTGGTATGGTTTTTATTGGATTTAGAACAAATTTGTAATATTATAAGTCTTCGAATCATTTTATATTTAAAAAAAAAAATATTATTTATTACATAAATAATAATTAAAACGGTTGGAGCTCTATGAAAAATATAATAAAAACTTAATATTTATTCCTACCTGCTCCAAACAGGGTCAAAAGCTTGGTAATTTCATAGGATTATCCATTTTGTGGTTTGTAAAGTACAGCACCATCAATGGATAGGTGTTGAAGGTATCTATCATCTAAGATTGTATTTGTTTAGTCTAAATTGTACTATATAGATATAAAAATAAAATATTGGAACGAATTTTGTCGTTTATTTTGCTTTTTCGATCAAAATGATCTTAATGCGGTGAGAGTTATTTCTCACTCGATAGATAAGTCATATATGGAGCCCTTAAAAATCCTCAAATAATTTTGGAAAGCCATTGTATCCGCGAAAATTGACTGTCTTGTGTGAATTTTTGTTCTGAAGGTATCATAGACCCATATTTCTTTGAAAATGATAAAGGAGAGACTGTTACCGTCAATTTTAAGCACTATGGCCGTATGATAACCCACTATGGCTCAATCTTATGTGTTTTCAAGAAGACGGAACCACAAATTATACAATAAGACAAATTTTGGCTTTATTGTACGAAAAGTTCCGAGGCCGACTAATTTCGAGATTTGATTATGTTATTTGTCCTTCCAGATAGTGCGATTTGAGACTGTTGAAATTTTACCTGTAAGACTATGCGAAATATCATATTTACGAGTATGTAGGCAATTCCCAAATTTTAGAGCATTTTAAAATCAATAAACTTTAATTAATCGTCGAATTGCTGTTATTTTAAAAAGATTGAGTTTTATCAAAAGTCTATTTGTATAATGTTATATGTCATTTGTAATGGCAAAGTTAATGTTATATAAAAAAAGAAAATTTTTATCAAAATATAATTTTTAATTATATTATATTAATTTTTACTTTCCAAACTACAAAATGGATAAACTTCTTATTTAGCGTGGCTATGATAAAAAATAATAGTTAAGTAATATTTAAAAAATCAACAACAAAAAATTTGAACTATTATTTATTCTAATTTACTATCTAATATATTATATTGTATAATACATCTAAAGATATAATCTATCTTTAGATTATATCTTCAATGGGTACAATGGGTTTTTTGATTTTTTAAGATTTTAAGCGAAAAATTCTAGAGGAATTTCGGAAACTTTTGGCCTGCAGTGTATGTCCATCATATGCTCTCTTAATAATGTTTCATTTCCACAACCCTTTTTCGATGTTCCTCTTTTTTTATAGGGTTTTATTTTGATTTTAATTTGGATGACTATGTGTTAATTCCATACATCGACATTATTGGTTATTTCTATTTAGTGTGAAGACACCATAGAACTCTACGCACACTTTCAGATCCTATTTTGTACACATATAAAGAATTTTTATCACCTAAACAGGTATTTAACTATGCAAACACATCTATATATGCACACCTGTATCTCTGTGGAGCAATTTTTTATATCTAATCGATGCGATAAAATCACAGGTCTCTTCTCTTTCTCTTATTCTTCTATATATTATATTCATATATTGTATATTTTAATTTTGTATTTATTATTATTCTCTTCTGATACCGCCTACACATTCTATGGAATTAATTTTTGTTTTAGTTTGTTTTTTAGTCTTTTACTATTTACTATGAGAGTTTGTATGTATAATTAAATCACTCTGCATTGATAATATTGAAAAAAATGTTAATTTTTCATTTAAGAGTATTGTAATAGGAAAAATGGTAAATTTTCTATCAAAGTGTAGGTGATAAGGTGGTAGTTTTAGTATAGGTAAAAATTTTGCAAATATATTCAAATGTTGAAGCAACAAGTTGAATATTATTTTTTATAATTAAAGATTTCTTTTAAAGCATTAAACCTAATTCATTAAATATTTTGTGCAATTTTCTGAAAAACAAAACTGATTTTTTCTATGACATAAACGCTTTATAACTATTTTTATGGAAAACTTTGTCCAAAAGAACACTTTTTATACTTTGCAGTTCTCACATAGTTTACATTATTTTCAGTGTATCGTAGATTTTTTTACTTTCAAAGAAAAAGGATAGGTTTTTTGCTGTTGAAAACTTTAAGAAATAAAGTTTAAATTTATAACATATTTTAATTGTTCATTAGGGCAAATGTTCATTAGGACCGACTACATATGATTCGGAAAGTAAAAATAAATGCAATGTAGTCAAAATTTTATTTTTAATTAAGAAATAGAGTTAATTTCATCACGAAAAACCAAAATTTGCTCGAAGCGCTCTGAATTGACCGTAACTGGTCTCTCTTTTTTGATTTTCAAAGAAATATGATCTAATCACTCCGAAGTTGTAGATAGAATTATTTGTGCACAGTCATCTGTGGGTTTTTAGAGCCCCTTATGCAGAAAGAAATCGCTAAAGAAAATTCGGTTCGAAAAATCAACATCCAGTCAAGGGATTTTTTGCATATTCCATGGTCAGTAGTAAAACTATAAAATTTAGTTACATAATATTGAATGGCATATTTTAGTATAAACAAATGTTTTTTTTTGGATGACATATTTGTTTGACAGCTGCCAAATAAAAGGGTCGTACTTTCAGAACTCCAAAAAGTATAACCCGATTATTTGTGGAAAAACTTTAACAAATATCGTAGAAATATTATTTAGAAAAAAATATGAAATCTTCAAGGAAAAAAAAACAACAACTATTAATTAAAAAAAAATGCAATTAGAAAATTTCAATAGACGATTTTCTGTAAATAATTGATTGTGCGTTGTAATATGCAATTCTGATTATGAAAAGCAAAAGAAAAACTACTCTTATCGTTTACATTTCAATTCGAATTTATTTAATTTTTTTTTTGTTTGATAAAAGACGTTATGAAATTTTTTCTTAGAAAAAATTAATTACCTTTTATAAAGAAAAGTATCTTATAAATAACATACACATATGTACGGGGTATGTACTTCGAATGGAAAATTATTGATAAGCTTGATTACATTTTTTTACTGTTCGCAAATAACATTTAAGTCCAACTCATACAAAGTTATTTGAAATATTTGCTGATAATAGAAAATAGTTTTTTTTCTTCATACAAGTACTTATAATTAAGTGTTCTAAATTTCGAAATACTGACAGGTGAGTGTGTACTCCAGCTATAGACGACGGTGTGCCCTTTAGTTAACGCCTAACAACCTGTGTTGTCGTGATACTCAGAAATTACATATCAGTAAAAATGTGATTTAAAATAACTTTTAAGAAAATTTCTATTTTATAAATGATTTAAATTAAATAAAAGTAAATTTTTTCTAACGAGATATCTAAATTTTTAGTTTATTTGGAAAATTAGTATAAAAAAGGACCAAGTAAGCTTCTTTAGAAATAGTAAGAAAATGAACATAAAAAAATTATTATATTTCGAAATTCACCAATCGCTTTTTTGATTGAAAGTATCTTAAGTTATTTTTTTTTTTTGTATAAGAAAAACTTATCTTCTTAAACAGATTATTCAGTTATGTAATAATAAAATTGTTCTGATTTTTTTTTTGTGATTTATAAAAAATTTAGATTTCTATTCAAACAAATTAGAAATTGTTCTTTTCTTAAAGATAAGTTTAAGATAATTTAAAAACGCAAAAATCAGGATTACATCAAAGAACTACCACAAGACTATCGACGACAATACTCGATTCGTTTGCAGTAATT
Source organism: Atherix ibis (assembly GCA_958298945.1). NCBI lineage: Eukaryota > Metazoa > Arthropoda > Insecta > Diptera > Athericidae > Atherix > Atherix ibis. The sequence continues at coordinate 33,176,704 of OY282610.1, read as the reverse complement.
TTCAATGAAATTTTCACTGTATTTCGGCCAATACTTTGTTAGGTGCGATACTCGTACTTAAAATCGAGGTTTTTTTTTGTTATATTTTGATTTGAAATTTATAATTTCCCTGATCACCAATACGGTTTCCGATCAGAACACTCCATAACCCAACAATGTCATCGTGTGGTAAATTACGTTCTCTCTTGAGCGAAAAGAGTACTGTCTAGGCGTATTCCTAGATATTGTATATACACTCCTTATATATATATATATATATATATATATATATATATAAGTCTAATCTCTTCTAACGTCATTTCCAAATAACAGTTAATACTGACCATTCCGAAATATCCCCTGTCACAGATGGTGTTCCTGAAGGCAGTATTCTTGGTCCAATCCTATACAATATTTATACCTTTGACATTACAACTAATCCTAAAACTATAACCGCCACCTTTGCTGATGACACGGCTATTCTTGCATCACACATCCAATATCAAAATCGCTTTCAGAAACCTACAATCGCATATCAAAAATGACCAAGACTGGTTTACAAGGTGGAGAGTAAAAGTAAATAAGCAGAAGAGTGTAAATGTTACCTGCACCCTATGTAAAAATCCTCTCATCTGAAAATATATCTTAATGGCGATATTATTTCATCTGGACGTATGATATTGAACAATGGGATTTTACCAAGGCTTCTAATTCTTATCGCATCCAATCCGTTCAATCCAAAATCCTCCGAAAAAATAGTAACAAACTTATTCACCATAACCTTAATATATTCCCTTCGTTCATGATTTGTTCGTCTCTCGTTATAAAAAGTTTCATTCTCGACTATCCTATATCATTATAATCCTCTCATTAAAAAGCTTTCCTCTGTTACCTTACATATTTAAAAAGAAATTTGCCAACAGATCTTTTGCGGTGTTAATATAATAACATATTAATTTGCCAACAGATCTTTTTTGTTAGTTAGAGAAACACCGATAGGCGTTTACTCACACATGTTCCTGTTCTGTGTTTGTCAAAAAATCTACTTGTTACAATATATATCTAGTTGTAGATATAATACATCGTAAAAATAGCATTCTAGTACATTTCATTTGATGTGGAAATAACCTTAAGATTGAGTAATTTTTTTTTCCCGTTTTAATTCATTTAGTCCTTATTATAAGAGAATGTAATATTAAATATGCGGTAGTACTAATGGAGGTTGTTATTAAAACACTTACCCGAGTATGGAAATATTTTCAATTTCAGTTATGGAAGACATCATGCAGGTCTGTTTCGGTCTAGGCCTGCTGAATCAAAGGCTTCGCGACACGGTCTTCTAGTACGACAATCCCAGCATGTTTTTGACGTCCCGGCAAACGCTGAAGACATGACCTATCTCGTGTTCTGGGACTATAAATGGCACCACTGTAGATCCATCACACCCAATTGAGCTTAACTCTATCCACAACCGAGCGGTTGCAATAACTCCTCAGGATCTCATCGTTAAATAGGCTCCACAGTCGTTCATCTTCTTGTATTGACGAAAATCCTTCAAAGGTACAGTTCGCAATAGTTTTTGCTGAAATCCCAAGTTTTTGATAAATACAATGAGGACTGGCAAAACTAGTATCCTGTTCATCAGACACTTCGATATTATGGTCAGAATTTTCGAGCGGATTTCTTTCCTCATATTGTTATCGGCTGAGATCCTGATTGAACTCTTTTAAACCTATAATCTAGAGACAGGAGACTGCTCTGTATTTTTCGAATCTCATAGTAAAATATACTGTTTGTAGCTGAATTTAATGAGTTTAACATACGTTGGAGTTCCAGCATTTATTTGGTGGACTGCAGACTTGATGCCATCCAAAACAAATTGTATAGAACTGATGGGAAAGTAGCTTCTAATCCGTTTAAGAAGGCAACTCGGTCAAATTATTAGTACAATAATCCAACACTGCACAAATAAATGGAGACTGCGCTCCTACTTTTCGGCTAGATACGTGTATGCCATCAAATTACCAGTGGATCTATTACTACAGAAACTATATTGACAGTTACTGAGTAGCTCCCTTCATTGAAGATACTTCATTAACTGATGGTTTATTAGCATTTCCACGACCACCTTAGAAAGAAGTATACTTTAGTGTGATGGGTCCATAATTAGAAGGGGACTTGCCTATTTTGTGGACTAGTTAAACGAGTATTATTTTCGATTTATTCTGAAAAATTTGTGAAGAAAAGGAAGGCTGCTTACGCAGCGTTTGTGCCTGTGTAGAAGAACATCTCTTCAGAGCTATAGGGGATATACCATCTGGACAAGAGGACTTGTCTTTATCAAAATCTCTACTATGCGAGTATAAAAATTACTTTAAAAAAAAAACATACTAATTAAAGTTTGCATAAAATACAGAATTTGCTGTTTAAAAACACGACCAAAATCATAATAATTTGTAAAAGTTCTCACAGTTTGAACCAAATTGAACCAAAATTTTTCACATTTTTGAAAAAGAGACAATTTTAAGACTAACTTTATGCATTAACATTCATAATTGGTTACCATTCCTTACCTATTCATCAATGAAAGCATCAATTACCCAAGTACGAGTTATCGCTTACCCCAAAATATCCTAATAGGAAGTTCTTTATATTAAAATTTCCATTCGGTTCTATAGTTAGTTTAGGAGGAATTTTTATATTATCAGAAATAATAATTGTCAGAGTATTTAATTTATTGTGCTTTAGTTGGTATTTCCGAAAGTACTTTTCATATTTTGTTATGAATTGTTCAAATTTATTGCTTTAAAATTATAGTAAATAAAAATAAATTAAAAAAATTTCTAACCTTACTTATTGTGATTATTACCTGGGGGACTATTATAAAACTTTAACGATCTTGCTTACCATGCCTACAAGGGGCAAGATCACCAACCGATCTAAGTCTACGGACGTTGGATATTGGTGTGTATGTATGGATGTAAATAATGATCACGACTATGATCATGATCATGATGCTGTCTCAGACCTATTGTAGCACATTTTCGTATAGACGTGACTGACCCAGACTAGACCGGCCAATCGATGCCGGTTTCGATGGCAACAATATCATAAATGCTAATTTTGCTATCCATTTTAATGGTGATAGTAATTGTTGTGATATTGGTAGAATATCGGAATATTGGTAATATTTGATAATATTGATGACTTGTAGAAAGAAAACAGAGAAATTCTCAACAGGACACTGACAGGTTAACTGGTTCATGAGATGCTGGGATACGAGTAAATTTTTCTCTACACGAGTATTAATGATCAAAAATAATGATCTCGTGAATATTGAAAGTATATTTACAGATTTACTGGCACACCCGCTTATTTCCATCAACGTTACCTAAAAGTGGAAGAAACAAGAAAAAAAAACCAAAATGAAAATAACACTGAAAGAATAGCAACAAAATCTAGAAAAATAAATCAAAAATCTCTTTTGATATAGAATCATTTTGTGTGAAGAAAATTGTTTTCAGTTCAAGTTGTGCGTTTTTTTCTTCTTTCTTAATAAAATCTTTCTTTTGTATTTTCTTATTTTCATAGATACTTTTTCTATAAACGTATCTATCATAATTTTTTTGTGATCATCAATAAGTTATGATGGAATGGGAAGCATTTTTATACTAACAAAAAAAAGAAAAAAAGATGGAATTATCACATTTTAAGTGCGTTCAGGAATTTTTTTTGTTGTTTTTTTTTAATTCTTTTAATTTCCGGTTATTATTCCTCTATGTATTATTTTGATTTAAAGGAACAGAAAAAAAAAACAAAAAAAAAAGGAAGGGCGATTAAGATTTTTCACATTTTATTATGTTTTTCGAAAGAAAAACGTAGTAAAATTGGAATTTTAAGAAAGGGTAAATTTGCAAAAATTATTGTATTTATAAACTATTATGTTGGCAGTTGTTTTTATTATTATTATTATTATTATTATTATTGTTATAAAATATTTCTTTCAGGGGCTATTTTTGTAAATTTTCTTATTATTATTTTTTCGTTTGTTGTAGTACAGTGACGGCGAACCTATAACTCGCGGGTCATCATTTTCAATCCCCAAAGTATAATAAAAATTAGAAAAAAAAATATATTTATTTAAAGACACACATATGATAGCATAAATAATATACAGATTTTGAAAATTTGCCAAGACTACATTCAAGAAATTTTTTGTCCAATTACTTCAAACTGAACATATTGTATAAGTAAACAAATAATAGTTCCAAAGTCCTTTCGCACTTCCAAAGTCGGGTCAAATTATTAAGAATGTCACTTATTGATTGTCCTTTTTTTCGTCCACATGTATTTTTATTAAAAAATCCTTCTCTCATTGATCTTAGATGATTATTGAGAGAATTTTACTTGTTTCCTCTATTGTATTTGGCTGGTTTTTTCAAAGAATCTACTTTATTGGCTCACATATTATGGTGTTTTTTTTTTAATAAAATTAACTACTCTCAACGTTATAAAATTTTCTATTATAATTATCAGATTTTTATTGTATAATAATTTAAGTGCATTTTTAAAAAAAAATAATTTGTCTATGAATTTTTTAAAAGCAAATTATTTTTTTTTACTTTCGAAAAGCATCAAGATTTTTACCACATAACATCTATGTGCAAATACAATATATTTTAGTACAGTGATGGCAATCACAGACTGACTCACATCCTGATTTTCGGTGTCACAGACTGACCTACATCTTGAATGATTAATTTTTTCCCCAAACTAAAGAATACACAAATTTCCATAATTTACCAAAACTACGTTGGCACATTTCATAAATTTTTCTTTAAATTGAAATTACACTTTAACACCCCAAAATAGTATTCAGCTGAATATAATCAATGCTTTAATCACGGTACTTACACCCTTGTAAGTAGACAGTATTAATATCTAATAATTGGTCAATAAAAACTAAATTTAATAAATACCGTAGAAATTGAATTGGAAAATAGAAAAATTATTTCCAAAAATAAATCTAGCTAATATTGTATAAATGTCAAAATATTTTTATTTGATGAGAGTTGAACGATTTTTTTAAATAAATTTAACTTAAATACAGTGGTACTTAAATCGAAACCCAATTTCCTATTACATCTCACGGGAAAATTAAAAAAAACTCACAGATTGTTAATTTTGTGGTTAGAAAATAAAAGCGCTGTCATTTGACAGCTGTCAAGATTAACAGATCTAACAATTAGGGTTGAAATTGGCTACGTTGACAGTTCTGTCATTCAGTTTTTGTTCGTGACATATTCATAGTAAGTATAAAGGTTTACCATTTGTTATAATTGTATTAAAATAGTTCAAATCTATTATGAAAATGGTCGATCTGTGAAAGTCACATTTTGTGAAATTGGCGATATTTTTGGTAGCAATTATCGTACATCTACAATTAAGAATTTGTTAGATCAATTCGAGTCTACTGGTTTGGTAAAAATAATTACAAGCTGAAAATATTGTTTCGATGAGTGAAATTATTGCAAAGGATCCAGTTTTATCGCTTTCATGACATTGTCAACAATTGGCCCTGTCCACAAAGGTCACATGGTAAATTTTGCGGAAGAATTTGGCTCTAAACCCTAAAAAGATCATTTCATAAAGAGGGCTATGCTCCAATAAAATTCATCACATTTGAGCATATGAAAATCGAAGAGCAAGGATGTTGACAGGACGGCGCTATGTGCCACACTGCCCCAAAAAACAATTGATTCATTTTAAAACCAAATTCAATGGACGTCTAATTTTGCGAAGATGCAATGTCAATTGGCTACCAAAATCATGTAATTTATTGCCGTTGGAATTCTTCTTGTTGGGTTGTGTGAAAGATAAGGTCTTAAGAATAGTTCACACACAATTCAGGAGCTCAAAACCAATATCAACCGCGTCACCGGTGAAATGGAATCACAATTATGTAAAAATGTGTTTGAACAGATTTTATATCCTAATTATTCTTTGACCCACCGTCAAAATTTACAAAAAAAAAAAAAAATTAATATACAATAATTTTGACGCACACGGAAAAAAGATTCGTAATTGGTAGTTTTCAAGGGGAAGTACCGAAAAATAGGAAAATTAATTTTCTGCTAAAAATCGAATATATTTTAGAGTATAAAATTCAGCACATATTTTGGCAAAAAAAAACAACTAAAGTTTGATAATTAATGAGAAAAGTTGACTATTTTTAAATATAACGAAAAAGTTTTTTTTTATAGAAACTGCTAGATCTGTCAGTGCTAAGGCCGCTTAGTGCAGCACATCGGACTCTATCCTTTCCGAGAGTTGAACGAAAATCTATTTTAGACTATTTTTTGATAAATCCCGTTTAACTTTTACATTTGCTTACCAAACGATGCTCTGCACAACAAGTTATTTCCACTCACTAGTCAAGAAGAAGTTCGTCTTTTCTTTCCTTAAAAAGAAATCGTTCCTCAGTGGGTTTTGAAGGTGTGTACGATACTAAGTAGATGCAAAACAATTGTTAGAATTGGTAGATAACATAGATTGGGTGATTCCATACTTCTATTCGCAGATGCTAATGTCGATGGTCACACAAAATCCTCTGCTGTCATCCAGTTTATTGGCGGTGAATATTGCGAGACCAAGTGTGCAATCTTAGCAAATAGAAATGCTCCTGCAATCAATCTTCCCTAATTCACATTTTTGGCCATGCGTAGCCAAATAGACTGGATCAACGGTGGCAGATTTCACATCGTAAGGGCCAGAAATTTTTTTAAATAACGGCTTATCCATTTTGTAATTTGGAAAATACAGCCCTGTCACTGGACAATTCTAAAATATTAATGCCATCGCATGATAAGATTTGTTTAGTATGCGTTTTGCCATTTCATATTATAGATCGATAAATTAGCCAGCAAGCATGGTGATAAAATTGTAAATATTTTAATAACCAAGTTTTGCGCATTAAGAAATTAAATTTCACCATACGATGAGGCTCATTTCTCGCTAGATGTGAAAACCCAGAAGTGACTACCAGGGGTATAAGCTTAAAACCGCTGTCTGTTTATAGATGGCGTAAGTGAGCGTATTAAGTTACCATGGACACGCCATACTTTTTTTTATGAGTTTGACATCTGTCAATATTAATCAGTGCACATTGTCAGCAATTTCGTACAATAATATACATTTTTCCTTTGGTAATCATGTCTAGTTTTGTGCCAGAAAAAGAGCATATGCGGGAAGTTCTGCTTTTCTGCTTCATTTTGAATAAATCGGCTACCGAATCGCATCGAATTCTTATGGAGGCCTATGGTGACAGTTCTTTATCAGAAACAACGTGCCGAGATTGGTTTCGTCGGTTCAAAGACGGCAATTTTGACTTTTGGGACAAGAAGCGTGAAAATCGGTCTAGGAAGATTGCAGAGCAACACAAAAAATGCTCCCAGAGCAATTGGGTGTTACTCAACTAGCCATTTCCATGCGTCTGCGTACCATGGGGAAGATTGAAAATATCGGAAAATGGGTGCCGTATGAATTGAACGATAGGCAAATGGAGCGACACCAAAACACATGCGAAATCTTGCTCCGAAAATGGCTTGATGAGTGGTTTGCCTCGAAAGAGAGGGAATTTTTTTTGGCGTGGTATCCACAAATTACCCAAGAGATGGGAAAAATGTGTAGCTAGGTAGGACAAGTATACTTTGAAAAATTTGTTTTTGCTTTCTATGAGAAAAGCATGTGTTTTTTTAACTTAAAAACAGCGGATTTAAGCTTATACACCTGGTATGGACAAACTCTTGCATCTGTGAAATGGTGTCATTGGACACGATATTTCTTTGAACATTTTTTGCCCTAGACTTCGCCACAAATCACACAACATGACAAATTTTTGATTAATTGTACCAAAACTTCCCTGGACGTGTATTATTGAGAAATGGTGAATTTGATCAAGATCGTGCAATTTTATGCTGGTGGTTTTTTTTTTTGATAAAGTTTTATATTTACGCATACAGTCCTCAAATTTTAGAGTAATTAAAAATCAACGTCAGTTAAGTAATGGTCGAATAACAGCTGGAAATGTGCTAAAAAGTTTTCAACAATTTTCTTAAAAGGATCGAGTCCAGTAAGAAGTCTTCTAATTTTGTTTAATATAATGGAAAATCTGAATTTAAATTATATATTATATAACTTAATTTTCTGGAGCACACATTGGATACCCCTGTTTATTTAATATAAATATTATAAAGTTAGAAAAAATAAAATTTTCAAATTTCAAATTTGTTTGAACTATTTACAATATTTCGTATTTAATTGATGGAAAGTTTTTTGATGGCATTCTATTAATTAACAAGAATCCCATTGCCGTCACAATATTGTATATTAACTCCTATAAATATGCAATAGAAAACAAGTAACGTTCATTAACAACGCAAAGTTGAGTGAAGGAAACGTCTAAACAAAACAATTGATTTTAATAGAAAGTGGAAGGGTTAAAATTTTTAAGTGTTTTCCCACATTCAGTTGGCTTTCGAATGAAAATCAGAAAAATTCAAAAAACATTTTATGGATTCCTTAAAATAAACTGTTTCGTTTTATTTGCTGTTAATAGATTAAAATACTTGGGCTATGTACAAGCACACATATTTAAGTACATTACAAGACAATTACTTTACGTCCGTTTTAGGTCAAACTATGAAAATATGCGGGCAATAAATTTAAGATCCATTAGTAGTTCATAGACGGAGACTTTCTAGCTACAAATATTTGTACTATCATAAAATCAATGTGAACAAGCGATAAAACACTTCTTAACTAATGTTTAATTGAACATATTTATTTTATTTATATTTATAGCCAGAAATTAGTATCAATACTTATTCAGTTAAATGCAATAACATAAAAGAATTTTATTTATGCTCAAATTAATCAATTCCCGCTCGAATATCTTATTATACGAGTATTAAAAATGATTGATGAAATGTTACTAAAACATTTTTTTTTTCAAATAATTTTTTCATAATGCAGAAAAATTCAAGAATCGTATAACATTCAAAAATTGAATTACTCTTGTTTGGTATTACGATTGTCGAGCGACTATCAATCATGATAGTCGCTCGACAATCGTAATACCAATCAAGAGCAATTCAATTTTTTTTACAAGGAGATTTAGCATTTTTTCTTTTGTAAAGTGGAGCACCTTTTTTTGACAGCTGTCAAAAATGTATATCAACCAAGGTCCTTAGAAAAAGATGGAAAAAAACTGTTTTTAAAAAAAAAAAATTTTTTATTTTTTAACATAATCTCCTTTGAGCTCTATACACTTTTCCAACCGTTTTTCCAAAATTTTTATCCCGTCCAAAAAATAGGATTTCGGAAGTTCTGCAAAATACTCATCCGTTTGAGCAATGACGGCCTCGTTGGAAGTGAACCGTCGTCCGCCAAGCCATTTCTTCAGATTGGGGAAAAGAAAATAGTCACTCGGGGTCAAATCTGGTGAATAAGCGGGATGCTGCAACAATTCCATTCTCAATTCCACAATTTTGGCCATGGAAACAGCGCAGGTATGCACACATTTCCACACATTTGAGGGCAAACGCGGCACCCATCTTGCCGACATTTTTTTCACAGACAATTTTTCATGCAAAATTGAAGCGACTATACCTTGTGATATGCCCGTGGCCTCAACTAATTCGCGCACTTTAATTCGCCGATCTTTACCGACACTACGAGCGCAATTTCTCGGATTTTCTAAAGACTTATTGAACGACCCTTGGGTGATATTCATTGAGCTAAAGGATTTCAATTTTAACACCGATTAATCCGTAAAAAAATGTAAAAACTTTCTACAAAAGTGGCTCTCGTAGTCTCGTTTCGCTCTTTTTCGAATAGAATTTTTTTTAGCGATAGTTTTTAATGAAAAATCCATTTTTTTCTCGAAAAGTGAGTGTGGAGGATGTATTTTTGTCTAGAGGTGTCATTGGACCGTCTTCTTCCGGGCTGAACTTGAAGATTTCCATCCGGATAATATGTGGTTATAACAAACTGGCATATAACACAAAAAAATTTTACCTTATGGCACAGAAACGTTATTTTAAGACATTATTGGAATTTCTCCTATGCAGTTACATAAAAAATCAGGAAATCAGGACGTTTGAAACAAAATACAATTAAATAAAATTTCAAGTTCTAAAATCCTTAATAAAAAATATTCTTACTATTAACTGAGTGATGGTATTTGTTGTATTTTTTTTTTCAAACAATTTTTCACTTCACTAGAAAAATACTGAAATTATTTGCTAAGGTAATCATCTGGAAAGATGGCAGATATATTTTGGTTCGTCAAATGGGATTTGAATGCGTCAAACTGGCTGAACTTCTTTGTCGAAAATTTGAAGTTGTTTGCCATGAAAAAATTAAAAGTTAGCTGACCGTTTAATAGCCTGGTTTTTGCGTTAGCCATTGTCAGGTATTTTCTAAAAATTGTCTGATACGATAGATAATGGTTTTGAGACAAGTGGACTGACCTTTTAATAGCTTGACTTCGTTAACCTATGTTAAGTCCTAGTCTTATAGGACTTTTAAGACGTTTTCAGAATTTGGTAGTGTTTATTTGTCAGAATCTGGCACATTTACATATGGCTGTCAGACAATCAGCTGACAATGGGCATTGCCAGATACATAATTTGACAAGTGATCACACGATTTCCAGATTTCATAAAATTTTTGCAGCCTTTAAATAGTCTGGCAACGTTTGCAAGTAGAAATTATCCAATCGCACGATTGTCCTATAACTGCAAATAAAAAATGTTGTGCACTCATTTAGTGTGTAAATTCCTCATTAAAATGTCAAAACTATTGTTGCCGATAAACATTGTCAGACAATGTAAAAGTCTTTTATAATTATGAAATTTTGTATATAGCTTATAAGAAAATGTGATTTTGAAAGCTTGAAATGACTTGGACCATTTTCAAAGTGAACGAAATGTCTCCAAAGTGACTTGTAAGAATAAATAATTGGAAATACAAATTGTCCATCATATATTTGATAATATTTTTAATGCCAAAACAACCAACTGGATCTAACGATTCAATTTTTACAATTTTGGAAATATTGCTTCACATAATAGTAATGCAAAATACACTGCAGTCCAAAATTATGCGACCACCTCGGTTTTTAGAGGAGACAAAGTTAAATAAAATTTACAAAGTTTTTTAAAAATTATAATACTTTTGACCTGAAATATGCAAACAAATTTGACATATTAATTATTATCAAATTAAAATTTTAATTTATTCGATCGATCCATTTTGTTGTCACATCATGCCAAGTAATGGCCTAATTATGGACCTAAATTATCAAAAATTGTCTCAAACCTGTCGAGTCCTGCAAGAAGTCTCGATACAGCAATTTGTATGATTTCATAATTTATACATAGTCTCGATGCATACTTTCCGAAGCTCAAATTGAAAAAAATATTTATTTCTTACTTTAATAAAATATTTTATTGTGAAATTTTTTTTAAGAAATTTTCAATAACTGACAAGGAAATAATTATAAAAGAAATTATTTAAGAAAAATTACTACAGATCCGAGGAATAAAAAAAAAACAAATTGTACATAAGAAAAAAATATAATAATTTTTTTACAAAAATAACTACAATATTTACCATAATTTTCTATTGTTTGTACTATTATTAAAAATGGTTTAATTAACTTGTACACAATATTAAAAAAAAAAAAAAACAAACAAAACTGATTGCTCTAAAAACGTCCGCCTCAATTATTGTAGATTGTTGTCGAAAATTTCCTTTTAGGTTAGACCAATTTTCTATATAACAATGGCTAATCTAGAAAGCGTAAAACAAATTTTAGCAAACCGAAGAAAAAAAAATTACCTCTACTCTGACTTGAGACTTTCACTTTTATTATTATAACATATTATAAACTAGATAGTTAGTACAGACCATATACCTAATGATGATCATACCTACAAAAGATATTTGGTTTTTAATTTTTCGGTCTCTACGGACAATTTCACATTTGATTTGTATTTTTTTTTTTTTTTGTTGCTGCTTTCCTTAATTTTCCATAATTATAGTAAATCCAAATCACTTAAAAACACTGAATTGAATGCATGTTCTTTAAATATGGAATAATTAAATTTTCTGGGCTAAACTAAAATTAAATGAAGAAAGTTCGTGTTAAAGTGTTATAAGATTGGCTGGCCAATTATTAACTAACATAAAGCATAAGGTGGAGAGATGGGGAAAACCTACAAATATAATACGAATATAAAAAAAAAGAAACCTTTCACTTTCACATACTTGCCAATTCAGACGTTTATGTCCTTATAAGATTTTTGATTTTTATCATGAATTGTATAAGATGAACATCGATGGGAGGTATGGTTTGGGATTCGTCTTGGCAGCAAAGTTAATTTGCAAAATAAAAAAAAAACAAACAATAAAAATTGGTGCAACAATGAAATAAAATTCATTCGAATAATATTCACTAACAATATCTGAACTTACACGTAAACTAAAATTACATCAATCTTGTTTGCAACTAATCGATCAAAATTCATCTCGTTTGAAAATAAATGTTGCGCAACAATGTTTACAGCTTCATTGTATATTCAATGAATTTTTCATCCCTCAATTAGAAAATCCTATCCTGACTATCCTGCATACAATTTTGATGCAGAATAATATGCATTTTTTTTTTACACTAAAATAGATTTTTTTTTCGCTTCTGTTTATTATATGTAAGTATTTTCATATTCGATTGGTAAGGAAGAAGAAAGAAAGCTCTTACATAAAAAGAGGAGGAATCGGGCGTTAATTGTATCCACATGTGCACCACATAACTTTGACTATCAATTGGCTGATGTACGTACTCTCACAGTGGTTTTAGGGGACCAAAACCAATACTACAATAATACTTGTACAGTCGTTGCATATTCGAAATTCTATAAAATGAATTGGCGACTGGCCAATTGACATTTGCGAACACTTTCGGGAAATCAATATCGAGGAAATATTGTCGTTTTTTGTCACCACAATTTCTTGGCGAGTGCAATCCTAGTCGACCACCACTAACTATAACGTTGGAGGATTACGTAAATATAGTATAAACATTATGCATGCAATATATTTTGTACCGATGATGAAAATAATAAAATGAAAAATGAAGACAAATTTCCCATGCATGTACTAATACGTCCGCCGGAAATGCAATTTACATACCAATAATTAGTAACGATAGTCAATTCTAGTTCATAGTGTTTTTTTTTATTTACAATAAAAGTTAACGTTTTGTGAATAAATTTAAATAAAAAAAAATTTCTAATATGACCTCAGCGTGTGGAATTGATGAGTAAAACGAAACTATTTTACAGCGAACAGTCCAATTGTTTACTATTTATTGAAATTATTAATATTAAGGATTATTTTTTTTTAATTTTTATAGCCAATCTTGTCTTTTATTAAATGAAAAATTAATATAAAAATTTGAAAAACTTGTTTGTAACAATTTTAAATTTTTCTTTCGTCAAAAATTTGAGAAAGTTACGATTCGAGTATATTTTCTAATAAAAAAAGTTGTCCAATTTGTTTTTCAAAAAGTCGAATTAATGAATTTTTAAATGTTATATTTTATCTATTGATACATTATGAATTGTTTAAATTGAGTTTATTAGAGTAAGTAAACTTTAAAAATAGGAAAAGTGAATTTTTTTTGTTTAAAAATTAATCCGGCTTTCCTTCAAACAAAATAAGCTAACGTACATAATAAAAAAAAAAAAACCATAAAAATTTTATATGTAAAAGATAATTTCGAAATTTGTTTAAAAATATATTTATTTTTTTCTTTTTTAATAATAACGATTTATCCATTTTATGGTTTAAAAAGTACATCCTTTAAAAATATATTTTACTAATTATAAGATTTACCATTTTATTATATAGATTTGTTGATTATATTTACAATATAATTGGAAAAAAAAGCTTTCTGCAAAAGTGGTGATTCTGTAGTAGTCACATTTTGTACCTTAAAGATGTGGCACATTTCTCGCTCGGTGGATATGTCACTAAGCCGTATATGGGGCTTAAAAACCCACAAGCGAATTGCAGCGAATGCTTATGGAGGCCTATGGTGACAGTTCTTTATCAGAAACAACGTGCCGAAATTGGTTTCGTCGGTTCAAAGACGGAAATTTTGACTTGTGGAACAAGAATCGTGAAAATCGGTCTAGCAGGGTTGAGGACCATCAATTGCAAGCTCTTTTGCCGAAGACGATACCCAATCATAAAAAATGCCCACGGAGCAATTGGGTGTTACTCAACCAGCCATTTCCATGCGTCTGCGTGCCATGGGGAAGATTGAAAATATCGGAAATTGGGTGCCGTATGAATTGAACGATAGGCAGATGGAACGATAGGTAGATGAAGATGAAATCTTGCTCCGAAAATGGCTTGATGAGTGGTTTGCCTCGAAAGAAGAAATTTTTTTTGGCGTGGTATCCACAAATTGCCCGAGAGATGGGAAAAATGTGTACCTAGTGAGGATAAGTATACTTTGAATAAATTTGTTTTTGCTTTCTATGAGAAATGCATGTGTTTTTTTGACTAAAAACAGCGGATTTAAGCTTATACACCTGTATTTATTTGAAAATAAAGAACGAGGGACTGTTATCTTCACTTCTGAGCGCTATTGCCCTATTTTGTTGTTGTTAAAAGCTGAAGGATTTCAATTGCAGGTGTTACAAGCTACAGAATATGATAAATTATTGTATTACCGGCGCAAAAGTACCTAGAACACGTAATTTTGAGATTTTTCGATTTCAATTGGCCTCAATGACTTTTTCTTGTGAATCCTTAAACTTAAGAGCAAAATTAAAAATATTCGAAAAATTCATCAGAAATTACCATACCTCAAAAGGATCGAGTCTTGTAAGAAGTCTCGCCTTGAATTAAATGTATTTTATAGAATTTAACTTTCCAAAGTACAAATTGGATAACTTTTTATAATTGCTAAATTAAATTTTTCAAATGACAAAAAAAAAAACAACAGAAAATATATTATTTGATTTATTAAAAATTTTATGATATCTAACAAACCAATCGAAATGGTATTTTTTATTGGTTTTTTTTAAAAATTATTTTTTAATAAATACGCGTAGTTATCCAATTTGTGTTTTAAAAAATTTATTTAATTAAATAGAAAATACTCTTAAATTTAAATTTTGATAAAAATTGTCTTTAATTATATTGTTAAGGATTGTATTTTAACAAGAAAAAGTCAAACAGCGTCAAATTGCATGATTTTGAAGGCCTAATGGACATCGTTAAATTTTGAAATTACGCGTTCTGAAAAATTGTATGGCTAGTGTGGTGCCTTTTTATTTGAGTCACATTAAAATCTACAAATTCATATTGTATTTAAAAATTAAAATCTTCAAGTTGAGGATAAAAAAAAAACTCACTCAGAATTGACTGTAATGGTCTCTCCGCAGTACTTTGGCAGTTTTTCAGAGCACCATATACAGGAATTTTACGTACGCGGGTCGTTCAATAAGTCCTTAGAAAATCCAAGAAATTGCGCTCATAGTGTTAAAGATTTTTGTTTGTAAGTAGCA
The DNA here is from genome assembly GCA_958298945.1 of Atherix ibis. NCBI lineage: Eukaryota > Metazoa > Arthropoda > Insecta > Diptera > Athericidae > Atherix > Atherix ibis. The sequence goes on along the minus strand of OY282610.1, from coordinate 33,161,081 downwards.
TTATCGACAGGAAAGCTGTCAAAATTTCAGCTCGATCTATAGCGTAGGTCAATTTCTATCCTCGATTAAAGTTAACGACATTTATTTGTGCATAACAATGGAAAAAAGCGAGTTTAGGGCTGTCATCAAACATCTCCATTTGAAAGGCTTAAGCCCGAAAGAAATCAAAGCCAAGTTGGATGCAGTTCATGCCACATCTGCACCTGTGTTTGCGACGGTTAACAATTGGGTTGTTTTACACGTGGCCGTTCATCCACAAAAGGTGAACATCGTTCAGGACGCCCAGTTGAGGTGTCTACTCCTGAAATCATCGACAAAATCCACGATCTGATTTTGAACGATCGGCGAATTAAAGTGCGCGAATTAGTTGAGGCCACGGGCATATCACAAGGTACAGTCGCTTCCATTTTGCATGAAAAATTGTCTGTGAAAAAAATTTCGGCAAGATGGGTGCCGCGTTTGCTCTCAGAGCAGAATAAGCGCAATCGTGTAGTGGACTCTGAGGCTATGTTGGCACTCTTTCATCGCAATCCTGCCGAATTCCTTCGTCGATATGTCACTGTGGACGAAACCTGGATACACTACTACACTCCAGAAACGAAGAGACAGTCATCACAGTGGATTTTCAAGGGTGAACGGGCTCCGAAGAAGGCAAAAACTGTGCCATCGGCCGGCAAGGTGATGGCCACGGTCTTTTGGGATTCGCAGGGCATCATTTTTATCGACTACTTGGAAAAAGGAAAAACAATAACAGGAGCGTATTTTGCGTCGTTATTGCAACGGTTGAGAGAGGAAATCAAAGAGAAACGCCCCCATCTGAAGAAGAAAAAAATCCTCTTGCATCAGGACAATGCGCGTGTGCACACCTGCGCTGTTTCCATGGCCAAAATTGTGGAATTGAGAATGGAATTGTTGCAGCATCCCGCTTGTTCACCAGATTTGGCCCCGAGTGACTATTTTCTTTTCCCCAATCTGAAGAAATGGCTTGGTGGACGACGGTTCACTTCCAACGAGGACGTCATTGCTCAAACGGATGAGTATTTTGCAGAACTTCCGAAATCCTATTTTTTGGACGGGATAAAAATTTTGGAAAAAGCTAAAAGGAGATTATGTTGAAAAATAAAATTTTTTTAAAAAAAAAAAACAGTTTTTTTCCATCTTTTTCTAAGGACTTATTGAACGACCCTCATATTGCCATAGCCACAGCAAGCGAGAAATGAGCCTCATCGCATGAAGACATTTTATTTCTTAACGCCCAAAACGTGGCTATGGTAGAATCACCATTTTGATGGATAATAACCCTTATTTATAATATTATTGAACAATTATCGGTCTCTATAATATTACTTTTAAAAATAATTGAAAAAATAATAATACCATATTAATTTTGTGCTTTTTTTTTTGTAAGTATAGACAATTTATAAGAAAAAATATATATAAGAAATAAATAAAATATTTTCTAAGCTACAAAATGTGGAAAAGAAAAATTTTCCCGCAAGTAATTTCTGTATTTACTATTTCAGTTCAAAGACCTGTAAAAATTAGAAAGGGTCGATATACGAATAAGCACAATTTTCGTTTTTATTTTATTGCATAGCTTTTTTTGGTCAATGATTCTGTTTTTTGTTTGTGGTTTTAATGATTTTTACTAAAAGCAGGGGTGCATCATAAACAGCAGCAGGCGCTTTTGGGAATTTCATGAAATTTTTTTTTCTGACCGACCTCCTATGGTTAGTTATTCTATTGCATTTATCTGAAAGTGTTTAGATTAAAAGTACCTAACATACGAGTATCTACATATGCGTCTGTGCGTTCTTGTATTTGTTGAAAATAGTCTTCGGGGCTTCGTTGGAAAGGTATTTACTTTCATATAAAATAAGAAAATTTTCAAAATTAGAAAACTTATGCAATCTTTTATGATAATTTCTATTTTTAATTGTAATCCTCATTAAAAGGATAATTCTATATCTATTTTCATAATAATAATAGTTGGAAAAAAACCATCTTTTTATATACAATTATACACACAGTTGTACATATTATATTAATAATATATAATATTGGTTGATATTCGTGACTCACGGAACAATTGTGAAATTGAATCAAATTTATTCAATTCTGCCATTTTATTTGCGTTTATTTGCAGTAATTTAAAATTGCACATCCGCTATAAGAAAAATTTTATGCTATAGTGTCTGATACATTGTGATCTCCAAAAGAAAAATGAAAAAAAAAATAAAATAGATTGTATATGCCACCAGAAAACTTATATAATACACAGATGCATATTGTACTATAGATTTAGACAATTTGTTCTTAAAAAATTAAATTTTTATCGTTTTAATTAAACTCTATTAAAGTTGAATATATAACGTAATTCACTAAAATGTAGTGTAAAACTGTTAATTTTTATGGCATGTTCTTAAAAAAAAAAAAAAAAAACCATAATTATTTTTATTTCAGTTTTATTTTATGTTTGCTATAAAATAACAAAAAAAAAAAAAAAAAAATTAAATAAGCAAAAGAAAAAGCAATTTATTTTAATTTGCTTTTAGATTTAAATATTTTTGGGATGACGCTTATTGTAAAATTACGAAAAATAAATCATGAACTCTAATGTGTTTGGTGAATATGAAAGTTGTCTAAAGGTATACGATTAATGTGCCACTGCCAATGTAGCTTATCGTCTTAATTAAGACGATAAACTAAATTGGCAATGATCAGCCAAAGTGACCATCAAAATAACGCCGAAATCCGTTCCAATCTTTTTGTTGATCTTCTAATGGTCTGATCTGACTGACTCATCAGCCCATTAATATTGGCTGACGAAGCGGCTGACAAATCAAGAAATTTCGACTATACCGTATATGTTAATAGCATGATTGTGACATTTGGCTGACGGCAGATTTATTGTGGTTCGGCAGCTACTGTTTCAAGTCAGCCATGGCATTTGAATGCGTCAAACTGGCTGAACTTACTTGTCCAAAATTTGAAGTTATTTGCCATGGAAATATTCAAAGTTTTCTGACCGTTTAATAGCCTGGTTATTGTCAGACACTTTCTAAAAATTGTCTGATACGGTAGATGATGGTTTTAAGACAAGTGGACTGACCTTTAAATAGCTTGACATCGTTAACCAATGCCAGCCGTCAGCCAATTTTAATCATGGCGTCTCCGATTTGGCTGGTCGTCTTATAGGACTTTTAGACGATTTCAGAATCTGGCAATTTTTATTTGTCAGAATCTGGCACATTTGCATATGGCTGTCAAACAATCACCTGACAATAAGCATTGCCAGATACATAATTTGACAAGTCATAAAATTTTTACAGCTTTTAAATAGTCTGGCAACGTTTGCAAGTACAAATTATCCGATCACACGATTATCCTATAACTGTAAATAAAAAATGTTGTGCACTCATTTAGTGTGTGAATTTCTCATTAAAATGTCAAAACTATTGTGCGATTATTATCTGAATATGCAAATTTTCTAGACAATTGTTTTTTAAAAATGTGATCAAATGGTTGATAGATGTTGCCGATAAACATTGTCAGACAATGATTTCAAATTGTCTGGCAACGTTTGCAGATAAAAATTGCACGATTGTCACACTTTTTTGACAAATTTTACGTCAAAAATCTGCAAATGTTATCTGAGTAGAGTTTGATTATCGTTTTTTAGGTCAGATATTTTTCATTTTAGATATTTTCAGATTTGCGTTTGAACAAAAAACTACTGTAACGAATTAATTTTTACAATTTTGCAAATATTGCTTCAGATAATAATAATGTAAAATATACTGCAGACCAAATGTATGCAACCACGTCAGTTTTTAGGGGAGGCACAAAGTTATATAAAATTCAGAAATTAAAATGAACAACCGAAGAAAATATTAATTTTTAAAACTTATTTTGCACATAGTCTCTTCATAATCTGGACCTATGCTGATAGTCGTTATCCTGCTACTAAACAAATCCTTTACCAGTTAACGAAAGTACTCGTGGAAGAGTATTCATCTCTAAAATATTTAGATACTGCTCTCTTGTTAAAATTCATTTAATTCGCACCAAGTCTCCAACTCTGTTCGTACAGAAGCCCAAACCCGAAATGCTTGACTGTTGGCACCACAGCTTTCAGTAGTATTTTTTTCAGGATTGCGACGCTCGTAGTTTTCTTTTTCAGACATAAAGATCATTTTTAAATTTCTCAACAGTTTAGTTTTCAAGGAACATAGTCCAATCCAAATTGTTTTTTATTTCGAGGGCATAGTAATGGTTTCCTTATCGACCACCAGCTCTAAATCTCCTTTTCACTGTTGTTAGATACGCTGATTAAGCACGGATTTTATTTAATTTTCAATGAATTTAGTTGTACAAATTCACCCATCCTTGCTTAGAATATTAATTTAAGGCCTACCAGACCGTAGTAAGCTCCGATGACTTTAGAGCTGATTATAACATTCTATAGTTTTACGAACGAAATAAATGAATGTGAAATCGTCATTCATAATTGAAAGTAAATTAAATAAGAACAGCAGCGACCAACTAGAGAATTCACCAATAAAAAATGTACAAACCATCACATGATCAAAAATATATCTCAACATGTTGAAATTCCTTTTTATTCGGCTAAATTGCGCGTGCATCGCAATTAATTATTCTGGTAACAATTACACTACGATTCGACTGATCGTGAAATGCACAAACTTTGTTTGCGGCGAACCTGTGAAATTCCGTGCAAGGGCGCAAGCATACACGTATAATCGTCTCACTGTCAGACGAGCAAAAAGTGAAATAATTAAACTTTTAAATCGTGTATTAGACTCACGGTGTAATCTAAGCTTTAAGCTGCTATAAAATGCTCAAATATACTTTTTTTTTATAAATTTGTAATTCTTGTCATATTTTTAAGTCTTTATTTAAATAAATTTAAAAATGATTTAAATATGATGATATTTAGTCATATTAAAGAAGCACATTCTTTAGAAATAATATAAGTTTATTTTTTATTAAGATTTTAACCAAAGATTTCCATCTTCATATTTTATAACTGGTACATATTTACGTACAAATGTGAATATATATTTTTATTAAATATATAATATATATTTTATTGCCATTCAATGTCACAATTTCTTGAAATAATTGAATCTCCAAACTTTTCTCGCAATAATTCGGTTGTTGCACGTGCTGTGTGGTACGTAGCCCCGTCTTGTTAGAACCAGATGTTGTCAAGATCAACTTCTTCCAATTTCGGCCATAAAAAGTTGGTTATCATCGATCTATACCGCTCTCCATTGACAGTAACGGTGTTACCAGCTTCATTTCGAAAGAAGTACGGACCGATGATTCCACCAGACCAAAAACCACACCAAACTGTCAATTTAAGTAAATATAATGGGTGTTCATGAATAATTTGTGGATTTTCTTCACACCAGAATCGACAGTTTTGTTTATTTACCGCACCATTCAGATGGCAAAAGCGCACGAAAAGTTGCAATTGGAGAACGATTATTTTGATAATAAAATTAAATAATTTGTGAACGTTGTTCTCGCATATATCTCTCCATGATAAAATTGTAAACATTACTGCATACAATGAAAAAAAAAGACAGATCAGAACATATTACAAATGGCCGAAACGTCACTTAGAAATCATATCACTCTTATAAAAAAGATGAAAATGAAAAATGTCCGCCAATCACTTTCAAAGAATAGAAAATCGAAATTACCTTTTATCCAAAAAAAAAAAAAATAGGACTAAATTTTGGGGAATTCATAAAATGGACAAGAACCCGTATTGGTAGGAGCTAATTAATATGTACAAGCGAAGATAATAGATTTATTCTAGGCACAAACCACTCTGAATTATGGCATGAGAGAAAATTCCTTTTTATTAAATAATCAATTTTCAATAGAAACCATTAATTTGGTGTTTTTATTTTTTAATTTTTAAAAGCTCTTCTCTTTTTCTCCTTTAGCTCTTATTTTATTATTTAGCCCTCGAAAAATTATTTAGAACAGAAAATTTCTATTTATTCAAACATGAATCATTTCATTTCGAAGAGAATTTTTCTTCCAAAATTTGGAATTCCTCCTTCATCATCTCTATTATTATTAATAATAATAATAATTATAATAGAAATAGTTTAGATTAAATAATAATTATGTTTATATACAAAAGAAGGTGAACTTTTCAAGTATTTTTTTTCTTCTAAACAAGCTTTAAACTGACTGGGAGAATATAATAACTTTTATTGGTACACAATTCCATTAGAATTACTCAGTCCCCTTGTTGATTTCATAGCCGGAAAAATAGTTGAACGTGAAATTCCTTGTGTTCGTATTCAACAATATTTTTAGAATGCTTGAAACGCTCTTAAGTGAACATATATATAAATAGAACACAAATCCATTGGTATATTTTCTGCATAGATAGATTCAAATATAGTTTTAAAAAAATATATATATATTGTTTATTAAAAAAATTCCGCATTTATTTTACATCGAAATACATAAAATTTTATGGCGTACAAGTAACCCATTAATTGTCTTAAGTCTGGTTAAAATGTTTCTTATTTTTTCTTTGCAAATAAATTTCAAATTTTTCTCTATTTATTTGCAAAATCTTTTATTCTATAAATAAGAAAATGCTGTTTGCAAATTTATTTAAATTTAAATATTGTAAATAAACAATAAAGAAGTTGACATGAAATTTACTTTGTAAAGAATTGCATAGGAAAAAAAAGTCATTTGGTTTATTTTTACTTTTACTCTTATTTTGTGTTTATGAAATAATTTTTTTTTTAAAAATAAAACGAATAAAATTAAATGGAATAGATTAGAAAATGACGTAATCAAATCAATTGTTTGTTAGCATCTTAAAGAATAAAAACTTTGAATAAAATAAAAATAGTAAAAGTGAAATTTCAAAAAATTGTTAAAAACTGAATTATTATATTTAAAAAAATTTTTTTTTTTAGCTTTACTTTTGTAAAATAGATTTTTATATATTATATATTATCTATTGATACATTTTGAATTGTTTAATTTGAGTTTATTAGACTAAATAAACTTTAAAAATAGGAAATGTGAATTTTTCTTTTTGTTTTAAAAATTAATTCGGCTTTCTTGCAAACAAAATAAGCTAGTGTATATAAAAAAAAACTTAGATAAAAATTTATCTATTTTATAGTTCGAAAAGTACAGCCTTTAAAAATATATTTAAAATTTGTTGATTATATTTAGAATATAATTGGAAAAAAACCTGTGGTGATTCTTTAATAGCCACATTTTTCTACCTTAAAGATGTGGCACTTTTCTCGCTCGGCGGATATGTCATTAAGCCGTATATGGGGCTTAAAAAACCCACAAATGACTTTGAAGAAACCATTATATCAGTTAGCAGTGACTGCCTGGTGTGAATTTTGTTTTGGCACATATTTATTTTGAAAATAAAGAACGAGACACAGTTATCCTCAATACTGAGCGTTTATTACCCTATTTTTGTTGTTGTTAAAAACTGAAGGATTTCAATTGTAGGTGTCATAAGCCACAGAACATGAAAAATTAAGATATTATCGGCACAAAACTACCTAGGACACGTAATTTTGAGATTTGTTGATTTCAATTGGCCTTAATGACTTTTTCTTGTGAATCCTAAAACTTAAGAGCATTCTAAAATATTCACATCCTGAAAATGATTTTTTTAAGAATGTGAATTTTTAGGCCCAATTACAGCCTAAAAATATTTAGACTGTAATTCATCAGAAATTACCTCAAAAGGATCGAGTCCTACAAGAAGTCTTGCCTTGAATTAAGTATATTTTATAGAATTTAACTTTCCAAAGTACAAATTGAATAACTTTTTATAATTGGTAAATTAAATTTTTCAAATGACAAAAAAAATATTAAAAAAAAAACAGAAAATTTATTTTTCCTTAGATTTGCGTAAAGCCTTTCATTAATCAAAAAATGCTATTTTTTTTTTTATTGGTAAAAACAAAATTGCTAAAGTTAACAATTCGAAAGTTTTGTCCATTTTTGATTAAACTAAATTCAATTTTACCATCAACAAATAACTACTATATTATTATTGAAAGCTTATGTAATATTCAATATGGTATAAAAATTTTTTTCAAAAGTTTCAAATATGAAATTTTTAATAGGAAAAAAAAATTAATCTGTAAAAAAAAAAATTTATAAATAAAAATGAAAACGCAAAAGTATTTTCAATTTAATAATAATAATAACTTAACATTAAATATAATAACGTATTTACTCAGTTAAGAATATTCAAGCTTGCTATTATTTAATATATGACATAATTTAAGTATAGTTTTGTATAAATTTATGTCTCCATCCATCCATATGGTTGATATGACATCGTTTTCATTCAATAAAGAATGAAATTCCATTCGTAAATGGACAAGACTGGGGGCCCATATTCAACAACTCTGGCACATACTTGTAAACGTTAGGGAGCAATTTTGTATAATGTTTTTTTATTTTATTTTTATTTTGACTCAGATCTTTTTGAGTTTTTCATTTTTGATTCTAATTATTATTTTTAAAAAGAAACATTAATATTTACGATAGACTAAACAAATTGTAAGAAACAACATTATCCGATTAGTTACAATAATTATTATTTCGAGATTAGACTTAATTGAATTTTTAAATTCACTAAAATATTATAAAAAAAAACATATTTACCTGAATTTTGATTGCAATTTTCGACAATGCTGCCATATGAAATAATAAAAAGAAAATGTGAAAATATTTTGACAGTACTACGAACAGAACGAAAACCTAGACCGATTAGACTTTATTTGGCGAGTGAACCAAAAAAATTCGTTTTTGTTGCAGTTCACAATTGTGTTCACTTCCATACGATTGCAGAGGTTGTAAAAATGTTGACAGTATTTTTTTTAGTTGTGTTCGTGTCATAAAGGCTGAAGAATGTTGGTCGCAACTATGCATAGACGAGCGCATGCATATGTGAATGGTGACAAATATGTGAGGTTATGTGTTTAATAGCCAATATGGCAATGCGGTGAAGTTGGAGAAAAATTCAACAGCCATTGGAAAAGTCAACAAATAATTCCCAATTAATTTTAAATTGGATAAATGAGACTGTATTTCTAAAAACCCCATTACGTACGATCTTGGACAGTCGCGATCTTTTGATATTGTGCTGCCAATAAGACTGAATTGGCTACATGCGTTCGTCAAAGAAGCATTTCCATCAATTTCATCATTCGCTAGCACCCAAAACAACGCCTAAACGAAAGAAGGCTAAGCAATTGTGGATCAGCAAAAATTCTGAGTGTGCAATTTTTGTTGTGTCTTCAAAATGTACTAATGCGAATTCTTTCCGCTTTGGAACAATATTGCACAGATTCTCTATACAATGTTCGATGGGAGTCTGTCCGTTGTAGATTTGTTATAGCTTTGGAATAAATAGTTTAGTTCCATTATGAACTTATGTTAATATGATTGCTTAGAAAAATAATATTGTAATAAAAATAAAAATTAATAATAATAGTTAGACAAAACGATTGGAATTGTGGGTTGGGAATTTAAATCTGGGAAAGAGTTACTGTAAACAATCTATAGATTTTATGTGCCTTCGTATAAACAAATTACAATTTAAACTAAAAACTTTCAATTTCACTTTGAAGATTTGAGGGTAAAATTCAATATGAAAATAATATCTAGGATTTTTTTTTAATAGATATTTTTAATATCTTATAGAAAATTTTCACTGTTTGAGTAAATTCTATATTTTTTTTTTTTTTTTTTGGAATGAAAATAATTTTGCAAATAAATTTTTTGTTATTTTAATTTTTATTTATTTAGTTATAATTATTGGGTGTACACATACAAATAACTTGTTGAAATAAAGATTGATCTTTTGTCTGTACTGGAGAATTGTTATTACAAAAAAAAATATTAAAAAATTTTTCTCTACATGGAATGAGAAGATTTTTTTTTTTTTAATGAATTTTATATACACACTTCTAATTAAATTTTCTATAAATTATTACATAAAATAAGTACTTAGTTTTATATTTCTATTATAGTTTAAATAATTTTTTTATTTGATTTTTTAAGAAATTAATAATATCAGGAAAAAATTACAATTTTTCATGATTTAAATTTTTTATTTGTTGTTATATTTTTTCTTCTTCAATAATTTTTATTATTTAATAGAATTTCAGAATTTTTTAAATTCTACACAAATTATTCTTCTTTTAAGGGATTTAATAAAATGTCCTTTTTGCCTTCAAAATACAAATGCTTTATTACCAAAACAATGGAGCTACAGAGAATTATGGATCTTTTTTTTTTAAACTTCGTAGATGAGGACAAATAAATGGCACAGGGTGGATATATTTTTTGTTTATTTAGAAAAAATGTTCTCAGCAAATAATTACCACCCCCAACCTCTTCCGCTGACGTTAAATCAAGAAAAATATACGTTAGAGAACATAAAAACAACACCCTAAATACAATAGTTTATGTTGAGAATTTTTTTAGTATGTTTTTTTTTTAAATTTTTAATTCATTAAAAAATGTTAATTCTTAAATAGTTTAAATAAATGACCTTACGAAATAAAGCAGTAATGTGACTGAATTATTTTTTTAAAAATTACTATACAACATTCTTTCTGCCCCATCAAAGTAGTTCCCTGGGGCAGATATTTTTTCGGCGGAAGCATTGTTTCCACTCTTCGTAGCCTTTGCGTGGAATCGCCTTCAATTACTCGAGAATACTTATTTTGATGTCCTACAAAATGTGTGTTTTTGATCTTCAGATGCAAAAAAAGGGCACACACACTAAAATCAGATGAATAAAATGGGAAGGGGGAGGGGGATACCTGCAAGAATCTCTTTTTCAGACAAAAATTCGTTGGTGGAGAAAGCTTGTGTTGTCTTAGTGGAGCATCCAAGTGCCTGCAACATCCTATCTGATGCGAATGATCCTTTCAATGATTTCTTTTTAAAATTCTTGGTTGCTAGTTTTTTGTGAAGCCACATGTCCATCAGTTTCGATGTTAAAGGTCTTAAGTTTTCAAGTTTTCCTAATCAAAAAAAGGGGATACAAGCTAAAATCAGATAAATAGTTGGAAGGGGTGGGGAGGGGGAGTTTACCCGCAAAATATTCGCTGATGGAGACAAAAATTCGCTGATGGAGATGGCCGTGTTTTACAGGACCTTTCAGGTAGCGCTGTTATCAAGTGTCTGCGTCATCCTATCCGACGCGAATAATCCTTTTTCTGAGCCATTAAAATTGATAGTTGCTAGTTTTTTGTGAAGGCACAAAAATCCTCACTCTTTTGTAAGTTAAACTCGAGGACTCACCAAGCTTAACACAAAATTTAATGGCTCTAAAATTTCGCTTATCTATTTTTCGTAACGCACTATAAAAATACAATTTTACTAATCACGCTCTATAAGTTTCGGTCATGTTGAAATTTTTACTGTATACAGTGTTGCCAGATCGCACCCAGTAATGCCAGTCACATTACTTTCCAGCCACACACACACATGTCGTCCGTTAAAAGCAAAAACCGTTCAAATTGAATAAAAATATTGAAAAAAACACTTTTTTCTTTAAAAGAAATAAAATAAAAATAAAAAGAGAAAAAATCTTTCAAATTTTCCTTACAAAAAAAAGGATACACAAACTAAAAGGGTGGTGGGGCGGAGGGAGTACTCATAGGAATCCCCTTTTCAGACGAAAATTCGCTAATCGTGATGGCCGTGTGTTACAGGTCTTCCTGATTTTCAGCCCTCTTAAAATGCTCTTTGCCATCGAAAAACTTGTGCTCTTCATAAGTATGCTCCCCAAAGACGCGTTGCAACTTTTTGTAAGTTAAACTCGAGGACTCACCAAGCTTAATACAAAATTAAATTTCGCTATTATATTTTTCTTAACGCACTACAAAAATACAAATTTACTAATCACGCTCTATAAGTTTCGGTCATGTTGAAATTTTTACTGTATACAGTGTTGCCAGATCGCACCCAGTAATGCCAGTCACATTACTTTCCAGCCACACACACACATGTCGTCCGTTAAAAGCAAAAACCGTTCAAATTGAATAAAAATATTGAAAAAAACACTTTTTTCTTTAAAAGAAATAAAATAAAAATAAAAAGAGAAAAAATCTTTCAAATTTTCCTTACAAAAAAAAGGATACACAAACTAAAAGGGTGGTGGGGCGGAGGGAGTACTCATAGGAATCCCCTTTTCAGACGAAAATTCGCTAATCGTGATGGCCGTGTGTTACAGGTCTTCCTGATTTTCAGCCCTCTTAAAATGCTCTTTGCCATCGAAAAACGTGTGCTCTTCATAAGTATGCTCCCCAAAAACGCGTTACAACTTTTTGTAAGTTAAATTCGAGGACTCACCAAGCTTAACACAAAATTAAATTTTGCTATTCTATTTTTCGTAACGCACTATAAAAATACAATTTTTCTAATCACGCTCTATAAGTTTCGGTTATGTTGAATTTTATACTGTATACAGTGTTGCCAGATCGCACCCAGTAATGCCAGTCACATTACTTTCCAGCCACACACACACGTCGTCCGTTAAAAGCAAAAACCGATCAAATTAAATAAAAATATTTAAAAAAAACACATTTTTCTTTAAAAAATTAAATAAAAATAAAAAGTGAAAAAATCTTTCAAATTTTCCTAATCAAAATATCTTCCCCTCATTACCGATAACTGCAATTTTTGCACAATAGAAAATCTTAAATAATAAATTAAATTTCAACCGTAATACGCATATAGATGATTTTTTTTCAATGTTATTTTATTAATCATAATGTTGGACATAAAACTACATTTCTTTAAAGAATAAACGAGCATTAAAAAGGGTCTCTTTACGAGCATTAAAAGGGGTCTCTTTAAGAGATGCAAAAACTATAAGGAAGATTGATGCGCTGTTCTCATGCCAATGAAGAAGTCGCAAAATTTGTACAATTTTTATATTTTTTTTTTGTGAATACATTATTTCGATTCGATACTTGGACTTTTTTGTGAATACATTATCAGAATCACCCCCGTTCTGATTATTCATGTTGATCGTGTTTTTATTTTTAAAAAATCTTAACTACCAGTGCATATGCCTCCACATTTCGAGCACGTACAATTTATTTTCATTTTACGAGTATTTATGGATTGTTGATGTTTAATGAACTATCACAGATCCAGTGTATCTCTATCTATCCATCTATCTATTATACAAGTGTTGTCGCCAGGTCGATGGTAGTGTAATGATATCTCTAGTAAGTATACCCCAGCCCTATCGACAATGTAATGTGTACATCCGAAATATTTCAATTCAAATGTGGGCACGCATTTTGGTTGGTTTAGATTCTTTGGAATTCACTGTACTGCACGATAAGAGTCGGAATACTTACACTGGAATTAGCATAGTCCATAAGATATTTGTAGTTCGGTTTGTATGTATTGTAGATATCGGTCGGCCAATTCGATTTGTTAAGATTTGTTGTGCAGTGGAAAAAAATTTATGGAATTTATTTTTCTAGAAATATCGCAGTCGTCAGCCGTATTTGGAATTGACGCTAAGACCGACTGAGATTGTTAACAAATCTCGTTTATTGAAATTGAAATTGGAAAAAGAATCAATTTTTTGTAAAAATCTATCGATAGTCAGATACATCTTTATCTACGTGTATTTTATTTTATTTAAACGTTCATTTATAAAGTTTCCCCACAATACTCATAAGAGCATAGAGGGAATTATTTTTTAAAGAAACGATACAATTATAAGATACTCTGTTCTATGGTATTTATGTATGTTCTTCAAAATATTTATGTAGATACTCTTACACACTCGACCACACACACATGCAGATACTCTTACACACCATAAGTAAATTGCATACATTCTTATATACTCGTAAGATTGTATAGAAAATAAAATCACTTAACTTAATGCATTGCAATCTTGAAGAACTCCTCTTCTTGGTAGTCTGAATTCTTTCTTTGAAATATACCAACTACCGGCACGAGTGCAGAGACCTCTTTAATCTTATAGACGAATGAGTGTTGTGCACTTGTTTTAAAACCAGTTTATTATGTGCCTGACTGGTTATTGTAGAACACAGTTTGTTGTCTTTAATTTGGCGAAATGATATTAATTTTTTTTTTTTTTTTTTGATCACATATGACGTTTTTCTGCTTCTTATTCTTATTCTTTGTTCAACAAATCACCAATTTCGGTGTTATCGCCAAGTACCGCAGATAATTTCCTTTTAATTTAATTATTTTCTTTTGATTTTAACTTATTCACTTATTAAACAGATATAAAACAATAATTTAATTACCAAATATTATAATTTGGTAATTAAATTATTGTTTTATATTGTATTTTTAAAAAATATAATAATAATAAATTTTTTTTTTGTTCTTTTCCAATTACTTTTTGTAGACGGTTAGGATGCTCTTAAAATGCATATTTTTTTAAAAGAATTGTTCTTTACAGATGATAGTCTCTCAGCAATCGAAGCTGGTCGTGGCTTTCCGTGGCATCTGATATAACGTTTCGCCGTTAAAAAGCCGCTTTTAGCATCATTGGATAGATAATTAGATTAGTTGAATAGTGAAATATTTCTTGCTGATCAGTTGGCTGGAGAACCTTTCCAGCGTCCAATTCTCACAGTTATGCCCAATATTCCTCCCCTACTAACGAACTGGCAAATAACATACGTCGAAATGCAAATTGGACTAATACTGAGACCTTTTTAGAGTCTTACTGGCCTGCTATCAACAATTCTTACTCAAAATTCTGATCATGAAAACTGTTTATCCATAATTTCCTTTCTGAAAACCACACACATTCTATCTACCAATCCTGTGGTGTTTTGTTAACCAATCCACATATGCTAAGGTTCCTGGATCCTCCAAGTTCTTTTTGCATTCTGATTAAAGAAACAAACATACTCGATAAAATTTTACAAACTTTTACTGGCCTAGGTCACTAAAAGCAGATCAGCTTTGCTTAGGAAACTGATAACGCCATCATGGTTGCCCCTGAATCGGATCCAAAGAAACAAATTTCTTCATTCACACTGATCGACCATCCCCATACCAATCGATTCAGTTATAATATATTATTTAACATGACTTTTTTGTCGTTAAATATAAAATCACAAGTTGCCTACTACTATAGGGATTGAGTTACGCTCAATCAACGCACCACCATTACTGGCAGTTTACAAGCTGATTACTCCAACTTTTAGTGGCGAGGACTATCTAAACCTCTATTGTCATAAGCTATGATAGCGCCCGAGATAATTACCAGTATCTCCTACCAGCGATCCGGAGACCGCACCCGCAATGTGGGTATTAACCACAGCCACCACGTTGCTGCCTAAGGCGCCTCACCATTGTCGGGCACAGTGTGTTCCAACACCATGGGGCACCAGGACACTCGTAGTACCAATTTTAGTTTTAAGAGTACTTCGTTTTGTACTCCGCTCATTGAGCTACGGTAAGGAATCTTGTAAATCCCTAAGCACCGCTAAGCCAGCTCAGATACGCGGGATCGCCAAGACCCGAAAGTACAACCGGAATCGACCTTTTTCTTTCACCCCGTTATAGCCGCCTTGCGTGTCATTTATACACTCATTCATGCATCATTCTCGCTCTCCTCTCAAAAAGTACCGCGGCAAATCTATTAAGACATTCATACCATTCTCTCCTACCTAACACTTCACTTACATCTACACTCTCATCATTCACTACGATTCCACACATGCACCTAAGTCAAGTAAATTCCCGTACAGACCACACTCAATGAGAAGGTGCTTGGCACTCTCCTCCGCTGCCCCACAGGAACCTATTCATACTGCCGTATCCTGTGAGTAAATACCCAAGGTACAGACCAAATTCAAATCCATACGCAGATGCAAAGCACACACCCGAAATGAAAATGTGCGTCCATCTGCCATTAACACTCTCATCCCATCGACGTTGCCAAATTTCACACATTCTATTCAGAACCAGTACACGCCGCTGACGTGAACTAAGATCCTAAACCTCTTCATTCGTAACCGGACAACCAGCAAGCGAGGTGCCTCACCGTAGACGGTAGTGGATGCTTCCACGCAGCAACTCCAGGTCCCATGGAATTTCTCCCATAAGAACCTGCATCGCCTCGGTTGACACGGTTCTACATACATTCAAACAAAGTCAGACGCTGAACTGAATTTATGCCCTCCCTTGCATACTGGTGGTGCATAATGTCAAGTCCTAAATTCGGGACAAAAAAATTGCTCAGAATTCGAATTAGACCCATAGTTTCCCCTTTCATAGTCGTCGTCATCCTATAGTGAGGCAGACACCACAGAATATAGGTCTTCATCCTATATCTTGTGGCGTGTGCCTCCTTATTCTACATATTCTGTGGGACTGCCAGAACAACCAGATCTGCTTTTCGAGAAGGACTGCACTCCTCGTGGAACTCCTTAATCCATCTATTTTTATTTTTCAGTTCCCTCCTTAATTTCGTCAGATATAATAAATTGCAGTTAACTTCCCGTTAAGATAATCACATCCTTGTTGTTACCAAATGCCCTTAATGTCACGGTGCTACACAAGATGGCACCAGAAGGCAGTTCTTTTTTTTCCCATAAAAACCTATTATTATCTATAAAAAAATACTATTAAAATAAAATTTATACATTATAATTTTCAGTTTTTTTTTCGCTACGATTGGTTTTTTTTTTTTCATTACGACATTAATTTTATGGTACAATTTTTTTCTAAATCAACTGTGAATAGCTTCTATTAAAAGGCATTTTTTTATTCTAATCAAAAAATTTGTGTTCTTCGCTCATAGAGCATCACTCGAATAAAAAAGGATTTACTTTGAGTAATCGTTTTTATTCGAGTTGATTCAACACAATTCTTAATTGTATTAAAAAAATTTCAATTTCAAAAATGGAAAAATTAAAAAAATCAAATAAATGACAAATATTATTTGAAAATAATTTTACCTGGCTCTCGACCTAGCTCTCGTTCAAAATGTTTGGTGTCACGATTTTGGTCTATCGAGCAAAAAAAAAAAACATATCTGAGTATTCATTCAGATATGTTTTTATAAAAGGAAAATTTGTTTATTAGCAAAAATAATATTACAATTGCAGATACTTTACTCTGTACCGAAATATTCGTATTTGAGATATTGTACAATCAAAAATGAAGTCAGCTTATGAGTAATTTTTGAATTTTTGGACTAATTTGCTGTATTTTTTTTTATAATTTTTTTTTTTTGAACTTGTAACAATAACTATGAGTAATTTTTGAATATGGCCCCAGATACTATACAGAATAACATGTTTGCTTGTTGTTTTATTTAATTCTTGTTTTTTTTTTGTTGAGCTTTTGTAAGCTCTGAGTACGCATATGGTTCATTAGATGCGCTTGGTTGACTTCCAAATATATATTATAGTAAAAATTAGAAAAAATTCTAGTTGAACTTGGAATGGTGTTGGTTGGGTTTTACTTAAATTAGATTTTTTTTTTGTTTCGGTTTGCTATTTTGTTCATAAAATAAAAAAAACCGTTTTTTTTAAGTATATAAGTACAAGCGGGGTCATATGTACAAAAATTTATATACTGTACTTTTAGTTTGTTCCTCTGAAAGAAATGCAAATATGAGCAGAAATTTATCGCAAAAAAACAAACACCTGAAAATAAAACATTCATTTTTGTATTGTAGTCGAGGGAATTTTTTATTTTTTTAATGTAATCAATGTTATTGTAAATATTATGTCGTTTGTATTATGAACATTCAAAAAGTACTCGTACATGATAGATTCGCTTGAGAATCGTCGAAATGTGCAAATTGTCTGCTGTCAAAGTCAAATTTGTTCACAAATCATCGCCGACCATCATAGTGTATTATATTAACACAATTATCACTGAATTGTTAAGAATGTTTACCAAATGGAAAAACGACTAAAACCAAACTTAAACAAGTACGAACTCTCTAATTTTTTACTCTATAGAATAGCATAAAAGATATTAGCTAAACTCGTTTTAGATAATAATACTCTAGAGATACGAATGCTAGAGAACATATGCTGGAGATATTATTATAGATTTTTCATGTTTTTTTTTCTTTTCTTTTACAGCGTCTTTCTCCCCTTTCTCCACCATCAAACGCTAATCACCAGCTTAATCATTTTCGCCATAGATAATATTAATCACATTGACAGAAGAATCTCAATGTCATTTATACTATATTTTTTTTTATAAATAAAAAAATTTCTATTAAAAAGAAAAATGTGAAAAAAAAATAATTTATTTTCAATAACAAAAAAACTACATTTTCAATAATTTTGTATAATTTGTATAAAAAATCTAGAAAAAAAATCGTTTATTTTGAAATTAGTTGTTGGAGTGTGTGTTCTGTGTTCTAAAAGATTATCCACAATTTATGTTTGGAAAAGTAAAGTAAAATAAATTATATTTTTTAGTTGTAAGTTTTTTTCATTATATTGCATAGATGTTTATAAATAAAAACTAAAGTTCAATGATATATAAAAAATATCTTTTTACATATTTTTTTTAGTAAAAGCGAACAACTATAAAAAAAAAACTCCTTATCTTATATGACTTATAATAACTGATTAGTATTTATTTAAATACCAAATTTGTGCTTAAAATTCAGATTTCTAAAAAAATTTCATTTCAATATAATTGCTTGGAAATTGCCATTACACATCAAATATTTTTAATGTATTTTTGTGCACCTCTCGGACTGTGTAATTTGGCCATTACTTAAGAGATGTTCAAGGGTTTTTAAATGATGCAAAATTAAAAGATTTTTAGAGTAAACATCATCATTTGCATTGCTTTACAAGAAAAGGTCCAACGGCATCAAATCTCACGATCTTGGAGGTTAATTAACATTACCAAATCTCGAAATTAATATTTATCTATTAAAATATTTACTTGTAATCTAAAAGAGTACAAAACCTAATACAATATAATAATTCGGGGCTTTTCCATTCTACAAGGAGGTTCTTCTGCAATGTTGGAACAGTACTTCAAAAGATGTGAAAACAGAATGGATCGACTGAATAAATTAAAATTTTAATTTGATAATATTTGTTTCCATATTTCAGGTCAAAAGTATTATAATTTTTTAAAAACTTTGTGAGTTTTATTTAACTTTGTCTTCTCTAAAAACAGAGGTGGTCGCATAATTTTGGACTGCAGTGTAATTTACATTACTATTATCTGAAGCAATATTTGTAAAATTGTAAAAATTGAATCGTTAAATTCAGTTGGTTGTTCTGTTATTAAACGAAATTCTCAAATATCTGGTGGACAAAAATAAAAGTTTTGCTATTAACTGTTTATTTCTAAATATATATTTTTACAAGTCACTATGGAGATGTTCCGTTTATATTGCAAATGGTCCAAGTCATTTCAAGCTTTCACAATCACAATCACATTTCCCTATAAGCTACATACAAAATTTCAAAATTATAAAAAAAATTTACTTTCCAAGAGTAAATATTTAAATTAAATAGTTTAAATTTATTTTTCATAATAGTTTTTTGTTCAAACGCAAATCTGAAAATATCTCAAAACGAAAAATATATAACTTAAAGTACGATTAGACGATAACCAAACTCTGATAACATTTGCAGATTTTTGACGTGAAATTTGTCAAAAAAGTGTGATAATAATACGAGTATAATTGTGCATTTTATCTGCAAACGTTGCCAGATAATTTGAAGGTATTATCTGACAATGTTTATCGGCAAGAATAGTTTTGACATTTGAATGAGGATTTCACACACTAAATGAGTGCACATCAATTTTTATTTGCAATTATTGAACACTCGTGTGATCGGAAAATTTCTACTGGCAAACGTTGCCAGACTAGATTATTGTCAGACAAAATTTATGGAAATCTGGAAATTGTGTGATTACTTGTCAAATGATGTAGCTAACAATGCCTATTGTCAGCTGATTATCTGACAGCCATATGCAAATGTGACACATTCTGACAAATAACTATTGCCAGATTGTGAAATCGTTTAAAAGTCCTATAAGACGATCAGTCAAATTGGCAGACGTCAGCCAAGGAGATTTTAGAGTGTGGCTGACAGTGGCTGACGTTAAACAACCATGCTATTAAACGGTCAGTTAACTTTTAATTTTTTCATGTCAAACAACTTCAAATTTAGGACAAATAAGTTCAGCCAGTTTGACGCATTCAAATGTCATGGCTGACGAACCAAAATATATCTGCCGTCAGCCAAATGTCACAATCATGCTATTATACGGTCAGCCAAAATTGCTAGATTCGTCAGTTTCACAAAAAAGAATCTAACAACTATCTATGAAAATCTTCACTTTTAATTTAAAAGAGTACAGAATATAATTTAAAAAAACCTCTTTTCAAGCAGAAATATTTAATTTCGATGAAATTAGTTTATTTTTTATGCAATTTTTCCATCTTATTTGCTAAAAATGGTATTTTTGGTTATGGTTGGGAATAATTTTTTTAGATGAAATTTCATATAAATTTTGCATCTTGGCAAAAGTATTTTTTAAAACAAACGAATCTGACCTTAATTGTTTTTTCAGCATCATTGAAAAATAGAGTATTAGCCATTATTTTAATAAGAATTATTCTTTAATATTTTTCATAGAATATAAGCCGTAGGCTAATGCAGAAATATTGCAGAAAAAACTGCTATATTATAAGAATAACACTGAATAATAAATATATTAATTTGCATTTGAGTAATTTCTTTTTGAGAATAGGAACTTCTTTTCTTGTTAGAAAATATTTTTATTTAGGAAAGCTAGAAAATACTCTGAATCGAATAAGGAGAAGATATGGATTTAAGAAGGAGTCGAGCGGGTGTTTTTCCAGATTACCTTATTTAGTAATTTTTAGAGAAGTAAAAAATAATTTGAAGAAAAATTCGGCAATTACCATCACTCAGTTAATATATTGAGAATATTTTGTTATTAAGGACTTTAGAACCTGAATTTTTACTAACTCCTGTTTTGGTCCAAAGGTTATTGACCTATTCTCATTTTCATCACTACACAATGTCAAATAAAATCAATTCTATGCTTGACTATCAGATGATTCCAGAGTCACTTCGCTTCCGTAATTAGAATTTTTAAAATCACCCTTCATATAAATTCTTTTTAATATGGCACTACCAAAATTAAGTTACGAGTAATTTATAGATCCTCGGTGATCTGTTCAATACAAATTGAGAAGTCTGGACTCATTTGCAAAAGGGTCCTAAAGTATCGATAAAAAATTAATTTATGGAAAATAATTACGGCCCAATAACTTTAGGGGTAAAATACCAGATTATCCAAATTGTGCTTTCAAAAGTAAAGTTACCAAATTTTTTTATTATATTGCTTGGACCTTGCCATTTTTCATAGATTATAACATGATTCCAATAGTTACTGCGGGACTTCTTGTAGGACTCGGTTATTTAAAGATAATTTCTAATGAATATTTCGCACATTCTGTGCTGTAATTCGGCTATTATTTGACGGATGCTGATTTTTAAATACCCGAAAGTTTTGTCTGTGAAGCCATAATTTTTTATTCAGCCCCATAGAAGAAATTCCAATAGTGTCTTCAAATTACGTGCTAGTGTGGAGTTTCTCGTGCAATAACGTTACAATTTATTTTGTTGTGTCGCCTATGATACCATTTTATTAAAACCAATTATAATTTAGCTTAAAATCTTCAAGTCTAGGCCAAACAAAATTCTGTTATCAAAATACACACCAGACAGTCACTTTTCGCAGACACAATGACTTCTCGTCCTTCTTGTTCGCTGAGTAGGGGATAAACATAATCTCCTAGCTATAGTAGAATTATTATCTTATTCTAGACAAATGCTATCTTGTATTTTATATAAATTTGACACTTCTTAAATGACAGAGCTATATTTTCTTATTTTGAAAAATATCTAAAACATTTTTGAAGTAAAAAAAAATGTCTATTATTTTATATGTCTTACAAATTTTATTATTTAAATTCAAACTTTTGTTTCAATACTATATTATCTGGGAAGATTCTTCTATAAGAAATAAAGATGAAATTATCTTGAGAAATGCGTTGTGACAAAGACAACCTTAATCATTTAGATATAAGCAAAAATTTAATATTTTTGACATTCCTAAATTTGGTATTTAAAATAAAGCTTTTTTTAAGGGGTTTAGTTAATGGAATTAATTCAGGAAAGTGTATACAAATTTTTGGTGATGTATCGCCATTTGCAAGATGTCTACGGCTTTTATAATTAGGCAATGTGATTTCCTACAATAATGCCTCAGCAATATTTAAACGGTCTGTTTAAGTTTTGTTAGACATTTTATTGTACAACAGCGAGGCACGATAGTAGTTAATCCTGTTTAGCAACCTCTGCCATACCTTTGGTTTTATAATATTCTTGAAATTACTATCTTTTTTTTCCGTATTTTTCCAGTATATACCAAATTAACATTTTTCTAAATACTAATTTTCTATCTTTCCATTAATTGTGGCCATTTTATCATTTTAACTACTCCTTTGGCATATTCTTCCTGTTTTCTCTAACGGTTCGAATGGCATTTGTATCATATTTCAGTAAGTTTAGGAACAATTGCTACCAATTATCCATGTATTATCCATTATCTTAATTTATATGACATATAAGAACGTCATGATCGACTTTGGCGACACCTGCGCATGACGTTCGGATACGTCAAATGTGCCCAAAGGGCTAAACATGTTTAAGATTCTTTACTAAAGAAAATCTTTATGTTCGATAAGAAAATATTACTTTCAAATAAATGAAAGGAAAAAAAACTTACAAAACAATTAATTTACAAACAAAAAGAACAATATTGACATTATTTATTGATTGACGGACCGATCTTACTTCAGTTGGAACATTTTCAAAACGAGTACATTTTTAAGAGGTCTTGCCATTTGAATAATTATCAATCAATTTTAGTAATTAGTAAATTACAAACAACAGCGAAAAAACACACACATCACCCACCACCGCGAATTGAAATGGCACAAAGTATACAATCTCAACGATTTTTACATTGGACGTTGCTATTCACTTAGAAATGGTTGCATTTCGGACGCATACTAACATTAAATAAATCAGAAAAAAAGGCAATGACTTGGAACAGACTGTACGGCGTCAGATATGATCTAATTTTCCTTCAAAACATCCCCTTTTCAATTATAATTCTCTACCGACGTATGCACACACACACGCATCCATTTTTATATTAATAAATTTATGTCCATATTTACGTATGCAGATTAGTGTATTTGCAAAAATTTACTACATAAGACCACACAGGGATGTGGTGTATAAGGGTAGTAAAAATATAATAGAAATGATTTGGCCAACCAAAAACTTTCACATTTTTATGATAACTTTGATTATTAAATTAATTAGTTGAATTAGACCTTTCACAATATCATCTAATACTATTCCACACTTCATTTATATTATAAACATTGAAGTCCTTTATTAGATTGTTTGGAGAGTTTTTATGCGAGAGCGGCTAAGGGTAATACAACTTTCAATATTATTCATACATGTCGTATTAGGGTGGTAATGCATGCCAGTCACGGCATTTTCACGTCATTTTGACGTAGAGTATAAATTATGGTAAATGGAATTTTATAACCATCTCATGGTCATTTATAATAAAATTAGAAGGGATTTAGAATTATTTTGGGTGTGGTTGTATAAAAATTATTTTTAATGAAAATTGTAAACAAAATCTGAAAAGGATTAATTTTTCTACTTTTACCGCCATTTAGCCATTAGTTTTTCATAGTGAAATTTTTGATTATAAAGGAGAAGATCAAAAAAAATTCCCAATCAAAAAACTACCCTTAATTGAAAATGATATTGAGTATACTTGAGGAGAGTTTGTATTGTCATCGAAATGGACTTAATTGATTTTATTCAATTGGCTTCGTGCCTGATTGAAATGCAACATTTTCTCACTGTTCAAGAAATATCCAATGTTATAAGGACTCGGCTTTTTGAAACTTTTCAATCAATTTTCCATACTAAATATTATGTTATGTTAGTTTTTGTTTTGTTGTTAATAGTTTAATTTAGTCGTTTTGGGATAATGAAAAAATATTATAAATTTAAATAATCTCGATACGTATTTACTTTTCATTTTTACTATAGCAAAGTTCATCTTAGCTTTAGCAAAAAGTTCTAATGTGATTTATTTTTTTAAAATAAAATTCTTCCAAATATCGTAAATAGAAATATTGTAAATATAAATAAATGTGTCAACCTAAAAAATACAAACAAAAAACCGACAATATATTTAAAAAAATATCTTTTAAAGAGTTATCCATTCTGTGGAATTTATTTATTATAAAATTTGTCATTTTTTTATTTTATTTTTAATCCATCAAAAGTATACTATTTTTTATTATTAATAGATTAACTGCCGAAAGAAAATAGCCCTGATTTCCTTCAGGGATGGGTATATATTGTAAATAAATAAAATTGCCATATTTTTTCTCTGAAAACCCCTTACATGACTGTGTAAAAGCCATTTTATCCGCAAAAACTGACTGTTTCTTGTGCATTTCGGTCTGAAGGTGTTAAAAATCCTGTATTTCTTTGAAAATGAAGAAGGAGAGACCGTTACCGTCAATTCTGAACCGTATAATAACTAATTTTTTAAAAAATAAACCTGAAGATTTCAATTTAAACAATACAACAAAAAAATTGATGCTTTATTGCGTGAAAAGTTCTTAGAACGCGTAAATTCTAGATGTGGTATTGTCAATTGGCCTTCTAAGATCGAGCAATTTGACGCCGTTGGAGTTTTTTTTCGTAAAACTATGGATAAAATCATGTGACCATTTGAATAATAATAAATATACGACAAAGTTCAGGCAAAATAATTGAAATAAAAATTTTATCAAAATCTAAATATAAAAAATCTTTTATTCAAATCTATTTTTTCGAAACACAAACTTCATGATTTTAGAAGTGGAGAAGGGTGTGTGCTCGAAACAATTAGTGTTAGAAAAATATCAAAATTTATTTTGTTTGGTTGTGAATTAATTCTCCAACTTTATAAAATTATGTTTATAGATTTTTTTTATTACCAGCATCGAATTATTTATCTTAAATATAAAAATTTTCAAATTATTTTCAATGTTCTTTCGTTTTTTTTATACATAAAATTCGATACAGTTTTTCTTAAATAGTTCAGTACAATTTATTAAGATTTTCCTCTGTATGCACTCTACGCATACGGGTTGGTTTGATGTCAAATAGCGTAAAACTGCTGCGAAATTGCTTGCTCAATAGGTCGATTATGACGACCATAAAATTGTCGAAGTGCGCAAAAGCACATTTTTCAAAGAGCACGAATTTTGATAATAAAATTCAATAATTTCTAAGTCTTTCCATGATAAAATGGCTATAATAATTGAGCACTATTAACTTTGACACATGTCACGTGTCATAAGAGATCTGTCAAAAATAAAAACATGAAAAAACGGACTTTGACAAACGTCATGTGTTATAAGTGATTTGTCAAAAATAAAAATTATGAATTATCAGAACAAATAAATATGTTTTTTATCATAAACTATTTAGTTAATAGTTAAATAAATAATTGAATTATTTAGAATTATTTGTAACAAGGAAAAGCTATCAAAATGTACAACTCATATTAACATACTGGACTAAACGTTGTAAATCAGCATAAAACTTTGCATTAATACAAATAATTTGCAAATTTGAGAGCCTTTAAAAATCTAAATCCTTCAAGTTATAGGCCAATTATACTACAGCTGCAAATATTTATCAAAAATTTACCTCAAAAGAATCAAGTCCTGTAAGAAGTTTAGGAATAATTATTTAAATATTATTGCATTTTATATATAATGGCAAGGTTTTATTAATACAATTAAATAAAAGAATTACTAAAATTTGAATTTGAATTTTATATAATCAAATTTTACTTTTCTAAAGCTGAAATTGGATTTAAAATTTTATGTAACTCGTACCATGGAATTTCCTATCATGACATTTAGGGGTTTTTTTTATAAAAAAAAAACAAACTTAGTTTTATAATTACATAAGTGATGAATTTGTATAATAAAGCTACAAAAAAAGTTTGGTAGATTAGGACCAATTTTTCTAAAAGTACCTTAAAAATCACAATAATAAAAAATGACCACCAATATTTATTTATTTTTCTCTATACAAAATTCTGAATTTAGATATGTACTCTTAAATCATTTTATGCAAATTTCAAAAAATAAAAATAATTGTTTAAATACGATTTGAAATTTATAAGAAAGTTTGTGAATACAAACCGTTGTGATTTATTTATTTATTCAGCTTAACTATATGGCAAAAGTAGAAGAAAATTTCCTTTTTAATTAAAGAAAATTGCAAACAAAATATTTGAAAAAAGAAATGTTTGCCAAAAATATAATAAGAAATTGTTCCCGTTTATATAATAATAACTCAGCCTTAGTACCGTGATTAATTTCTATTAACAAAAAGTCTTTTCAATCATAAGACCTTTCCCAGAACCTTTTTCAGGTAACTGGTAGTGATTTAAATCTTAATTGAATCTAATCAAAGTAAAATTATATAAAATTTTCAACAACAAAAAAACGTTTGTAAATAAATACCTAACCCTAATAAAAACGGTATGTATTAAAGTTTATTTTTAGGGAAGAAATTTTTGGATAAAAAGCAAAAACCAAAAAAAAAAAAAATATCTGTAAAAATAGTGTGAATTCAGGCCAGAAATAATCTTAATTAAAGTTCAGTTATATACGTGTATTAATCAACTTTATATTCAGATCACGTTGAATTAATCTAGAAAATAACAAAAAAAAAACGGGAAGAGAAAATGAAAATAGGAAAAAAGCTTATATTCACATAACCTCGTTTATAATTACGAGTATCATACACAAATTCACAAGCAAAAATGAAAATATATATATTAGTTAATACTATATTTCATATTTCTTAAATATTCACTCACATAAGGGTGAGTAAACATGCGCATAATCAACGTGTACCGTTTTCTACCCCTAAAATAGGCATGAATAATTGTTGTTGGGTTAGGCTCTATATACTCGTAGTCGAATCTAGTGGCCCAAATGTTATATTATACAATTTTAAAAAAAGACAAGAAATCACATATTTTTAAGGGTAAATATATGCATGTTCACATTCATTCGTTGTCAGCTATTCAGAATGGGGGTGATTATATTCGAAATTGGGATCATTGAAATGAGCTCACATACTTGTCCTGTCATTATTCAACAAGCGGAAAAGATTGACAGCGTGCGTATATCTATTCGGATTATAAGAATAAGGACGATAAATAAAAGATTTTTAATCATTGATACTAAAGTGTTTTTTATTTGAGCTTATTATGAATACGATTTTGAAGTCATAAACTGTGTTAAATTGTCCTTTGGTTTTTTGCTTACCATATTTTTTTTTTAAGGGCATTATTTTTTAAAATTATTTAAAGTAGGTTGATAGGTTTTCTATATTAATTGTAATCTGCTGATTAGTATAGTTTAACTAATATGTAGGATTGGTATTGTCCACTGAGTGAGTATTGAAAACTTTTTCTAATGATTTTTCTCTAATGTTTTTTTTTTTTTTTTGCAAGTAAATGATAAGAAAATGAATTGAATCAACATCGATTTAGTACACAACAAAACTATAAATAAAGGGTTATCTATTTCCTGGTTGAGAAAGTACAGCTCTGTCATTTGACAGCTGTCAAACATATTTATTATCTAAGATAGCACTTGTTTAGTTTAAGATTTGCCATTTTATATTATGGATTGTTTAATCATTAAACAGCATGTAAAAAGTACAAATGTGGTAATTCTGTCGTAGTCACGTTTCGTACTTTAAGAAATAAAACCTTCTTAAGCGATAAGGTTGATTTCTCGTTCGGTGGATATGTCAATAAGTAATATAATTATAGTATATAAGGTTCCTAAACTGCACCTTTGTTTATGAGCAAAAAGTGACTGTCATGTGGTGTGCATTTCGATCTGAAGGCTCGTATTTATTTGAAAATGAAAAAGCAAAAACCGGTACCGTTAATTCTGAGCTCTAATTTTTTGTTGTTGAACAAATCTTAAAGATTCTACTCTTAACCATATGTGGTTTTAATAATACAGCACCAGAAGGCAATAAATTTTGTTTTTTTTTTTGTCAAAAAGTCCCCAGAACGCGTTATTTCCAGATTTGATGATTTCAATTGCCGATTTGACATCGTTAGACAAGATTCTTATGGAAATATGCAAAAAATCACATTTACTCAGATTATTATCTTCAAACTTAAAAACACTTTAATACCAATATCTGTTAAATAATTGTTGTATCAAAGCCTCAAAATGCTCGAAAAAGTCATCAAAAATTACCTCAAAAAGATAGAGATCAGCATAATGTCTTATATAAGAAACCATTTGAATTATTTTAATGGCAAAATCTATTCATTATAATTAAATAAGAATTTTATTAAAAATCTAAATTTGAAAATATTTTATTTCACTTTACTTTCCAAATAAGAAATTGAATACTGCTTTATACGATACGGTGATGCACTATGAAAGTGTCTCGGGCAATATTGTTGCTAGCAACAATGTTGATGCCATTATTGCTTCTACATTTTACATTTTATTATTATTAATTTGGCTCTCATTTTGTGTTTTTATTGTGGTAACCAAAAAAAAAAAAAAATGTTTTTTAAAAATTAATTAAGTAAATAATTATGGTTGTAGTTAAGTCATTATTTTATCCTGTCTGTTAAAAGGATTTTTTTGTTGCTTTATAACAAAATTCTTATGATGATAGTTCAAAGGTGACAACATAACATAATTACTAAAAATGTAGAATTTTATTAATTCAGCTTTTCAGTTTGATATAGTATAAGAGGAATAAACATTAATAGTAATAGTACTATTAAACGAGTCAAATAACATGTAAACATGAGGAGAACATTGGGTTGATGTGGTATTTAAAGAATTTTTTTCTTTTAATTTATTTCTCATTTTTATTATATTTTTTCGCCATATTTACAATAATAAAATGATATCATTTTTATACAATATTTTTTTTTTTTAATATATTAAAGTCAATGTCAATATTTCTTTTTTTTTCTATTCATATTTTACTTAAATACCAACTTTAAAATGTCATCGAATAATTTTTACGTAATAATCAATCGAGTTTTTTTTTTAAAGATTTTTTTTTTTTGCTATATGAGTTAATTTATTTAAATAAAACTGAAATAGTTCTTTCTAGTAAGATATTTTTTTATGGGTACTTGATGGGTTTTTAAAAAATAAAATATCATATAAAAAAACGAGAATTTTCTTAAGTTAAAGACTTAAGAAAATTACAATAACACTGATAAAAATTTGAAATTTGTGTATTTTTTTTTTTTTTTTTTTTGGTAATTTTGTAAATTAATAAAAATATTTTAATGAAATTCTTAATAAAAATTGTCTAAAAAAGAAAAACAATAAATACGTTTACGTGCGTAAAAGTGAAGAGAATGAAATTTTGTTTTTGAATAAGTATTCATCGATTGTCGTATCTACGTTAGCTAGTTTTCTTTTTAAATAAATATTTAGTACAGTTAAGGTTTCTTAAGCATAAAACAGAGGCCACTTTATACCGCCATGACTATGAGACTTCGATTTTCTTTGTGTTGGTGGGCACTATCAGTTTTCTAAGAAATTTTTTTTTTTTTTGGCAGGATTTCATAAAATTTTGGTTTTTTTTTAGCAGGATTTGTTAAAAATTCAATTTTTTTATAGATCTAGGAGGAACCTTACTGGCAAAGGCATTTCTGGTTTGCTGAGAGTGATCTGGCAATACTGCAAACTTTCTATCCATATAGTCTTGTACGTTAGTCCATTTTGGATGTGCAGTTAAAGTTTCAACCTCGTCCGGTTATGAAGGAGCAAGAAGTTGTGTTGTTTTTTAGTACGTTAGGAAATGTGAAGCAACGATGTGACTTAAAATTTTGTGTTAGCTGTGGTGATTTTGCAAGTTTAGCTTACGAAAAGTTGCAATGAGCCTATCGAATGAGTGAGGGCTCTTGAGATCACAAAATCCATTAATATTAAAGTCCCAGAATTAAAGGAACCCATTTTGGGACTGTCTATAACATATAAATGAGTGTCACCGACGAGCTAAAGGCGATTCCACTTGAAGCCTTCTAGTACCGCTACTAAGAGTGGAAGCATTAGCTCAACCGATATATAACTGGCCAAGGGATTTTTTTTTAAAGGACATCAAAATAATATAAAATTTTTGGAGAAAGAAACAGTCTCATTATTTTTCAGTCTTCAGAATTTCGGTAAGGATTTTAGTAGACTGGATTGTTGGTAATTGGCCAGTGTGATGCTAAAAAGGTCTTATTATTAGTCCAGTCTGTATTTGTGCGTATGGCTGAGGGTATTGTTTGCCATTCTGTTAGTAGGAGACCTAGATTGGGGATAGTTGTGAGCAACCACTATTGTTGAATAGCTTATGTCGAATCTCGTTGAGTACATAATCATTTAATGGGTCGCGAATAGTTTTAAGCGTGGCTTGACTATCAGTAAATATGATGATAAAAGGCTTATATCAATTTCAACCGCCGCTTTTAGTGCTCACAGCGCCTCATAGTAGGAAGCCTCCCCTTTATAGTAAAATATCTCACAATGCGGACCGCGGATTTGGGTCCCATTGCAAAGGAAGTTGCATTGAGATTGATCGCCTCAATAAAGATATTTTTTTCCGAGTTGAGAGTGGTCATAATAGTTCCAACTAAATTATGGAAAGGGTAATGAGCCACCGGATTCGGGCTTTGTCAAGGTGAAGAAAGATGGGATTAGAATTGTGTCCGTCGGAGCTATCCGAAGTGTTCCACTGGCTTTACCGTCGCTATTAATGTTTGGTATTTTAAACAATTTGAATTTTGTTTTGTATTATAAATTTAAGATTCCTACGCTTATAATTATTTCTAACGCGTAAGAAATTTGTAAGTCGTTTAGAAATTTAAATTAAATTATTATACATAAATAAATATTGGTAGGGCATGGACATAAAAGTACATTAACTTTAAGTATTTTTTTTAAAATTATCCAATTTGAATTCAACTCTCAAAAAGTTTTTGTTTGCATATAATTTAATATGGCTCCACAGATACGAGTAGTAATGAAATTATTTATACTGGATAATTAGTAGATCTTCTTTCCGAAATAATATGTGTCTATTTAATAAGAATTTGATTTTTTTTCGGTTAATTTACTTAACATACAAATTATCTATTATGAACTTGTTTAAATATACAATATTGAGATAGTGTCCGATATCGTATCTTTTGCATGTTTTTTTTAATAATATATTTGTTAGTTTAAAACACAGCTTAATTAAGATTCGATTGTAGTATACCGACGATTTTACAAATTCGAATATTGTGATTATTTACCTGCTATGTTGATTAGGCATTGTTGCAGAGTGAGGGAGGCGTACAAATAGAATACCTGAGTTGAATTATAATAAAATATCTTCAGGTAATTTACATAAGTATAGTCAAAAGTAAAGAAAGTATACGTGTCTCTTCTTCTCTCTTACACTATCGTGTTCATTTTCGTCACTCATTTATTTTCAAAATTATAATTCACAATCAGCCAGATTGTAAAAGTAAATAATTAAGTATTGTATAATAATAGTCAGTTATTTGTGTTTATATTTATTGATAAATAAAAAAAAATCGGTTAAATATCAATTCATATAGTAGACAATCGGTAAATACATTCTTGTTGGTTTTCTTCAAAGCGAAGTAAACATTGGGGAAAGGGCAAAAGCTCGCAATTGAAGTCATGCAAAAGCCGGAAGAAACCATCAGCACCATGACTGTACCCATCCCCCTCGTAAAGGCATATAAAAGTACTGAGAATTCCAAGTATTTTAAGTATGTGTGTAAGCAGTTATTCTTAACGAGCAAAATTTTCTCTAAGCGGTGGCAGTATTTATGCTGGTTTGTGCCAAAAAAGGCTCTCGCACCAGTTGTGGTGACATTAGTTTTCGATAATGTACAGGAAATAGGAGCCATTTTCGAAATTAATACTGTTCTCATTATTAATTGGAAGTATTTTTTTTTTGCAATTCTTTAAAAAAAATTTTAAGATAAAAATATCCACTTACCTTCTTTAAAGATTTCATCATTTTAAAAAAAATATTAATGGAAGGGGCATCATCGATTTTGTATCTGATCGTAGGTGTAAATGAAATTTATTTTCATATAAAGAATAAATTATTTTTAAATAATAAAAACTAAAGAAAAATTTCAACGATTATCTGAATAAAAGTATCTCGTTTTTGGCAATGACCAAAAATCAAATGCATTTTCAACTGTAAGAGTAAGAAAGGCTTCTTCTAAAAGTGATTTTCTGTTTAAGATATTCACCATTAAAAGATTCGATATTATCGTAAATTAGCGCAAAACTTGCGAATTTTTTAATGGAGACTATCTTAAATTTGCGCAATTTTTCTTTTAGATTATTTTTTTTTTTTTTTACTCTTTTCATATATTCTTTGGAATAGAAAGAAAGCGTGGAAAAGAATAAATTAATAGTAATAGTGTGTTATGTTAATTTGGAATATTTAAAAAAATATATTTCGGATGGTGAAACAGGGAAGAGGGAAAGGAGAGGAATAGAGAACACGGCCAATTATGAGCATACTTTTGTCATGGCCAATTATGAGCTTGCTTGTCAGGATTGCGGTAGCGATGGGAGGACACGTCTTTACATCCCCACATAACAAAAATAATATGATGTCATATATCTGAGAGGGTGTTAAGGTCTCTCAAGGACGGGAGAGAAAAAATAGCCAGAAAAAATTACAAAAATTTTAGGTAAAAACAAAAATGGTTTTGTTGGAGATTATGAAAATTGGGAGCAGGATAAAATTTGGTTAATAATAAAAAACTAATTTTATATAAAAAAACACAGGAACCCAAAAAAAGGGCACAAATTGAAAGAGAGAAAGAAAAAAGCGATAGAGTGGATCCACCTGAGATGTTGCGTCTTCGCCATAATTGCCCATGGCACTTCTAACCAATTTATTTAAAAAGTTATTGAATAATATTGCCTAATTTTTGTTATTATGTGTAAAATTTAAAATCAATAAAATGGCCGCTACAAGACTTCTTGTAGGACTTGATTATTTAGATTAGCGAATTTTTCGCTAATTTCGGACTGTAATTCGGCCATTACTTAACGATTGTTGGTTATTAAATACTGTAAAATTTAACGATTGTAGTTTGTTAAAACCACATATTATTCAGATTAATATTTTCAAGTTAGGGCTAAAAAAATTCGGTTATCGTAAAGCTTAGAATTGATGGTAACGGTCTCTCCTTTTTAATTTTCAAAGAAATACCTTCAAACAAAAATTAAATACCTTGAAACGTCAGACGACAGTCCCTTTTCGCGAATAAAATTACCTCTTCATAGTCATTTGTGGGGTTTTATAGTGCCATGAAAATGAGCCTTTTCGCTGAAAAAAAAATGTTAGTCGTAAAAGTGCAGAATCACTACTTTTGTAGAAAGTTTACGCAATTTGACCACATTATTCGATAGTTAATAATATTTATCGACACAAAATATAAAATGCCAAAACTTTTTTAAAGAAAATTTACTTATTTTTCTCATTACGAATGGATTAATAAATATTCGCAGATAATTATTTTTTCATAAAAAAATTTATAATAATTCGTCTACATTGTTTGACTTTAGTTCAAGTTTCAAAAAAAAAACTGAAGTATTTGCTAAACATTTGGTACTAACAAAATTATCGACGAACTAATATTCCCAGTCGCTATGAGTCTTCCTTCCAAAAATTTTAAGCCCTCGAAAATTAAAACTACTATTCTGCGCCTTCCCAATAAAAAAGCTCCTGATTATGATCTAATAACAGCTCCTATTCTGAAGCAAATTTCCCGAAAAGCTTTAGTTTTAATTATATACATTTTAAATGGTGTTGTCCTGCGCACAACCTATTTTTTCTTACTCTGAAAATTTACTGTCATTAAAATGAGTCCTAAACCAAATAAACCCCCGTTAATTCTCCTTCTTCCTATAGACCTATCAGCCTCATACTAATCATTGGTAATATTTTTGAAAAACTCCTATTAAAACGACTCTACCCAGTCCTAAGTTAATGAAAAAATTACTCCTGATCACCAATTTGTCTTCTGATCTGAACACTCAGCAATGCTTTCGCGATGTTGATCACATTGCATCCTTTCTTGAAAGTAAAGAGTATTTAGGAGTATTTTGATCGTGAGTATTTTTAAAAGCTAAGGAGCTTTTAATCGTGGATTCCTTTGGAAACTCAAGAGCTTTCTTCCTTCAACATAATACCTTATCATAAATTCATATCTCTCCCAACGTCATTTTCAAGTTGCAATTAACTCAGAATCCTCAGAAAAATATCCTATTCTAGCAGGAGTCCCACAAGGCAGTATCCTTGGTCCCATTTTATATAGTATTTATACTCATGATATCCCATGGATGATAGTGAAAAAATAGTGAAAAAAATGCACAGGTCTTTCTTTAGGACCTGTGAAATTTTTGATAGTGAAAAAAAAGTGAAATTTTTGATAGTGAAAAAAAAAGTAAAATTTTTGATAGTGGAAAAAATGCACAGGTCCTTTCTTTAGGACCTGTGCATTTTTTTCACTATCAAAAATTTCACTCCCGTTTATCCTATCATCGTAATCCACTTGTGAAAGAATTGTCCTCTACTGCCTGCTCTCCCCAGAAACACTCATCGGAGACTTATAAAACAATGGCCTGGAGATTTTCTAGAGGAATCTCACTTCCGTTAGTTAGAGAAACGCCATTTCATGATGTATAAGATTGTTAATTTTAAAATGTTATATAAATCTGCTTGTTATATAACAATTGTAGTTGTAGATAAAAAAAAAAAAAAAAACAAGAAAAAAAAAGTACAAGTTTGGTCAATTTTCGTTATATTTAAAAACTCAAAAAGCAGACGAAATTTTATTATATTTTGACTTTTTCTCGCAATTTTAACTTTTAGTTTTTTTGTCAAAACTGATTTATCACCTAAACAAAAAAAAATATAACCTCAAAAGACCTTTACAATAAAATTTCGTTTTTTTTTATTTAAAAATTAGTTTTCTTTTAAAGTTGGAAATTTAGGGAAAAAAATTTCTGCTTGGAAGCGTATATAAATAGGTTTTTTTTTAATTTTATTATTTTACTTTAATTTGATTAGGCGCTGATAGCAAATAGTATGAATAGAGCACAAGTGCGGGTAGGCGTTCAACCATATAGAGAGACCCCTCAGCATTATTATCATCATCAGTCATCGGACCATACAATTTTACAAACTACTGTCATTCCTTAGTCGACTGTCATTGTGTGGGTGCAAATTAATCTAACCGAATATTCATACATATACGAGTATATTTTTCGTAGCTCATTCTTTGTGATCAAAAATTTTGATTTGCTTTGCAATTAAATTCAAGAGCTTACGAATATGGACAATGGCATTAACAATGGTGATGGTGATGATAGTGTAGAGTGAAAATTATCTCTGCGGGTACTGTTGATGGTATTCTTTAGGTCTGGATAGGCTAAACCGAAGAGATCAGACTTCATTAGATCAGATCGTTCGTTGTACACGTAAAGCAGGCCAGAAGAGTAAGCCAGACCAGACCAAAATACGCCAAGTCAGATCACTGTCAGGGTTATGGATGAGGTCATACACGAAATGGCTTTTCTTCTCCAAACTAAATTTATTTTATTTTCTTTAGTTTTTTTTCCTTTTTCTTTATACCAAGTATATTGTTAATGTTCTTCTCTTCAGAGTATTTATTTCCTTTGTTTTCTGCCAGTTGAAATACGTTTTGCAGACTTCCGTCAAATCACACATACTGCATAAAAAAAACAAAATAGAAAAAACGCCATAAACTCACTCAAGCTTAATTGCGTGTTTTAAAATTTTTTTTCTTATTGCACACCACTAACGAATATAATTAATATACGAACACATGAATGAATACTTACCATATATAAGAGAGTACTCCTTAAATTACCATTAAAATTATCCATTACAATTCAAAATTAAAGTTTATGCTTGGATTTTTTTTTAACTGATCACAACTACTCGTACACGTACTCGTAAGTTAGAGTGACTTTTATTTGAAACCTTGAGCTTTGCTGGAGTATTTATTTATTTATTCTCCCCATTGTGCGAGCATATTACAATTTCTTTAAAATGCCACAAATTTTGGAAGAATTCACTCATGACTGATTGTTCGTTGGAATGATCCGCTCATCAACAATGGATATTAGTTGCCGAAAATCATTACCTTAACAGAAACAATTACGAATGGAAAACATACAGAAAAAAAAAATATAGAGAAAATTGGAACAAGATAAGCTTAGGAGTATTTGTATTTGAGTGTAGAGCTTCCCAAAGCTAACAGGTAAGATTTTATAAGTGTAGATTTTGTTTTATTTTTTTATAAATATAAAAATTGTACACTTTATCTCTTCTAATAGTTTTCAAGCGTCGAAAAACAAATCTTGATATTTTACAGTACGTTCGAAAAGGGAATTCAATATGAACTGACGAGTATTACAGTAAAATAATTAAAAGGATATAGAAAATACGAAAAAATAAAGAAATACAGGAGATATTACGTCGCTGTTCCAGTGAGTTTAATGACTCCGTAGTATTTTTGCACCTAACATATTCATATTTTTGGTTGATTTTGTAGCCCATCTTTTAAGTGCAATGACGTTTTAGAAGCGCTTGCTCTTACATGACAATTGTATTTCTGCTTATGGCGAATATGTATGAGTTGTATCAGAAAGGTAAAGTTTTTTGCTTGAGAGACAGGAGACCGGGAGTTTGGTATAGATCTGCTGAATCAAAGGCTTCACGCCGAGGTCTTCTAGTTTGACACTCCCAGTATG
Source organism: Atherix ibis (assembly GCA_958298945.1). NCBI lineage: Eukaryota > Metazoa > Arthropoda > Insecta > Diptera > Athericidae > Atherix > Atherix ibis. The sequence goes on along the minus strand of OY282610.1, from coordinate 33,123,973 downwards.
TTTTCGGCGTCTTGACACTCCCAACATGTTTTTTTTAACCCCACCGCTCTACCAAAGGCAGGTTCGGGTCTATCTCGAGTTTTGGGACTATAAATGGCGCCCGATTTTCCTCATCCATACGGATTAAGTGTCTATCCCACTACACCCTTTTCAGCATAATTCCATCCACAACCGGGGGCGGTCGCAATAACTCTTCGGGATATCATCGAAGGAACCGTTCGCACTAGTTTTTGCTGAGATCCCAAGTTTTCGAAAAATAGATGAGGACTGGCAACACTAGTATCCTGTTCATCAGACACTTCGATATTATGGTCAGAATTTTCGAGCGGATTTCTTTCCTCATATTATTATAGGCTGCGACGCTTGACCCTTGACCCCAAATAGGAAAATGATTCAACTCTTTTAAAGCTATAATCTAGAGACAGGAGACTGTTTTGTGTTTTTCGAATCTCATATTAATAATATACTGTTTGTAGCTGAATTTAATGACTTTAACTTACGTTGAAGTTCCAGCATTTATTTGGTAGACTGCAGACTTGATGTCATCCAAAACAAATTGTATTGAACTGCTGTGAAAGTAGCTTCTAATCCGTTTAAGGAGGCAACTCGGTCAAATGCCTTTAGTACGAGGGTCGTCCAATAAGGCCTTAGAAAATCCGAGAAATTGCGCTCGTAGTGTCGGTAAAGATTTTTTTTTTGTAAGTAGCATTATCGACAGGATATTTCAGCTCGATCCATAGCGCAGGTCAATTTCTATCGTCGATTAAAGTTAACGACATTTATTTGTGCATAACAATGGAAAAAAGCGAGTTTAGGGCTGTCATCAAACATCTCCATTTGAAAGGCTTAAGCCCGAAAGAAATCAAAGCCGAGTTGAAAGCAGTTCATGGCACAACTGCACCTGTGTTTGCGACGGTTTACAATTGGGTGAATGAATTTAAACGTGGCCGTTCATCCACAAAAGATGAACATCGTTCAGGACGCCCAGTTGAGGTGTCTACTCCTGAAATCATCGACAAAATCCACGATCTGATTTTGAACGATCGGCGAATTAAAGTGCGCGAATTAGTTGAGGCCACGGGCATATCACAAGATACAGTCGCTTCAATTTTGCATGAAAAATTGTCTGTGAAAAAAATTTCGGCAAGATGGGTGCCGCGTTTGCTCTCAGAGGAGAATAAGCGCAATCGTGTAGTGGACTCTGAGGCTATGTTGGCACTCTTTCATCGCAATCCTGCCGAATTCCTTCGTCGATATTTTACTGTGGACGAAACCTGGATACACTACTACACTCCAGAAACGAAGAGACAGTCATCACAGTGGATTTTCAAGAGTGAACGGGCTCCGAAGAAGGCAAAAACTGTGCCATCGGCCGGCAAGGTGACGGCCACGGTCTTTTGGGATTCGCAGGGCATCATTTTTATCGACTACTTGGAAAAAGGAAAAACAATAACAGGAGCGTATTACGCGTCGTTATTACAACGGTTGAGCGAGGAAATCAAAGAGAAACGCCCCCATCTGAAGAAGAAAAAAATCCTCTTGCATCAGGACAATGCGCGTATGCACACCTGCGCTGTTTCCATGGCCAAATTGTGGAATTGAGAATGGAATTGTTGCAGCATCCCGCTTATTCACCAGATTTGGCCCCGAGTGACTATTTTCTTTTCCCCAATCTGAAGAAATTGCTTGGCGGACGACGGTTCACTTCCAACGAGGACGTCATTGCTCAAACGGATGAGTATTTTGCAGAACTTCCGAAATCCTAGTTTTTGGACGGGATAAAAATTTTGGAAAAACGGTTGGAAAAGTGTATAAAGCAAAAAGGCGATTATGTTAAAAAATAAAATTTTTTTTTAAAAAAACAGTTTTTTCCATTTTTTCTAAGGACTTAATGAACGACCCTCGTACAATAATTCAACACTGCAGAGTGTTCTCCTATTTTTCGGCTAGATATGCCATCAAATCTCCAGTGGATCTATTACTCCAAAAACTATATTGATAGTTACTGAGTAGCTCCCTTCATTGAAGATACTTCATTAACTGATAATTTATTAGCATTTCCACGACCACCTTAGAAAGAAGACACCTTAGTGTGATGGGTCCATAATTGGAAGGGGACTTGCCTATTTTGTGGACTAGTTGAACGAGTATTATTTTCGATTTATTCTGAAAAATTTGTGAAGAAAAGGAAGGCTGCTTACGCAGCGTTTTTGACAGTGTAGAAGAATATCTCTTCAGAGCTATAGGGGATATACCATCTGGATAAGAGAATTTGTGTTTGTCAAAATCTCTACTATGCGAGTACAAAAATTATAATACTTTAAAAAAAACTTATTAACTATAGTTTGCATAAAATATATAATTAGAAAATCTACACGACAAAAATCATAATAATTTCTATAAGTTCTCACAGTTTGGGCCAAATTGAACCAAAATTTATCACATTTTTGAAAAAGACACAACTCTAAGACTTACTTTATGCAATAACATTGATAATTGGTTACCATTCCTTACCTATTCATCAATGAAAGGCATCAATTACCCAAGTACGAGTTGTGGCTTACCCCAAAATATCCTAATAGGAAGTTCTTTATATTAAAATTTCCATTCGGTTCTATAGTTAGTTTAGGAGGAATTTTTATATTATCAGAAATAATAATTGTCAGAGTATTTAATTTATTTCGGTTGGTATATCCGAAAGTAATTTTCATATTTTGTTATGAATTGTTCAAATTTATTGCTTTAAAATTATAGTAAATAAAAATAAATTTAAAAAATTCCTAACCTTACTTACTGTGATTATTACCTGGGGGACTATTATAAAACTTTAACGATCTTGCTTACCATGCCTACAAGGGGCAAGATCACCAACCGATCTAAGTCTACGGACGTGGATATTGGTGTGTATGTATGGATGTAAATAATGATCACGACTATGATCATGATCATGATGCTGTCTCAGACCTATTATAGCACATTTTCGTATAGACGTGACTGACCCAGACTAGACCGGCCAATCGATGCCGGTTTCGATGGCAACAATATCATAAATGCTAATTTTGCTATCCATTTTAATGGGGATAGTAATTGTTGTGATATTGGTAGAATATCGGAATATTGGTAATATTTGATAATATTGATGACTTGTGGAAAAAAAACAGAGAAATTATTTTATTCGCATTAGGCTATTTTTTTTTAATGAAATTCAATTGTATAAGTGGAATTTTAGAAATGTTTAGGGTTGCAAACAGAAGTCTCTATTTAAAAAAAAATAATTTTAAAACATATTTATTATTCTACATAATACAGTTTGAGTCCTGCCTATGTTCGAATTGCAGTTATTAGAAATTGAAGGAAGGACAATTGACTGCATAAAACTCCTTGATTAGGAATTCCATATCATATCGTTGTAGAGGTGAAAACTACTTAAAAGTTATTTTTGGTTTATTTGATTACAGATATGTTAATCGATGTAAATTTCTTCTATTGTAAATAATAATAATACTAACAGTATAATCAGATAACAAAATATGATATAAGAAGAAAATCTGAATGAAAAATTAATTATTTCCTATCTCAAAAAAACATTGTAAAATTAGCCGAACACAAGTACTATTCTTATAATTATTGTTGAGTGCTTACTGAATTAAAATTAATGACATGGAAAGCATAATTAATTCAGTAATTATTTTTGTATTTTAACTTTTGACTTTTGTTATTTTGTAAGATTAAACGGATAAATATTATACAAACAGACAATATATTGTAATATATGAAATTATTTACCTTTTTTTTCCATAGTTAAATTGTGCATAATCTTAACGTTATTTGAATTTTTAAAGAAAACTAAACAAGTCATAAATGTATATATTTTCTTATTAAACATAATTTAATATATACAAAGAGTTATATTCTTTAGCGTGATTCCTTGGTATATTCTCATCAAAATAATGGGTTATCTATTTTGTAGTTCGGAAAGTATAGTCCCGTTATTTGACAGCAATTAAGCATATATTTTATTCAAGAAAACTTTTGTTTAGCTTAAAGTTTGCCATTTTACATCATAGATTGTTTAACTAGAAACCACTATGGTTAAATTAGTAAATTAATTTCGAACAATATTTTCTTCATCGGTAAGGCTTCTATTTCGAATCTCTAGATAGGTAAATAAACAAAATTTTATTCTGGACCATACACATATGTGGTTTTAACAAGACACAGCGTCTTCATTTTTGAATTTGAGTCAATGTATAATGTTCGATATCGAATTAATTTATTCTGGAGTGTTTCTAATTTGTTGGCACTTAATTTCAGGCATATTAGTTAACACTCTATTTTCCAATAATGTTGAAAAAAGTATAAGTCAAAATCCTTTTTTTAAATTTCTAGGCAAAAGTATTTTTTTTAAAAAAGAGTTTTAGAGTCCCATAAATTTTAGCAAATAGAGTAGAAAAATTGTATACAAAATTAAATATTTCTGTTTCGAAAAGACTCTATACTGTACTGTGTCATATACTCTTTTATATTAATTAATATAATATTTTGAATAAATATTAAAATTTTCATAAAATTTATTTTTGAAATTTATGTAATTTCGAAATTTGATGATGTCAATTGGCCTTCTGGATCGTACAATTTGACGCCGGATAAAATCGTGTTTACACAAACAATTCTCAGACTTAAAAGTTATTAAGGCAAAAAAGTCATCAAAAATAATTACCTTAAAAGGATCGGTGCCATGGTAACCATTTGAATAATATTAAATATATGACAAGGTTCAGGCAAAATAATTGAAATAAAAATTTTATCAAAATCTTAATATAAAAAATCTTTTATTAAAATCTATTTTTTAGAAATACAAACTTCATCATTTCTGAAGTGGGGAAGGGTGGGTGCTTCAATCTGAACTCCCAAGAACCTACAGGCAGGCCATTTTCGAAACAATTAGTATTAGAAAAAGCAAAATTTATATATAATATTGTGTTTATATATATTTTTTTATTACCAGCATCGAATTATTTATCTTAAATATAAAAATTTTCAAAATTATTTTCAAGGTTCTTGCGTTTTTCTAGCACATAAAATTCGATACGATTTTTCTTAAATAGTTCAGTACAATTGATTAAGATTTTCCTCTGTATGCAGGGTTTAACTTTGACACATGTCACGTGTCATAAGAGATCTGTCAAAAATAAAAACATGAAAAACGGGACTTTGACACATGTCACGTGTCATAAGTGATATGTTAAAAATAAAAACTATGAATTATGAGAACAAATAAAGTATTTTCTCATAAACTATTTAGTAAATAGTTAAATAAATAATTGAATTATGAAGAATTATTTATAATAAGCAAAAGCTGTCAAAATATAGAACTCATATTAATACACTGGTCTAAACGTACTAAACCAAGCACAAAATATTCCAATGGCAGTTAGCATCTTGTTGTTGGTCATGTTCAATAATGGACACCAAGGAAAATTCAAAAAAATAATTCTTTTGTGAAATATGGTATTTGAAAACTCTATCCTTGTTATTTTATTAATGTTAGTTAACTTAATTAATGAAAATCGCCTATAACTTCAGTACTCCCATTAAAAACATAAATCCTCACTGCCACTGTCATAATCCAAGATGGATAACCAAAATACATAAGAAATTATGAAAGTGCAAATTCTGGGTGTGGCCATAATGTGATTAAAACTGGTTCTGCATAATACCACTAGATGCTAAAATAGTTTCGAACTTTTTTTCGACATGTTCGAATTAAATATTATTTGTAATTTTAATTAGATACATTCTGAAATAATATTAATTAAATTAAGATTAGAAAATGGCTAACGAATTTTATTTTAATAAATCATTTATTAAATTAGGAAAAATAATATTTTCGAAAACAAAATTGTAATTTTCGAAAAGTACATCATCATGGTTTAGAGTCACTGAGGGATTTTTTTTTATACGTGGGTGGGTACGGGGAAATCTTATAAAGATACTTTAGAGATATCGATCCCTACAGTGTTCGGGATTTTTACCCACTAAAACCCACCTTCGGTTTCGTCAACTTTACGAGGGCTATTCAACAAGTACTTAGCCTACAAAAGAAAAACGAAAATTTTGGAAAGGTGGTAATTTATTTTTCCACATAATCTCCTTCAAGCTCGATACACTTGGCCCAGCGATGCTCTAACTTTTTTAACCCGTCCAAACATTTTCTCGAGGGAAGCAAAATAGGCCTCCGTGGCGACGATGACCTCCTCATTCGGCCCAAATCTATTCCCGGCGAGTGATTTTTTCAGGTTTGGAAACAAAAAGTAGTCACAGGGGGCCAAATCTGGAGAGTACGGTAGATGGGGCAGTAATTCGTAGCGCAATTCGACCAATTTGGCCATGGCGTCGGCGGAGGTGTGAGCCGGCGCGTTGTCGTGGTGGAAAAGCACTTTTTTCTTCGCAAAGCGGGGCCGCCTTTTCTTCAATTCGACATCAAATCGGCCCAATAAGTCAGCATAGTAGCGCCCCGTGATTGTTTTACTCTTCTCGAGGTAATCGATGTGGATCACACCTTGTGAATCACAGAAAACGGTGGCCATCACCTTTCCGGCCGATCGAACAGTCTTCGCCTTCTTCGGAGCACGTTCGCCGGGTGAAGTCCACTGTTTCGACTATTCCTTGGTCTCTGGTGTGTACCAGTGAATCCATATTTCGTCGACGGTCACGAAACGACGCAAGAACTCCGCTGGATTGCGCTGAAACAGCGCCAAACACGTCGCTGATGTGGTCTCACGGTTGCGCTTGTTTTCCGGTGTGAGCAAACGCGGCACCCATCGCGCTGACAGCTTTCTCATGCCCAGTTCTTCGTGTAGAATATGATGCACCGTTCCTACTGCGATGCCCACAGTCTCAGCTATCTCGTGAACGTTCAATCGACGGTCTGCCAACACGAGATCGTGGACTTTTTTAACGTTTTCCTCCGTAGCAGCCGTTTTCGGGGCACCTGGGCGTGGCTCATCAAAAACCGACGTGCGGCCACGAACAAACTCGTTGAACCAATTCTTTACGGTCGCCATCGAAGGAGAAGAGTCACCATACACAGCATCCAAGCGATCTTTGATTCCACTGCGCGTTTTCCCTTCCAAAAACAAGAATCTAATCACCGAACGATATTGTTCTTTTTCCATTTTTGTGCAACCGACCAACACGCTCGCTTTCAAAGGCTCTCAAAACAAAACTAATGAAGGGAATCGACAGTAGGCTACTAAAAGAATGTACTGCACGATGGTAAATTACTTTTGTGACAGCAGTTCCATCGGGCGGTGAGGCTAAGTACTTGTTGAATGACCCTCGTACCTCACCATGGGACCATAGTTAGGTATTGTTTCATAGGGAATAGGCTGATATTCTATTTTCTTTTTCTCATTCTTTCTTCCTGTCGGAACTGCTTTATTACTCGAGATTATTACACTTGTATCATGATGCGCTTCTGGGACAGCTTTTCACCGATAATATAATTCTCCTCTAAACCGTGGATAGTGGAATTAGACATGATCCGTAGCCTCAATAGTGGGCCGACTATTTATAGAGATGTGCCCTAAAGGACTCATGTCCTATCAAAAGCTGGGCCATATAGTGGTCAACTTCTCCATGGCCAAATCTGTTCCACGTGGCAATGTCGCTGATAACCGTGCATCGGCTCTATCTTGAGGATATTCCCTATATCTTATAAGTAGTTCAGCTGAATGAGTGTAGTATCGCTGCAATAAAAAGACGTAAATAGAAGCTTCTGCGTTCAAAAAATAGCCACTCTTAACTACTCTATTAAATATTATAGAATATCTTTTTGTCTGTGGCAATGTTCAAAATGTTCTCCATTGCTTCGTATCCATTCTAAAAATGTCTTGTACGCTGTTCTCGTGATATCGAAATGGCCCAATTCTTTTTTTATTCTTCTCCGGCCATAAAATCAATTTGTATACTTTTTTTCAACTCATTTTGCATATACAATGACTTCCATTATACCCCAAACAATTTTTTTTTTCTAAAAAAAAGTATGGTCAGACATAATCGTCACTCTGTAACAAAACATCCATTGTTGGCTGGAGCTCCATCGTTTTGGTAATAAATTTGCATTATTTACCCGAGAGAAATGTCTTCCATAACTTTTGAAATTTGTATTTTCCAAAAAGAAAATGAAATTAAATTTAAAAAAATTATGGCAGCCAAATTCTCTCAGTATGCAAGAGGATTTCATCCCTCTCCCCTTCGGAAATATGCACATTGACTGAAAAAAAAATTTACTAAATCTAAGAAAAAAATAAACAATTTTAGAAAAAAAATATAATAATTAGTCAAAGTAAATTTATTATTAATTTTTATTTAATAAATATCAAATTTTATTACCATTTTCCAAGTATGTAGGCGTAATACTATAAAACCTTAGAGACTATCTAAAGAATATCCAATTATATTAGATGATTGGATGAATCTCAATTCTTAATACAATAATAAAATATATATCTTGCCAACTATGAAATTATTGATAGTATAGTCGATGTAGAAGAATCATTTATGAAAAAGGATATTTTAAGATTAGAGGAAATTTTATTATTTATTATCTAATACTAAATTCCTATTCGTTGTTCGATAGATAGTGTCTGAGAATTGAATTAATAATCAAATTTATATTAATGAGAATATATAATTTAATATAGTATTAAAATAATATACAAAACTCGAGAACAGATTGTATCCTACAAATACACATACGTTATATGAATTCTAATAACTGAAAAACGAGCAGCTAAAAGCACATAATGGCAACGCTCCCGAAAGCCAAGTTATAAACAGAAACTAAACCGAGAAATTCAAAAATATCACATTGAACAATATGACCAATATAATATTAATAAAATAGAAATATTAATATTTTCTGAAAGGGTTGGATTTTATTAAATAAAAAATTTCCTTTTTGAGATCAGACCATCGATAAAAATGTCTCTCTCAACGTCAGATTTGAAGACATTGCAGATATCAACGAGTCTGGCGAAAAAACAGATTACCTTTGATTCACCAACTCCTCTCCCCCCACCCCCCCTTATAAGGGCTTTTTAAATGATCTGAGTCTGAAATCGGAAAAAAAATACATGAAAGGACATCATCTTGACTCTGTCAATAAATTCCAAAGGAGTGTAACCAAAGAGCTTAAGCCTAAGGGAAATTACTTTGATGCATAAAAATAAAAATAAAATTGCTAAATAGGACTAACGATACTGCCTTGTGGCAGTTGTCTTACCTCCTAAGAAGGTTCTGGTATTAACTTTTTTCCACTTCTTACCTCAGACTACGATCATTTATTTGCTTATTATTTTCATTGTACAGAATATAAACAATATTTTTAAGAATTTTTATTTTCTTAGTAAATAATTTAAAGAAAAAAAAAACGTTACTAAATTTAATGTCTATATTGTAGGCAATACCAGTAATATATATAAAATATATTATATTTTATTATAATTGTGCGAAAATATGTTAATAAAAATTTTAGAAATCTGAGAATTTTAGAATATTAAAAGTGAACACAAAATTACCATAGATCTTTTGGGAAAAATGTTCTCATAGTTTTTTTTTATGTTGTATTTTTAAGAACCAAAAAAAAATTACTATTATAATTATAATACGAGGGTCGTTCAATAAGTCCTTAGAAATTCCGAGAAATTGCGCTCGTAGTGTCCGTAAAGATTTGTAAGTAGCATTATCGACAGGAAAGCTGTTTTTTTGTAAGTAGTATTATCGACAGGAAAGGTGTCAACAATTCAGCTCGATGCATAGCATAGGTCAATTTCTATTGTCGATTAAAGTTAACGACATTTATTTGTGCATAACAATGGAAAAAAGCGAGTTTAGGGTTGTCATCAAACATCTCCATTTGAAAGGCTTAAGCCCGAAAGAAATCAAAGCCGAGTTGAAAGCAGTTCATGGCACAACTGCACCTGTGTTTGCGACGGTTTACAATTGGATGAATGAATTTAAACATGGCCGTGCATCCACAAAAGATGAACATCGTTCAGGACGCCCAGTTGAGGTGTCTACTCCTGAAATCATCGACAAAATCCACGATCTGATTTTGAACGATCGGCGAATTAAAGTGCGCGAATTAGTTGAGGCCACGGGCATATCACAAGGTACAGTCGCTTCAATTTTGCATGAAAAATTGTCTGTGACAAAAATTTCGGCAAGATGGGTGCCGTGTTTGCTCTCAGAGGAGAATAAGCGCAATCGTGTAGTGGACTCTGAGGCTATGTTGGCACTCTTTCATCGCAATCCTGCTGAATTCCTTCGTCGATATGTCACTGTGGACGATACCTGGATACACTACTATACTCCAGAAACGAAAAGACAGTCATCACAGTGGATTTTCAAGGATGAACGGGCTCCGAAGAAGGCAAAAAATGTGCCATCGGCCGGCAAGGTGATGGCCACGGTCTTTTGGGATTCGCAGGGCATCATTTTTATCGACTACTTGGAAAAAGGAAAAACAATAACAGGAGCGTATTACGCGTCGTTATTGCAATGGTTGCGCGAGGAAATCAAAGAGAAACGCGCCCATCTGAAGAAGAAAAAAATCCTCTTGCATCAGGACAATGCGCGTGTGCAAACCTGCGTTGTTTCCATGGCCAAAATTGTGGAATTGAGAATGGAATTGTTGCAGCATCCCGCTTATTCACCAGATTTGGCCCGAGTGACTATTTTCTTTTCCCCAATCTGAAGAAATGGCTTGGCGGACGACGGTTTACTTCCAACGAGGACGTCATTGCTCAAACGGATGAGTATTTTGCGGCACTTCCGAAATTCTATTTTTTGGACGGGATAAAAATTTTGGAAAAATGGTTGGAAAAGCGTATAGAGCTAAAAGGAGATTATGTTGAAAAATAAAATTTTTTTTTTTTAAAAATCAGTTTTTTCCATCTTTTTCTAAGGACTTATTGAACGACCCTCGTATATTTTCCACATAATGGCACAGTCTAGTTAATATAAACAAATATATTTAAAGTATATTTTATGGATAATCCTATTTCCCGTATTTGTGATGGTTTTCTAATTCAAAAAAGAATAAATTAAAATTAATAAAAAAAAATAAAAAATAAATTACAATTACAATTAAATAATAGTTTTTATTTAAGTGAACTTTTTTCAAATGTACACGCTCGTACAAGGCTATCATCAAATATTGTATGAAATATTTTCTTTCCATTGAACAAAATTATTCTACACTTCTTAATTATGGAATTATTATCTATAAAAATTATATATTGTGCATAAACTACGAGTACGAATTCATAAAAAACACAGACAGACATTAGAGAGAAGCGAACTTATTCATACACGATAACAGCATTAATTATATTAATGATCCTTAATTAAATAATTTTGGCAATTATATGTTTGATGGCACGATTATTTAAAAAAAAAAATTCTTATTATAGTATTAAAACACTGCAAACGAATTTGTCACACAAGATTAAGGGAGTGGGTGGGTGTTGGATGGGGGTGGTGGGGTAAGAGTATGAATGTGGCAATGGAAAAAATTATTGTATTTATTTAGAATTTTTGTTCTTTTTTGCGACTAAAATTCACCTTGAAAATTGTCATCTTCAATTCATGAAAATTACTTGAACGCAAATAACATCGAATAGTAAATGTGTGCGAGGAAATACACATACGAATAGAAGAAGCTCAACAAAATTGAATCGAAAGTTGTTTTTTTCTTTCTGTTGGTATTAGTAAATGGTCAGTAATTTAAGTTTAAATTAAAAATAAATTGGACACTTTAAATAAAAAATAAAAAAATATTATATTTGTAGCGGATATTATATTAGCGGACCAGTGAATGTTTGCCAGAACGTGTGTAATAGCTCCTAGAATCCATATACTATCTATTGTACATATATTGTAGTATATATGATCGGTAGTCAGTCCAAAAAGAGTTTTTGAGATTTTTTCACTACGAATAGTAACTAGTTAGTACGACTATATATTGAGTGGTAATTAGTTGATTGCTGTCGCAACTGTTCATTTAATTATGATTATTTTTGTTTATCGCCTCTTTGCTTTCCAAAAGTCGGACTATAAAGAAAAATTTTGTTTAATAATATTTACTTAATGGGATCATGCAAACAATTTCCTCTTCATTTCATTTTTTTTTTTCAACAGAAAAAAAGAAGACATTAATTAAATTTTGCAATAAATTTTTTAATGAAATTTTTTCACATGTGATTTTTTCTTACTGTTTGTTTGGAAATTTGGATCGGTCAGAAAAGTATTTTTTATTAAAGAATTTCATAGGAAAATAACAGAAAAACAACATTTTTTTTTTTGTATTTGTTGTGTTGAAATGTAAACAAGAAAAAACAACAACAGGACTATTAATTGGTTAAAAAATATTCGTTAAAAAAATATTCGTTGATTTTTAATAACTTTTTTTTTTTTTTAATTATTATTTATTGTTATTTATGATTGGTTATAACTATAAATAATAAGCATTTAATATTGTATATTGAGTGGTTATCAAGTAAACTAAGTATATAGTTTTCGAAGGCGGTTTGTTAGTTTTAAGTCTTTTTAGTCTAGTGTACGAGGGTCGTTCAATAAGTCCTTAGAGAAAGATGGAAAAAACTGTTTTTTTTCCAACATAATCTCCTTCTAGCTCTATACACTTTACCAAATGTTTTTCTAAAATTTTTATACCGTCCAAAAAATAGGATTTCGGAAGTTCTGCAAAATACTCATCCGTTGGAGCAATGACGTCCTCGTTGGAAGTGAACCGTCGTCCGCCAAGCCATTTCTTCAGATTGGGGAAAAGAAAATAGTCACTCAGCGGCAAATCTGGTGAATAAGCGGGATGCTGCAACAATTCCATTCTCAATTCCACAATTTTGGCCATGGAAACAGCGCAGGTGTGCACACGCGCATTGTCCTGATGCAAGAGGATTTGTTTCTTCTTCAGATGGGGGCGTTTCTCTTTGATTTCCTCGCGCAACCATTGCAATAACGACGCGTAATACGCTTCTGTTATTGTTTTTCCTTTTTCCAAGTAGTCGATAAAAATGATGCCCTGCGAATCCAAAAAGACCGTGGCCATCACCTTGCCGGCCGATGGCACAGTTTTTGCCTTCTTCGGAGCCCGTTCATCCTTGAAAATCCACTGTGATGACTGTCTTTTCGTTTCTGGAGTGTAGTAGTGTATCCAGGTTTCGTCCACAGTGACATATCGACGAAGGAATTCAGCAGGATTGCGATGAAGAGTGCGCTTGCCGAAATTTTTTTCACAGCCAATTTTTCATGCAAAATTGGAGCGACTGTACCTTGTGATATGCCCGTGGCCTCAACTAATTCGCGCACTTTAATTCGCCGATCGTTCAAAATCAGATCGTGGATTTTGTCGATGATTTCAGCAGTAGACACCTCAACTGGGCGTCCTGAACGATGTTCATCTTTTGTGGATGCACGGCCATGTTTAAATTCATTCACCCAATTGTAAACCGTCGCAAACACAGGTGCAGATGTGCCATGAACTGCATCCAACTCGGCTTTGATTTCTTTCGGGCTTAAGCCTTTCAAATGGAGATGTTTGATGACAGCCCTAAACTAGCTTTTTTCCATTTTTATGCACAAATAAATGTCGTTAACTTTAATCGACGATAGAAATTGACCTACGCTATGGATCGAGCTGAAATTTTGACAGCTTTCCTGTCGGTAATGCTACTTACAAAAAAAAAATCTTTACCGACATTACGAGCGCAATTTTCTAAGGACTCATTGAACGGCCCTCGTATATACACGTAGGTTTCACGTTAGTCTCTTCTTCTAAGGTAAGGTCCTAAGTAACCCACTGCGAAATTATGCTCAATAAGAATATATAGAGGAGGGCAAAATCATGTTCCAATGAGAATACATAGAGGAGGGCAGTTTTCTGTTAATTTACCCCCTTCACTCTGCACTTCATAAACTACGAATGGAGATCAATATTTGTACGGATAGTAAGTCTTCATTAGATGGGATATCATTCATTGGGTATAAATTATGTTAGAATTTTTTATTTTATTATAAAAAAATAATATTTTTTGTAAGTAGTTTTTTTTTTTTTTTTTGGTTTAATTATGAAAAATACAATTTTTTGCAAGTGATGACAATTTTATGTGCTCTTTTTTTTCAAAATATTCTTTATAACCTTTCGCAAAATTTCAGGTGTTATGGTCACGATTTCAATTCCAAATTCACCAAAATTTCTTAACAACATTCTCTCGTGGGGAGAGGATATGAATTAAAGATAATATTAAATGAAGAAAGAAGGAGGAGGCTCTTGAGTTTCCAGTGAAACCCAGGATGCTATAGAAAGTATGGGAAATATCTAAAAATACTCCTGAGCAATTCTCTTTCCTCTCAAGAAAGGATACAATATATTTCTCTTCCAAAAGAAAAATATTGATAATTGGAGGGTTCCCATATATTCTTTTTTTTTTTAATTTATTTTTACATAATTTGTTTATTCTGCTAAGTAAACTATTTTGACGGAAGAGATTTCTTCATTTGTGCCTTGTTTAAGCGACACTCGGAACGAAGCGGTCTTCAGTTCGAATCCAGCTAGTATTTTCTAGCTAGGTATTTGTACGTTACATTTTGCAATAATAATTTTTGTTTAAAAACATTTTTTATACTTAAACTTTACAATATGATTTAAGTATTTCTGCTTAGTACGATTAACAAGATCATCAGGTAATTTTATGCCATGGTTTTTGCAAGTTCGTAAAAATCTTATATTCCATAAATAATTAAATTTTACGTTTATTACAATAAAAATATCGACAAATATTAATAATACAAAAGGAGAAGCAAAAAAAAAACAATTTCGAAATACAATAATTAATTGGTTGTAATTGGTTTAAATACCATAAAATGTTCTAAAAATAGTTTATAATAGAAGAGGTCAAGAGTTGACATTTTCAAATTCTCTACATTCCGGACATTTTTCTAAATTAACCTTTGTCAAAATAACATAAAAAATTAATTAATTTCATAATAATATTGTCAAAGAAGGTGATTGCCAATTTTAAGTTAAGGAAAATTTGTGTGCTCATATTTTAAAAGAAAATGTTTCAAAGGATATCATTTTTAAAATTGAAATAAAAAAAAATCCACTCAAACTTTTTTCACATGTCGCCGATTAAAGTAGTTTTCAGTAAAAGCGTTTCGCCTTTCAAATTAAATAAAAAGACATGAGCAGTTTTGGCTCTTCCTTGACTTAAGTGTAGCTCCCATCGAAAATTTAAATTCGTTTTTTTTTTCAGAACTTTTATTGTAAATTTTATTAAATTGACTAAAAAAAGTGAAGCGTTCAAGTCATACGTAGTTGCTTCGAAACTAGGTCTCTGCTACAATCTAAGCGTATTTAACGTAATATAAATATGGTTTGGAGTTTTGACCTAGTTTAAAGTAGACCCATAAAAAAATGCCTAAGGACGTTAAATCGCACCTCTTGGCAGTCAAATGACATCAGCATATCTCGAAATAACGCGACGTGAAAAGTTCGTCTGCAATAAATCCGTTGTTTCCCATTGCTCTGTTGGAATCAGATATTGTCCAATTGAGGACAGAAAAATCTGTTGTCATCGCTCGATACCTTTCACCAGTGACAGTTACCGTTGCGTCATACCTTTCACCAGTGACAGTTACCGTTGCATCAAAATCCACACCAGACAGTACATTTTTCTGGATACAAAGCAACCTATTGGAACTGTTGTGTCTGCTTTCCGTCCCGGAGATCCGACAATTTTGCTTGTTATCGTAGCCATTTAGCCAAAAAGGCCTTCTTCGCTGAAGAAGATTTTTTTTACCAATACTGGGAAAAATTAATTTTCACTATGTCGACGCGTTGTTGAATCGTATAGTCTTCCATGATAAAATGGTGGCTATAGCAAAATACAAACTTAGAAGAATAACAGCGGTGTCAAAGTAATAGGCTGTCAAACATTAAGCGTACCTATTGAAAATCCCCTTATGCATAGACAAAACTAAAATTATGTTCCACGGGTTGAACTATTTGGGTTGTCGGAAAAGTCATAATGCAATTTTGTCTAAGTCAAGAGAGCGAAGCATACCAGGAACGCAAGGAGTAAAAGCTTTGAGTGTGGCAACACATCCCATCCAAACTCCAATATTTTTTAACGGGCGATCGAATGTGTGTGTGTGGTCTTGCGTTGTCGTGATGGAACCCAACACCTTTACGATTAACGAACTCTGGACAGTTCTGAATTGATTGTTTGGTTTCTTGGTAGAAGCTCAAAAAACACCACACCTTCAAAATCCTACCACAGTGACAGCATAACCTTCCTCTGATGAATGTCCGCTTTCAATGTCGTTTAAGGGGGATAATCGCGCCGGGACCAAGACCGTTTGTGCAACATATTATTGTAAACGATCCACTTTTTATCACCAGCTATCAATCGTTTCCAAAAAGGATCGTTTTCCTCACGTCTTATAAGCACGTGGCAAATGTTTATGCATGCCATCAAATGAACTTCGTTGAGTGCATGAGAAACCCAAATATCAAGCTTGCTTATGTATCCCAGCTTCTTATGTAGCTTGTGTGACTTAATTAATGGCTTTATTTTATTGTCATTAAATTGGGTTAACATTACTGGCCATGGACCAACATTACTGACACAGAGTTGCTACTGACGCTCTTATAGGGCATTGTGACCGTTAACTTTACGTAACTTTCCGAAAGCTTGACGTAGATTCTTCTCTTTACAGAAGTAAAACAATAAAATATAGCGAAAATACAAAGTTAAGTTTTCCATTTTCAACTTTTTGTAAAATCCGTAAAAAATAGACAAAATTAATTGTTTTTAAAAAAATAAATCTTAAACTTGCAGCTATTAAATAACATAAATAATAACAGAGAAAAAGTCTAGTACTTCCAAAAATGAACAAACGCCATCTGTTACGAAAGTGCGTCATGATTAAGGCCTATAATTGTAGTTATTCTCATATATTGGATTGAGGTGAAAATAAATCAAAACTTTCTTTAAAATGCTTCAGGATTGTCCGATTTAGATCAAATGTGCACCGTTTTGTTTTATTGCCATTTTAAAGGTAAATTCATAATGCCTCTCTCATAGAAGCCCTGGTCCCTAAAAGCCGTAGTCCCTATTGGCCAAAAACTCGACTAAGCGATTTACACAATATTCTCTTGATGCCAATTTCTTATCACTAAGGAAGTTTTCCAATCGCTTGGTGCCAGGTCCTGATGGGGCACAACACCTCTCCTGTCGGCCAATTTTGCCTAGCTTTAAATAGTCCAATTTTTGACAGTAGAGGTCCGAATTTAGTATTTGGCCACATGAAAAGCTCATAGCAGATGATTCCTTTCCAGTCCCACCAAATGCACACCAAAATTTGCTGGCCGTTATTCCTGTTTTGACCACAGTTTGGCCAAGGCTTCGCAAATGGAAAATCGATGGTCGATACACCATGTTTTTTTTTTTTTCGCCAATTCGTGTGCCAACCAAACATCGAGCTTCTTTTTGAATCCAGCTTTACGCAAATGGCTTAAAACTGTTTTGTGGTCGATCTTTAGCTCCTGGGCGATGCTATTTCGATCATTTGTATGATTTTATCGGGATTTTCGATGACGGGCCTACCTTTGCTGAGGTGTATCTTTAACATCGAAAATACCAAAAACCAAAATTGCTCGTAATTGACTATGACAATATAGGGACTATAAACACCATTCACAATTTCAACCTTTATCTGGCCTACATTATCGTCTTTATCAAAGCAAATTTTATAAAATATACCGAATTTTGCTCTTTATTAACTTTCATCTTTTTACACCCAATAACTCACAACTGGATCGGCAATCAAAAAACTGTAAAATAAGTTTTTTTTTTGTACGGAATCTCACTCACTTCGACCATGTTTGATCAATACTTTACGAGATATACAATATATCAATAGAGCCATCTAGCGACAAAATAATTTATTTCTTTTTCCCTGAAAAAAAAAAGAAGATAAAATACTCAAATTATAAGACATCAAGTGAATATTGAATAAATTAGAAATTTTAACGCCTTCTCTTAAATGACAATTATTTAATTTGTTGATTTATTATCACTAAAATTTGGTTAATTGATCGAATTTAATATTATTTAATTAGTGAAAATTATGAAAAATTATTCAAATTGATCGCATTCACATTCTGAGAAATCTTGAATATTCTGAGTCCACTAATAAATAATAAGAATCGTGAACAATTTAGGTGCTGACGTGTGCATTAGCTTTTGTACATGAGCTTTGGTGTATGTGTTTGCTAATATTATGTCATTTCGAAATGTCGATCGGTGCTGCTACCTATTGCAAAAAGGTTGTAGGTGTTTTGTTATAGAAGAAGTTCTATTTTGTTCTGATTTGTAATGAAAAGGTACGATGATAATTATTATTGTTGATTTATTTGTTCATCAAAATTCTCGAATTTTTTTGTTTATTATTGAAATCATTGCCATTTTTGTGTCGATTTTATTTGTGGCACATTAACAAAACAAAAAAAAAGACTGTTTCTAATTTGAGGTCAATTTTCTTCAGTTTATTTTACTTTCTATTAAAGCTCGTTTAATGTTTATTTGTTCTGTGCATTTGGTTATTTTTCTTCTCAATCATCATCTTCAGTTGACATAAAAAGTGTTTACGAGTGCGATATTATTAGATAGACTTCTATATTCCAATTATTTATACGTTATTATATGCAAATGGGATAATTTGTGGTCTGTCAGTTGGATGGGTTTCGCCGGTTGATTACTCGATTAATAGGATGACTTACTTATTTGTTATTGTTGTTTGCATACAGAAACGTAGATAGAGTTATACGGAGGAAGAGTGGACGATTGGGTATCACAATTGAAATGGGGATACATAAAAAGATGCAGGAGAAGAGAAAGGAGTATTCTTCTTATTCTGGACAATACTCATACCATTTGATGGCAAATAGTATTGTGGTTATGTGATCGGTTTTTCTGCGATATTTGCGTGTGAACTTAATTAAGTTATAAAATGATGACTTTCGAATGGTGACGGAATGATATGATATAGAAAATATTGTACGAAATATGATATGCGATATGATATTGGTAACTCGAAAAGAATGTGGGAGGGTCACAATCCATCTTGTTCATATTCGATTGTAATTTAAAACGGAACAAATGGAGACATGTTCATATCTACATATGTTCATATATTAATTTTAATATAAGAATTTATTATTCATTGGTCTTGATCTTGAGCCAATTTCGAAATGATCTATTTCATATTTGAAAATAGAGCAAATGAAGGTCAAAATGGATACGATTGAATTAATAGAGAACAACAGTCTATTAACAGAATAGTGTAAATACTCAATATTGAAGTTTTTTTTAGGTTATTTTTTTTACTAGAACATATTTAATCTAATCATAAAAGAAATATTTGAAATGAACAAATTCAATTTTAGATCAAATACTATATTTAACTTATTCAAAATTTAATAATAATTATTATATTAAATATTTATATATGATGAAAAGAAATTTATTGTGAAAATCTCATTATTGTGAGTGCATTACAAAACTATAAAAAAAATGTTAAAATATTAAAGGAAAAAGAGGATATTTTTTTCAAAATTAGACTTGAATACATATTAATCTAATGGTAATTTTAATTTTGAGTGATTTTTTTCTAAAGCCCTACAATAATATTAGTGTATACATATATGTTAATATGTAGTAACTCAAAAAATTTAAATTAAAAATAAAGAATTATCCATTTTACGGTACGGAAACTATAGCCATGTGACTTGACTTATTTCAGCAATTTCGTTTCGAATGTTGTCCTTAAACATGAAAGTTGTGGTTGGTTTGTTAGTGTACACTTTCTTCTTCAAGTAACCCCATAGGAAGAAATCGGGATGGTTCATATCAGGGGATTGTGAGGGCCAATTGATATCACCACTTTTTTTGACGGCCGGGAATAAATTTCTCTCAAAATTTGCATCTTAGGACAAATTGTGTATGATGTGGCACCGTCTTGTTGGAACCGAATGTTCTGTAGTCCTAACTGACCCAATTAGGGTAGACGAAAGTTTTCCAACATGTCCCTAAATGCGGTCACCAATAACTGTTACAGCATTGACTCCAGCATCCTTAAAGAAATATGGGCCAATGATACCGCCGACCCAAATGCCGCACCACACGAGGCTGTAGTGGTCTTTGTTGTATCAGTTGAGGGTTTTTAGTGCATCAATAGCGGTTATTATATGGGGTGCGCCATCTAAATGTGGTCGAATAACGTTATTGGCGTAAGCCTTGCGTCGCGGATTATCTGTTTCCAATAATCTTTGGGTTAACTGCACTTTATATGGAAACATATCCATATCATCTTTCAGAATCCTCCTTAAAGTAGTTCCACTGATGTTTAGTTGCTGAGACCTACGAGACAGAAGGATTCTCTGCAACACCCCGTTGAACAGCTTCAATATTTTCATTTGACCGTCGAGGACGAGGTCGATTTGAATGTGGACGGTCCGCCACAGACCCGTGAGTCTCGAAATTCTAAGCTAAGCGACGAATAGTGTCACTTTTAGGCGCAGAACGACCGCGCTCTGTTGCAACAACTGAACGATTACATTTAATGAACATTGTCACTATTTCCGCGCGTTCTTTGGGTTCATGGTGATTACATTTAATGAACATTGTCACTATTTCCGCGCGTGAATCGATTCATGGTTAAAATTGTAATGCAATAACCTTTCCGAAATGTGTTCGACGACGTCAATCGGTTTAAATCTGTCAAAGTTATTCAATATTTCCATCGAATAAATAGTATCTGACGATTGACTAGAAAAAAGCAAGTATAGGCTATTAAATACCTAGTATTAAAATGCTGATAGCGCAGCTTAATAAAAAAAAAAGTATAAAATAGCTAACAATTGAGCATAATACAAAAGTAAAGCCCATTGAACAACTGGTATAAAAATGCGGCCAATTCAGCATAATAAAAACAAATAATTCTCATAATATAACTAGCATAAAAATACTGACGATTCAGTGTATAATAAATTAAGTAGAGTACATTAACTAGCTAGTATTAAAATGCTGACGATTGAGCAAAAAAAAAGTGTAGGTTATTAAATAGCTAGTATTAAAATGCTGACAGCGCAGCTTAATAAAAAAATATAGCTTATCAAATAGCTTAGAAAAAAAAAATGTCATCACAGAACTAGTACAAAATAGCTGACAATTCAGCATAAAACAAAAGTGAAGCGCATTGAACAACTGGTATAAAAATGCTGCCAATTCAGTATAACTGAAAGTATGAGGAAATTTTTATAAATAGTTCTATAAATATTTTATTTAGTTTTGCAAATAGTTCAGTTATGCTCCATTAGAAATTCAAATTGTTTGATTGGATTAAAGCAAAATCTGTCAACTGTCATCAAGTGTTGTTCTCAACTAGATTTTTTATGTTTTTATTTAAGCAGTTTTTAAGAATGTTTCTTATTACATTTTAAGGTATTCTTCCCTTTTGTTAATCTCTGATTAATTAAACATTAACGTTTATGCTCACATCAAAGCAAATTTTATATAAACTAGCCTAGATATAAAAATTTGTACCATACACAATTGCAACTATAATTAAGATAATTTATCTTAATAAATTTTATTATATTTAATAAAAACAAAACTTGTTTGAGAATTTTTAACAATCATAATGGAGATATTCCCGATTCTTTTTTGAGTATTTTAAACAGACTGCATCAATATTTTCAGGTGTACGTTGGTTTAATTGTCAAAATTATTCGTTGTTCGCTGAATGGTTGATTTCCTTGGCATATGATTAACACCAAAAAAAGTCGCGTAATTTTCTCCGCCTATTCATCACAATTGAACAATTATTTGAATAAAATTTGTATCAACCACTCTCTATGACTGTCAAATTCCAACAGGCAAATGTCATCCAAACCAAAATGGCGGCCAAACAAAATCGACCTGGCTGCCATTATTTGTATATGAGCCGTTATTTTTGAAAATTATATCAGTCAGCTTTTGGAGAGAGAAAATGAGATAAACATATTTTTAGTGAGATACAGATATGTCCTCTTATAATATTTATAATCATAGAATCAATAGTAAACTATTTCATCGAAAATTAATCAAAAGAATTTTATCTGTTATAAATGCAAATATATATAAATGCATTAGAGGGAACTGTAGAATAAAGAAGTTGTGGGGAAGTACCATCTTGTTGCGTGTAACATATTCAAAGTGTGTTATAACTCAAGACCATTTTATAGCATACACTGATATGTGTACCAGATAAAACTGAAATTTAAAGCTCGAATTGATGTGGTTTCGGATTGTTCAATCAGCTGACGAATTTGTGGTCAATTTATTGAACTCTGAAAAGAACTGCATTTGATCGACATGTGGTTTCAACAAAACGGTGCTACATGCCACAGAGCACGTGAAATCTCATTACCAGATACATCATTTGACAAAATTTCCAGATTTCATTAAATTTTTGAAGCCTTTAAATAGTCTAACAATAATCTAGTCTGGCAACGTTTGCGAGAAGAAATTTTCCGACCGCACGAGTGTTCTATAATTGCAAATAAAAAATATCGTGCAATGCCTTCAAATTGTCTGGCAACGTTTGCAGATAAAACTTCCGCAATTATGCTATTGCCATACTTATTTTTGACAAATTTCACGTCAAAAATCTGCAAATGTTGTCTGAGTAGAGTCTGATTATCGTCTAATCGTACTTTAAATGATATATTTTTCGTTTTGAGATATTTTCAGATTTGCGTTTGAACAAAAAACTATTATGAAAAATAATTTTAAACTATTTAATCTAAATATTTACTCTTGGAAAGTAATTTTTTTTTATAATTTTGAAAAGTTGTATCTAGTTAACAGTTCGGCAGAAAAGTTTAGAACGAAACACAGTAGAAATATTTTTTTTTTTGCAAAATGCATTTTTATTATTCAACATAGTTGCCTTCGAGGGCGATACAGCGATTATAGCGATCTTCATACTTTTCGATACCATTTTTATAGTACTCTTTCGGTTTTGCCTCAAAATAGGCCTCAGTTTCAGCAATCACTTCATCATCGGTCTTAAATTTCTTGCCAGCGAGCATTCTCTTGAGGTCTGCAAACAGGAAATAGTCGCTGGGGGCCAGATCTGGAGAATACGATGGATGGGGAAGCAATTCGTAGCCCAATTCATTGAGTTTGAATCGTTTTCATCGACTTGTGACACGGTGCATTGTCTTGGTGAAACAACACTTTTTTCTTCTTCAAATGAGGCCGTTTCTTAGCGATTTCTTTCTTCAAACGATCCAATAACGCTATATAATAGTCGCTGTTCATCGTCTGTCCCTTCTGGAGATAGTCAATGAATATTATACCATGCGCATCCCAAAATACAGACGCCATCACCTTGCCAGCCGACTGTTGCGTCTTTCCACGCTTTGGATTCGGTTCGTCGCTCGCTCTCCACTCTGCCGACTGCCGATTGGACTCTGGAGTGTAGTGACGGAGCCATGTTTCATCCATTGTCACATATCGATGCAAAAATTCGGGTTTATTGCGCTTGAACAGCTCCAAACACTGCTCAGAATCATCAGCACGTTGTTTTTGGTCCACAGTGAGCTCACGCGGCACCCACTTTGCACACAGCTTTCGCATGCCCAAATATTCATGCACGATATGTCCAACACGCTCTTTCGATATATTCAGAGTCTCAGCTATCTCGCTCAACTTCACTTTACGGTCATTTAAAATTATTTTGTGGATTTTTTTGATGTTTTCTGCCGTCACCACCTCTTTTGGGCGTCCACTGCGTTCTGCATCAACTGTGCTCGTACGACCAATTCGAAATTGACGAAACCAATATTCCACAGTTGAAATAGCTGGAGCAGAGTCCA
The DNA here is from genome assembly GCA_958298945.1 of Atherix ibis. Classification (NCBI taxonomy): domain Eukaryota; kingdom Metazoa; phylum Arthropoda; class Insecta; order Diptera; family Athericidae; genus Atherix; species Atherix ibis. Next base: position 33,099,960 of record OY282610.1, on the reverse strand, counting down.
GGTAACGTTTGTCAAACCATGCTTTGGTTTCCACTGTATTTTTTTTCATCAAAAAGCAATGCTTTATCAATACACGAAATTCGTCTTTATCCATTTTTTTTTCAATAACAAAAGTTGCTCCACTCAAAATGCTATATCTCACGAACCAATCGACCGATTGCTGTCAAATTTTGACAGGAATCATTTGAAGCATGGTGCTTTGTCATAATTAAGTAGATTTTTGCAAGAGGCGCCATCTAGACGTCATGGTTCTCAACGTTCAGCCGAACGTTATAATAAAATGTGATTTTGAAAGCTTGAAATGACTTTGACCATTTTCAAAGTGAACGGAACGTCTCCAAAGCGACTTGTAAGAATAAACAGTTAATAGCAAAACTTTTATTTTTGTCCACCAGATATTTGAGAATTTTGTTTAATAGCAGAAAAACCAACTGAATCTAACGATTCAGTTTTTACAATTTTACAAATGTTGCTTCAGATAATAGTAATGCAAATTACACTGCAGTCCAAAATTATGCGACCACCTCGGTATTTAGAGGAGACAAAGTTAAATAAAACTCACAAAGTTTTTAAAAAATTATAATACTTTTGACCTGAAATTTGGAAAAGCCCCATATTATTATATTGTATTAGGTTTTGTACTCTTTTAAATTAAAAGTAAATATTTTAATAGATAAATATTAATTTCGAGATTTGGTAATGTCAATTAACCTCCAAGATCGTGCGATTTGATGCCGTTGGACCTTTTCTTGTAAAGCAATGCAAATGATGGTGTTTACTCTAAAAATCTTTTAATTTTGCATCATTTAAAAACCTTTGAACATCTCTCAAGTAATGGCCAAATTACACAGTCCGAGAGGAGGTACAAAAAAGTCATTTTTGGTGGGCAAGATCCAAGCAATATATTGAATTTTAATTTTAAGTCCAAATTAAATAACTTTTCATAAGCAAATATTTCCGCGAAAAATAAAATGAAGAAATACGGTCGAAGCCCCTTCTAATCTAATAAACATAATTAAGAACATAATGCCAAAAATACCACAAAATAAACATAATTAATCACAAAATGTTAGGGGTTCCCATTCTATATATATTATAGAAAAAAGTTTATTTGGATACAATTAAATTTTTTTACGTTCAAAAAAATTATCTAAATAAATTCTTATGTAATCAGTTTGTATAAAATATCAAAAGCCATATAAGATAAGGATTTTTTTTTTGTTGTAACCGTTCGCATATAAATTTGTTTACTGTTTACTTTTTCAAAAATAAATATGCAAAACGATATTTTCGTATCATTGAACTTAATATCTCGGTTACTATTTAGGTTCACATTTTGATAACATTCCAATTAAATGTTGTCACAGCTGTACGCGTTGGTAATGTGATCATTAATGTCGAACTATTTGAAACGCAAGCATTCTTTCTGAGGGTCTTCTTGACTAATAATTAACTATTATTTATTATTCTTTTCTTATATATAATATTCTTAAAGACATTTGCAAAGATATAATAATATTTCAAAATATGTGTTTACAGTTAGTTATGAGAAAATTTCCTTATCTTTTTTGGTTTTAAAATATTTTAATTTTTCCTCGAAAAATTTTAAACAAAAGGAAAACGTTGAAAAAACTATTATTATCAATAACCGGGTACCTTCTTGAACCTTGTTGTTGATATATTATCGGTATTTATGAAACCCGTTAAATTCAGTAAGCTACAATTTTCATAATATCATTTTTTTTTCTAATATTTAATATTATAATAGAAATCAAAGTCAACTTATGAGCTTGATCTGAGTACCCCATTCTATTCGAAATAGCATTTATGCTGAAATGAAAATAAAATATATTAAAAATAAAGTGTTTTTTTTTCTTGTGGAAAGAGTTTTTTTAAATTACATTGAATTAAATAACATTGAATAGGAGTTTACAGGATCACAGTTCCACCCACAAGTTTAATCGCAGTAATTTACTGGCTTTTATGAAACATTTTGAATAAATTTTTTACTTTTACAATATAGAAAATGTTGTTCGATGATGGTCAAGCAAAATTTCGATAAATAATTACCATTGGCCACAAGTCTCCTATTGGTGCAGTCTTAAACTAAGATTACACCATTTGAGAAACCGGCTAAAGCGGTTTTTTATATATGCTCGAACCTGTAGGACGAACACCTTCCTCTCGATCGAGCACGTTAGGACGAACACCTTCCTCTCGATCGAGCACGTTCGGTACGCACAAACTGTGGAGATTTGGTCGATTAATGTAATGTGGAGATTTCGAGCTGCGTGTTCGACCATTTGATTAGAACGTCGACAAGTAGACACAGATTGATCATCGTTGACACTTTCTCGTACAGCCTCCACAATTTGTTTATTGCGAACAGATCGATTAAAATTTTTCGTGGCTCATCAAATATTGTACGACGCTCCTCAAAAAGGGTTATTAAGTTTCTTATCATGTTTGCACTGTGAGCTGTGACTATATTAAAATGCTGAAGATATTTTCTTTGCGTTGTAACGATAGATCGTCCGGAAAAATAATAAAATTCAACAATTTCGACAAGTTATTGCACTGAGTATAAAAAAATTTATTAGCAAAATAAAATAGAAAAAATTTAAAAAATAAGAAGTGACGGCCATACTCAGAGAGGATCTGACCCTGCTAGGGATGCTTTTCGCTAGTTTTATTCGGTTCTTGGTGGGAGGGGGGGGGGTACCCTTGGGTTCGAAGTGTGTGCAAAATAGTGCTCTCACACCCACCATAAATAAAAAATCATCATGCCGAAAACATATAAGGAAAAATGGACCACATCCAAAGGTGTTAATTTCTCCATGGAAGGCGAAGACGATGAAATAGGAAAGAAACGAGATGCAAAAGAAAAGAAAAAATTATTTAATTTAAGAGATAAAAAAACATCAAGGCAATGGGAAGGGAATAGGAAATGAGAAGAAGAGAGGTATACAAATTGGGAAGAATAAAAGAAAATTAAAAAAATATTTTAATTATAAAAAAAAAAAATGTTAAATTAAAATTTAACAAAAACAAATAAAAACTAAGAAAAACCCAAAAAACGAAACGAAATCAACCCATTTCTTAAAGTGATGGTAACTTGGGATGAGAATTGAGTCACATACACAGCAAACGGTGGCAAGGATCAGAACTAACGGCCAGGAAGGTTTTACCGTGCATTTGGTGGCAATGGAAAGAACTCTACTATGAGCTGCTTTCATATGGTCAAACACTAAATTCAGACTTCTATGTTACTGTCAACAATTGGACCTTTTGAAGATAGCGATTCCCCAGAAGCGTCCAAAATTGGCCAACAGGAGAGGTGTTGCTTGGTTGGGATGTTTTAATGTATCCACCATATAGCACCAAGCGATTACCATCTTTTTTTATCATTGCATAACTTTCTTAATGATAAGAAATTGGCATCAACAGAAGATTATGAAAATCGCTCAGTCGAGTTTTACGCCAATAAGGATCAGGGCTTCTATAAGAGAGGCATTATGAAGTTACCTTTAAAATGGCAACAAATTATAAATCAAAATGTTGCATATTTAACCCAAATCGGACAATCCTGAACTATATTAAATAACATCTTAAAATAATGGATTTCTTTTTGTCTTAAACAATATATAAACTGTGAAGATACCTGCATTTATTTTAATAACTAATATTATTATTGGTTTTATTTTTTAAATTTCGAGTACAAAAATGACATACAAAATTTTATTAAAATCTGCTCATTAGTTTAGTTTTGACAGCAATTGAAAAGGGATTATTTTTTAAGGAAAAAAAGCATTATCTAAATTAAAAGCCAAGCTTGAAAAATATATCATCATATGGAATGATTCTAAAGTCAAGCAGAAGTGTCACTGATCGCGCAGTTCGTCTAATTAAAGTCACCACAAAATAAATGATTTATAAAATCGATGATATTGTTTGAAAGGACCATGGAATCATAGTGTATCAGATAGCTGATATGGTAAATATCTCAAAAGACCCTTTAGGCACAATCTCACATGAAATTTTGGTTGTGAGAAAGCTATTGGCAAGATGGCTGCCGCGTTTGCTAATACATGACCAAAAACGTGTTCATATAACAACTTCATTGTTTGGATATTTTTAAACGTAATCGAAATGAATTGTTACATCAATTCATAACTGTTGATAAAACACGGATTCATTATTTCACACCAGAAACCAAAGTTCAGTAAAAACAATGGATTTCTACTAGCGAACATGCACCAGAAAAGGCAAAAACGATTCCATCAGTAGTAAAGGTTACGACTACTAGTTTCTGGAATGCACATGGCATGATCTTCATCGGCTATCCTGAAAATGGAAAAAAATCATATAGCATTATTCAACAATTAGAATAATGGGAACAAGACAAAACCACAGCATTTCGCAAAGAAAAAAATATTTTTTGGTAAAATTCCATGACTTAGAATACGGCCTTCTATTTGCCAGATTTAGCCGCCAACGATTACTTCCTATTTCCGAACATGAAAAAATAGCTCGATTGGCACAAATAATGGGATGATACGAGTAACATAAATTTTATACATAAAAATGTTTTTCTCTTATCATTGCCAAGTATTAATCATACATGCCTTACAATTTCTTTGTCGATGAATAGTGTCCCTTTCCGTCGAGTTCGATCACCTTGTATACGAAGAAGTTAAAAAAGCTTTTTGCTCAGTTAAAAATTCACCACATAAATTATTATAAACTCACCAATATTTTGTCTCTTTTTCAACATTCATTGAAACTAGCTGAATTTGCTGCTCAGTTAAAAGAGAGTAAAAGCTTTTAGGGGAAATTTTTACCATCCAAATAATAGTTAATCGAAAAAGTTCGTGATAAAATTCGTGGTTTTTTTTTTTTGAGTAAAATAGAAACGTTTAAATCCGAGTATTCAAATCAATTTATTATTGACAATATTCCACCATTTATAGGACAGAGCCATGATTCCATTAGTATAGGAGTTCTGTGGTGTCTATTAAGGGAGTTCTGCAGAGATCGTAATAAATGTTGAGGGTGCTATGTCTGGGCTACACTGTGAATGCACCACAAAACTTCCTAGAGAAGCTTTTTTTTTTAATTTTTTGGTCAGTCATCAAAAATAATAAGGTGATGAAATTTTCTATCTTTAATGAAAGAATATCCTCCACCAAGATTATATCGGAAAATATTTGTGCTTTTAAGAGAATTTTTTTCATTTCTAATCCATGTAGAAAAAAGTATATATTGAGTGTAATTTAGTGTAGTTTTTTCGCGAGCTTAATTTTCCAATTAAAATGCTAATAAATGAAATTTTTAGTAAATCTCTGCGCTATTTTATACTAAATTCAAAAACTTTTGTAGAATTTTAAAATTGAAAAAAATATATATATATTCAAACAATATCCAATTTGATTTAGTTTTCGAAATGGATAAAAATAAAAGTAAATAACAAAAAACTGTATGTATCCGGTTAAAGAAAAAAAAAACTTTTGTTATATAAAAAATAGATGAAATTACAAAATAATCAACTTGTAATATTATTTAGTTTTTTTAAAAAAAAAATAACCTATTCAATATGATGAATGTACCAAGTTACAAAAAATAATCTAGTTGCTTGTTTCACATATTTAAATTCAATTCACCATTATCGATTTGAATTGATTGATTAATTTCGATTATTTAAAGTTTACGTACTTTTTCGAATCAATGATAGATATAGGAGGGAAAAAAAATTTAATCTGAATTGATTTGTATTGAAAATCGATGGGAAAAAAACATTTTTAATTTAAATTGTATACACTATCATGATGTAAATAAAATTAAAAACCTTACTTCTTCTAAAATAATCAAATTGCTAATAAATTTTTGTTTCCAATTTGAAATTGTTGAAAGATTAAATTGATTTCGAAAAAATTGAACAATATTTTTGAAATTATTAGTAATTAATTCAAATGAAGCAATGGAAAACCAGAAAGAACACATGAACCATAAGTTGGGAGTTGAATTCAGAATTAAATAAAATTCTAAAATTAACTCGGTCAAAGAATTTCCAATTTGATGTGGAAAATTATTTTTTTGTTTTCAAAAATCGAATATGTTTATATAATTATTCGAACATTAATTAAAAACATTCAAAAGTAAAAACATTCATCAATGAAAAGGCATGTGCTATAGCCAAAAAATCGATTTGGTTTTATTTTTTCTTAAATCAAAAATTACATAATTTCTTATATCAATTCTGATTTTTTATTTTTTTTTTTATTTTCGATATTTTTATGTAATTTTTTTTATATTTTCAATCTTGTTATGTTATTTAAAAATATTAACTGTAAAAAAAAAATCCTCTAATAAAAAAAAAAGTAAAAAAATCTTAAAATTTAAAAGTATTAAAAATTATTAACTTAAAATTTTAAGTTTGCTAAAGTTTTCTTAGATTAATGAACTACTATTTGCTTATATGTTCCTGTACACGTAATTTGATGTGTGCTGCTACCCTTACACCTAGCTGCGATTAATCGAACAATGAGCATATTTAACAGTAGAATTTTCTGTGACCACTACTGACATCTATTGTAGTTTTCGTAATGAAATTACGAATTTTCTGAATTCCAAAAGTTTAATTACGAGGGTCGTTCAATAAGTCCTTAGAAAAAGATGGAAAAAAAGTGTTTTTTTTTTTAAAAAAATTTTATTTTTCAACATAATCTCCTTTTAGCTCTATACACTATTCCAACCGTTTTTCCAAAATTTTTAGCCCGTCCAAAAAATAGGATTTCGGAAGTTCTGCTAAATACTCATCCGTTTGAGCAATGACGTCCTCGTTGGAAGTGAACCGTCGTCCGCCAAGCCATTTCTTCAAATTGGGGAAAAGAAAATAGTCACTCGGGGCCAAATCTGGTGAATAAGCGGGATGCTGCAACAATTCCATTCTCAATTCCACAATTTTGGCCATGGAAACAGCGCAGGTGTGCCACACGCGCATTGTCCTGATGCAAGAGGATTTTCTTCTTCTTCAGATGGGGGCGTTTCTCTTTGATTTCCTCGCTCAACCGTTGCAATAACGACGCGTAATACGCTCCTGTTATTGATTTTCCTTTTTCCAAGTAGTCGATAAAAATGATGCCCTGCGAATTCCAAAAGACCGTGGCCATCACCTTTTGCCTTCTTCGGAGCCCGTTCACCCTTGAAAATCCACTGTGATGACTGTCTCTTCGTTTCTGGAGTGTAGTAGTGTATCCAGGTTTCGTGCACAGTGACATATCGATGAAGGAATTCGGCAGGATTGCGATGAAAGAGTGCCAACATAGCCTCAGAGTCCACTGCACGATTGCGCTTATTCCCCTCTGAGAGCAAACGCGGCACCCATCTTGCCGAAATTTTTTTCACAGACAATTTTTCATGCAAAATTGAAGCGACTGTACCTTGTGATATGCCCGTGGCCTCAACTAATTCGCGCACTTTAATTCGCCGATCGTTCAAAATCAGATCGTGGATTTTGTCGACGATTTCAGGAGTAGACACCTCAACTGGGCGTCCCGAACGATGTTCATCTTTTGTGGATGAACGGCCACGTTTAAATTCATTCACCCAATTGTAAACCGTCGCAAACACAGGTGCAGTTGTGCCATGAACTGCATCCAACTCGGTTTTGATTTCTTTCGGGCTTAAGCCTTTCAAATGGAAATGTTTGATGACATCCCTAAACTCGCTTTTTTCCATTGTTATGAACAAATAAATGTCGTTAACTTTAATCGACAATAGAAATTGACCTACGCTATGGATGGAGCTGAAATTTTGACAGCTACTTACAAAAAAAATCTTTACCGACACTACGAGCGCAATTTCTCGGATTTTCTAAGGACTTATTGAACGACCCTCGTAATTGTCTCATTAAATTAATATCTTTCAAAGAGAAATAAAATTTAAACATTTATATTTTTCTTTTTTTATAGTTTATTATTTATTTTATAGACTTTCGGAGAGTTTTAAAAATGCCACTCTCTTCATGAAGTGATAGCATACCGAGCTTCGAGCAAAAAAAAAAAAACCATTTTATCATATATGGAAAAATCTTTTTTATATTTAAAAAAATAGCCCCACAAGGCAGTATGCTTGGTCCCATTTTATATAATATTCATACCCATGACATCCCATCTGATCCTAATATTATCATTGATACTTATGCAAATGATATAGCCATGATGACTGAGCTTCCAACAATTTACAATCCCATATCCACAATCTTCAATCCTGGTTTAAAAGATGGAATGTAAGAATATATTTTTTTTATTTGGACGTATATAATTAAACTGTAGGGTTGAACGAAACGTTCCGTTCCAAGATCCTCTGTAAAATTGTAGATGCCCCCTTTTATGTTCGTAACAACATAATATATCGTGATCTAAAAGTGTTCCATTTGTTCAGGACCTTTGCATTTTCTGCTATCAAAAAGTTCACTCCCGTTTGTCTTATCATCATAATCCACTTGTGAGAGAATTGTCCTGTACTATCCTCCCCAGAAACACTCATTGGAGACTTAAGGAAAAAATTTTTAAATTGAAAATCTAAAATAATGAAATTTAACAGAAAATTTCCTAGCCTTTAAAGATTTTTTTCGAACTATTTTCGAACGCTTTAATTATCGAATTTAAGATAATTACCTTTTTTTACGAGCATTCTTCTGATTATCGTAAATTAAGAAAATTGCAAAAAATTGCATTTTTAAATGCTGAATAATCAGAAATCCATACTGCTTTTTATTTATTTTCTTAGAATTATTTATCACAAAACTGGTGCGACTGTTTTGTTTAAAGAAACTTTAGACGAGTATGCCCCCGCCAAGAATGGCCAAAAGAACGGCAATCAATTCTTGGTCTCAACGATCGAATTTATTTACAAAAATCAATTCTTGGTTTCAGCGATCGAATTTATTTACAAAAATCAATTCTTGGTCTTAGCGATCGAATTTATTTACAAAAGCGTCATATAAAATATGAACTGAAATATAAATCAACAAACATTTCTTGGAAATAGCGACACATATTATCCAAGTAAAAACAAAAACTTGACGACTTTTACTTCTTGTCCAATAGTCTAAGCGATCGTCGCTCTAAGAGAACATATTTTAGCAAAAATGCTAATTGAAACGACCAAAAATATAGTTCTGGGGGAAAAAAACTTTAAACCAATTACAATAAATAATATTTCATTATCGTAAACGGTTATTCATGAAAAATCAATTAACGAAAAATATACAAAACGATAATTATAAAAAAATTAACGAAGCTCATTTAGAGTGTTTCTTTTCGTTTTCGTTTCTACAACTACATAAAAATTGTACAATATTAAGAAGATTTGATGCCGACACACTTCAATAACAAGAGAGGGGCATGTGGGAGTATCCACACATTGACATTTTTTAATATCAGTTTTGATCTATTGTCTAATCGGCTAAGTAGTAGACGGTAACGGCTGTTAAGTTAAAGTATTTTTAATTTCGTGAGAGGATTCCTTGTTAGTGGTTTGTCTTGGTAGCGTACTTTGTCTTATGCTCATCTACTTTCATTATCCACCTCTTAAACCAGCCTTAGAGATTTTTTATATGGAATTGTAGGTTTCTAGAAGGTATTCGGATATTGGAATGGGATTATTTGGAATATTAAAGGTATAAATATTATACAGGAGTGGACCAAGGATACTGCCTTGAGGGACACCATTTGTGATGAATTTAGAATGAATTTTAAATATAAACAAGTAGATGTGAAGAATAGTAGTAATTCACGTAAAGAGCGTTAAGTCTGTGACGCTTAACTCGTCGATGGGTGTTTCTATAGAAGGAAGTGGGGGGGAAAGTTCTTGAACAAGGGGTCTAGTATGATTGTCGAGGCGAGCATGCAATTTTTTTTTAACGAAACACAGTCACATCATGAACAAAAGGGACTTTGTTGTAGTCCCTTTTGTTCATGATGCGACTGTGTTTTTTTATACGTCCTATCAAATTTAATCTCTTCAGTCAACAATCCTTCCTCCTTTTACAAACATAAAAGTACGAATGATTGTTAACTGAAGAAATTAGATTTGATAGGATGTGGAAGGTTTAGTAAAAAACCAAATTTCTAGTCGTAAGTCCATATTGGTTTCAGTAGAGCATTGCATATAAATAAGTACTATGCTGTCTACACATATAGTAATTTTAGATCGTTTATCTAGAAATCGAAGTAGCTATAGGTATCGTCTTTTTAGTTTTTGCCTTTTTAGTTTCATGTCAAGCGTTTGTCTAAGTTAAGTTCTAGATGACAAACTTTAGTGTGTTGTGATATTTCACTACCACTAAGAGAGCAAAAGTTACATGCAAAACAAATTTACGATCGTCCACTTTTATTCTCTCTGCACTTGGTAAACCAGTTCTGGAGGGTATGGATTTGGGTTTGGGGAATTTCAGAAATCTGTTGGGGACTTTCGCTAATACCATCAACGTATGCAGCAAAGAAGCTATTAAGACAGATTAGAATATCGGAGGTATAAATGCTGTATAGAATGGGTTCAAGTATACTCCCCTGTGGAACACCAATCCATATCGAAGAGTTCCGTAGTTATTCATAAAGTAACTCAAAAGCATTTTATTACAATATATAAAATAATACATAATAATATATTTTTGAAATAAGTAAGCTCAATTTTTAATGGAAAATCCTATCCAGTATCTCTACAGGGTGGCGTAAAATTCTTTATAATATTTTTCGCTTAAAATTATTGATTTTAATTATGAAAAATTATATCTTGAAATTTTCTGCTTTGCATATTTTTGCTCTTTCCGATATTGAAAACTCGTTATTGATGGAAACTGCGACACCATTAAAGAAATATGGGCCAATGATCTTTTCGGACGATCCACCACACCAAATAGTATAATTAAGTGGCTGCAATTATGGCGGTTTTGTTTGTTTACGAATCCATTTAATTGGAAATAGGCTTCATCGCTCATTATTAAATTATGTATAAAATGTGGAACTTCTTCTGCAGAAAGTAAATGTCATAATCAAGCTGTTAGCGGAAGTCTGTTAGAGGGTCGCTCAATAAGTCCTTAGAAAATCCGAGAAATTGCGCTCGTAGTGTCGGTAAAGATTTTTTTTTGTAAGTAATATTATCGACAGAAAAACTGTCAAAATTTCAGCTCGATCCATAGCGTAGGTCAATTTCTATCGTCGATTAAAGTTAACGACATTTATTTGTGCATAACAATGGAAAAAAGCGAGTTTAGGGCTGTCATCAAACATCTCCATTTGAAAGGCTTAAGCCCGAAAGAAATCAAAGCCGAGTTGGATGCAGTTCATGGCACATCTGCACCTGTGTTTGCGACGGTTTACAATTGGGTGAATGAATTTAAACGTGGCCGTTCATCCACAAAAGATGAACATCGTTGAGGTGTCTACTCCTGAAGGTGTCTTCAGTTGAGGTGTCTCAACGTGGCCCAGTTGAGGTGTCTACTCCTGAAATCATCGACAAAATCCACGATCTGATTTTGAACGATCGGCGAATTAAAGTGCGCGAATTAGTTGAGGCCACGGGCATATCACAAGGTACAGTCGCTTCAATTTTGCATGAAAAATTGTCTGTGGAAAAAATTTCGGCAAGATGGGTGCCGCGTTTGCTCTCAGAGGAGAATAAGCGCAATCGTGTAGTGGACTCTGAGGCTATGTTGGCACTCTTTCATCGCAATCCTGCCGAATTCCTTCGTCGATATGTTACTGTGGACGAAACCTGGATACACTACTACACTCCAGAAACGAAGAGACAGTCATCACAGTGGATTTTCAAGGGTTAACGGGCTCCGAAGAAGGCAAAAACTGTGCCATCGGCCGGCAAGGTGATGGTCACGGTCTTTTGGGATTCGCAGGGCATCATTTTTATCGACTACTTGGAAAAGGGAAAAACAATAACAAGAGAAACGCCCCCATCTGAAGAAGAAAAAAATCCTCTTGCATCAGGACAATGCGCGTGTGCACACCTGCGCTGTTTCCATGGCCAAAATTGTGAAATTGAGAATGGAATTGTTGCAGCATCCCGCTTATTCACCAGATTTGGCCCCGAGTGACTATATTCTTTTCCCCAATCTGAAGAAATGGCTTGGCGGACGACGGTTCACTTCCAACGAGGACGTCATTGCTCAAACGGATGAGTATTTTGCAGAACTTCCGAAATCCTATTTTTTGGACGGGATAAAATTTTTGGAAAAACGGTTGGAAAAGTGTATAGAGCTAAAAGGAGATTATGTTGAAAAATAAAATTTTTTTTTTTTAAAAACAGTTGTTTTCCATCTTTTTCTAAGGACTTATTGAACGACCCTGGTAGCTTCAATTCTTGCACAAGCTGAACTTTTTTATGGGAACATGCGTAATGTACCAAAAATTGGTACATTATGCCACATCCTGTAAAGGCTCCTTGATTTGTTCCGGCACCAGAAAGGCTCCTTGCTTTTCCTTGTTATCGAAAATTGACAGCCAGACCGGTTATTGTTGGTTCTGATATACACGCTGAGTCATTTGCAAAAAAAAAACCAATGAAAATGAAAAAAAGTTATAAGAAATTCGAATTACAATTCACGTTTATTTTGCGTCACCCTGTAAAATTTAAGAGAGGCTTATCCAGTTGATTTTTAATTTAATGGTAATACGATAAATAACTGCTATAATTGCTATATTTTCTAAATAGCAAAAAAAATACGATTAATGGATGATTTAATCCAACAAAAAAGATGTGCTGAAATACAATTTAAGGGACCACAATTTACATTATTTATTAAAACATTTGGTCTCGCGAATATCCTCTTCAAAATCTGCTAAAAAAATCTATTCTAAAAGAAATCCTTCTTCCATTTACCCGTTAATGTCCAACCTAGAAAGAGATTTACCCACTCGTTCTCTTAATTTCCACACCTCGCCTTTCGCACGTGGATGATAAACCGTGATTAGGAGAGGAGTTGGGGATACTTTTCGTAAATTTGGTAGATGGATTGATGATCCTCTGCAGGCATCCAGCTTGTTGGCAATGTATATCGTAAACTGTAGTGTGGAATCTTATCAAGTAGAAGTTCCCCTTTCAATGGTGAACTTAGGACATAAATGCTCGTAGAATATAAATTTTTATCGATAGCTTTGCAGTCTTGGGGACGTTATTCGTGGCTTTACAGATGACCTAGTTCTCGATTGCCTTCCGTGTTGCTCATTATTATACCAAATTTGTCACATCAACTGACAAAATAACACTTGTGCACCTTTGACTATGCGTAGGCAAACAGACTGGATCTAAGGTGGACGATTTCTTTTCAGACGTCATATGTGTAAGGCCGGTACAATCAACATCCATTCCGAAATTCTGCAAAATTCTGACCAAGACAATTTCTCCAAATTCGAATTGGGCATATCGCACTTACCCACCATTTCCTCTTCGGTAACTAACCGCATTCTTAATCCGGAATTTCTTTTTTTTCAATTGTGGTACATCTAAACCCAATTATTCCTTTTTCCTAACCCTCTTTTTAAGTTTCTAAACTTTAACAACGTCTATGTGCCCCTTTCCCTGCAATTATTGTTCGAACAGTTTTATATAATAGGTAAGGCTGGCAATGCCAATCCAGAGGAAACATGAGTTCGCAAAATGGCGTCGTGTTCGTGACGATACAAAATGGCCTCCTTGCTTTAGTCTTAGATGGCTTATGAACAATTACTAAGCCAGCTTTGGCAATAAATTGCGAACAAATGCCGAAATTATTGTAAGAATTGTGTTGTAAAATATACTTATCTCTTAGATTAAAAAATATCTTAGAGTTTACCACTTAAAAGTGTTTTTTGGAAAACAATTTTTTCTTCTTTCGTAAATACCATATTCGAGTAAGTTTACTTTTTAGATTATTTACTTATCGAGTTAATCGTCTCGAATGGTAAGATGACATCATCCACTTGCATGAAACTTTTCAATTCCTAAAAATAATGATTCATAAAAGTATCAAAATGAAATAAAATGAAAAAAAAAAAAAAAACACACACAATTGAATATATTCGTAAAAGCTATTAACTTTTCTATTTCTATACACGTTGAAATTTTATGTTTAAATTTAATCGTAAACTAAAGCTGGAAAACAAACCTTAACCGAAATAAATTTCACATAACATAAATCAACAACTAAAATCATTTCTATTCTTATATATAGAAAACGAAATCAAATGCAGAACGAATTTGAAAATCGATTCAATTTTATTTTCAAAAATAACAACACAAAAACAAATTCCAATTTTCCTTTTTTGCTATTAAATTAAAATAAACATTTGCAGAAAACTACAAAAAATAAATTGAAAAGATTTTGTTTTTTTGTAAAAAATTAATGCAAAAATGTATTTAATGAGTTTTTGATTTGGGGGGAAAAAAAACTAAATGCTATCGTCGTCCATTAACACATTTAAATTTTATTTGAATAGTAAAACGGTTTCAATCAATAAATTCGGTTATAAATAAATTGGTTTGTAGAAAATTTCGTATAAAAATTCACCCTTAAATGAAAGCTTAATAAATAAATTTGCTTAAAAGAAGCAAAAAATAGGCATTTTTTTCATTATGGATTTCTTTAGGAATTTAACTAGAAATTTTGTTTTGGTAAAAGCTCATTGACATTTTTATCATTTATTTATATTATAGAATTTAAGAGTTGGAAAGAAAACTTTGTATTAAAAGTAAGAAAACTCGTATTAAAAGTAATCAACATTTTCTAGTCAAAAAGTGAACAGATTGACATAAATTTTTTTTTTTTTTTTGTTGTTGTTAAATTTATAATTTAGTTTTAAAAAGGGTTACTAGTAACACATAAACATACATATTATATGTCTTTAAACTGAAATAACAAACAAAAGTGATATAAATAATCTTAGTTTTAATTTATGTTAAATAGTACGAACTTGTATTAATACTCGTAGATATAAAATTTACTTAATTTGCTTCATTAACTTTTATACAAATTTTTAAGAATAATTTTAAAATTGCTAATAAAAAAATGTAAAATAATGGTATCAACATTGTTGCTAGCAACAATATTGCCAGGAATATTCACAAGACACCTATATATGATATAATAGGTTATTCAGTTTTAATTTTGGAAAGTTAAATTAGATAAAAATCATTTTGAGATCAAATTTTTACAAAATTATTATAGCATTATATTAAACATATCGTGCCATTATGCAATGAAATATAAAATAAGTTAAATAGTTGCCACGAGACTTCTTGCAGGACTTTTATGATGTATTTAATTCGACCATTACTTAACTGTTGGCGGTTTATGTAATTTTTGATATATTTTTTTCGCACATTTTGATCTTTAATTCGGCCATTACTTGACGGATAGCTGTTTTCAAATATTCTTAAGTTTGAGTTTTTTTTTTCCTATGTAAATATAATCTTCCATGTAGTCTAACAAAAAAAAATCCAACGGCGTCAAATCGCATGATCTTGCATGAAACCAATTGAGCCGAAATTCAACGTCCTGTGAACTTTTCGCGTAATTATGCAAAAATTTATCCCATTGTATAGGTCTGTGATGTCATTTTATTAAAACTACATATAATCCATATTAAAATTTTCAAGTTCAGGTAAAAATAAATCGGTTGTTATAAGGCCATAGCGCTCAGAATAGACGGTAACGGGTTATCCTTTCTCATTTGCAAAACAGTACAGACCAATGGCACGTTCAGATGCAAACGTATATCAGACAGTCACTTTTGATGGATGCAATGGCTTTTCTTTTGTTCTCAGAGCCGCCTAATATGTAACGGCGTCAAATTTCGCGATCTTGGATACAAATTGTTATCACCAAATCTCGGATCTTGGAAATTTTTTGCGCAATAAATCCAAAATTTGTTGCTTCTTGTTTAAACCACATATTATCCAGATAAAAATCTTCAAGTTGAGGTCAAAAAAGGTTAGTTATCATGTTGCCACAGCGTTTTGACCGTTATGGTTTTTCGTTTTACATTTCCTAAGAAATACGGACACATTCAGCCCATC
The DNA here is from genome assembly GCA_958298945.1 of Atherix ibis. Classification (NCBI taxonomy): domain Eukaryota; kingdom Metazoa; phylum Arthropoda; class Insecta; order Diptera; family Athericidae; genus Atherix; species Atherix ibis. Next base: position 33,083,889 of record OY282610.1, on the reverse strand, counting down.
ATAGTTCACACCATACAGTTACTTTTTGCTAATACAATGGACTTGTATATTTTGAGAGGCCCATATATGGCAAAATTACTTATAAACATATCCACTGAATAAGAGAAATGAGCCTCATTGTTGAAAAAAATTTCGTTCGAAAAATCCGCATCCAAATCCTATTTTTAGCACCAAATAAGAATATCTTCTTTTTAATTTATGGTACATTAAACAATTAAAAACATTTAATGGCATTTCTCAAACTAAATAACTTTTATATTTTCTAATATATATCTTTAAAATCTGTCAAACGACAAAGCTGTACTTTCCGAACTGCCAAATGAATTATAGAAATGTAAATACGTATATTTCCGATTTTGGTGAAATTTTAAATTTGTACTTACTAACACCCGCTACATTTGTACGTATACTCGTATCAAAATACTTGCACTTGTAAAATTTATCGAATTTGTATACTTTTAAAATACTTATGTTTGTATTTGTAAAAAAAAAATTATTTTTTATTTGAATTTCATTAAATTTTTATGCGTAAAAATATGAAACATAAAAAATGCGTATGGAAATAGCAATTTTCGGACATAAATTCAGATTTTTCTTTTCAGGTTTTTTTGTTGTTGATTTTTTCTTCTTCTGGTTATTACTTGTTGATTATTTTTTTTTACATTTCTTTAAAAATAGCACAGTTTTCTGCTTCAATAGTTGTTAGAAAAGGGAAATTTTTCAAAGTCCACAAATGCGCAGCAAAATATGTACGCGTTTTTAGCAAAAATATATTCAAAAATTCCATCATTCATAAAGTATTCAATTTGTTCAAAATGATATTACCGAAAACTTTTAATTTAAATGAAAATTTTCAAAAAGAAAACAATTTTATTTAACAAAAAAAAAAAAATTAAGCAAAGAAATTTAAACTAACAAATTACTGCCCGTTCCAATGTAAGTCCCCCTTTTACACTATCCACGCTCGTACGTTCGTATATTGTTATTTGACTGAATCCTTTTCTGTTTTCTTGAATAAAAAAAAATTTTTTTTTTATTTTCTTTTTATTTACTTTTTTTAGCTATTTTGTGCCTACCTTTACCTTATGACCTCTGACGGCCAAACTACCCCCCTCCCCTCCACCACACATACCCTCCACTTTTTTGTGCACATATATACGCATTTGTCTGATTATGTAATTTTTCGTAATTTTTTTTGTAGTATAAAAATTCAATTCCAATTTTTTTGCCCTCAACCCCATTCCGTAAATATTAACTCTTCCCTCCCCCCCCCCCCCACCCTTAAACTTTGGCTTCAGTTTGTATTTTTTTTTTTTTGGCTATTCGTGAGTTATTTTAACTCTTTTTTATTTTCTTCAAGATCTTTTTTATTCAGCAACGGCTCAAATAAATTAAATTGAAATTATTCAAAAGTTAATTAATTTTCTTCTCTTATTAAATTTATTACAATTTTTGTTTTGTTCTTATTTTTAAAAAAAACCTGGTGTTAATTCCGTAAAATTATTGGTTTCTTTCTTAAAAAATAATCAAATAAACTTTCGAAATTATCGATATTTTCTAATAAAGTAAAAAGATTCTTTGCTATTTTTATGTGTAAACATTTTTATTTTAATTTTCTACTGAACACATTTGAAAATAGTACAAATTATTTAGTAATTTTTGTAATTTTAGAATTTTGCTTTTCATTTTCTTTTAAATTTGGTAATTAAAATAATTTTCTTTATAATAATTTTGAATGATTTGTTTTTTTTTTCTCAATTTAATTTTTTCACATCAATGCCATCCCTTTTAGAATAGTTTGCTTGGGGAGCTATACGTTGACGGAGACGTTGTTTTCACTCTTTTTAGCTTTTCGATTGCACTCCTTTCAAGTAGTTTGTAATTTTGGGGAATGAAAACAATATCAATCGGACTTTGATCATTCCAATCGGACTTTGATTATTCCGGGGAGTGGGGTGGTTTATTGAAAGGGTTAAGACTTTATTATTTTTATTATTTTTTTATGGTCGTCTTTAGGTTTACTACGAAGCTACGCTCCCACACAGCACAACCTGAGAGACATCCATCGACAATACCCCAGGTTCGGCTCAGATGCAAAAAGATTAAAACAAACCAATACCCACTTAAAGGGGAGATGAAAATAAATGTTTTTTTAGTAATGCCTTTGACTTACCAAGGTCGAAGTCATGCGGTTCATTGGTTCGTACAGACCACAGTTATAAGAGGCCAGCCTAATCTCAAGTACAACCATCCTTCTCAGGTTGTGCTTAATACGTCTAAACGAAACCATATTCATGAGTCAGTATTGACTGTCAGTATTTTCAGTTAAAAGTTGGTGAATAAAACATAAATCGGCAACTTTACGTCTTTTGTTAAGTGACGGGGGCATTTTCAACAAAGTTAGGCAATTCTCTTAAAGCGAACCTGACAAAATTGCACTGTACCGATTTGATACGCTTAATATGTGTAGCATAATAAGGCGACCAAACCGCAGATGCTTATTCTAGAATAGATCGCACAAGAAAATAATACAACAGGGCCAATATGTGCAAACTGGTAAATTCCCGCTACCAACGCTTTACAAATCCCCAACAGCATACTATTCTTAGTAACAATATAGTCGGAATGGGGGGTAAATTCGTTTTTTTTTGTCAAGTCTAACTACCAAGTCAGTACTAGCAGACTGCACTAGTTTTTATTATATGTTCTGCGAAATAATAATTATAAATAAATACGAGGAGTGAGACTTCCTAGAGAATGTGAATACTTCGCACTTTTCCAGGTTCAGTAATAGACGCCATTAGAAAGACATTAATTATAGAAAATATTCAAATCTTCCTCAATGTGACTAATAGCATTTATTGTATGTCTGTAATGCTTGAAAAAAATGTCATATCATCAGCGTAAAGTAGAATTTTGGTGTGCTTACAATATCATCTAAAGCAATAATAAACAACAGCGGGCCAAAAAGACTACCTTGCGGAACACCTGAAAGTGCTTCAATTCAAATGGAATTTTTGAAGTCCAATCTTTTTAAGCTTAAACAAAATCAGATAACGAGGAAGTCTATTTTTTAAGCTTAAACAAAATCAGATAATGAGGAAGTCTATTTTTGACCAAAAACAGCATCGCATTAACATTGCTAAGGAGCTATTGGACTCTGTCCGCGACCACCCAAATTTGCTCTAGAGGGTCATAACTGGTGACGAACCATGGGTTTATGGTTATGACGTGGAAACCAAAGCTCAATCATCCCAATGGAAGATGCCGCACGAGCTAAGGTTTTGCTTACAGTTTTCTTCGATTGCAGGGGCATGCTGCATCATAAGTTCTTGCCACAGGGTAGAACGGTCAATAAGGAATATTATCTGCAAGTTATGTGCAAGTTGTGCGAAGCAATCCGCCAGAAACGCCTGGATTTGTGAAAGAACAAAAATTGGCTTTTGCTTCATGATAACGCCCAAAAACAACACATTAATAATGCCACAGCCACAGTATTCCCCAGATCTGGCGTCCAGTGACTTTTTCTTATTCCCGAAACAGTTTCTTTGATCAATTTTTTGGAATGGGCAAAAGCGAAGACGAGCCAAAACACGTATTAGTAAAGCAGCTGTCAAAAATTAACTGAACATTCAAAATGGCCGAACTTGTCGACATAATTGAGAGATATGAGTACCAATATAATGCCACAAAAAAATCGAAAATCAAAAATACGTTACCCGCGATACTTTTTGAACAGACCTCGTAATTAAGGAATTTTTCCATGTGGTTGGGGAATTGGCCACTTTGGAAGGACATGTGTAAAATAATTTCCAAAGGGATGAGCAATGCCTCGGCGCAGAATTCTCATCTGAACTTAAAAAAAATAGTGTATTTCAGTGCTAGCTAAAAAATAATAAAACTTGCCTCATTTTCAATATTCATGAATAATTCTAATCAGTAATTAAATTAATAATATTTAAATTGTATTAGTAAATTTTTCATTCATTTGATATAAAGTAATTTTTTCCCAGAATTTCGGTTGATTTTTCTTATTTTTTCGGTATAAATAAATTTGTCTTTTTCTGTAGTATCATCCCTACCTGATGTTAAATTCGATCTTTCAAATATTCTTATTCTTTTTCTTTAATTCCTTTGAATAATTTTTGTACTCATGCCAGGATTGTTTTTATATAACCGATTTGCATGTGTCTTATTTCTATAAATATAATAAAAATAATAAAATTATTTCGAAGATGAGGATTTGATTGGAGTGTCTTTTTACAGTTTCATATCATAATTATAATTTTCGTTGGAGGCATAATGAGCAATTTTTTTTTTCTAATAAAATAAACCATAATTCGTAGTTAATTTTTAAAATAACACTGAAATTTTTAAGCGGTTTTGGATACCACGACTAAAACAAGAACCGTGTCGACTTTTTTGAGTATTTATTAAAAACTTAACTAGAACTTACTAGCAAGCTGATAATAGAAGTCCTGTTTCTCATTTAGATTACCTGTACAATTAATTTTATACAATTTGTAATTTTTTCATTGTATTTTCAGTATTAAAAAAATTTACCGGATGTAAATTGTGCCGTTCAATAAGGCCTTAGAAAGAGATGGAAAAAAACTGTTTTTAAAAAAAATCTCCTTTTAGCTCTTTACACTTTCCCAACCGTTTTTCCAAAATTTTTATCCCGTCCAAAAAATAGGATTTCGGAAGTTCCGCAAAATACTCATCCGTTTGAGCAATGACGTCCTCGTTGGAAGTGAACCGTCGTCCGCCAAGCCATTTCTTCAGATTGGGGAAAAGAAAATAGTCACTCGGGCCAAATCTGGTGAATAAGCGGGATGCTGCAACAATTCCATTCTCAATTCCACAATTTTGGCCATGGAAACAGCGCAGGTGTGCACACGCGCATTGTCCTGATGCAAGAGGATTGCGATGAAAGAGTGCCAACATAGCCTCAGAGTCCACTACACGATTGCGCTTATTCTCCTCTGAGAGTAAATCTTGCCGAAATTTTTTTCACAGACAATTTTTCATGCAAAATTGAAGCGACTGTACCTTGTGATATACCCGTGGCCTCAACTTATTCGCGCATTTTAATTCGCCGATCGTTCAATATCAGATCGTGGATTTTGTCGGTGATTTCAGGAGTAGACACCTCAACTGGGCGTCCTGAACGATGTTCACCTTTTGTGGATGAACGGCCACGTTTAAATTCATTCACCCAATTGTAAACCGTCGCAAACACAGGTGCAGCTGTGCCATGAACTGCATCCAAGTCGGCTTTGATTTCTTTCGGGCTTAAGCCTTTCAAATGGAGATGTTTGACGACAGCCCTAAACTCGCTTTTTTCCATTGTTATGCACAAATAAATGACGTTAACTTTAATCGACGATAGAAATTGACCTACGTTATAGATCGACCTACGATAGAAATTGACCTACGCTATGGATCGAGCTGAAATTTTGACAGCTTTCCTGTCGATAATGCAATTTGACCAAAAAAATCTTTACCGACACTACGAGCGCAATATCTTGGGTTTTCTAAGGACTTATTGAACGACCCTCGTATTTGGCATCTAATAATTTCAAACAAACTTGCACCAACCTTTAATATAAACATTTTATCACCAAAACCATTTACCATCAAAACTTCCATCACCCAAATAATACAGAAATAAATTTTTAACATTATTTTAACTTTTTTTAAAAAAAAAAAAGTAATTGCTTGCTAATTAAGGATTTATTCTTAGTTTTGAATGCTAGATAAATTTTGTGTTTTTAATATATAAATTATTTTTAATTAAAATTTTAGCTAAAATAACTACATTTTCAATTTATATAAATTTTGTTCTTAAAAATCAAAAAATATTTAACAACTGATTTTTTATATTTTGATTCAAGTCATTTTTATATTTTAATGATGGCAGGTAGTTTATAGTAAATTCTATAATTAATTTACTATAAACACCTGCCGTCATTAAAATATAAAAATGACTTGAATTTTTGACTGAAAAGTCAAACTCCGAAACTCAATTGTATCACTAAAAATACTATGGTCAGTTTGATATAAATAAAAAAATAAAAAATAAAATTGCCCATTAAAAATTCTAAAAATAAATTTTAAACAAATATTTATTATTTCGAAAATGAAAAATCTCCAAAAATAAAATACGAAAAAAAAAAAAATTCCAAAAGTAATAGTCGTAAATTTGGTGTAACAATAAATTTTCATTTTTTTTTTTTTAAATAAATAATAAAAGTCAGCGATTATTATTTAAATTGTGCTCTTTCGAATGCACAATAATTATTTTGGTTTTTATTTTTGAAATTTATATTTTTAAATAGAATAAAAAATATTGCGAATCAACGAAGTGTAGCCTCCAATTTTATTTAGTGGAGAGAAGACAAAAAAACGTATAATTGCGTCTATCCGGTAGATATTTACCATAAAAATAAAAAAAAAACCAAAAAAAGGAACAAGTTAGTTAGAGGTGAGAAATCTTACTTGTAATGGTAATTTATCGGAAGTGTTTTTGTTTAAAGTTCAACATTGTTAATACGAAATTACGTAATAACCGCAATGACATTGTGATATTATTAAGAAAATTTTTTGGGCGCATTACATGAGGTCAGTTGATTCTATAAAACATATTTCTTTTCATACTTAAACGGAACAGAATATTATATAATCCTTGATTCGACATTTTTAAAGACCACTTCTTCTTTTTATTCAAAGTTTTACTTAAAATCTTCTGTGTTCAATTATGGCTAAAAAAAAAACTTTCATTAAAATATTTTAAAATCCAAAAAAATCATACAAATATTTATGGATTTTTAAAATATCCTTTTTTTTTTATAACTAATATAAATTGTACTCTGAGATTTTTTTTTTTTAATTTATTTAGATATTTACAACTACAACATAGTAATAAGCAAATTTTTGCAATAGTATTAATTAACTTGATAGGTTGTGGGGAGTAAACATCCAATGAAGTTCCTCCTGCTAGCGTGTGTTTCTGTTAGGCCTCAGTATTTAAGTAAATCACGCGACCAGTGACGCTTAAGTCTTCGATGGGTATTTCTAGGGAAGGAAATGGAGGATAGTTCTTGAACAAGAGAATTATTATGATTGAGGACACGGAAACGGAACTTTTTATAACGAGATACAGCCACGTCAAAAACAAATGGAACTTTAAGGTCACGATGAATAACAGTATTGCGAATATAAAAGGGGGCATCGACAATTGCATGGAGTATTTTTGATTGAAGGGATTGGATTCGACGGGAATTAGAAGGCTTAGTAGATCCCCAGAGTTCTAGTCCGTATGTCCATATGGGTTTCAGTAAGGTATTGTATAACAGAACTTTGCTGTCTATAGTAAGTTTGGAACGTTTGTCTAGAAGTCGAAGTAGTTTTATGTATCGTCTTTTAAGTTCTTGTCTTTTAAGTCTTGTATGTGGGTTCTATGTCAAGCGTTTGTCTAAGTACAGTCCTAGATACCGAGCTTCGGCGTGTTGAGGTATGGCACTGCCATTAAGGTATATGGGAGGGCATGTCTCACAACGGAGAATAAAAGTTACCTGGATAGATTTACGTTCATTGACTTTTATTCTCCACCTAGAAAACCAGTTCTGGAGGGTTTGGATTTGGATTTGGAGAGTTTCGGAAGCATGTTGGGGAATTTCGCTAGATGCAAGGCAGGCCGTATCATCGGCGTATGTAGCAAAGAAGGTATTAGGGCAGGTTGGGATATCGGATGTGTAAATGTTGTAGAGGATGGGTCCAAGTATGCTCCCCTGAGGAATCCCAGCCAATATCGGAGAGATATTGGAAAGTTCGTTGGATTCATTTACTTGGAAGTGTCGGTTGGAAAGGAATGATCTTAGGATTAGAAAATAGGTGGAAGGAAGGAACCTCTTGAGTTTCCAAAGTAGACCCGGATGCCAAACTCTATCAAAAGCTTGACTTATATCAAGACACACACCGGGACAGTACTCTTTTCTTTCTAAAGAGGATGCAATGAAATCGACAACACGATGACACTGCTGGGTAGTGGAGTGTTCGACGCGGAAACCAAATTGGTGATTAGGAATTAAATTTGAAGATTCGAGTAGAGGATATAAGCGGCGAAGGAGGATTTTTTCAAAGATTTTTGAGAGAAGTGGAAGGAGACTTATTGGCCTGTAGGAAGTGGGCCGGTTTATTGGTTTATTGGGCTTAGGGATCATTTTAATGATTGCAAATTTCCATAGGATTGAGAAATGTGTTGTTCTAAGGATGGAGTTATATATTGTGCCAAGGAAAACTATTGCTCTTTTAGGGAGTTGTTGGAGTATATTGGAGGTAATCAGATCATAGCCAGGAGCTTTATTTTTGGGAAGGAGCTTGATTAAATTGGCAACTTCGGAAGGAGTGATTGCTTTAGGGGGAAGAGTCATGGGTAAAGGAATGGATAGTTCCGTCTCGATTGTAGTGCAATGAGTCCTGTCTAATATGTCCTCATGTGGAGTAAATGTTTGTGCAAGGTGTTCAGCAAAAGCGTCTGCTTTATGTTTGTCCGTTTTGGCCCAGGTTCCGTCAGTTTTTCGTAAAGGGTGCTTTGTTGTTCTATAAGATAGTATTTGTCTTGTAGCAGTCCACAAAGTTCTGTTTTTCGTTAGGGTTGAAGTATAGTTTCTAAAACGTTCTGTATTGTATTTAGTGATTTCGTCATGTAGTTCTTTTTGCAGTTTGTTCAGAGTGGTTTTGTCGCTGGGCATTCTTGTGTGTTGCCAATGAGATCTTGCTTTTCGTTTTTCGGCAATAAGACGCCTAATTGTTAATGGTTGAATTGTCAGGTTTTGTGTAGGTTTCGAGTTTTTACTATTTTGCGAAAAGTCTGTAGCGTTTTGTAGTAAACATGTAAACTTGTGTACCGTGTCATCTAGTTCTTGTACTGTTTTTAAGCTTTGTCGTAAATCTAAATGCTCGTCAATATATTGTTTGAATAATTCCCAGTCAATTGGTCCATTAATAAGTCTCGGCGCATTGACTTTTGGAGTGGATTGGGAATCGAGAACTAGTAAAACAGGGCTATGATCGGAATTAAGATCTAGAAGTGAATCAACATTAATATTGGAGGAATTCATGGGACTAGTTATAAAGTAATCTAGAATGTCCGGACGCTTAGATCGGGAAGTTGGCCAGTATGTGGGAGTCGGATTGGAGACTCGACAGCCCCATTGTGGGTGCTTGGCGTTAAAGTCACCACCAGCAATGAAAGAATTCCCAAGAGCTTGGAAAAATGCCCTAAATTCAAGGAAGTTTATAGGTTTATTAGGAGGGCAATAGGTTGCGGCAATAGTTAAGGGGACAGGGGAGCAGTCAATTGATACTGCGGTGGATTGAAGAAAATCTTCTGCAATATAGGAATGAAAAGAAAAGGATAAAGAATTTCTAATGAGGATAGCAGTGCCACCGTGAGCAGTATTGTCAGGATGTTCGGTCCTGAACGTTGTGTTGTCGCGTATGTAGAAGTTGGACCTGGACGTAAAGTGTGTACTCTGAGAATTCAGTTGTTCATTATGCTTTACGAATCAGTATCATTACTTTAATTATGGGAATAACTTTGAATATTTTCTCGCTCAACAGTGCACATTATTTTCAATATCTCGATTATGTTGGTTAGAAAATTTTATCAAAATCATAAAATACCATATTAAATTTCATCTTTTTAAATAAATATATAATATGGCATCTATAACGGATTGTTGGGTGAAATTATTATGAAATATTTGTCGAAATAAATAACAATTTCCTTATCTAAATAAAGTGTCTAAATCTATCAACTTTAGAAATATGTGAGAATGTTTATTCAAAGTATGAAAAAATATGATACTTGATAGATTAAAAGATGGAACGGACTGGTAATAATTTTTATCGTTAAGACATTTTCACGCTAAAAATACATTTTATTTATAAAGTTATCTTATATGGAATTTGAGATGGCATCTAGACATATCAGCAATTCCGAAGGCTCTGCGATTATATTCTTTAATAATATAAATAAATTTTTCCAAATCAATCAATTAATTGCCTTCTTATGAATTATTTTGAAAAAGCAAACAAAATTTTTTTATAAAAACTTTCATTTAAAAACGCTTTTTAATTTTGTGTAAAACTAAATGTACGAGTACACTGCAGGCCAAAAGTATGCGATAATTTCGGTTACTAAGATTTGAATGAAATTTTTATTTAATTATTTTAATTAGATCTTGCCATTATGTATTAATTATACAATATATAGAATCAAATTGTTGACGCATAACTTCTTGAAGTACTCGATCATTTTGAGATAATTTTTGATGACTTTTAAGCACGCACATTTCGGGCTGTAATTTGGATCTAAAGTTTCAAGAATTTTTTAGCATTAATACGTAAAGGGTAAATAAAGAAATATGATCCAAATAATGCCTTCAGACCCAAATTGGCAGTCATTTTTCCTGAATGCAATGGCTTATCCTGAGTCACTTGCGGATTTTCAGAGCCCCATATATAGTAATTTCACTTATTGGCGTCATAATGACGACCATAATCTCCTCTTAAAGGGCGAAACATGGCTACGATAATAACCATCACTTTTCCAGCAAGTTTTTACACTTTGGTGGTTAAACGTTCCATAATGTAAAATGATCTAAGAAGACGGCTGTCAAATGAAAAAGGGCTGTACTTTCCGAGCTATAAAATGGACAATCCGTTAATATATTTTTTTTGAAAAATGCTGAAAATGTTTTTTTGTCGAAAAAGGCCACCTTTACGTTTGATAACAGCTTATACAACTCTTGGGCAGTTTCATACTGTTCCAGCATTGCAAAGGGACCTTCTCTTAGTCTTCCTTCGATAATGGATAGTGTATTCACACATTCTTCTGGCTATATCATTCAATAAAACGATCCGTCCAAAAACAACCCCAAACCATAATCCAACCAGCTTCCAGCAGCATTTGTGTTTTTTCGTTTTGGCCAAATCTGCGACATCTATAAATTGTTCTTTTTGAACTAAACATCTGGTAATTTAGGCCATTCGTCTAAAGTAATTTTTTAAAAACCTCACCAATCCATCTTTAATAAAATAATTCCCAATCTGATTGGTGGTTTTTTTTTGCCCATTCATCTAACACGCTTTAATAGATCAGCAACACCCCTAATCGGATTTTTTCTTCCATTGTTATAGACACTGATTTGGCATAGCCTATATTTTCATTTGAGGTACTGTAAGTCTCCTGTTCCTTTTACTACTTGTGCATATTAATCGATCTTTGCTCAAACTAGTAGTTTTAGATCTACCACAATGTCCTAACCTCCGATGACATCCGATCTGATGATAATATTCTATGGTTCTATGCCAGATCTTGAAAACTTCCATTTTAGATACTTAAAAGAAATGTTCAAATTAATCATTTCCTATCAATACAGGAGTAAATACGAGGGTCGTTCAATAAGTCCTTTTAAAAAGATGGAAAAAAAGTGTTTTTTTAAAAAAAAAATTAATTTTTCAACATAATCTCCTTTTAGCTCTATACACATTTCCAACCGTTTTTCCAAAATTTTTATCCCGTCCGTATTAAATTTTAATAGGATTTCGGAAGTTCTGCAAAATACTCATCCTTTTGAGCAATGACGTCCTCGTTGGAAGTGAACCGTCGTCCGCCAAGCCATTTCTTCAGATTGGGGAAAAGAAAATAGTCACTCGGGGCCAAATCTGGGGAATAAGCGGGATGCTGCAGAAATTCAATTCTCAATTCCACAATTTTGGCCACGGAAACACCGCAGGTGTGCACACGCGCATTGTCCTGATGCAAGAGGATTTTTTTCTTCTTCAGATGGGGGCGTTTTTCTTTGATTTCCTCGCTCAACCGTTGCAATAACGACGCGTAATACGCTCCTGTTATTGTTTTTCCTTTTTCCAAGTAGTCGATAAAAATAATGCCCTGCGAATCCCAAAAGACCGTGGCTATCACCAGTTTTTGCCTTCTTCGGAGCCCGTTCACCCTTGAAAATCCACTGTGATGACTGTCTCTTCGTTTCTGGAGTGTAGTAGTATATCCAGGTTTCGTCCACAGTGACATATTACGACGAAGGAATTCGGCAGGATTGCGATGAAAGAGTGCCAAGATAGCCTCAGAGTCCACTACACGATTGCGCTTATTCTCCTCTGAGAGCAAACGCGGCACCCATCTTGCCGAAATTTTTTTCACAGACAATTTTTCATGCAAAATTGAAGCGACTGTACCTTGTGATATGCCCGTGGCCTCAACTAATTTTAATTTATTTTAATTCGCCGATCGTTCAAAATCAGATTGTGGATTTTGTCGATGATTTCAGTAGTAGACACCTCAACTGGGCGTCCTGAACGATGTTCATCTTTTGTGGATGAACGGCCACGTTTAAATTCATTCACCCAATTGTAAACCATCGCAAACACAGGTGCAGATGTGTCATCAGCTGCATCCAACTCGGCTTTGATTTCTTTCGGGCTTAAGCCTTTCAAATGGAGATGTTTGATGACAGCCCTAAACTCGCTTTTTTCCATTGTTATGCACAAATAAATGTCGTTAACTTTAATCGACGATAGAAATTGACCTACGCTTTGGATCGAGCTGAAATTTTGACAGCTTTCCTGTCGATAATGCTACTTACAATTTCTCGGATTTTCTAAGGACTTATTGAATGACCCTCGTAAGTAAAATACTGGTACTTAAGAAAAGGAAGCAGAAATTTTTGTAATTGAACTTGGCCAGGTAAAAAAATAGTACAAAAAAACGGACATGACTTGAAATAATCACTTTTCAGAAAATCATATAATTATTCTAACAGAAAAAATTTTGTCATTAAAAGCTGTTCAGATACTTTTGGCCTGCAGCGTATTTTTAGAAGTTGATTAAATTAGTAAATCATAATAAATTAGCTAACAAATTCAACTATTATTCCATTTATTTTTAAGTTTCTGATCATCTTAACAATAATCTATGCAGAAAATGAAAAAAAAATCCATTTGAAATAGGAGAAAATGATCGTCGAAAAAAAATCATATGATGTAATCGCAATGTTATTGAAAATATATGACATAACGTAACCCACAATAAATTGTGACTAAAAACATAAAAAGCGGCAACTGAACACACAATGACATAATCACTAACCAGCGATTTTGCCGACAATGATTATTGTTCGAACACAAACCGGAGACACATACTATCGGCCTGGAGATTTGCACATCAACATTTATGGACGCGCAGCAGAATCGCTCGAACAATAAAATAAGATGACTGATTACAAATAATATTGAAAAATAAAAACATTTAAACAATATATAATATCTGGCTACCTACGATTAATAATTTCAGGTCAAGATTGTTATCTTTTCTATTTATTGAAAAAGATTTTTTTAATGTATTCTTAATTATTGTACAATCTAAGAATAATGATTAGTGGTGGTGAGTCGTTATTCGAACAAGAAATTCCGACTGCATCCGAAAAAAAATATCAGAGACATTAACCCAGAATAGAAAATTGTGGTTTTGAAATTTGATACATTGCAAAATTGGTTGTTGCTTAAAAAAACCAAATCCCATAATTTTCGAATATGAATGCGGTCATTGTTTTTTTTCTTCAAAAACAATGGCTACTCTTATAAGCAAGGAATTAAATTGTTTATTTGTATTTAGATTTCTATAGATATGAAAGGATTCGTTATAAGAATCTTATGCGTCTGAGACAAAATTTCCTAATAAATTGGGCACGTAACCAAGCAATAAAATTAAATCAAATATTTTCAAATTGTTTTCGTTTTATTCAATTTTGACCGTATTATTGGTCAAGAAGTCACGTTTTCAATTTGTTTTTTACTAAATATTATGTCTAGAATAAATTCAAAAATTATATTTTACACAAAAATTGTTTTGGTTCATTTTCAGTTAGTAAATTTATTTACCAACAAATAAATGGAGAATTACCATATACACATATGACTAAAATTTTTATTTTTATTTTTTTTTTATTTTAAATGGTATCTACAACTACTTATGCTAGTAACAAGCAGATTTTTTAAGGGAATATACATGGACATGAAGACATGTGGAGTAAAACACCCATCGATGTTACCTCTAGAACAGGGTAATTTTATTTTATAATTTTAGAGAATCTCTCGGGCATCGCCGTTTTAAACGTCGATGGGTGTATACTAGAAGGGTGGGAGTGAAAAGTTCCCTTCCTAAAGGATTAGGGTGGAAGGATAAATGCGAATGGAATTTTTTATATCGGGAGATGCATAGTTCACGAACAAATGGAACATTTAGGTCACGGTGGATAACAGTGTTTCGCACATAAAAGGGGACATTGACAATTTTACGAAGGATTCGGGATTGTAGGGATTGGATTGGAAGGGAGTTGGAATGCTTAGTCGAACCCCAAAGTTCTAGACCATATGTCCATATTGGTTTCAGAACCGTATTGTATAGTAATAGTTTAATTGTTGTTGTAAGTTTTGATTTACTGTCTAGTAGACGTAATAATTGTTTGTATCGTCCGTTAAGTTCACGTCTTTTAGTTTTCGTATGAAGGTTCCAGGTTAACCGTTTGTCGAATATAAGTCCAAGGTAACGTATGCTATTTTTTTGTGGAATAATACTGCCGTTTAGGGTTATATTGGTTACATGAGCAGATTTTTGCTCATTTACCTTCACTCTCCACCTTTTGAACCAAGTTTCTAAGGAGTGGATATGGTTCTGTAGGATACTAATGGCTGTGGAAGGATCTTTGTGATGTGTCAGGATGGCTGTATCGTCAGCATATGTTGCAAGGAATGTCATGGGTATAAATGTTATATAGGATAGGACCTAGGATACTTCCTTGAGGGACACCGGCGGAAATTGGATAAATGTCAGAATACTCCATATTTTCAGCTACCTGAAAATATCGGTCTGAGAGATAAGATTTAAGGATGTGGAAATAACTCGAGGGTAGGACTCACTGCAACTTCCAAAGCAATCCATGGTGCCATACACGGTCAAAAGCATGCGAAATGTCAAGAAACACGCCTGGGCAGTATTCCTTTCGCTGTAGCGAACACGCTATGTAGCCGACTACGCGATGACACTGCTGGATAGTGGAATGCTCAGGTCGAAATTCAAACTGATGCTGAGGAATGACACCTTCGGTTTCAAAAATGGGATAAAGGCGTTTTAGGATTAATTTTTCTACGATTTTTGATAACATGGGAAGGAGGCTTATAGGTCTATATGAGGTAGGAAGATTTTTGGGCTTATTGGGTTTTGGGATCATCATAATTATGGAAAACTTCCACAGGGAAGGAAAAAATTTAAGAATTTTTTAATAACAAAAATTTTCTAATATTCTTTTGCAGAAATCAAAGCGAAAATTAATGTTAATTTTTTTTTAATTTTAATTAATTTGAATAGTTTTATTAGTTTAAAAATTCAAAATAATTTTTATTCATTTCACGATTCGGAAAGTAAAACCCTTTCTATTTATATATGTAAACAGAATATATAATAAATGATAAAGTTTGTTATTTTATAATAAACATTGCCTTAGATATTTTGCGAATCGTTTAATGATCGAAAATTAGGTGCTGGAATAACAGGCATTTGATGTTGATTTATAAAACAAAATTTTTTTTTTAGCGATGAGACTCAATATCTTGTCGCTTGGTGAATATACCAATAAATAAAATTGCCGTTAATGGGGCTCTGAAAAATCACAAATGACGGTAGAAAAGCCATTGTATTTGCGAAAAGTGTCTGTCAGGTATTCATTTTGGTCTGAAGGTGTTAGTGGCCCGAATTTCTCTTAAAATGAAGAAGAAGATATCGTTACCATTAGTTCTGAGCTCTATGGACATATTTAACAAAACAACACCACAGGCCACAAGACAATAAGAAAAATTGTTGCTTCATTGTGCGAAAAGTTCCCAGGAAGCGTTATTTCTAGATTTGGTGATGTTAATTGGCTTCCAAGATTGTACAATTTAATACCGTTATATATCAATGGCTACGTAAAATATTGTGTTAATGCATATAATCCTTAAACTATAAAGCATTTGAAAACTAACTTCCGACAGTCCAAATTACAGTTCGTAATGTGCGAAAAAAACATAAGAAAAATTACTTTAAAAATATCGAGTCTTATAAGACGTCTAGAATTAGCCTATAGAAAAATACTATTTTTTTATAATAATGGCCTCGCTGTTGCATCCTATAATCGTAAAAGCCTGGACACAATGCCACTTCCCGGACAGCTGGAAAGAAGGAGTAATTATCACCATCCCGAAGAAAGGTGACCTTGGCGATTGCAAAAATTGGAGGGGAATCACGCTGCTGAACACCATCCAGAAACTAATCGCATCAATCATCCTGACTCCCATCACTCCAACAGTGGAAAGTGCCCTCCGCAACGAGCAGTCTGGCTTTAGACCAAACCGCTCCTGTATTGATCACATCAACAGCCTAAGAATGATCATTGAACAGTCGAACGAATGGAACAGCCCGCTCTATCTTCTCTTCGTTGACTTCGAAAGAGCCTTCGACATGATTTCTCGCGACGCAATCTGGAGTGCTCTGGCTGAACTAGGCATCCCGCAGGCCATAATCGATCTAATCCGAGAACTATACCGCGAGGCCCCGTGTAGAGTGCGTCTCAAAGGACGAAACAGCGATACATTCAACATCTCGAGAGCAGTCAGGCAGGGTTGCATAATCTCGCCTATCCTCTTCATAATCGCCCTAGACCTAGTTCTTCAACGCACTAACAGCACAGCCAGCAACGGTATACAGTGGACACTGCGTGAGAAGCTCCACGACCTGGACTACGCCGACGACATATGCCTCATGTCCCACACCTTCAACGGCATTCAGGAGAAACTGAATGCACTGGCCTCCAACGCAGAAAAAGTTGGGATGAGAATCAACATCAAAAAGACCAAATTGATGCGTGTCGGCGCCACCTGCGAGAGACCCTTGATGCTACACGGTACCCAAGTTGAAGATGTCGAAAAGTTCTGTTATTTTGGCAGCATGCTCAGCAAGGATGGTGGAACTGAAATAGACATCCAAACGCGCATCAACAAGGCGCGACAAGCGTACACCTCACTTGGGAACGTGTGGCGTTCCAATCATCTCTCCATAGCACTCAAACTTCGAATATTCAACTCAAACGTCAAGCCAGTCCTGCTGTACGGCTGCGAAACATGGAAAGTAACAGACAGCACGACTCGTAAGCCTCAGGCATTTGTGAACAGATGCTTGAGGCGTATAAGCAAGATCTTCTGGCCAAACTGGATAACGAACGATGAGCTGTTACTTCTCACGAAGCAAATACCCCTGCTAGATAACATCAAACGCAGGAAATGGAGTTGGATTGGCCACACCTTGCGAAAACCACCTACGGACATAGCAAGGATGGCACTAGATTGGAACCCACAGGGCAATCGCAGCAGAGGACGTCCAAGGACCACTTGGAGAAGATCAGTCAGATGGAGAGAGTTCACAGAGGCTCTAGTGCCGCTATATGCTCCATAGGAGTGACTGTGTTCTCATGTCTATGTATGTGTAACATAGAAATGAAAACCTGTCAAATAAAAAAAAAAAAAAAGTAAATTCTTTTTTTATAAATATGTATTTTTTTTTTTACTCTTGAATTATGAACACATATAGAAATCTATCCGTAATAAATAATTTAATTTAATCATTAAATGAAACTGTAATGCCCTCTATGGTAAAATTGTGATATTGAAATAAAATTTTCGAATATATTAACTATCGTATCATATATTCGTAGTATTGTTAAATCAGACGTTAAGCTTTTCAGACGATAAGCTTTTCAGACAGTAAATGTTCAAAATCTGTTCCATTTTCCAAAAAAAAAAAAAGAATTTTCGTTTTTTTTTTTTACTGAACTAAATTATTTGCCACTTTTTTACTATTTTATTATTTCGAAAACAAGATAAAATGGAAAATATTGGATTGTTGCCAGTATTGAAGAAAAATATATGTATATATGCTTGGTAAAAGGCCAGTTCGATCAAGGACACCACATTTCAGTGTCAGAACTTTCTTTCTAAAATAGGATTTTATTTTTGATAGAATGAACTGTATTTTAAATTTTCATTTAGCAGAATGATTTTTCGAAATTAAAAATTGACAATTTCTAGTAATTTTTTATAAAGTTTAAGTATGCTTTCATGAAATTTCATAATTTTAACAATTTTCAAAAGTATATTTTGAAAGAAAAATCCACAATCAAAATGCAAATATTTTTTAACACATCAATTTATAAATTATAAATTTTCGCCATTTTTTTTAATCGAATTTCGAATTATTATAACTAATTATATAATATTTTTCTTATCTACTTTTCAGACCGATCCAAATATATCATTTTTGAGAGCAGCAAAAAGTGGTGATTTAGAAAAAGTTATACATTTTTTAGAATCTGGACAAGTTAAAGATATAAACTCTTGCAATTTCGTAAGTTGTTGTTTCTTTTTTAAAAAAAAATACTTTTGTATACTTTTTAAATAAATTTGTTTATGCAAAAAAAAAAAATTAAATACAATAAAAAAAATATATTCTAAAATATTTGGAAAATTTATTGAAACATTAAAACTAAAATTCTTTCTTATAAATAATATAAAAAATTAAGAGTTGATAAGATTTTTTGTTTTGAAATTGGACAGAAAATAAGTCTTATTTTGATGATTATGTAATATTTTTTCTCGTAAATTAACTATTTTATCTTTAGAATGGATTGAATGCCCTACATTTAGCAGCCAAAGATGGTTATGTCGATATTGTTAGTGAACTACTTAAGCGAGGTGCAAATGTTGATAATGCAACTAAAAAGGGCAATACCGCATTGCACATTGCCTCTTTGGCTGGACAAAAGGAGGTTATTAAGCTCTTAATACAGTATAACGCCAATGTTAATGTACAATCACTGATTGGATTTACGCCACTGTATATGGCCGCACAAGAAAATCACGATGCTTGCGTTCGATATTTATTAGCCAAAGGTGCTAATCCAATACTATCCACAGAGGTAAATTAATGCAAATACACATACACACCGATCGATCACATTGGGCTTCTCAAAGAAGAAGAAAATAAATTAGCAGAAAAAAAAGCTTACATAACAAAAATCGCATAATTATCGTATGAAAATTATATTGAATGATGACGTTAATTATGCAATCTAGAATAAACATACTTAAAACTATATTAAAATATATCACTTGGTTTTTGTGTTGTTTTTTTTTTCTTTTTCTTTTCTAATTTTTACTCTGAAAATATTCATGATTCACAATTAATATTTGAGCGTTAATTAGTGATCATATTTGAAGGTGTCAATAATTTTCATTACTAATGTAAATATTTATTATTTAAATATGTTAAGTGTAGAGTTGAGTGAATTTTTTAATGGAAGAAAAAGTAAACAGAAAAAAGAGAAAACAAAACAAACATTTTTTTTTTGTATGTTTTACAGGATGGTTTTAGCCCAATGGAGGTAGCTATGCAACAAGGACATGAAAAGGTCGTTGCAGTTTTATTGGAAAGTGATTCACGTGGAAAAGTTCGACTTCCAGCATTGCATATTGCCGCTAAAAAAGACGATGTCAAAGCAGCAACACTTTTACTTGAAAATGAACATAATCCCGACATTGTATCGAAAAGTGGCTTCACACCATTGCACATTTCCTCCCACTACGGCAACGTTGATATTGCAAATTTACTTATCGAAAAGGGGGCAGATGTCAACTGCACAGCTAAGCATAACATTACACCGTTGCATGTCGCCTGTAAGTGGGGCAAAACGAACATGCTGCAATTACTACTGGAGAAAGGTGCCAAAATCGACAGTACAACACGCGATGGTCTGACGCCGCTGCACTGTGCGGCAAGGTCTGGCCATGAAAAGGTTATCGAGGTGCTGCTTACGAACAATGCACCAATTTTGTCCAAGACAAAGAACGGTCTGGCCCCCCTGCATATGGCTGCGCAGGGTGAACATGATGAGGCTGCCCGTATTCTATTATTGCACAAAGCTCCCGTCGATGAGGTGACCGTCGATTATTTGACCGCATTGCATGTAGCTGCCCACTGTGGTCACGTTAAAGTAGCAAAGCTTCTGCTTGATCACAGCGCCGACCCTAACGCACGTGCTCTTAACGGATTTACACCACTTCATATCGCGTGCAAGAAAAATCGCATCAAGGTCGTCGAGCTGCTATTAAAGCACAATGCAAGTATCAGTGCTACGACGGAGAGTGGTTTGACCCCACTTCATGTCGCCAGTTTTATGGGCTGCATGAACATTGTTATTTATTTACTGCAACACGACGCCAATCCAGACGCTCCAACTGTTCGTGGTGAGACGCCGCTCCATCTGGCCGCAAGGGCCAATCAAACTGACATCATACGGATTCTATTGCGCAATGGATCGCAGGTTGATGTCAAAGCCCGCGAAGGCCAAACACCATTACACGTTGCATCCAGGTAAATATTAGACTCATCAATTCGCAACGACACCTTGTCAACAGTAGCTTACATCATTTCCATTTTAATTCATATCAAAACTTGAGAGAAACATTCTTTCTTATCTACAATTTTTTTGGAATTTTTCAAAAATAATCTTAAAATTTTCATCGACGATTTTCTTCATAATAAAAATAATAAATAAAATAAAAAATTCTACACTTCTATTGTCATACATAAATATTTATGAAAACTTTTCCAAATTCATAAAACAGGAAATTTTGAGAAAATTGAAGAAAAAAATTGTCATGGCAGTAACTCTTGAGCAGAACCAATAGTTAAATGTTGCTGCAACATGTTGCAAAAGTCGATTCGAAAACTTTGCACTGCATACGAGGTTTGGCAACAAAGTAATGAGACTGTTTTGTTTATTTGGCACCAATTTAATTTAATTTTTATAAATCAATATTATCCCCTTCAAAATAGTTCATTTGGGCAGCTATACTATACTTCGGTGGAGGCGTTATTTCCCACTCTTCGTAGCAGTGTTGATGGTTTCAACTGGAATTGCCCTTTAGATGTTATCGACAGTGCCAAGATAATGACCTTTCAAATATTTTTTAATTTTGGGGAAAAAAACAAAGTCACATGGGCGTAGATCAAAAAGAAGGGAGAACGGGCCTCGTTGTTGCACATGACCGTGCAACAGGGAACATTGACCACCCAAGTTTCTGCAATGTCCGATCTGATACGAAGAATTCTTTTCCCGAGCTTTTCAAGGAGTTGTTCATAAAAAACTGGATTGACATTTCTCCAGGAGGCACATAAGCCCCTATTTGCCCCCACATTTTCATAACTTCGTCTTCCACTGCTTCTTGGCCTTGCAAAACCGAAAAAAATTTGTTCCCCACAGGCTGAGCTTTTCGTAAGTCACTTTCGCGGATTCATCAAGCGTAATACAAAAAATTTGATGGTACATCATTGCTCCAAATTTTAATTTATTACCGGAAAGTTTTACTGTATCAGTGACTTTCCTGCCATCCATCATCTATAGTTTTTATGTCTAAATTAAAATATTTAATCTAAAATAACTTGAAATTAGAAAGTTCTGTGTCTGAACTAAAATATTCATAAGTTTATATTAATTTATTAATATATAATGTATTATTATTTTTTGTAAATTTCTAAATCTAGATTGGGTAATATTGATATTGTAATGCTGTTGCTACAACACGGTGCTAATGTTGATTCAGCAACTAAAGATTTGTACACACCACTGCACATTGCATCGAAAGAGGGGCAAGAAGAAGTTGCAGCTGTTCTGATTGAAAATAATGCATCATTAGATGCAACCACAAAGAAAGGATTCTCACCGTTGCATCTTGCATCAAAATATGGCAACGTTTCGATAGCGCAACTTTTGCTCCAAAAAGGAGCTGCTGTCGATGCACAAGGAAAGAATGGCGTAACGCCACTGCATGTTGCTAGCCACTATGACCATCAGAATGTTGCGTTACTACTACTTGAAAAAGGTGCTTCGCCTCATACAAGTGCCAAAAACGGACATACCGCCCTTCATATTGCTGCAAAAAAAAATCAAATGGACATCGCGACACACCTGCTGCAGTATGGAGCCAAGGCCAATGCTGAAAGTAAATCCGGATTCACACCGTTGCATTTGGCCGCCCAGGAGGGACATGTGGATATGGTGCATTTGTTGTTGGAGCATGGCGCCGATCCAAATCATACTGCAAAGAATGGTCTCACCCCAATGCATTTGTGCGCACAGGAGGACAAGATAGAAGTTGCCAAGATTTTGCTCGATCAAAAGGCAACCATCGATGAGAGGACCAAAGCCGGTTACACCCCGCTCCATGTGGCTGCTCACTTCGGACAAGTCAATATGGTTAAATTTCTATTGGAGAATGATGCCAACATTGAACTTACCACAAATATTGGCTATACTCCACTCCATCAAGCCGCCCAACAAGGGCATACGCTCATCATTAATTTGCTGCTCAAAAACAAGGCAAATCCGAATGCTGTAACTAACGTAAGTGCACATTTCTTATTTCATTTTCTTCAATCAAATAATATTTCCAATATGAGATTTTATTAGTAAATTAAACCCCACCTACCTCCCAAAAAAAATACTGTCACGTTCGAGATGTGTCCAAATAAGTATGAATTCATTTTTTTCTTCTTTTTCGAAATATAAAATAAAATATTTCCCCAAAAAAAAAAAATACAGATTTTATTATCATTAATCAAGTGTGTAATATTTTTGCAAAAAAAAAAAACAAATTTCCTCTTTAAGAAACTAAAAAACCATTTAAAAAAGATATATTTTTTTTAAAATTCAAAACTCACCGTTGATTGTTAAACTATTAAAAAATGTGTGCATGTAGTTGTATTTTTTAAAGACGTGATTAAATTTTTCGGCTCGAGAAGAAGCCGGTTGACATGTTTTATTCAATAAATTATTAACTATTGTGTAAAATTCTAAACGGAAGACTGACATTAATGGACCCCGATTTCCGGGTTATCAATCATTATTTACGATGCTCAATTTTACTTTTCCAGCTGCTCTCATTGAAATTATAACAAAATTTTTCCTTTCTATTTGTAAGTGTATAGAAACGGAGACAGATAATGAGAGTCACAATAAAAAGTTTATGATCAAAAAATCTTCGATTAATAAAAAAATATTGTTGATAAAAAAAAAAACTAAAAAAATTCTATTGACTCATCTTAAATGGTACGACGAGTACTTCAGACCACTTGGCGTGAATATTATTCACAGTGTCTTCTGATCTGTCGACATTAATTTTCTAATTTCTATTTTCACAACCCAAAATCATTTTATTGAAATTTTCGCATGCTAACTTTAAAAACAATTTCGAATCGTATAGTTTTTTTTCCCATTTTATTATAAACATTAATCATAAATGTAAACTGGGATTGGATTTAGCACTTTCTGAATATCAAAAAAATTTTACATTTGAAATTGGGTTTAAAATACTAACATTTTATTATAAAAAACACAGCCGAAAAAATTAAAAATTCATAATTTTGATGAGACAATACAAAATAGTTTTCTTTAAATGCATTAACATCTATTATTCAATAAAGCCATTTTAATATATATTTTGTTCCAATTTTCCTTGTTTTCATTAATTTCCATGCGAATATATTGTAATATATTTTCTTCGATAATAAATAGCATAACTACGAGTAATAATAATCGATATTATGAGTATTTTTAATTATAACAATTTAAGTACAAAGTTACGCTCCAAAAAAAAATAAAGGCAAATTTATTCGTTTTAATAAAATATTGTTCTTTTATAGCTAATTTTAAAAAAACCATATTTTAAGTTTATTGTTAATGGTTTTTTTTAATGAAACAAAGATAAAAAAAGAGAAATTAGTAGAGATATTATAATTTTTCGTTAATATATTTAAGGTTAAACAAGAGAATTTCAAAAATGTTGCAAAAAATAATATAATTATTGTTAATAATTATCAAAAATAATATTTTAATAATATTCAGTTTAAACATTTTTAGTAAAAACTTTTTAGTAAAAATTTTTCAATTGAAAATTTTTCAATAAAAACTTTTCGGAAAAAATTTCTCAGTAAAAACATTTCCGATAAAACTTTTCGGTAAAAACTTTTCTGTAAATATTTTTCAATAAAAATTTTTCAGTAAACATTTTTTCATAAAAATTTTTCAGCAAATATTTATCAGTAAAAATTTTTTGGAAAAAAATTTTCAGTAAAAACTTTTTGGAAAAAATTTTCGGTAAAAACTTTTCAGTAAAAAATTTTCAGTAAAAACTTTTCGGCAACAAATTTTCGGTGAAAATTTTTCAGTAAAAACTCTTCAATAAAAATTTGTCGGTAAATATTTTTTAATTAAAGTGTTTCAGTAAATATTGTTCAGTAAACATTTTTCGGAACAAACTTTTCAGTAAATACTTTGGAAATATTTTTTCAGTAAGAATTTTTCAATAAAAATGTTTCAGTAAATATTTTTTAATAAAAAGTTTTCAGTAAATATTTATAAGTAAAAACTTTTTGGAAAAAAATTTTCGATAAAAACTTTTCAGTAAAAACTTTTCGGAAAAAAATGTTGGTGAAAATTTTTCGGTAAAAATTCTTCAATAAATATTTGTCAGTAAATATTTTTATTAAAAGTGTTTCAGTAAATATTTTTTAGTAAAAACTTTTCGGAAAATTTTTTTCAGTCCAAATTGTTCAATAAAAATGTTCGGTAAAAATTTACAGTAAAAATATCAGCGAAAATTCTCGGTAAAAATTTTCTGAAATATTTTCAGTAAAAATTTTTCAATAAAAATTTTTTAATTAAAATTTTCCAGTAAAAATTTTTTAGTAAAAACTTTTGGAATCAAATTTTTTAGTGTAAATTTTTCAGTCAACATTTTTCAATTAAAATTTTTCAGTAAATAATTTTTAACAAAAAGTTTTCAGTAAATATTTTTCAGTTACACTTTTTGGAAAAAATTTTTGGTAAAAATTTTCAGTAAAAAATGTTCGGTAAAAATTTACAGTAAAAATATCAGCGAAAATTCTCGGTAAAAATTTTCTAAAATATTTCATGTAAATATTTTCAGTAAAAATTTTTCAATATAAATTATTTCATTAAAATTTTTCAGTAAAAATTTTTTAGTAAAACCTTTTGGAATCAAATTTTTTGGTGTAAATTTTTCAGTCAACATTTTTCAATTAAAATTTTTCAGTAAATAATTTTTAACAAAAAGTTTTCAGTAAATATTTTTCAGTTAAACTTTTTGGAAAAAATTTTTGGTAAAAATTTTCAGTAAAAAATGTTCGGTAAAAATTTACAGTAAAAATATCAGCGAAAATTCTCGGTAAAAATTTTCTCAGATATTGTATTTTGTGTAAAAATTTTCAGTAAAAATTTTTAAATAAAATTTTTTCGGAAAAAATATTTTCTCAAATATTTTTAGTAAAAATTTTTAAATAAAAACTTTTCGGTAAAATTTGTTTAGTAAAAATCAATCAGTAAAAATATTTTGTTAAAATTTTCAGTAAAAAATTTTCGTTTTAAAAAGTTTTGTTCAAATTGTCTGTAAAATGTTCTGTAAAAAATGTTCGGTAAAAATTTTCCGCAATAGTTTGTGTAAACATTTTCAGTAAAAATATTTCAGTAAAAAATTTTCAATAAAATTTTTTCAGTAAGAACTTTTCGGAATAAATTTTTCAGTAAAAAATCATTCAATAAAATTTTTCTCTTAAAATTTTCTGTAAAATTTTTCGGTAGAAACTTTTCGGTAAAAATTTTTTAGTTAAAAATCATTCAGTAAAAATTTTCTGTAATTTTTTTTTCAGTCAACATTTTTTAGTATCCATTTTTAAATAAAAACTTTTCGGTGAAAATTGTTTAGTTAAAATCAATCAGTAAAAATATTTTGTTAAAATTATCTGTAAAATTTTTGGGTAAAATTTTCAGCAAAAAATTTTCGTTATAAAAAATTTTGTTCAAATTGTCTGTAAAATGTTCTGTAAAAAATGTTCGGTAAAAATTTTCCGCAATAGTTTGTGTAAACATTTTCAGTAAAAATATTTCAGTAAAATATTTTCAATAAAATTTTTTCAGTAAGAACTTTTCGGAATAAATTTTTCAGTAAAAAATCATTCAATAAAATTTTTCTCTTAAAATTTTCTGTAAAATTTTTCGGTAGAAACTTTTCCGTAAAAATTTTTTAGTTAAAAATCATTCAGTAAAAATTTTCTGTAATTTTTTTTTCAGTCAACATTTTTTAGTATCCATTTTTAAATAAAAACTTTTCGGTGAAAATTGTTTAGTTAAAATCAATCAGTAAAAATATTTTGTTAAAATTATCTGTAAAATTTTTGGGTAAAATTTTCAGCAAAAAATTTTCGTTATAAAAAATTTTGTTCAAATTTTCTGTAAAATGTTCTGTTAAAAATGTTCGGTAAAAATTTTCCGCAATAGTTTGTGTAAACATTTTCAGTAAAAATATTTCAGTAAAAAATTTTCAATAAAATTTTTTCAGTAAGAACTTTTCGGAATAAATTTTTCAGTAAAAAATCATTCAATAAAATTTTTCTCTTAAAATTTTCTGTAAAATTTTTTGGTAGAAACTTTTCGGTAAAAATTTTTTAGTTAAAAATCATTCAGTAAAAATTTTCTGTAATTTTTTTTTCAGTCAAAATTTTTTAGTAACCATTTTAAAATAAAAACTTTTCGGTGAAAATTGTTTAGTTAAAATCAATCAGTAAAAATATTTTGTTAAAATTGTCTGTAAAATGTTTGGGTAAAATTTTCAGCAAAAAATTTTCGTTATAAAAAATTTTGTTCAAATTTTCTGTAAAATGTTCTGTAAAAAATGTTCGGTAAAAATTTTCCGCAATAGTTTGTGTAAACATTTTCAGTAAAAATATTTCAGTAAAAAATTTTCAATAAAATTTTTTCAGTAAGAACTTTTCGGAATTAATTTTTTAGTAAAAAATCATTCAATAAAATTTTTCTCTTAAAACTTTCTGTAAAATTTTTCGGTAGAAACTTTTCGGTAAAAATTTTTTAGTTAAAAATCATTCAGTAAAAATTTTCTGTAATTTTTTTTTCAGTCAAAATTTTTTAGTAAACATTTTTAAATAAAAACTTTTCGGTAAAAATTGGTTAGTAAAAATCAATCAGTAAAAATATTTTGTTAAAATTTTCTGTAAAATTTTTGGGTAAAATTTTCAGCAAAAATTTTTGTTTTAAAAAATTTTGTTCAAATTTTCTGTAAAATGTTCTGTAAAAAATGTTCGGTAAAGATTTTCCGCAATAATTTGTGTAAACATTTTCAGTAGAAATATTTCAGTAAAAAATTTTCAATAAAACTTTTTCAGTAAGAACTTTTCGGAATTAATTTTTTAGTAAAAAATCATTCAATAAAATTTTTCTCTTAAAACTTTCTGTAAAATTTTTCGGTAGAAACTTTTCGGTAAAAATTTTTTAGTTAAAAATCATTCAGTAAAAATTTTCTGTAATTTTTTTTTCAGTCAAAATTTTTTAGTAAACATTTTTAAATAAAAACTTTTCGGTAAAAATTGGTTAGTAAAAATCAATCAGTAAAAATATTTTGTTAAAATTTTCTGTAAAATTTTTGGGTAAAATTTTCAGCAAAAATTTTTGTTTTAAAAAATTTTGTTCAAATTTTCTGTAAAATGTTCTGTAAAAAATGTTCGGTAAAGATTTTCCGCAATAATTTGTGTAAACATTTTCAGTAGAAATATTTCAGTAAAAAATTTTCAATAAAATTTTTTCAGTAAGAACTTTTCGGAATAAATTTTTCAGTAAAAAATCATTCAATAAAATTTTTCTCTTAAAATTTTCTGTAAAATTTTTTGGTAGAAACTTTTCGGTAAAAATTTTTTAGTAATATTCCGGTGAATATTTTTCTGAAAATTTGTTTTAAGAGTTCTTAATACAAAAACGAAAAAAGTTTAAATTAGAATTTCAAGTATTTTAAAAATAATTAATTTTAAATTATTTCCAAAGTGGTTTGTTTACATAATATCAATCATTCTACAAGTCTTATCAAGGCAATAAATTTTACCAGCTACTGTTACGTAAAATTTCTTTTTGTTTTCAATATTCGAAATAATGAAAAAATGATAATAATATTACTTAATAAACATGATTAAGTTTTTCTCTTTTCGGCAATTTTATTAAATTTTTTTGTAATCAAGTATGTTTTTTACTGTTCATTCGTATGTAATTCTATGCTACCGTACTTGGCTTGTGCACACCCAGCCCCGTGCATGTATGAACACACTTTCCGGATAGATTCTTTCGGATAATCTTCCATGATAATTACTACTATTTTTTAGTTAGTTTGTAATTTATAATTTTGTTTCCCAATTATTCATGTATTTTCTCTGTCGTTCTCTCACTTATGTGTATGTTTTCTCTCAATTCGAAATTTTGAATGCTTTCCTCGTTGTGCATTTCATAAATTGTACATTCTCGTATCTATTTCTTTTTCTGGATCCAGCTCAATAAGTTTATTTCTTAATTGTGTTTGTGTGTCTTCTTAGGCTTTGCTCCCCGATCACCTTGCCAGCTGATTCTCCCCTTCCTGTGACCATGTCCGCCTTTATTTTTTTTTCCTCCCGATTAGATATGAAAAATTCTTGGAAATTAAAGAGAAAAAGAACATATTTTCTGAATTTCCCCATTCATCCATATTACGATTTAGTTGTTATGTCACTATATGAACGTATGCATATATTTACCAGTGCGAGCATTATCAGTCACCGTACCCGTATAACACTCCACGTTTCCCCCATATTACGTGCAGATGGCTGTATTTTCTGTCCATACTTTAACGAGCTTATAGTTGTGAGATGCCGACAGCATAGAGTCACTCACAGCCCCCAAAAGGCACAGTCACAGTCACAGTCAGAGTCACAGTACATCGGACAGCCCCAGTCTGCAATTCGAAATGATTTAAGATGCACGGACTCTTCTTCTTCAACTATTATATTTTCATATCAATGTACGCGGATTGTTATTTATTTATTTATTTATTTATAAATTTATTAAATTTATTTGTTGGTGTTATTCATTTATAATTATTATTTTTCTTTCCTTTGTATTGTACTATTATTATTCGTATTAATTTTATAATTAATAATTGTTATTGTTTTCATGAATGAATGGTGTTGTTGTTGCAGTTATTTTTAGTGTTACTATTGTTGGCGTTAATTTTTTTTTTAAATGCGATTATAATTATTTATTATTTATTATTATTATTTCTACTATTGTTATTGTTTTTGTTGTTATATCGTGAACTATTTTGTATGTTATATATTATCGACAAAATACAGACGGAATTCTCTTATGAATTTTATTACAATTTTTATGAAATGTTCTTTTCATATTTATAATATTCTATAAAATAAAATTAATAGTAATAATTTAAGTAAAAAAAAAAAAAAAACAATAGTAAAGATACACAAATAATAAGCAAATAGAGAATATACTCGGAATATTAAATAATTAAATAATTTCATAAAATTTTAAGTAAAAATATTTTTTATTTTTGAAGTTAATAATTGAACAAAAAAAAAGTACTGTTTTTTATGTGATCGTTATTCATAAAACACATTCTTTTTTAATTCTTTTTTAATTATAAGATCATAATAAATTTTATTATTATGATAAAAAAATTTTTTTTTTGATTAAAAATATATTATTTTGAAATAATAAAGAAAATTCTTTGCATTGTGTTACAAAAAAAGAACCGAAAACTTTTATATGATTTATAAAAGCTCTTTTTTTACACAAGATAATAAAAATTATGCATAAATATATAATTTTTGTATATGCATAAAATATTAATAATTATTAATAATTAGATGAAAAAAAAATATTATATAATTAATAAAAATAAAAACAAAATAAATATTGTATATTAAGAACGAAATAGGTGAAAAAAATAAAAATATGCCAAAAAGCTTTTCTAGTTGATATTTAAGAAATTATTTACATGCACGCATATTTAATTATGTATGCAACCTGTATATATATATGTATATGTACATATTGATGTATATAATATATGTATTTTCATATGTTGGAAAAGCTGTCTAAATTTACGAAATTCGAGTTGGTGAGTCTATAAAAATAAAACGGCAGATTTTCTCCGTGCAAGAATAACCCACCTACATCGTCAAATCAAAAATTTTGAAATATCCGCAATAGTGGATTGCCGAGGGTGGGGTTTCTTAGACCATTTTTTCAGCCACTTTTAAAGCACCCCTAAACCCAACATACGCACACATATGTGTACACGCTCAAAAAAAAAAAAAATGAATAAATAAAAAAAGAAAAATATTTTTTATTTTGTTTTTATTTAATTATTTTTATTAATTAATAGTAAATATTTTTTCGTTTTAATACTATTAGTGTCAGTTTGTGTATACTCGTCGTATCTGTTTTTTATTGATACTCTCTTCCTATTCGTTCGCTACCCCCCTTTTCCAAAAAAAAAAAAAACTTATATTCTTTGTCACTCTCTCTATCATTATTTCTCTCTCTGTCTCTCCTGATCTACTGCGTTTGTGTGTTGAGTTTAGAAGTGTTGATTTATTAAGTTTTTGTTCAAAGCTATTTTATTTCCCCCAATATAAATATTGTTTTTTTTTGTTCCTATTTTATTTATACAATAAATGTGTAGTAAAACTATGTTTATACACATCAATACATACCTACCTACCTACACACATGTGAACATTATAATATTTATGTGTGAATGGGAAAAGTGTCTGCGATATTTTTCATTCAGTTTTCTACTTGTTGAAATTCTATACGAAAATCGAACAGTTCAGTTTAGTTTACGTTATTAGTCGTACTCCTCCCGTGTGTAATTTGCATTAGAATTGAATAGAAATTATTCGAAATTTTTAATTATCAACAACGGGAATTAATTTAAAAAGGAAAAGAAAAATTCTTTTTTAAATTTATTTGTTTATTCAAAATTTTAGCTTTTCTACAACAATAAATAATAAAAAAAAAAAAACCAAAAGTAAATTAAAAATAAGTTTTCTATTCTTTTTTCGTTTATGTGTTTGTGAATTGTTGTTGTTTTTCTTTATAATTTTTAGCCTCCTAGCAAAATATGTGAAATATTTCAAATATTTACACACATTTCCGAAATGATAAACTATCTGGAATTGATTAATATCGAAACATTTGTATTTGTATAATTTTGCGTAAATATTTTGGTTTTTTTTTTAATTTTTCATAATCATTTTAAGAAATAATCGATTTAATTCCAATAAAAATCGAAAAATTAAGGCCGACATATTTCTAATCTGAATACTGTTCGAATAGTATTCAATGTGCACTCGAGTTTGGCTGGTGTGCGTCTAGGAATCAGTTAATCCAGCAAGTAATCATTAGCTAAGCCAACACCATCCGCCTTGCTTATTTAGCTACAAAAAATTTTTTTTTTTAAAAATATCGAAAATAATTTTTATTTTACAATAATTTTTTTTGCCATTAAATATAAACTCAAAGAAAATAAAAATATTAGTTTTATCCCTAATTTAAAAAAAAAAATAGAATAGTGCAAAAAAAAAACAACAAAAAATTAATATTAATTTTTTTGTGTGAACTCATCAAACAACATAAGATTAATAATTATATAAATTATAAATAGATCTGTCATTAATATATATATATATTTTTTTGGGTGTTTTTTTTTCGTATTAAAAATAAAAATATTAATTGACAATTATTTTTTTAATGTTTGTATTTACATTTATCATAAAATAAGTGGGATTTATTTGAATTTTGATAATTTCATTACGTATCCTTTATTTTAAATTTTATTTTCATATATTATTTAACTTTTTGCTTATACCGAAAATAAAAGTTTTGGGTCAAAAAGTTGTACGTTTTTGTGGTCAAAAAAGTTTTTGTTGACGTTTTCGATATGTTATCGGTTATAAATATGAAAAAAGAAAAAAGAAAATAAATTTTTTTCTATTAAAAAAAAAATAAAAATATAAACGATAAGTTAAATTTTCAAAAGATAAGAGAGTTTTTTAAAAGAAAAATATTGAAGCAAATAGAAAGAGAAAAAAAAATACAAATAAACTTACAATAAATTAAGCTCTCGAATTAAGAAATAAAAAAAAAAATTTTCAAAAAAAAAAAAACGTGCTTGAGGATGAGAGAAAAATTACTAATATTTTTAATAAGAGACAAATAAATAATGTTAAAAGAAGATAAAAACTGTACTGATTTGGTTAGAACGAACGAGACAGTGAATTGGGGAAATATTGAGAAAATATAGGAAGTTAAGAAAAAGTGCTGTTGTTTTTTTTTCTTCTTTTTTTTTCAAAAAATTATTATTAAAATTCATACTATATATTTGAACACATTTCAATCGATTCTGTTATCGCATTAATAATAAGAAAATTGAAGTTTTACTGTTCTGTAAATTTGTTCTGTTCAAGTTATACGAATATAATTTTTATATTTTATATAATAATTTGTTGTTGTTGTTGTTTTTTTTTTTTTTAAATAAATATAGAGTGGCCAAACGGCTTTGAGTATCGCAAATAAACTCGGCTATGTAACCGCGGTTGAAACGTTGAAAATTGTAACAGAAACAAGCATCACCAGTACTGTAACTGGTGTCCTGGAGGAAAAGTACAAGGTTATGGCACCAGAGTCCATGCATGAAACTTTCATGTCAGACTCTGAGGACGAATGCGGAGAGGATCACATTGATCAACACCAATACAAATATATGGCTACCGACGATCTCAAAACCATGGCTGATAATATGAAATATGACACAACCGATGATAGTGAACGACAAGCTGCAGGTAAGCTTTATTTGTAAAAAAAAAAACCAAAAAAAAATTACTATTCTAATAAAATTGTATAAAAGATTAGAAGAAGAAAAATAAAAACTGAGAAAAATTCAAGTGCAAAAAATAATCAAATAATTTAGACGGCAATCTTTGAGTGTAATGAAAAATAATCTGAGTTTTGTGCAAATGCTAGTGTTCTTGGGCAAAGTACTAAACTTTACATAACTTTTCCAGAAGAAAAACATTGTTTTTCTTTTTTTTTTTAAATTAGAAAAGTTACAAACTTCCTTTTGGAAATTTTCCAAAAATAAATTCCTTTACCAAAAAATTGAATGAAACGAGGTGTGGTAGATTCAATTTAATTTTATTTTTATACATCAATACGAGGGTCATTCAACAAGTACTTAGCCTACAAAAGAAAAACGAAAATTTTGGAAAGGTGGCAATTTATTTTTCCACATAATCTCCTTCAAGCTCGATACACTTGGCCCAGCGATGCTCTAACTTTTTTAACCCGTCCAAACATTTTCTCGAGGGAAGCAAAATAGGCCTCCGTGGCGACGATGACCTCCTCATTCGACCCAAATCTATTCCCGGCGAGTGATTTTTTCAGGTTTGGAAACAAAAAGTAGTCACAGGGGGCCAAATCTGGAGAGTACGGTGGATGGGGCAGCAATTCGTAGCGCAATTCGACCAATTTGGCCATGGCGACGGCGGAGGTGTGAGCCGGCGCGTTGTCGTGGTAGAACAGCACTTTTTTCTTCGCAAAGCGGGGCCGCTTTTTATTCAATTCGACGTCAAATCGGCCCAATAAGTCAGCATAGTAGCGCCCCGTGATTGTTTTACTCTTCTCGAGGTAATCGATGTGGATCACACCTTGTGAATCCCAGAAAACGGTGGCCATCACCTTTCCGGCCGATCGAACAGTCTTCGCCTTCTTCGGAGTACGTTCGCCGGGTGAAGTCCACTGTTTCGACTGTTCCTTGGTCTCTGGTGTGTACCAGTGAATCCATGTTTCGTCGACGGTCACGAAACGACGCAAGAACTCCGCTGGATTGCGCTGAAACAGCGTCAAACACGTCGCCGATGTGGTCTCACGGTTGCGCTTGTTTTCCGGTGTGAGCAAACGCGGCACTTATCGCGCCGACAACTTTTTCATGCCCAGTTCTTCGTGTAGAATATGATGCACCGTTCCTACTGCGATGCCCACAGTCTCAGCTATCTCGTGAACCTTCAATCGACGGTCTGCCAACACGAGATCGTGGACTTTTTTAACGTTTTCCTCCGTAGCAGCCGTTTTCGGGGCACCTGGGCGTGGCTCATCAAAAACCGACGTGCGGCCACGAACAAACTCGTTGAACCAATTCTTGACGGTTGCCATCGAAGGAGAAGAATCACCATACACAGCATCCAAGCGATCTTTGATTTCGCTGCGCGATTTCCCTTCCAAAAACAAGAATGTAATCACCGAACGATATTGTTCTTTTTCCATTTTTGTGCAACCGACCGACACGCTCGCTTTCAAAGGCTCTCAAAACAAAACTAATGAAGGGAATCGACTGAAAGTAGGTTCAGTAGGCTACTAAAAGTATGTACTGCACGATGATAAATTTCTTTTGTGACAGCAGTTCCATCGGGCGGTGAGGCTAAGTACTTGTTGAATGACCCTCGTATTATCCCCAATTAAAGTTGTTCGTTTGGGCAGCTTTACATTGTTGGAAGAGTTGTTTCCAATCTTCTTCAATCTAGAATTGCCTTCAGCTCTTCGGTTGAACTTCTTTGGAGGTTATCGACAGTATCAAGATGACATCCTTTTACGAGTTTTTATTTATTTTATTTTAGGGAAACAGACCCGACCAACCATAGAAATCTTATTTTTCATCAGTTGCCGTTATTGGAAGCTTCATGAGAGAGGTTCGTCTTTCGGGTTTCTCTGGACCGGGGAACCAAAGGAATCCCTTTTTTCTAACAAAAACTCGTTGATGGAGATGGTCGTGCAACGGCGTTTTGCCATGGCGGAGAATCCCGATCTGACGCGAAGAGTTATGATTCTGAGCCTAGCAAGGACTTCTTTAGAAGAACTTGGTTGACAGTTTGTCCAGGAGGTAAAAATTCGTTGTGGAGGGGTGGTAAATCTAAGTGTCTGATGAATGAAGGCCTTTCAAGGACTAATCATTAGATTGAATGTTAATCGATAGTCTGACCTTACAAGCGCCATCACTCGTTCCACATTTTCATCAGTTTTTGTTGTTGAAGGCTATCCTGAGCAACGTTCATCTTTGACTGATTCTGGGTCTTCAAAAATACCTTATAACACAGATAAACTTGTGCTCTTGATAACAAATGTCCTCCGTGGGATCGTTACAACTTTTCGTAACCCCATCTCGGGGCTTTACCAAATTTAACACAAAATTTGATGACATATCGTTACTCTAAATTTTCCTATTCAATTTTCCATAATGCACTACAAAAAGACAACTTGACTTATCATGGTCTATAGGATCGAGTAGTTACAGAACGAGGGAATAGGGAGTCGATTTTTATGCACTTCTAGAGGGGGCATATCGTAAAATGGCTCTCAGTGATGCGAGTCACGTAATTTTTTGACATTCAAAATTAAAGATCGTCTTTTCTTAAATATTTTCAAAAAATTTACTTTTTCCTATCAATTTAAAGCAATAATTTTTTTCCTTTTATTTTTAAGAAATTTTGTAATGCAATTTATTTTGAAAAAAAAAAATTATTCTGTACTGCAGTCGATTTAGTTAACAAGATTACTTAGAAATAGTTTTTTTTATTTTTTTACAATTGCTCAAATTTCTCTAATTTTTTGTTCTTTTCCAAAGAATTAATTCTAAAATTTTTTGGCAATTTTATTCAGTCAAAATGATAAAATTCTTCTCCAATGAAGTCACACCGTTTTTCATCTTGTCTATTTTATAGTGTCACTTTCATACTTTTCAAATATGAATCATTTACCATATTCTAATATTTAGAGCATATTTTTATATTTATTTGGAAATTTCAATAATGTCGTGCTCAGGTTTGACTAAAGTTCAATGATGATAAGTCATATGATAAAATAAAGTTCAATAACGTAAGCAATAATTTCCAATTAATTACTCACTATTAATAATAATGATAATTTTAATTAGAAAAAAAATTATATTAAATTTGGTTCTTTTTCATATCAATTTTTATTTTTAAAGCAGAAACTTTTAATAATTGTACATTCCTTAGTCTTCAAAAAAAAAATTATATTCAATAAAAAAAAATCCGAAAATATTCTTTTAATAATTTTTCAAATTTTTCCATTTGTTGATAGGATTTTCTTTTAACAAATTTTTTTCTTATATCTAAACAATGTCATTTCATTTAACTGACAGTTTTTGTTTTTTTAAATATTCTCTGCAGTCATAAAAGAAAACCTAATTCATATTTATAAACAAAATATTGAAAATATTTATGTACAAAATTATTTTTGACCTGCTTTTAATTAAACATTAAAGAATTTCCAATAGAAAATTTATTGTATTTTTTGAAAATCGTTTTTTTTTTTTTAAATAATTCAAATTAATTGATTTTCAAGTTTTTTTTTTATTAATTATAAAGTTTTATCATTCATTTTACTGTTAAAATTATCTTGAATAGAAAAAGAAAATATTTTTCTATTAATTAAAACTATTTTTTGTATAAATTTAAACTTTTGCACTACAAAATTTGATATTTCAAGTGTTTTTTTTTTCTGCTAATATTTATTTGTTTATTTAAGATAATTTCTATGCTATTATAAAGGAACATTTTGCTCTCATAAAGACGTCATATCTATAAAAAAAAAAAAGAAGAAGAAGACAGAAGAATAATCACAACACTTTAAAATCTTTGTTAATTTCCAAATTATACATAGAATCTGATTCATATTCTATGAATTTCCAGTTCAGTAATAGTTATCT
The DNA here is from genome assembly GCA_958298945.1 of Atherix ibis. Taxonomy (NCBI): domain Eukaryota; kingdom Metazoa; phylum Arthropoda; class Insecta; order Diptera; family Athericidae; genus Atherix; species Atherix ibis. The sequence continues at coordinate 33,047,022 of OY282610.1, read as the reverse complement.
TGTCAAAATTAAAAGTATCTATACTTTAAAACACAAAACCCCTTTACAAAAGAATAGAAAGAAAGAAAAAAACAATATTGAATCCAAAATTATACCATGCGTCCAATAACTTAATATACTCCTTCAAAAACCAGATGCTAAGAAAATAACTAAATCGTATCGAATAGATCTTTGGCATATCTAATTGTTGAATATTTTTTGTTTGTTTAAAAAAATCAAAAATTTCATATTATAAATATTTTAGAAATATCTGAAACGAACGCTAAATGAAAGAAAAATTATATACAAATTGACTTAAATAAATTGTGTAAAAATAAAAATGAAAATGGAATGAAAATTTTATAATGTTATCGTACTACTATACATACACTTAACATATGTGTAATAGATAGTAGCTTCAGAGAAGTTCTTCTACGTTAAAGATATTCATCTTGAGATAAAAAAATAATAACAATAAATATTTCAGTACATATTTTTATCGAATTTTTATATCTCATAAATTTTATGATTTATCATTTTGGTTCGTGTGCTTGCTAAACGGAATTATATTGATTCGTGTATTTGTTAAACGGAAATTACAGAACGGCTTGAAAAAATTTAAAATAAAATTTGATAATTTTTCTTTTTATTTGTTTTTTTCTTTATTTACTCTAACAAAAAATAATTTAATTATCAAGAAGAATAAAATATCTTTTACATAGGCTAAATAAAAAATTTATAAAAAACTTTCACTATAAACAAATTATAATAGTCATTTTCTATTATAAGAATGGATATTAAAGGTGTTGATTAACCAAAAAAAAAAAGGAGTAATTATTGAGAAATCTTCGAATCTTATATGACTGAAAATTCACTCGTAAAGTAGATAAAATGACGTTAAAATAGCGTACAACTTAGTAAAATATTACTACTAAAAATTTCAAAAGTCCTTATCTGTTAAGTTTCGACATTTGTAACATAATTTGTAAGAAATATTATCATTTTAAATCGAAAAAAAAAATTTGTAATTATAAAATATATAAACTTTAATTAAAGTACAATAACAAAAAAAATGATATCTTCAATAATTCCAATTTAAAATATCATTCTCAGATAATGGTAATAATCTAAAAATGATCGAATAGAAAAAAATAAAAAAAATTCTGTAAGAAAAAATACTGAAACTGAACTAATTAAAAATTATCTTTATCGTCGTCATCAATGCAGAGATAACTGGGGGAGTACGGTCTAGGCTGTGCTTGAAGGTATTTCGAACGTTCCTGATTCACGGCGAGTTCTTTTTAATCCCAACGACCTGCTTTGTAACCTGCCTTATATTCTCTGGGACCAAAAATGATGATAACTAAAATTATTTTAGTCGAAAATAGATGGTTGTGTTTGCGCTCCATAATTCCATTGTTAAAGAGGCTAAGATAGCATCCTTCCTTATATGGGAGCTAAATATTCTTTAGAGGATCTTCATCTCAAGTGCGGCGATGGTTTTTGTTAAGAACGCTGGTTTCTGAGGACCCTCAAGACGCATCTCCTATACATTTACTGCGATTCACATAGTACTTTATGTTTTATCCTTTGAAGATACCTAAGCCGATTGGCTGGAATCTAGCATCTCCCCCCCCTCCCCCCTCCCCCCTTCCTCAACAAAAAAAATGGGTACTGTTTCTGATAAGCCCTACTTTCATATCACTTTAGCTAATCATTTTGGTAACTCATTCGTCATAGACAGGAAGAGGTGGTAATCACTTGGTGCCAGGTCCGGACTATAAGGTGGATGCATAAGAATATCCCAACCAAGGTCCCGGATTTTCTGGCGAGTCACTATCGATGTATGCGGCCTGGCGTTTTCCTGATGGAACACAATTCCTCTCCTATTGGCCAAAACTGGCCGCTTCTGGGCGGTTGCTTCTTTCAGACGGTCCAATTGTTGACAGTATAGGTCCGAATTAATAGTTCGGCTGTAGGGGAGCAGCTCATAGTAGATGATTCCCTGCCAGTCCCACCAAACACACAGCAAAACCTTCCTGGCTGTCAATCCTGGCTTGACCACCGTTTGCGCCGGGTGACTGCGATTTGACCACGACCGTTGTCGCTTGACGTTGTCGTAAGTGACCCACTTTTCATCACCAGTAACCATCCGCTTCAGAAATGGATCGATATTGTTGCGATTCAGCAGCGATTCGCAGATGGAAATTCGGTCCATGAGGTTTTTTTGCGATAACTTGTGTGGTACCCATACATCGAGCTTCTTTTTGTATCCAGACTTATTTAAGTGATTCCAAACGGTTTTTTGTGCAATGTTTAGCTCCTGGGCAATCGAAACAGTGCTTACGTGACGGTCGAACTCGACGATTTCCATTATTTTATCGACATTTTCGACAATTGGCCTTCCAGAGCGTGGTGCATCTTTGACATCAAAATTACCGGAACGGAATCGACGAAACCAAAAATGCAGGTGATTGGCTGTTACAGTATCAGGACCATAAACATTATTCACATTTTCAGCTACCTGGCTTGCGTTTTCGCCTCTATCGAAGAAAAACTGTAAAATATGGCGTATTTTCTCTTTGTTGGTGTCCATCTTTGACGCGTGCTAAAAAAAATACTGAGTCAAGTAATCACAAAACTGTATGAGAAGCGAAATCTTATCTTTCTAACGCCATCTAGTGCAACCCGATGGCACTTTTAAAACCTAAAGCCATCTATTGGCAAAATCATGGATTACTTTTTACTACAACTAATATATACTATTGCATATTACACAGATAATCTTTATACTACGAGTATTGCCGCATTATAGCCGCAGAGCAACATTAATTGGAATGATCGACTGAAAGGGTATCTAAAATCCCTTCGCAGGGTCGATAATAAGTCCTGTGCACCGGTAGCTTCAGTAATTTTCGATCAAAATAACTTAAACTAATAAAAAATATACAATTTAGACTGACTAAAAAAAAGTCCTTACATATAAAAAAAAAATTAAATATAGAAAAAAAGTCCTTGTTATAAAAAATTTTGCAAAACACCATACACACAAATTCAGAAAATACGATTAATTTTTAAGTTTAGGAAATTGTTTTTTTAAATTTCAACTTAAAATAATTTAAAGAAAAAATATCCTTTTAATATTTGCAATTCGATTCTCTAACATTTGCATTTGATATTTAGTTCCAGTTAATGAAATCGTTGCAACGGCATATGTTAACACTGAAGTATCTAATCCGTACGTGATTAAAGCAATCGACAATGTTAATATTGTCAAACCACCAATACATGTTGGGTAAGTTATTTTTATCAAATTCAAATTAATTACTAAATATATTTTTTTAAAGTTTTTTTTATTTTTTAACTTAATTTTTTTTCACATTATTTTTTTTTTTTGTAAGCTTTTATGTTTGGTATTATCTTTTTTTGAAATTTTTTTTAAATTTTTAAAAAATACAATTTTTTCTATCATTAAAAAAAAAAAAAAAAACCAAAATAAAAATGTATAAACTTTTTATTTATTAATACTTTTTTTGTTAATTTATTTTCAAATTTCTCTAGTTTTATGTTAACATTTGCATGGCTTTTCCTATCCTTTTTAAAGCATCCCTGATATTCATAAGCATAACATTGTAAATATTTCATTTATGTTTTTGTAGTTATACTAAAAAAGAAAATACAACACATATATTTGTATATATTTGTTCTCCAATCATTTGAACATAATTTTTGATAAAAGGCGAACAAGTCATCGTTTGAAAGAAATCCAAAAAAAATATTTTTTTTTGTTTTGAAAAATTCATATAACACCTGACATTTTTTCGGTGTTTTTTTGTTTTTGGTGTTGTAGTTATAATTGCAAAAATAAAAATTACATAGTTCCTTAATCATTCTTTTGTGTGTGTGTTTTTTTAATAACACTATTTTTAAATAGGAGATAAAAGAGTATGCATTTATAAATACTCAATATCCGTTTTGATATTAAAAAAAATCAAAATAATAGGTGCATTAATATTCTTAATAAAAGTATGTGAATTTGATTAATAATCAAACACCGATCCACTCACAGATTGATTTTCGTATTAATAATTAGTGTTACCACGTTACACTTTTTAATGAGAACAAAAATGATTTTTATCCTTTTTTTTTTTGTTAAAATTTTACGTTAATAAAATTAAAAAATAATTATTAATATTAAAATTTATTAATTATAACAATTTCACTACTATTGCAACAACAAAAAAAAAAAAAAAAAGAAACACATCCAAACTGGAACTCACATATTAAAGAAATTCTTTTTTTTCCAATATAAAAATGTTCATATTTTTTGTGAAAAATAAAATTATTGAAAATTTTTCTTAAAACATTTTTTTGGTAGTTTTTTTTTTAAATTAATTTTTCTGGAATTTTTTTTTTTTTATTTATTATGGAATTTTTTTTTTTGTCAAATTAATTTGTAAGGAATTCTTTAAAAATTATTTTTATAGACTTTCTCTAAGAATAACTTTTAATAACAAACGTTTTTTTTTTTAAAATTAATCTGTATGAATTAGATTAAAAATAAAAAGATTGGAAATTTGATTTGCATGCTACTTAATTATTTGGTATAAAAAAAATGTTTTTTTTAATTTTATTTTTAAAATTACTTTTTCATATTAATTTAAAATATTTTTTTTTTAAGTATATTTTTAGTTCTTTTTTATATTTAATAAAATTATTGTAGCACTTTTCTTTTAAAATTTTTTTAATTTGAATTTTTTAAATTATTTTTTTTTTGTATTCAGTTAATATTTTTTTTTTCATTAAATTTGAATGAATTTCATGATTTTTTGGATAATTAGTAGAAGTGTTTTAAAAATTTATTATCAAATTTCAAAAATCGTTTATCCAAAAAATTATGAACCAATAGTATAATAATATCTTAACAATATTTAACGGTCTAAACTTTTATTAAAAATTGCATAATTTTAGATGTGTTTGTACATTTTTCTTTTATAAAAATTAATTATTAGATAAATTTTAAAGTTTTTTTTTTTTAATTTATGTATTGTAGTTAAAAATTTATCAAAATCTCAGTTTTTTTTCGTTGAAAAAAATAGAATATTATTTAGGAAAAATTTAAAAATTCTAAAAAAAACCACATACATACATAGTCTAAATATAAATTTATGAAATTATCTAAATATAATTACAATTTTTTATTTCTTTTCAAATACTCTTTAATTTACCATGGATATAAACCAAACAAATATTAATGAACAATAAAAAAAAACCAACATAAACATAATAATACACGAACACAAAATCATACGAAAAAATTAAATACTTCTGGATCAAATTAAAAATTAAAAATTAAAAATTTAAAACAATTAATAATAAAACATGAAAATATACACGATTTTGGTAAATTATCAATCGATTTGGATCTCTTCTAATACGTATACTTGGGGCTCCTTTAACACACTGAAATCGGTTCATATATAATATTTAAAAAAAACATCAAAAAATCCGATTTATACTATACAAAAATATATTAAAATATAAATATATATATATATAAATGTACGTTACATATACATTGAAGTGAATACAACTTTTTTCATAAAATCGAACAATCTCTTGAGAGCTTCGGTGGCCGAAAACAAACACCTCCAATGTGCAGGGAAAGGTACTCTTACAATTCAATACTAGACACTTTAGTTTAAATAATATGATAATAACCACTATAGTTTATACTCGTACAATAAATACAAAACTAAAACTACACTTTTATATTATTTACAATATTTTTATATTCTTAGAAATAAAAGCATATTTTTTTTAAAAATTTATTATAATCTTTTTATAGTAATTTTTTTTCTAGTCGTAAAACTTAAGCCATAAAATTTAGGTAATATTTATTGGTAATTTGATGAGAATTTTAGTAAATAAAATATTCTTGTATGTATGTATGTATATATTGGAAGCATGCTTAATCTAATTCTATAATTAAAAATAGTTAGAAATATTTTGATAATAATTTTCCAATGAATTTGTATGTTTGACACAGAAATTTTTTTATCTTATTACATCTTAAATATTAAAAAGCCCCTCTACCAATCTAAAGTATTAATAAGTAGCATTTAAACGCTTATGTACTTACGAACTTGAGCTTTGGGGTACAACCAAGTCTTCCAACTTCTGTCAAATGCAATCTTTACAGTCAATAATCCTTCGTTAAATTGTCATCACTCCTTGCTAATCGTAATAATACGATCAATCATAAACTAATATTTATTGTAGCACTTAAACGCTTATGCACTTACGAACTTGAGCTTTGGGGTACAACCAAGTCTTCCAGCTTCTGTCAAATGCAATCCTTACATTCAATAATCTTTCGTTAAATTGTCATCACTCCTTGTTATTCGTAATAATGCGATCAACCATAAATTAATATTTATCTCTTAAACGCATACGTACCTACGAACTTGAGCTTTGGGGTTCAACCCACCCTTACAACTCCCGTCAAATGCAATTCTTACAGTCAATAATCCTTCGTTAAGTTGTCATCACTCCTTGGTATCCGTAATAATATGATCAATCATAAATTAATATTTATTGTAGCACTTAAACGCATATGTACCTACGAACTTGAGCTTTGGGGTACAACTAAGCCTTCTAACTACCGTTAAATGCAATCCTTACAGTCAATAATCCTTCGTTAAGTTGTCATCACTCCTTGATAAATACGATCAATCATAAATTAATATTTATTGTAGCACTTAAACGCATGTGTACGTACGAACTTGAGCTTTGGGGTACAACCAAGCCTTCTAACTATCGTCAAATGCAATCCTTACAGTCAATAATCCTTCGTTAAGTTCTCATCACTCCTTGTTATTCGTAATAATACGGTCAATCATAAATTAATATTTATTGTAGCACTTAAACGCATATGTACCTACGAACTTGAGCTTTGGGGTACAACCAAGCCTTCTAACTACCGTCAAATGCAATCCTTACAGTCAATAATCCTTCGTTAAGTTGTCATCACTCCTTGGTATTCGTAATAAAAAATACGATCAATCATAAATTAATATTTATTGTAACACTAAAACGCATATGGACCTACGAACCTGAGCTTTAAGGTACAACTAAGCCTTCTAACTACCGTCAAATGCAATCCTTACAGTCAATAATCCTTCGTTAAGTTCTCATCACTCCTTGTTATTCGTAATAATACGGTCAATCATAAATTTATATTTATTGTAGCACTTAAACGCATATGTACCTACGAACTTGAGCTTTGGGGTACAACTAAGCCTTCTAACTCCCGTCAAATGCAATCCTTACAGTCAATAATCCTTCGTTAAGTTGTCCTCACTCCTTGCTATTCGTAATAATGCGATCAATCATGATTTAAATGTTCCTTTTGTCCACGACGAAATCTTAGCCGCTCTGTGTACTAACTATCTATCCTCTGTTAATCTAACAAATTCACTTCTTACTTGTATGGTAGTTGTAAATTTCAAATACAATTTAAAACAAAAGAAAACCATTTTCATAATTAAGTAAACTTTTTTTTTATAATAAAAACTATTAAAATTGAAAAATTATTATCAAAAATTGTTTGTACATTTTTATTAAAGAAAAAAAACGCTTTTTTTATAATAAAAACTATTAAAGGATACATACATACAGTCAAAATAATATAGTTTTATAGATTTTTTTTCTCTCTCTAGATATCTTAGAAAATTAAATCATTTTTATGAAACTCTATATTACTATATTTTTTTCACTTTTCAGAAAAGTATATATAATTTAAAAATAACTTATTCTATATAAATTAGATAATTTAATATAAAATTAATTTAATATTTTTTTAACACACAACCAGTCGTCACCTACTTTTAAATATAAATCAGAACAAAACGAAAGGATATAATCTACATGTTGAATCATAATTTCAAAACCCTCTCCTACCCCCTCAAATTCTGGTTCAATTAAAAACTATAAGAAAAATATTACAAAAACTTCTCTACTAATTAAACAAAATTTAAATAAAAATATCTAAAAATAAGGCAAACAAAAATATTTAATATTAACTGAAAAGGACAATCCTTGTTTAGAAGTAGAAGATGAATCGAATAAAAACCCTCCAACGCATGTTGTGTAAATGATTTAGATTTTATTGCTCCTTCTTTAAACATTTTCAAAATATTTTTGCTCGCATATAAAAAAAACCATTTTAACAATGCTTGCCTTGCTTTTTAAGAAAAATATTTATATATAATAGTTTTTCTGTACATATGAGTATATAGTATAAAGTTACTAAAGAATTATGCAAAAAAAAAATCTAATCTTATGCTTATTAATAATTAATTGTACATGTACAGAAAAATCTTCGTCTGGAAGATTGGTGTTCTCAGATATATTTTCTATTTAATTGATACTAAAAAGAAAAAGAGCAGATACATTCATAGAGTTTAAAAGATATTAACTTTTTCAATAAAAATATATTAAAATAATTACCCCCCCCCCCCCCCCTCCCCACTGACTTCTATCGATTCTATTGTAGTAGATTCATTCGAGCTTGCTTATCTTAGTCCTGAAAAATCACCAGTTATTAATTTTCTGATTCAGAAAATAAAGCCCTATCATTTGATAGCTCTTGAGCATATATATTATTTATGATAACATTTATTTAGCTCAAAAGTTTGCCATTTTATATTATGGAATGGTTTATAAAAGAATTTAGAAAAATACCACACAAAAGATACGCCGATTCGGTTCTGGAAGGACATGTTTCCGATGCTGATTTTTCAAACAAAGTTTTCTTTTTTTGTATCAATAAGGATATTTCAATAAAAAAAATTCTATATATGTGGCTCCAGAAACCCACAAGTGACTTTGGAAAAGCCATTGTATCCAGGAAAACTGGCTGTCAGATATTGCATTTACAAATGCAGATGCAATATCAAATGCTGAAAATTTTACTCTGGACCCATATGTGGTTTTAACAAAGCGGCATCATAAGCCACATAACAAGATAAATTTAGATTTTATTGCTTGGAATATTGTCCGTTCTCTGGACGCATAATTTTGAGATTTGGTGATATCAATTGACGCTGTGAGAGTTTTTCTTTTTTGGTGAAACTAAGCGAAAGATCCTATTTAAATAGATCATCCTTAAATTGAGAGCAATTAAATAGTAACATCTGTCAAGATGATCAAAAATTACATTAAAACGAATGAGTCCTGTCGAAATTTTCTCCGCAGCCATTTAAATTTTTAGCTTAACGTAATATAATAAAATAACTTTTAAATCTATGAGGTCTGTTCAAAAAGTACAGCGAATTTTGAATTTCCGCGGGTTACATATATTAGATTTTAGATTTTTTTTGTGGCATTATGTTGGTACTCATGTCTGTCACTTATGCCAACAAATTCGGCCATTTTGAATGTTCACTTAATTTTTGACAGCTGCTTTGCTTTCACGTGTTTTGACTCGTCTTCGATTTTTGCCCATTCCAAAAAAATGGATCAAAGAATCTGTTTTTCGAGAACAAGAAAAAGTCACAGGGGGCCAGATCCCTTCGTAAGTATATTTAATTTCACATTACTTTTCCTGAAGTTAATTTTTATTGAAAACGTAAGTCTTTCTCAAACTACTATAAATTGTATCCTTTTTTTTGAATAGAAGATATTATGTTCAAATAGTTTTTTTTTTTTTTGTTAAATAATATTCCATTAAAATTATAAATATTTGGCATTTAAATATCCCTTCTGTCATGAATAATTTCCTTTTATAACTCATTCATAACCAGATGCTTTGAAAATTTTGCCGTAACTTATGTATTGTAATATCTGCTTTTACTCAAAACTATAGCTTTTTATATCCTTTGACCAAAAAAAAAAAAAATCTTCCTACTATATCTATCGGTCTTTTCATATTCTGTATTTTCCTCTTTCCCGCTAAACATTAATCAATATATTAGTACTATAAATTAAGATACTAATAATCAGCTTCAGAAATGCAAAAATAATTTTTTGATATTTTGTAAATGTTAGTCGCGTTTAGTTTTTTTTTTTTTTTTGAAATTACCTTGCGATATTAACATTTATAGTAAGTAGAGTTAAGTTTGAAAGTAATTAAAAATTAATTAGTATATTTAAATTGTTGTTGTTTGTTTGTTTTTTAAAATTATATTTACAAATCTGCCAAATATACGAACAGTTTCTTGGTATCGTTCCTTGTTGACGCACGAGGCGGTGCAATGCGCGGATGCCGCCATAGTGGCGTTCGTGTTATCGTTCCACCAAGATCAGCAGCTCAACCAACTAGGATAACATGCCGATATGTTAAACCGCAACGAATTCCCAATCCACCACAGTTAATGGAAGGCGAAGCACTTGTTAGCCGAGTGCTGGAATTATCACCAGTAGAAGCCAAATTTTTAGGGTATGGTCAGATTTGTTTTTATTTATTATATTTAAGAGAAATATATTATTATTATTTTTTTTTTTTTTAAATTGAACAAAAAATTATTTTTTGTTGTTGAAAAACGTAGGCCAGTAATTTTGGAAGTACCACATTTTGGATCATTGCGAGATAAAGAACGAGAAATAATCATTTTACGTTCAGATAATGGGGAGACATGGCGCGAACATACATTATATGATAGCGAAGAGGCTGTTCGTGATGTTCTGAACGAGTCGTTTGAAACGACTGAATTGAATCAGTTGGAGGATTTGCATACAAATCGTATAATACGCATAGTGACGCACGATTTTCCGCATTTCTTTGCGGTTGTATCGCGCATTCGGCAGGAAGTGCATGCAATTGGCCCGGACGGTGGTACTGTATCATCAACAGCCGTACCGCAAGTGCAAGCAATCTTTCCGCCAAATGCTCTCACCAAAAAGATTCGTGTCGGATTGCAAGCTCAGCCAGTTGACTTGAATGGGTGTGCCAAACTGTTGGGGCAGGGCGTCGCCGTGTCACCAGTAGTCACGGTGGAGCCGCGGCGGCGTAAGTTCCACAAGGCGATCACTCTAAGTATTCCTGCTCCGAAAGCATATACACAGGGTATGATCAATCAATATTCTGGCAATGCACCAACTTTGCGCCTGCTCTGTTCAATAACTGGTGGACAAAATCGTGCTGTTTGGGAAGATGTAACCGGTTCAACGCCACTTACATTTGTCAAAGATAGCGTTTCGTTCACAACGACCGTGTCGGCGCGTTTCTGGTTGATGGATTGCCGAAATATTGCTGATGCATCTCGTATGGCAACTGAGTTGTACACATACATGGCCCAAGTGCCGTTTATGGTAAAGTTTGTCGTGTTCGCCAAACGTATTAGTACAACTGAAGCTAAATTGAGCGTCTTTTGTATGACCGATGATAAAGAGGATAAAACGCTCGAACAGCAAGAGTATTTCACTGAAATCTCAAAAAGTCGCGACGTCGAAGTCCTTGAAGATCATAAAATCTATTTGGAGTTCTCTGGTAATCTAGTTCCAGTTATGAAATCCGGTGAACAGCTGAATATGCAATTTCATGCGTTCCGTGAGAATCGCCTCTCGTTTACTGTACGTGTAAAGGATCACGAAGATCCGTTTGGACGTCTCAGTTTCATGAGCGAACCAAAAGTGGCGAAGGGTGATCCTCCCCAAACGCCAATGTGCACCCTCAATGTATCATTAAGTGGTGAAAAGATAATCGAAGATGACCGACATAGTCTAAATGCTAGCCAAAAAAGTCTAGACCGTAATTATCGTGTCCTTCTCAATGGTGGCTATCGTAAACCAGATGAAATTCATAAAGCCGATATTCGTCTATCGGACATATGCAATCTGTTAGAACGTGACTGGGAGCCATTGGCCCGTGAATTAGACATTTCCGAAAATGATATTCAATTCATTAAATCAGAATATGTGGATAAGCCATCGCAACAGGCAATGGTTATGCTACGATTTTGGATGCGACAGGCTGGCCCACAAGCAACGGGTAACAATTTAGAGCAAGCCCTGCACAAAATCAAACGGTCCGATATTGTTGACAAGTGCATTTTCAATCTTGAATTGGTCACTGATGAAATGGAAAAGGCTGTTGCCAAAATACAATTAGATCAGTCCGGATTCGATAATCTCAAAGAAGAGTTGGGACCATCTTCACGCGATACATCACTGCGCCGAAATCAAACGATCGATCAAGAATTTGGCGATAAAATTGACGATAAACAAATTGACGAAAAGATTGATGAAAAAGCTGAATTTCATAATAAAATTGATCAGAATGGCATCCAAAAACAAGGTATTTTTTATTTTTTTTAATTTTTATTTTTTGTTTTTAAATTTATACTTTTAACTAATTTCGTATAAGATATGCATCAGTAGGTTTATTTAGAGAAAATATACAATAATTATTTGTCGGTTATTTTCTGTTTTGTTTTGCTTCATTATTTTTACGTTAATTTGTTTTGTTTTATTTAGAAGAGAAACAGCCATCACCGACAAAGGAGATAGAAACAAAACAATTTGATCAAACCGCAACAACGCCATCTACGATTCCAAATGAAAGTTCAAGTCCAAAATCAGAGTTCGATGATAAACTACCGCCAACAGCAAAACCAGAAGTCACTGATCTGTCACACCACGAAGGTAAATTATTGACTTTTTAAAATTAATTCTTTTCAATTTCCTTCTTTTTTTTTTAAACTATTTTTATTTTTATTTTTTTTTGTCTATTTTTGTTTTTTTTTTTTTTTATTCAAAATAAGGAAATGATAAGAAAAAATCAATAATTTTAGTCCAAAAAAAAAAAAAAAAAAACTATTCTTAGGTCATTTGATAGTTTGTAAAGTTTTTTTTTCTAGTTCTTTTGCAATTATTTTCATAAATCTCTAATGTTAAGGTGGCCATTTGAAAAATTAACTAAAATCCAACATTTATTAAATAATCACCAGTTTTCATAAGAGCATTTTTCATATAAGCAGTAATTGCATGGACATAACAGCTCGGTTTTACACATTCATACACATTTACCAATGCCAATATTTTTATTTCATTTCTTTTTATTTTATTATTATTATTATTATTATTATTATTATTTTTGGATAAATACAGAAGAAATTTTTATTCTTTCAAATAGGAAAAAAAATATCCTTTTTTCTTATTATTACCTAATAGAGATTAAAATAATAATATGAATAAGGAGGGATATACACTTTTAGGTGGCTATTGCTATATTTTTAATTGAAATCAAATTTAATAAATACTTTTGGTTTTTAAATTGGTTTTTTGTTAATTTTTGGAATTTATATATTGTGTGCTTATTTTTCCATTATTATATTTGCTGTTTTTGTGTACGTAAATAACTTGGGGAAAAGAAACAAAAAAAAACAAAATTTTCTTGAATTTGTCAATCAGAATAAGAATATTTAAAAAAAAAAAAAAATCTACTAAGAATAATAATCCAGGCTGAGCACAATATTTATTATATTGTAGATTAATTTGAATCAAAAAAATTCAAATTAAACTTAAAAACACCTTAAATATGGTTAAGTCGGTATAAAAAAAAAATTCCAACTTAAAAATCATAAATATTTTTAACAAAAAAAAAGAAGCAATTTAAATTAAAATTGTTCCGGGATTATTATAAATAAAAATAATAATTGAATAAATGCAAGGGTTGATTTTCAAAAATTATCCAAAGTATTTATTGTATTATCCTTGAAATTCTGAATAAAATTCAAAAAATGCTTCTTTAAATCGAAGTCCCTTAAAATACAAAGTAATTAATGAATTCTCTTTTTTTTTATTAGTTGATTTAAGTTTTTTTTCTTTTTGTTATTGGTTTTTTTGGTTTTTCTATTTTTAGTACACCAATCAAAAAAATTTTTATTTTTTTTTCTTAAATTATTTAATGCATACGAAGTTCATACAAATAAATACCATATCGTTAATAAATACACACTCTTAAATTAACATATTTTGAAGAAGAAAAACAAAAACAAAAAAACAAAAATAACAACAATAGCAACAACAATAAAGATATTAACTTAAAATTTCCCCAAATTGGTATATTATAATATCTATAGGTAAGTTCAAGATGCAATTATGAAAATTTATTAGTAATTTTATTGAAAGTATAATTTCATAACAAATTATACAAAATTTAAAAAAAAAAAACACATACATTATTACCCTCGTAAAAGTACTATGGGAAATTTTCTTTCCCTCTTTAATATTACACTATTGATAATTTGACTCTTATCCTCCGATTAAATTAGTTTTAATAGTTAGAAAAGTATTCTATTAGTAATATAGTTTTACAAATTAAAAAAAAAGTATTTAAAAAGTAGAATTGTATTGGAAATATTTGTATAATTCAAGAAAAATCTATAGTAGGTAAATTAAATAAAACTATTTGAAATTAGATAGTTTGCAAAATTTTCCAATAGGTAGGATAGTAGTGCTATGCCAAAATAAATTTATTTTGATTATAAAGGATTATGTAATTTGTGGTTTGGAAAGTAAAATTAAATAAGTAAAATTAAAATTTTAAAATAACTTCGGGCTATAGTTCGAGCAATACTGAAGGGATGATTGGTTTTTTTTTATACTGAACAAGATCACGATTATGTGTAAAGATCTGTAAGAAAAAATCTTTCTGAGCAAAAGGACCAAATAAGCTCGTGTTGTAGTGCGTTTTTTTGAAAACACAAATTGATAACTTCATACCAGGATGCACATCAGACAGTCACTTTTTACGGATAAAAAGGCTTTTCCACAGTCACTCGTGGGTTTTTCGAGCCTCATATATGCCCGAGCGAGAAATGAGCCTCATAATGATGTCCATAAACTCCTCTTAAAGCTCGAAATGAGGCTACATTACATTGACCGCTCATATAGAACATTTTTTTGCAATTTTTATTCTTTGGACGCTAGTTAAGCAATCCATAATATTAGGTTGTTCGGAAAGAAGTTATTTCGTTCGTTTTTTTTTGTTGAGAAAAATGAAAGACAATTTTCTTATTGTGAATTAATATTTTATTCTGACCTTTTTTCTTTAAGTGAATCATTTAATTTGTCCAACGGATGATAGTACACTTCAGAATTGATCGTTGTGTTGCTCAGTAGAAGCTCAAAATAAACGATTCCTTTGAAATCCCACCAAACAGATAGCATAACCATTTTTTTTATGAATATTGGCTTTCGAAATGCTTTGAGCCGGTTCATATTTTCTACTTTAGGATCTTTTGCGCTTAACATTATTGTAGACAACCCATTTCTCGTCGCCAGTGATGATGCGCTTTAAAAATGGATCATTTTTTTGGCAAAAACTACTGGGCAGAATCAATCGAGCCTTGCTATATCAGCTGTCAAAATACACAGCTGTGATTATGCAGCTTAAGTGTGAAGTTGGTTGGGAAAAAACTGAATTACTTTCCGAACAACCCAATATAATAATAAAAACACACCTTAAGCTTATATAAATGCTACATTGGATGACATTTTTATTTAAGCAGCTATTAAATGACAGGACCCCATGCACTTTCCAAATCACGAAATGGATAACCCGTTATATCATCACATCCTGTACTACTTATTTTTATGATTTATGAGTGAATTACTATCGATAAATTTTACACAATTTTTAAAAAAAAAAAATAATAATAATCAATTTTATTTTAGTTAGTTTTCACCTTTAATTTAATGGTAAAATAAATTTTCTGAAATTTCGTTTTTTATTTATTTTTATTTTCTATATTTTTTTTTCTTTTCTACATCTCTTTTGATTTCTTCTCTTTCTATAAAAATATTATTATAATATATATATTTTTTTTATACAATATCAACTCTTATAAACATATACATATAATTTGTGTATTTTTGTGCATTTCCTTTACATTTTATATGATCATATAAAACATGACTAAAATGAATATTGTACACCAAAAAAATTAAAATAAAATAAAAAATAAATATTATAAAAAATATATAAATAAAAAATTCAATAATGATAATCGATATAATATGCTTGAAATGCTGAATTATTAATAAAAATAAATTTACAAACAATAAATATTCTTAATAATGATTGATTGATTCATTATATTTTGAAAATATTGAAAAAAAAACCCAATATGGAAAATCAATATTTATGAAAATAATATATTCTAAAAATACATCATCAACCGATTGGAATATATTGTTTGTTGTATTGGAAATTGGTTATTGAATATGATAATAAAAATTGGGAACAAAATTAATATCACCTTGAACAGGACTTCAAAGTAAGCCAATTGTTGAAGAAGAAATAAAGAAAACAATTATTGTGAAAGTTCCTGATGAAGAGAAGATTCCTGATGATGCTGAGGCATTAGCTAGACAAATACTAAATGATCTGGAATTTGCTGCTGCTGAAAAACTAACTTCAATGGGAAAAATTCATCAAGTAAAATGTGAACCACAAAAGAATATTCAGGATGATTATAATAAAATAAACGATACCATTATCGATGATCATGATGAAGAGGTACGAAAAGATATTAGTTATGAAGATGTAAATGATGGTGATGATGATGGTGCCACTGATCATGATGATAAATCAAAAATACCAATGCCAATGAAAACATCAACACCAATTAAAGTGAAAACAATCAAGAAACACTCAAAAGCTAATACGAGCATAATAAAACAGCAACAACCGTCGAGACCGAATGTGGGTGATATCGAATGGGATCTCTCCACTACAACTGCCAGTATGAATGATCATAAGCCAAGTAGCCCTGAACAAAAACCAAACAGTACTTCTGATCAGAAGTCTGCCAGTCCAGATCAGAAGTTTACCGCCAATCTAGATCAGAAGTCTGCCAGTCCAGATAAAAAGCCAGATATCAGTGATACCAACATAAAAGAAATATCAACATTTACCTTAGAATCGGTACCTGATAGGAACAGCATTCATGCTCATAGTTCGAATCCAATATTTTTAATATCGCCAAGTGATGATTATACTGGGGAAATTGATGAAGTAATTATTGTTCAAACTCCGTATGAAGAGAATCAAAGTAAGGATACAGATTCGATTATAACAAGTTCGGTAATAGCTGAAACTGAAACAGATCCATATGATGTTACAAAAACGACAACAACTACAACAAAATTAATTAAAAATGAAAATGACAATACCGAAGAGACTATTGTTATAACCGAAACAACAACAACAGCACCAACAATTTCAACCATTTTAACTACAAAAGGATCAACAGAACAAATTCGCAATCATATCGAAGATGATAAGGGTAACATTCGAACTGAAACAGTTACAACAATAAAGAAAATTGAACCGAACTATGGTGATAAAGATAAAGATATCATAGATAAAAATACAACCGATGAAATAGCTGTTGATGTCCAATGGATAAATCCAAATAGTGAATCGGATATTAGTGTTGGCGATTCACCATTATACCAAAATAGAAATAATTCGATACAAAATAAAATTCCAACTATAACAACAGTATCGGAAACAACCACAACCACAACGACAACACGAAAAACTCTAGGATCATCGAGTGATTCCGATATAGCCCTACATGAGCCTGGGGCTGAGCTAAGTGAGGATGAGACAGGTACCTATAAAAAAAAATAAAATACACTATACATACACACACATATATATATATATATATATATATTGTATATATATACTTATGTAAAAATATTTTTACAAACGTATTAAAAATAAATCAAATTAATAAAGACAAAAAAAATTTATACTCAAAGATGAAAAAATAACGAACATTTATACATGTGTAGTATTCAAAAATTAATTAAAAAATTACACAAAAATGCTTAATTATTATATTGGGTTATATTATAAATAAAGAAAAAAAAAAGTTTATTATCAGATATTTTGGTGTGGGAGTTGAAAGCGGTATTGTACGAGGGTCGTTCAATAAGTCCTTAGAAAAAGATGGAAAAAAACTGTTTTTAAAAAAAAAAAATTTCTGTTTCTTCAGATTGGGGGAATCTCTTCAGATTGGGGGAAAAAAATAGCCACTCGGGGCCAAATCTGGTGAATAAGCGGGATGCTGCAACAATTCCATTCTCAATTCCACAATTTTGGCTATGGAAACAGCGCATTTGTGCACACGCGCATTGTCCTGATGCAAGAGGATTTTTTTCTTCTTCAGATGGGGGCGTTTCTCTTTGATTTCCTCGCTCAACCGTTGCAATAACGACGCGTAATACACTCCTATTATTGTTTTTCCTTTTTCCAAGTAGTCGATAAAAATGATGCCCTGCGAATCCCAAAAGACCGTGACCATCACCTTGCCGGCCGATGGCACAGTTTTTGCCTTCTTCGGAGCCCGTTAACCCTTGAAAATCCACTGTGATGACTGTCTCTTCGTTTCTGGAGTGTAGTAGTGTATCCAGGTTTCGTCCACAGTGACATATCGACGAAGGAATTCGGCAGGATTGCGATGAAAGAGTGCCAACATAGTGTAGTGTCAGAGTGGACTCTGACACTACACGATTGCGCTTATTCTCCTCTGAGAGCAAACGCGGCACCCATCTTGCCGAAAAATTTTTCACAGACAATTTTTCATGCAAAATTGAAGCGACTGTACCTTGTGATATGCCCGTGGCCTCAACTAATTCGCGCACTTTAATCCGCCGATCGTTCAAAATCAGATCGTGGATTTTGTCAATGATTTCAGGAGTAGACACCTCAACTAGGCGTCTTGAACGATGTTCATCTTTTGTGGATGAACGGCCACGTTTAAATTCATTCACCCAATTGTAAACCGTCGCAAACACAGGTGCAGATGTGCCATGAACTGCATCCAACTCGGCTCTGATTTCTTTCGGGCTTAAGCCTTTCAAATGGAGATGTTTGATGACAGCCCTAAACTCGCTTTTTCCATTGTTATGCACAAATAAATGTCGTTAACTTTAATCGACGATAGAAATTGACCTGCGCTATGGATCGAGCTGAAATATCCTGTCGATAATGCTACTTACAAAAAAAAATCTTTACCGACACTACGATCGCAATTTTTTGGATTTTCTAAGGACTTATTGAACGACTCTCGTATTATTGTAACAATTTTTCTTATAATGTTTTAAAGCCAATGGAAATTTTTTCATTTTTCATACTACCCAAACAAATAAATTCGAAATTTCGGCTTTCCCATTAAGAGAAAATTTTCATTTTTCTTCAAATCATCTTATATGGTTTTTAAAAATATTTTTTCCTATTAAGATTTTTGCAAAAACAAATCAAAATCAGCCCCAGTCCCTTATATTCGTAACAATTTTCTCTCGATAGTACAATACAATTTGATTATGAGCAGCTTCATGTTGCACACAGAATGTTTTATTGAAAAATGTTGCCAGAACGTACAGGCTTTTATCAACAAAATGTATTCTAGAAATTTGTTGCATAAACACTGTACCTTGAAGATAATTATTTAAAAAATTATTATCTCGTCTTTTCGATTATAATATTGTTTCGAAAATTTACCAATTTTTTTATTTTTATATTTAAGTAAGTTTCATAATAATGAAAACAAGATATGCTCAAGAAAATTATAGATTTATAAATGGACAATAAATGAATAAGCAAATATTTTCTTAATAAATTTCTAAGAAAATATCTATTTGTTTTTATAATATCAAATGTCATTTGAATTAATGTTGAGTTTTGTAATGTAGATGGTACTAATCAAAGTTTTGTATGAATTGGTTTGGTTGAAATAATTTATAACGATGAGTTTTCCTTTAGTATTATTATTATTATACATTTGTGTTTCCATTTATTAACTTTATTAAAGTTTTACTAACTCAAAATCCTTAAATGATATTTTCAATATGATAATTTCCTTGAAATATTATTTTCAACATAAAAAAAGAATAAGGAAATCATAGAAAATCCAACTAATAATTTGGTTGTTTTTTTTTATTTTGTTTTTGCAAACTAAATCATAAGTAAATACACAACACAAAATTTGCATGTTATAATTATAAAGTTTTATATTGTATATATTTTAATTTTTTTTTCAGCATTTAAGGTACATACATAAATACATACATATGTATGTATTGTATATCGTAAATTCTTATTGATGTAGATTTTAATGAGTTGAAATTTTTTTTTAAAACAAAAATATTTGTACGATTTTAAAAAAAAAAAGTATTTTGACTTTTTTTTTTTTTAAATTTAGAAGGAGATTTCTATCAACAAAATGAAGCACCAGATACACATACAGAAACCACTGTAGAAGAAATAAATAGTGAAGAGTAAGATCTATATAATATTCGTATATTGAATTAATAAAGGATTATCCATTTCTTGTTTTGGAAAGTACAGCCTCCGTTATTTGACAGCATCCAAGGTGACATTTTAGATTATGGATTTGCTCAAGTACAGAACAATGTTTTAAAATTGTATAATTTTCTTCAGCGGTGACGATATCAATAATAAAAATTGTCAAATATGGGGCTCTAAAAACCCAAAATAGACTTTCTGGGGTAACTTTGGGTCTGGCCCGTATTTCTTTGCAAATGTAGATGCAGAGATCGTTACCGTCAATACTAAGCACTATGGCCACATTATAACCTATTTCCGCACCCCCACCCCCCCTTAACGTAATGATTTTAATCTGGACCACTTGAGGTTTTTGAAAAAAAAAACGGCACCCCAGACGTCACTATAGAAAATCCTGACTTTATTGCACTAAATAAAAGTTCCCAAGATGCATAATTTCAAGTTTAAGTGACGTCAATTTGACGCCGTTGGACTACTTAAAAGATCAATTTGACGCCGTTGTCAAACTTAAAAGATCAATTTGACGCCGATGTCAATTTGACGCCGTTTTCTTTTTGAAGTACTACTTTAAACATCATTTTTTTTTTTTATTATTTTTATTTTATAGTTTCATTTATTTATTATTCAGTAATAGTGGTGGTGGTGTTCATATGAAACTTACAACTAAAGAACCACTGTAGATTTTTATTTTTCTTAACCTACTGATTCACGATGGAATACTCTAGGTTACTTAAGCTATTATATTATTACAAGGTTTTTCCTAAGTCCATTAATATATTGAAATTTAAGTTTCTCTAATTATCTATTATATTTTTTTTTATCATATACGTATACTACTAAAAATTTAAAAAAACGTAGTCCATTTATTATTGTTTTGTATATTGTTACTTAGACTAAAAGAAAGAATTTACACCTAATTTACAACTACCCATACCCAAAACTTATAACTAATCCATAACCCTAGTGATATTTTGGTTAACCTTCGTCGATCCACCAGCATCGCGTTTTTGTTTTCTTTTTGTCTCTTGTCGATATTTCTGTATTATATTGTAGAGTATTTATGTTTCTGCTGTTTGCAATATTCCTTGGAATTTTTTTGTCTGATGCTCTGCGTTTGGTGTGGAATAAAATTGGGATCTTATTTGCGTCTTGGATATATGCGTGTTTATCCAAAAAGATGAAAGCTTCAGGGGGTATGAAACCTGTGTCCATGCTATATTGAATGTACTGATCATCTGGATATAATGCATGTCCTATTAAGCTATTGTTTTCAGCAAGTTGCGCTCTGTTAAAATGTTTCCTGCAAAGAGAGATTATATGGTTATCTATCCTAATTATGTTTGCCCAGTTATAAATCGTTTTATTAGAGATATAGTGTTTGTAGTTTGTGTTTGGCTTTCGGTATTTTCCAAGGCATGCTCGAAGACATTTCCTTTCGTAAATTCTAAATTTCTCCATTAGTGACGCGCTTACGTTGTACCAAATTTGGCTACCGTAACATAGTATTGGTCTGATTATAACCTGATAAGCGATAATTTTGACTCTGAAAGAAATGAGTCTTGAATAAAACAGTTTGTTGGCGATCCTAAACGCTTTATTTTCTTTTTCAAGAGCTTTTTTAATGTGGTCGGTAAAGTTTAAGTTGTTTTTGAACCATATGCCTAAGTAACGAACACAGGATTTGTTATTGCAAGTTTCGCCATTATCTGCTCTAACGCACTTTAAACATCATATTTACATGCAGATGATTCCCAAACTTTAGAGCATATAAAAATTAACATCCCTCAAGTAAAGGCCGAATTACAGTCCGAAATGTTGATGTAAATAATAATTTAATGTGTTTTATTCAAATTAAATTTCCAAAGCACAAATTGGACAATCCTTTATATATTGTAATAATAAGTATAAAAAAATATATGATAAGTACAAAAATTCTTTTCAAATATGAAAGTTAATATTTTTCTTTTTCAATAATATTATTCAAAATAATAAAAATAAAAAAAAAACTAAATAGAATATATATTTTTTTCAGTGGATCAAAAATAATTAAAACAACAACAACTACAGTAAAAAGTTCAGAACCTATCGAGACAATAATCACAAAAACAACATCAGAACAAAAAGAGCCCGAACCTCCTATTACAGCCGTTGAAGATGTTATGATCCGGGAGATAGCTTCAACCACAGCTAGTACAGCTCCAACAAGCTCCAACAACGAACAAATTATAGTACCAAGTGTATCCAAACAATTTCAGGAAAATATGAACAATATTGTCGATCAATTTATGTTAGAAGAGCGACGAAATTATTAAAATTCGTATGCAACAACAATAATGAAAAAAAAAATCAATAACAATATTTATTGATCAAATCAAATTATATGTAATAAATACATTAATATTATATTTTTTCAAATAAATTTTATTCAACAATTAAAAAAATATTAAGAAAACAAAAAAGGAAATTTCCTAATGAAAAATTATAATTAATTCAACTATATTTATATAGACAGGAAATTATCTAAATAACTCTCTAAATAATTTCGTCATAATATTTAGTTATATTTAAAAAAAAAATGAATTGTTGGACACCTATTATGCATAAAAAATAAAATAAAAAAAACGAAACTGTGAAAATAATAAGAAAAATATGTTTTGTATAAAATATTTGAAAATGTCTCAATTTTAGGGAAAAAAAGTGACAAATTTATTAAAAAAAATGCAAAAAACAAAAAAATTACATTATTATATAAAATTCTGATTCATAATGACAAGAAAAATATAAGTTGAAGCTTTTTAATATATATTTAATAAAATAAAAAAGGAAAAATAAATGCATATGCGCAAGGTATAATTATGAAATAAAATGGAAGCTAGAAATGGAATTTGTCGAAATATAAAATTGAATGGTCGAAGGAAAATCATTGTTTCATAATTGGTATAAAATCAGTACCAAATCTTATTAAAGGTGGGTGGTGTTAACACTGTACCAATTATGTAATATTTTTCTTCTATTTATAAAAGTTGCCATTGAAAAATTAACAATGGAGAAAAAAATCACTAAGATTATATATAAAACTATGGCAATCAATATAGAGAAGTAGAAGAAATATAGAAATGTCGGTTATGTTTTTTTTTAAATATAATTTTTATTTTTCTCAATCTGGAGAGAAAAAAATCACTAATCACTCAGAATAAAGAAAACTGATAAAAGTGAAAAACTTTTAATCATGCATAGCTTTTACACGCAAATCGATAAATACACATATTATATATAAATTGCTTTATTTAACCAGCAGAGAATTTATTACATATATATTGTTTGGCAACTTTGAAATTTACATAAATGGCAGCGAATGAGACGAAACAAATTATGGGACTTTTTCCTAAAAAAAAAAAAAACTACTAGTACATGAAAGATAAATTAAACAAACGCTCATACATACATGCATAAAATTAATAGTTTCTCAGTTCAAATGTAAAATGATTGTAGATCAACAAAAAAAAAAAAAAAAAAAACCTAAATA
Source organism: Atherix ibis (assembly GCA_958298945.1). Classification (NCBI taxonomy): domain Eukaryota; kingdom Metazoa; phylum Arthropoda; class Insecta; order Diptera; family Athericidae; genus Atherix; species Atherix ibis. The sequence goes on along the minus strand of OY282610.1, from coordinate 33,023,191 downwards.
ATAATTCGTAAAATATTTCGAAAGAAAATTTATTTCCATAAAACAAATCCAGAACTATTCAGAGAAATAATATTAGAAATTACAAAAAATTACACAAAATTATTAAAAACAAATAAAAATTAATAATTTAAAAAATTTCAATGTGTTCATTCAACAACAAAAAAAAAAAAAAAACAACAACAACAGCTTAAGTAAACAAAAACGTATAGAAAAAACTCATTACAAAAAAATATTGTGAAAATAAATTTCCAATAAATATTAATAATAATAACAATAATAATAATAATTAATACATATTTTTAGTATATATAAATACTTACTCTAAACGTTTACATATAAAATAAATAAAAATAAAAACCTGCATCGAAATATATAATATTTGGAGAAGATGAAAAAAAAACATCTTAAAAACCATTCAATAATAATAATAATAAAATTAATATCTAAAAATTATGAGTGTTTAAAAAAAATTAATCAATTTAAATATGAAAATCGCGATGGAACACAAAACTTAATAGAACCCACAAGGATAATAAAAATATGAATTGTTAAAAAAATTTAAATATTATTTTGATTTTCAATTTTTGTTAATTTTATTTTTATGTTAAAAAAAAAAAAAAAAAATAATTTTTATCAACGTACTTTAGAAAATAAAATATTTGCGCTCTGATCCGTTAATTTTTATACATTTTATTCTTAATATTAATATAACTATAATAATTAATAATATTCAATATTAAAATTATTTTGATTATAACTATAACTTTTATTATTATTTAATTTAATTAATATTATTATTATTATTATTATTATTATTATTATTATTGTTTTAATAAATCTTTATACATATAAATAATTATATAATCTTCTGTGTGTATGCAATATGATAACAAGTAATAACAATCGAATCAGTAAAATTAAATTAATAAAATATAATTTTTTGCCTTTCGTTTTATTTACTATTTATTATTATTATTGGTATTATTTTTTAAATATATTAATTAGTTCATCAAATTCGCCTGGTATATATTATATCCGAAAACAAAAGCCGAACGGAATTTTTCACCTTCTTCACCAGGACGCCATTTTATGCGATATTTTGTACTTTATGAGGGACGCCATCTTTTAATTCAGTTTTTTTTTCTTCTTAAATAATAATAATGATATATAACTATAGATCAATATTTAAATCTAATTTCTTTAATTGTTTATATTCATTTTTATTGTTTGAATTTTTAGACAATTTTATGTTATTTTTTCTTACAATTTGATTGAATGGTTTTATAATTATCAACATTTTTTTATAAGTCATATCAATTAACTATGATAATAGTACTGATATGATTTAATTCATAATTGTTCGAGAGTCCTCGAACTCTATATCAACTTCAAAATGCTATACGAATTTGAATAGAATCAAAATCTTTATGAAAAAAATCTAATAGCATATGAATCGTTAAATTATCTTTAATATTATTTATACAGTTTAGATGTTCATAATATAATTGTTGAAACATATACCTTTTAGGTAAAAAAAAATGAGATTTTAATCTGGATTGAGATTCTTGTGCTTTTTTTTGTAAATAGAAAATTGAAATGAAAATAAATGAATTTTTAATAAGATAAAAGTATTAAACCTGAAATAGAAACACAAATAGTCAACGTGACGTTACCTTGCCATCAAGCAATTTTAGAAATTTATGAAAAGTTTGGAAATAGCTGATTTTCTAAAAATGAATATACTCACCATAAATAGAAATATAGAAATCTTTTTGAATGATTAAAATATATATAAATTTACAAAATTACTTTCATTCTATACATTTACCTTCAGTTTTCGAATTTATAAAATATGGAACAGGAAACAGACTCTGTTTAACATTTCGTAATTGCAAAAAAAAAAAATAAACAAACAAAATATTTATTGAGACAAATTTTGAATGTTTATTTAAACAAATATTATATATTATATTATAGTACAATATATTTTCTAAAAAAATAAAATTAGAAGCAATTTTATATAATTTTATAAGCAATTTACAAATAGAGTTTAGATTGCATTAATAATATTCTCTATAGATATACTTACAACTCCTTTTAAATTTGATTATTGTTAGCTTTCAATGATTTTTTTTTTTTGTATTTTTCTTCATTAATACAATTTATGTTTGAGTATATAAAATAATAATAAAGATAGGAAATTTAATTTTGATAGAATTACAAGTAAAATGTGAATGGCAATTTTTATATTGAAGCTCCCAAACTTATAATAAATTACTCTGAAGCTCCCAAATGAAACTTTTCAAATAAATTACTCCATGTATTAATTAGAGAACAAATTTCAATCTAATATTCACTTAATAATTACATAAAATGTAAAAATATAGATTTTTTTTGTTCATTATAAATGAAGAAAAAAAATGCATAAAATTTAGCAGGCCTTAAGATAACATATATATAAAAAAAAAATATTTACTAATATATTACTAAATTATTATAAATAAGAAACATTAAATGTAATAAGAATCTCAAAGTGAGTAAGTCATTTAAAGAAAAATTTTCCTTAAAAAATTTTACTGAAAATATAAATAAAAATCAAAACAAATATGCATAAAAATTACGATTTAAAAAAAAAAACAATAATAAAATAAAATTCAATGCAACAAGTATATAACATCTATATTTAGAAGGAAAACGTAACCGTCATCGATAAAATCGTAAACTCTATTGCTAAAAACCAATATAAATATATTATTTATCTTAAACCAAAACAATGCTAAATTAGGGCGAAATAAATAAAAAAATGAGAACAAGCAATATAAACGTATAAAGAAAGATATATATAAAAATATATAAAATAGTATTTTTCCAATATGTGCGCTCACAAAAGCATAAATACAAAAAAAAATATACAAACAAATTAAAACACTTTATTTTTATAGATCGATATTTAATAAAACAAAGATCTTGAATTCAACTATTTTAAAAATGCATACATATACATATATAAATATAATTATAACTATTATTAATAATACAACAATTACGTATATAATTATTAATGATATTATTATTATTATTATTATTATTCAAAGTATTTTAAAATCTATTTTTGATTATTAAATAATAATGATATTATATATTCTATATTTGAATAAATATTAAAAAATTCTAAAAATAATTTTGGAAAAATTCTTTTATTTCTAACAACTGATTATGTTATTTGAATTTGCGCGCGCTTTCAAATACGCCCTTAGCGATTATTTTTAGATATCAAATAATAAGTTTTGATAATATGTCCTTTTATAATTATCATATATATTCTTTTATATCACAGAATCGCAAATATTATTCTTTAAGTTGTAAACTAATAATAATTCTTTGTCACCCATAATAGCAATTATCCAAAGAATTTTCAGAAAAATCAATAATTTAAGCTATACTATAATTCGGTCTTCAATGTAAAGTCGCTAGAAATATTTAAAAGACCATTAGTCTTTCTCTTTTTGCTTAACGTATATAAAAATTTGCGGGCAATCATCGCAACAGCTGCATTAGGATTTCCACTCGGTAAATTAGGCATTATAGACGCATCGACTACGAATAAATTTTTAAAGCCCTTAATTTGAAAATCACGTGTTACAACTGTTGATTTATCATTGCGCGATCCCATACGGCAGGTACCAACTGGATGATAAGCTGTTAAAGTTAGATGCCGTACATAACAATTCCAGTAATCGATTGTATCGAATATATGATTTTCGCATCCAGGAAACGGATCTGTATTTAGTTTTGCCCCCAATTTTTTCATGGACTCAGTTTCTAAAATTCTTTTCACTATTTTGATACCTTCCACAAGTATATTTACATCATCAGGATGAGATAAATATTGTGGATTTATAATTGGCAAGCTGTGTGGGTTATCATTTACAAGTCTTATATATCCTCGACTTCTTGGATGTAAAAGTACCGGCATTATTGAGGCTGTTTGCGTTCCAATAAGTTTCTGGAAATATTCAGACCAGGCATTATCATGAATATTTAGACTATATCGTAAATTAACCCCAGCATCAGCAGATGCTCCTAACGGTAGGATCATCAGTCCCAAATTTGGCAAACCGTCCACATTTAAGGAGTTAGTTATGTACCCTATACCTTCACAACCAACTGACGATAATGGGCCGACTCCCCCATTGAAAAAAAAATCGTACAAATGTTTAGGCGAAAGCAAATTGAATGGACTCAATCCTAAATTGGTATTTAACCTAATGAGATCTAGACCGGTTGTTATGTGATCTACAAGATTTTCTCCAACGGGAAGGTCAGTTCGGCAAGGTATACTATGTTTTTGCAAGTTATGACAACGACCTATTCCAGACAACATTAAAATTTTCGGTGTTCCCACGGTTCCAGCACTCAAAATAACTCCTTTTCTAGCAGAAATATGCCAAATTGTTCGTCCTTTTTCAATTTCAACTCCAGTTGCCATATTCGTACGATTGTCAATTAAAACTTTCGTTACTAGTGCATTAAGTAATAATTCATGTCTTTGATCATCTCTATTCAAAAAATAATGAGCCATTGACCAACGCCAACCATTCTTTTGCGTAACTTGGGCCAAGCCAATTTGAATCGGCAAACCGGAATGCTTTTTCAATTCTTTAAAAGCTTTCATGAATTTTGTATTATATGCCACATTATGAATTGATAATACACGCTCATTTTCGCTGCAAACAATATATTACAAAATATTGGTATATTTGAAAGGTAATAAAAAATTATTAAAAACGATCAACGTACGTGAAAAAAGGCAGTATATCATTTGTGAAATTGTATATCGATGGATCGTCAAACCATCCTCTGTAGTCATTTTCTAATCCGCGCACATAAATCATATTATTTATGATATTAGATCCACCATAACCTTTACCCATAGGCCACAGGGAAGAATGGTTTTTCATGGCCTTACAACTATTTTCTTGACGCACTGTACTATATGACCAATCATATACACTGCGTTGTAGAATCGGTGATAAAACAGGTACATCCAGTATGGAGCTAGCCATTTGGCCAGCTTCTATTATCAAAACATCTTCATTTGAAATTGCACTCAATATTGTAGTACCAGCTGTACCAGCACCAACTTTAAGAAAAAATAATAAAATCAAATAATCTGAATTCAAATTAACGAAACTAATAGTAACTAAATATATTTACCAATAATATAATCATATTCCGTTTTAATTGGACCGTTGGTAGTTTCAAACAAAACTGAAGTGAAGAAGACAATCCAAGAGAAAATTTGGAATCCCAACAAACATACAATAATCAAAATTATGTTAAACAACTTATTACACATACTTTTAAAATAAAAAAATAAAAAAAAAAAAAACAATTAGTATCTTGTTACAAGATTATTCAAAAAGCTGCTGACAAATATGACACTTATTTATATTTACGAACATAACAGACCTCGATATCTTAGATTAAAGAAGTACTGGATAGGCCTCTACACAAAAATTCTGTCCAACTTTTGCTGGCAATACATTCATAGAACTCACACACATGCAATACAACAGAAATGGCGTAAATCATTGGGGGCCAAATTAAAAGTTCAGTATGCGATTGAAGCGGCTCGTTCAAAATCATTTTCATATGTTATGTCATTTATGCGTAAAGAAGCAGATTTTTTAATATTGCGGGTCTTGTTGTTTGATGAAATTAGTTTTGTAAATATGCAATAAAACACAGTATTTTTTTTAAATATTTATTTATTAATTATGTATTTTCATTTTATTTATTTCACTGTATATTATTTATTCTTGGGAATACCGGATGCTGCTGCCACAATCCACTTTTCCCGTAACCATTTATTTAGTGGGAACCTGTAAAGTTAGCATATAAATATACAATCGTAACATTTATTTTTACAATTAAGAAATAATAGCAATTCACGTATTTTTTGCACTATTACAAAAATTCGGTCCCTTAAACTTTCTTACACACACTTTCTATACACCGGCACTGTACTATTTCATGGTAAACATTGAACTGTCAACAGCGGATTTGTTTACATTTATTCAATGCCGAACTTCTCACTTTTTTACCACTTTTTACACAAAAGATATCACTAAAAGCCATTTAGGCACATCACAAATAAAGTTTTTCTTATTTTGTTTTGTAAAAATAAATATGTCAACTTAACGCCCTCGTTAAGGGGAGCGAAATGTTAAAACTCTGAAAAATATACTAAAAATAACCCAATAAACAAAACGTTTGATTATAAAAAATATTAAAATAATACACATTTTTATTTGATTACATTTAGTTAAACATTATTAAATAAATTTAAAAAAAAAAATTTCTAGCTCTTTCATCAGCAAATTTGTCAATTATGTCTGATATATTTATATTTTTTAATACATCGTGTTCCATACTTAAAATTGTACGGTCGATTAAACTTTCTTCCGACATTGATGAGCTTAGTCTATCCTTTATGAGCTTCATTTTTGAGAAAGAACGTTCTCCGCTGCAGTTTGTAGTAATAATAGAAAAATAAATTCTAAAAAGAATTTTGACATTTGGAAAACTAGCTTTTACTTTTTTTTGAATGAGTAGCTTATGCATGAAAAATTCGATGTTCATTTCTTCTTCTTTTCATGAATAAACTCACTGCAAAATTCTTTGTAGTGCAGTAGCTCAACGCCAAGGTTTTCATCGAAATCATCTTTATATACACTACATAACATAATGCCTTAGCACGTTGTTTTATTTCATCTGAGCTACAAGGGTCATTCAACAAGTACTTAGCCTACAAAAGAAGAACGAAAATTTTGGAAAGGTGGCAATTTATTTTTCCACATAATCTCTTTCAAGCTCGATACACTTGGCCCAGCGATGCTCTAACTTTTTTAACCCATCCAAAAAATACATTTTCTCGATGGAAGCAAAATAGGCCTCCGTGGCGACGATGACCTCCTCATTCGACCCAAATCTATTCCCGGCGAATGATTTTTTCAGGTTTGGAAACAAAAAGTAGTCACAGGGGCCAAATCTGGAGAGTACGGTGGATGGGGCAGCAATTCGTAGCGCAATTCGACCAATTTGGCCATGGCGACGGCGCGTTGTCGTGGTGGAACAGCACTTTTTTCTTCGCAAACGCGGCACCCATCGCGTCGACAGCTTTCTCATGCCCAGTTCTTCGTGTACAATATAATGCACCGTTCCTACTGCGATGCCCACAGTCTCAGCTATCCCGTAAACCTTCAATCGACGGTCTGCCAATACGAGATCGTGGACTTTTTTAACGTTTTCCTCCGTAGCAGCCGTTTTTGGGGCACCTGGGCGTGGCTCATCAAAAAAAGACGTGCGGCCACGAACAAACTCGTTGAACCAATTCTTGACGGTCGTCATCGAAGGAGAAGAGTCACCATACACAGCATCCAAGCGATCTTTGATTTCGCTGCGCGTTTTCCCTTCCAAAAACAAGAATCTAATCACCGAACAATATTGTTCTTTTTCCATTTTTGTGCAACCGACCGACACGCTCGCTTTCAAAGGCTCTCAAAATAAAACTAAAGAAGGGAATCGACTGAAACTTTGACAGTAGGCTATTAAAAGAATGTACTGCACGATTCTTTTGTTACAGCAGTTCCATCGGGCGGTGAGGCTAAGTACTTGTTGAATGACCCTCGCAATCTCACTCAATTCCCTCAGAAATCCAAACAAATTATGTATTTCCGAATAAGCAGAAATTCTTTTAGATAACGATGCAATAAACTGGTCAATAACTGTAAGGAAACTGTGCACTCGATATGCGTCAGAAGGTTTTAAGTCAAGTTCTGGAGTTTTTGAACGATCTTGATCTTGTAAACGGACGTTGCATCCGCGCTTTCGTTTATTTTGAACCACATATTCATTATGACCACATAATTCAGTTGCCTGACGCTCATACTCGGTATAAGACTCTCGTTTTAGTTCGATAAAAGTCTTCAAAGAAGAAAGCAGTTCGATCGAAGTATTCAGATCTGATTTTGGGCTTTGAATACGTTTATTGACTGTATTTACTCTTTCGAGAATTTCATTCCAAGCAATTGCATAAATAGCAGTTTCAAGTTTATCCATTTGGCTGAATAATCCGCTACCTTCACAATTTTCATCAGCCATATCTGATAATTTAGATTTAATTGGTTTATAGCCACGAATTAAAGCTTTGGTTGCATCTGCTCGAGATGAAAAACGAGTCGTGCTGACCCTCTTGGGAACAAGCAGTGGCTTTTCGTTTTCCTTTAATTGTACTTGTTTAAAGAAATCAACAAGTATCGCATAACGGTCTGTTGAAATTGTGAAGAAAACGTAGACTCCTTCTAAAAAACTAAAAAATAATTTAGCTTCGGTACAAGTATTCATTGCATCGGTGCCAACTAAATTGAGTGAATGTCCTATACAAGGAACCCAGAATTCGAGTGGATTTTCTTTTCTAACTAGAGCCTGAAGACCTTCATATTTGCCGCTCATAGCAGATGCGTTATCATGCGATTGAGCTCGAGAATCTTTTAATTTTAGAACATTTTTGTCTAAAAAATTTCTTAAACCATGAAACATTTCTTGTGCTTTATGACCTTGATCAGGCATAAAAGTCACAAATCTTTCAACTGGATCTCCATTTTCTTCAATATAACGTAATATTAATACTAATTGGTCAATGCGACCTTCATCCCTTGCCGAATCCAATGTAAATGCGTAGTATCGTGATACTTTTACACGGCGGATTATTTCATCAAATACTTCTTGAGCAATAAGCTTTCGTAGTTCGTTGCAAATTGTAGATGAAAGGTAATTCAAGTGGACACGCCCCTTATTCGCATGAGTTTTAATATGGGAATCCAAAAACTCATCATACTGACAGAGTAATTCAAGTATTCCTAGGTAGTTTCTGTTATGTGGCGAACCAATGGTTTCATTATCTCCCCAAAAAGATAAACTGCGCTCACTAATCTTCTTCTACATACGAGTGTTGTTCAATAAGTCCTTAGAAAATCCAAGAAATTGCGCTCGTAGTGTCGGTAAAGATTTTTTTTTTGTAAGTAGCATTATCGACAGGAAATCTGTCAAAATTTCAGCTCGATCCATAGCGTATGTCAATTTCTATCGTCGATTAAAGTTAACGACATTGATTTGTGCATAACAATGGAAAAAAGCGAGTTTAGGGCTGTCATCAAACATCTCCATTTGAAAGGCTTAAGCCCGAAAGAAATCAAAGCCGAGTTGGATGCAGTTCATGGCACATCTGCACCTGTGTTTGCGACGGTTTACAATTGGGTGAATGAATTTAAACGTGGCCGTACATCCACAAAAGATGAACATCGTTCAGGACGCCTGTTTGAGGTGTCTACTCCTGAAATCATCGACAAAATCCACGATCTGATTTTGAACGATCGGCGAATTAAAGTGCGCGAATTAGTTGAGGCCACGGGCATATCACAAGGTACAGTCGTTATAAAATGTCAGCGAACTTGCAACAATAAAAAATTGTTGCAAGTTCGTTGACATTTTATAACTCACGAACGGTCGCACCGATTTCGATCAAATTTTCAGGGTTTTTTCGTATGGTTGTGTAGATGGTTTATATCTCAGTCGACGCGTTCGTGAGTTATGACTCTATGAGCGTGTGCTGTATGCATACTATGCTGATGACATATGCACAGCAAATACACGTTGAATCTATATCATACACGCATACACATTCACAGCTGTCAGTGAGTGGCCATGTAAGGTTCTTTTTTATCGAAATCTCATTGTGAAAGCACGTAATCTGTAAGAGTCGCATTTAATTTTTTTTTTTTTTTTATTGAACAAAAATAGTTTTGCCGTGCAAATCATTTTTTTTTAAAACTTGCAGGTAAACATCAACAAACAATTTGCTTAATTTTTCTACCTTTTAAAAACAAACGTACATGTGCACAAAATAACAAAAATTAAGTTTTGTTTTGTTGTTTTTGGTGCATGCGAATAATTGAATGATTAAGTCAATAATTTTTAATATAGTGTGTCTGTTAATCTAATTTATTTTTTTATATTTTCAGCCAAACATGATCAAACAATTTGTTTGTTTTTGTTTAATCGTGTGAATACAAACAGACATCAGTATACACTTTTCAAGTGCGTTTGCCGGTTAAATTGATATAGGATTTCAGGCCATTCATATCCATACGTGTCAGTGTTACTTTGCACATTAATTTTTCCTCAGTTTTTCGTTTTTCTAAAATGCCACGTGCAAGACGTTCAAATATTGGTAGACGTACACGTAATTCGAGAATTCTTGCAAATAATCGAAGATCACAAAGTGAACAAGATCGTAATCAACGAAATGCATCACACAGGGAACGACGTAGACGTATCAATCAATCGGTTGATAATGCAAACACAGTTGACAGTGCAAGGCCAATAAATCGACTTACGCGTCCCTCAATTCGAAGCATCCGACAAAAGGAATTGGCGGCTTTTAATTATGATAGCACAATTGATAACAATATGCATTCTTATATTGGCCAAATGAATAAAAAATGTGTGCATTGTAAAGCATTAAAATTTATGAACGAAACGCCTGTCATGTGCTGAGCTGGTGGGAAAATTAAATTGCCTGTATTAGAACCTCCACCAGACCCTTTGCACTCATTAATTTATGGCAATTCACTAACGTCAAAGCATTTCTTATACAAAGCATGTTCCAGAGTGAGTGGGAGCACCAACAAATTTATTTTTACATGAACCACACAATCAAACAAAAAATGTTGTATACACTATTGTATTGAATTGATTAATCATTTTTTTGCCTTTTTTTCAAATAAAAAAATAAATGAATTTGATTCAATGTAGTAATATTTATGCGTAGTGAAGCACGCCGGGATCCGCTAGTATAACATATAACTGATGCTACTTTTCTTAATACTTTTCTCCAGTATTGCTTATTTTTTTTCCACCTGTTCTGTAATTTCAAAATCGACGCGCCCTAGTTCGCCTGACCCAGACTCAAACACAATTGCAGGTTTCAGGTGAGCAGAAGAAGTACAATTTTCTTTGCCGGAAGAATTTCAGTTAGTTCAGACAACTTATTATTTCCCTCCTTTGGGTTCAGATAGATAAAAAAGATATTTAGAGTCGGTTAAGTAACGTACATGAACACTACCGAAATTCGTATGCTAAATAAATAGGCTTGAGGTTAATTCAACGAATTATCGACTGCTGCATAGCAGTATACCTTGGCTGGATAAAACAGAGCGACTGAACTGACGACATGTGACGACATGTGACGACATGACATTATAAAATCTCGCTTTCCCCGGGGTTGTGTGGGTTTAGGCACTTGCTAGTTTGGATTTTCATTGTTTATTACAAACTAAACGAATTAACTCGCATTCCCCAGGGTTGGGTAGGTTAGTTCACTTATTAGTTTTTTTTTTTTTAATTTTCATGGTGTGGTGGAGCCCTCTAGGCTGCAGCCTACTCCGCCTATTGCCTAGATCGGGCCCTGGTTCTGAAGGAAAACAACTACCAACAGGGAGTTCCAAGCACCTAACATCAAGTACAGTAAATTATGAACAACGGCAGTAATCAGCAACAGCAATAACTTGCGATAATTAGAAGAAAATTATTTTTCGATTAAATATATTTATAGTTTTTATATAATATTAATTACAATAGTTTAGATAGGACTAAGTTATTTTAATAATATACAATGTATGAATAAATAATTGTTTTTTTTTACATACCTAATAATGTATTTGTGTTCGTTAATTATTAGAATAAGTTAGTTAAGTTAATAAAGTTTTAAATAGCCAAGAGAGATAGTTATATTAAAAATTCAATAAACTATTATTTTTAAATAAATTAAATTTGTTGCGGTGAATTTTAAATGATAGTTTTATTTATTAACCATGATGCATTTACCGAAAATGTATATTTTGTGGTATAAATGAGTTTGTTTCACATTACGTAGACATCGAATAATTAACCAATTTATACTTCAGGATGTGAAGTTAAATAAAACACTTCAATAGACTACGATAAACATTTTTTTTTTTTTTTTTGGATAATATTGCTTAAACATTGGTATTTGAGATAATCAAATGATGACTTTCCGGAAATTATGGGCTGTAATTCGGCTATAATCAAATATTGTGTCCTGGTCACTTTTCGAGGAAAAAAAAGTAAAATTTATCGTAGGTTGTTTGTGGCGCAATTTTTTTGAAACCACATATGGTCAATATTAATATATTAAAGATTTAATCTTAACTTAAAGTTCAGTCTAAAAAAAGTTGCCCATCATTTTTTTTCTTCAAAGAAATGATAAAATGCATACCAGACAGAAGAACTCTCCCTTAGATGAAGGTTCTTCTATAATCTAAGGTTTCTCTATAGACACTTGAGGGACTTTCATAGCGCAATATACGGCGATTTTGCTAATTGACGTATGCATCCGCCGAGCGATAAACGAACCTCATCGCTGAACAAAATTTAGTTCAAAAAATCAGGATCAGCAATCTGTCAAACCGCGTATTTTATGCATATTCCATGGACTGTTTTAAACTATCCATAATGTGAAATGATAAATCCCACGAAATTAAGTTGGCTGCCGCGATTTTCACATATTAATAAGCTCATTGGCTCGCGATTGAGTAGCTAATTTCATATTGAAAAGAAAGTTAATTTGGCAAACAAAAATCAAACCAAAATATTAAAAATAATTTTTGTATCCTTTCCATAAAACGAATACATTTGTGCTAAACATTCGCATATAAATATTTCGCTTAAAATTAGATTTCTAATTACTTACTATAAACAAGTGCATTTGAATAACTTCACATTTTCATATTATAGTATTATTATAATTAATATACTTTTAAATTGTATATATATATATATATACGTTTATTTATTCTTGACGATTAAATATTGAATAAAAATATTTATATATGTGAATATGTGCGGATGCGTGGAATTTCATAGAAATAATAGTGTTCCGAACATAATAGCTATAGGATGCGCTACTTGAATGAAATGTTCGTATTTATTTATAATCATTTATAATTAATTCCAATATACAAAAACTATCTGTACTATTTAATTAACGTACAAGCTACAAGTCCTAACTGAATCTATGTAATTACATTTAAAAAATATAGTCCAGTGATATTTCTTTTATAGCCATGTAAACTCTCTCAGAATCATTGTAATATTGTTCACTGAACAAATGAATCAATATTTGAACAAAATGAGTGAGCATATGTAATTACAAATATGCAAATATGTTTTACCATAACTTATACTCATATTTTCATTGCGATAAAAGTAACTTATTCTCCTTCAATGAAATCATAAATTTTTAACAATATAAAATCCTTGGAGATGATTGTCATATATCAGTACAACTTTTATATGTGTTTGGTGGTTTATACGGCGGTGGCCGAGGTCGTAAATAGCTGTTGCCATCACTAATATTCTCATTACGGTATGTACTATTGGATGGGCTATTGAAACAAAAAATAAGAATGTTTATTCTCAAAAGCAATAGTCTTAATTACTCATATTACCTTTGTGAACGAATGCTAATATTATCAATTAACAAATTAGGATCCTTAAGACTTTTTAAAGTAGTCGTTGGCTGATTATTTACATCCGAATATTGAACCATTTGAACAATTGGTATTTGTCGTTTCTCCCTAAATAAAATATTCATTTTAAATAATATTATTTATAATGTAACTTTTAATAAAACTTTTATCAAAAATTATATGGGGTGCGCCATCTAAATGTGGTCGAACAACGTTATTGGCGTAAGCCACGCGTTGCGGATTGTCTGTTTCCAATAATCTTTGGGTTAACTGCACTTTATATGGAAACATATCCAGATCATCTTTCAGAATCTTCCTCAAAGTAGTTCCACTGATGTTTAGTTGCTGAGACCGGCAGCGGTCCGAGACAGAAGGATTCTCTGCAACACTCCGTTGAACAGTTTCAATATTTTCATTTGATCGTCGAGAACGCGGTTGTTTTGAATGTGGACGGTCCGCTACAGACCCGTGATTCCCGAAATTCGAAGCTAAGCGACGAATAGTGTCACTTTTAGGCGCAGAACGATACGCACGCTGTGTTGCAACAACTGAACGATTACATTTAATGAACAATGTCACTATTTCCGCGCGTTCTTTGTGCGTGAATCGATTCATGGTTAAAATTGTAATGCAATAACCTTTCCGAAATGTGTTCGACGACGTGAATCAGTTTAAATCTGTCAAAGTTATTCAATATTTCCATAGACCACATTTAGATGGCGCACCATTAAATTAAATAAAATACGAGGGTCGTTCAATAAGTCCTTAGAAAAAGATGGAAAAAAACTGTTTTTTTTTTAAATTTTTTTTTCATTTTTAACATAATTTCCTTTTAGTTCTATACACTTTTCCAACCGTTTTTCCAAAATTTTTATCCCGTCCAAAAACTAGGATTTCGGAAGTTCTGCAAAATACTCATCCGTTTGAGCAATGACGTCCTCGTTGGAAGTGAACCGTCGTCCGCCAAGCCATTTCTTCAGATTGGGGAAAAGAAAATAGTCACTCGGGGCCAAATCTGGTGAATAAGCGGGATGCTGCAACAATTTCATTCTCAATTCCACAATTTTGGCCATGGAAACAGCGCAGGTGTGCACACGTTTCCACACATTTGAAAGCAAACGCGGCACCCATCTTGCCGAAATTTTTTTCACAGACAATTTTTCATGCAAAATTGAAGCGACTGTACCTTGTGATATGCCCGTGGCCTCAACTAATTTTTGGCCATGGAAACAGCGCGCATTGTCCTGATGCAAGAGGATTTTTTTCTTCTTCAGATGGGGGCGTTTCTCTTTGATTTCCTCGCTCAACCGTTGCAATAACGACGCGTAATACGCTCTTGTAATTGTTTTTCCTTTTTCCAAGTAGTCGATAAAAATGATGCCCTGCGAATCCCAAAAGACCGTGGCCATCACCTTGCCGGCCAATGGCACAGTTTTTGCCGTCTTCGGAGCCCGTTCACCCTTGAAAATCCACTGTGATGACTGTCTCTTCGTTTCTGGAGTGTAGTAGTGTATCCAGGTTTCGTCCACAGTGACATATCGACGAAGGAATTCGGCAGGATTGCGATGAAAGAGTGCCAACATAGCCTCAGAGTCCACTACACGATTGCGCTTATTCTCCTCTGAGATCAAACGCGGCACCCATTTTGCCGAAATTTTTTTCACAGACAATTTTTCATGCAAAATTGAAGCGACTGTACCTTGTGATATGCCCGTAGCCTAAACTAATTCACGCACTTTCATTCGCCGATCGTTCAAAATCAGATCGTGGATTTTGTCGATGATTTCAGGAGTAGACACCTCAACTGGGCGTCCTGAACGATGTTCATCTGTTGTCGATGAACGGCCACGTTTAAATTCATTCACCCAATTGTAAACTGTCGCAAACACAGGTGCAGATGTGCCATGAACTGCATCCAACTCGGCTTTGATTTCTTTCGGGCTTAAGCCTTTCAAATGGAGATGTTTGATGACAACCCTAAACTCGCTTTTCTCCATTGTTATACACAAATAAATGTCGTTAACTTTAATCGACAATAGAAACTGACCTACGCTATGGATCGAGCTGAAATTTTGATAGCTTTCCTGTCGATACTGCTCTTTACCGATACTACGAGCGCAATTTCTCGGATTTTCTAAGAACTTATTGAACGACCCTCGTAAAATTAAGAAACAAATATTTTATAAGAATTCACCTCCAGTAATAGTCTTCGAAAATATGAAAAATATTTTGAAAGAAAATTTCTGAATTTGGATCACTAAATTGAAATAAAAGGAAAAGAAAGAGAAATTAATAAAAATAAATTTCATGAAATTAAAAAAATTATTAGGATGCCAATATTGATGAAATTTACATTCTAGGATGATGAAAACATAATACTGCTGAGAGTATAGCGATTAGAATCGAAAATATCATCATTGGTATAGCTATGGAGAATGTTAGCTCATCGATATAGTTTCGAATTGGAATTTGATCTTTACGAATTCCATCCCATCGAGTCAAACGTTTTAGTGTGCCAATTTCGGATCCGTGTAATGTTTTCATGCCATGGTTGTGGTAAAGAATTTCTGGTGTAACTTCGTTTCCTACAATACGAAAACCGCACCAATCCAATTTGAAGCCGACATTTTCAAAAATTTTCTGCACAGACGTTCTCTTGTACGAACATGAGGTCAATTTGTAAAGAGGACGAATTTCTTCTTGCAGTTCTTGAAGTCGCACAGAAAATGGTATATTACTGCCCAAGTGCACGATAACACTGTTAACCAAAATAATAAAATTATTTTTTATATGCCAAATAGTTAAACGCATACACATTTACCCTTCGCGTTGTTGAGGCTTTAAGGGGAAACGGCCACCCATTTTAACAGCTGATTCCATAAATACTAGATGTAAATCTACTTTACTTTCGGGCCACAAATCTTTTCTGAAAATATTTTTTAAATTCTCTACTCTTCCTGGATCCATTAGATGAATCCAATTCAAATTATCAATTTTCATTTGTATTATATTAGTAGCTGGAAATTTTTGGACAACATTCAGCGTCATTGTTATTTTTCGTGTTTCATAATTATGCTTATTCAAAGCCACTATATCGAGAAGAATCTAAGAAAAATATACATTTTCAGATTAATGTTTCAGACAAATAATCGTTATAATGAAAATATTGGTTTTTTTTTTTTTTAGAAAGTTACTTCTGTATTGGTTGCCGACTCCGGTGGAGTACCATAAATATATCCAGCATGGTATTCTGTACTGTACATGTATCGCATCCAGGATGGTAAATCGGGATAATCCTCTAATGATGGTCGATAATTAAATTGTTCTGTTAAACCTTGAAAGGTCCAATTGAACATTATAGGCTCAAGTTTTGCTATAAATAACTGCCCAACTGGAACTTGTTCAAATACAATTGCATAACACTTTCCGATCCAAACAATTATAAGTAAAAAATATAATATTTCCATTTTAGCGATGCTGGAATTCTTTTATTGATCAGAAATTTTTATTGATTTTCCACAATTTATTTTTCGTAAATTAATTCAACATTTTAGTTTTAGAATTTCAGCATAACAAAAAATAATAAATCATTTATTTACATTGTTTATTTTTTTTTTTAAAAAAAACTTGCCGAAAATCTTCTAAATTCACAAATTTACAGATTGTATAAAATGTTCATTGATTCTTGAATTTGGCAGATTATTTCTATTTACACATACTAATGCCACCGATTATTTCTATTTACACACAAGTCGGACGGAAACTGTACGTTGTATGTGATGTCACTGTCAAAATTTTGAAACCTATACAATCTTATGTGAATGCACTAAATTCGGATGACGGACGTCAAGGACAATTTTAACGTCCGATTAAAATTTGTTTCTAATTTTGTCGTTGTTGGTACAGTACAGCCAAACATTTCAGGGTTTTGTAAATCAAAGGGCAGGTAATTAAGCATAAAATATATTTTATAAACTGATCAGATAAAATTGATATACTCGTAGCAATTATGTTTAATTATTTCCATAGGGGCGAAATTCGGAAATTTTTGACAGTGTAGTTATCGTCGGTATTGTGTTTTTATCTTATCTGTAGCAACTTTTACAGTTTTGCTCGATATTGAGCACAAAAGAATGTTAAAATGTAGCGCATTCTTTGAAAGATAATTCAGATCCTCTGTCTAAAAATAAACAGAACTTTTATCCAAAACAACATATATACAAATAATATATGGATATATACGTTGACCTCTCCTATAGAATTTCTGCTTTAAAATCTACAGCTTTTGTTGGCATATTAATGAGTTGCGCGTTTTAATATCTTACAGCATATTTTAATAAATTCCATTGTCTTCTTAAAACTTAAGGTCTATAAATATATTTTAATGCTTATTTTGTAGTGAATTAATAATATTATTATATCAATTTAGTTAGATAGATTATAATTGATGGACAATTTTTTCCGAACTTTGAATTTTTTGTAAAGCTTTTCTACACTTTTAATTCAGATAAATTTGCTATAACTACTTGTTTTTGTAATGTTTTAAATATATTAATTTACAAAATAACATCAAAAAATTATCTGTAATTATTAGTCATTATTTCTTAAAACTTACAAATCGAGAAAAAAAATTGAATATGCATCATACTATTGAAATGTAGAGATGATTGTTAGCTTTCCAAAACACATAATGAATTAAATTTAAAAATAGAATTGAAAAATAATTTCCTTATCCCCATAATTTATTTCAACAAAAATGTACATACTTATGCTTGTGAATATCGGCGAAAAATTGCAATTAATTTACTATATAAAAATGTTATTTTATTTAAAACTCTTCTATTATTTTCATGTGGTAGAAATTAATTAACACTGTGTTTATTCAAGTTCATTTTATAATTTGTCATGGACCAATATTTTTTTAAAATTTCTAAACTTTCATATAAAAATTTCTAGAATTTTCATATAAAAATTTCTAGATTTTCATATAAAAATTTCTAGAATTTTATATAAAAATTTCCAGATTTTCAGATAAAAATTTCTAAACTTTCGTATAAAAATGTCTAAACTTTCGTATAAAAATTTCTAAACTTTCATATAAAAATTTCTAAGCTTTCGTATAAAAATGTCTAGATTTTCATATAAAAATTTCTAGATTTTCATATGAAAATTTCCAGATTTTCAGATAAAAATTTCTAAACTTTCGTATAAAAATTTCTAAACTTTCATATAAAAATTTCTAAACTTTCGTATAAAAATGTCTAGATTTTCATATAAAAATTTCTAGATTTTCATATAAAAATTTCTAGAATTTTATATAAAAATTTCCAGATTTTCAGATAAAAATTTCTAAACTTTCGTATAAAAATTTCTAAACTTTCGTATAAAAATTTCTAGATTTTTATATAAAAATTTCCAGATTTTCAGATAAAAATTTTTAAACTTTCGTATAAAAATTTCTCAACTTTCGTATAAAAATTTCTAAACTTTCATATAAAAATTTCTAAACTTTCGTATTAAAATGTCTAGATTTTCATATAAAAATTTCTAGATTTTCATATGAAAATTTCTAGAATTTTATATAAAAATTTCCAGATTTTCAGATAAAAATTTCTAAACTTTCTAATAAAAATTTCTCAACTTTCGTATAAAAATTTCTAAACTTTCATATAAAAATTTCTAAGCTTTCGTATAAAAATTTCTAGATTTTCATATAAAAATTTCTAGATTTTCATATAAAAATTTCTAGATTTTCATATAAAAATTTCTAGAATTTTATATAAAAATTTCCAGATTTTCAGATAAAAATTTCTAAACTTTCGTATAAAAATTTCTAAACTTTCGTATAAAAATTTCTAAACTTTCATATAAAAATTTCTAAACTTTCATATAAAAATTTCTAAACTTTCGTATAAAAATGTCTAGATTTTCATATAAAAATTTCTAGATTTTCATATAAAAATTTCTAGAATTTTATATAAAAATTTCCAGATTTTCAGATAAAAATTTCTAAACTTTCGTATAAAAATTTCTAAACTTTCGTATAAAAATTTCTAGATTTTTATATAAAAATTTCCAGATTTTCAGATAAAAATTTTTAAACTTTCGTATAAAAATTTCTCAACTTTCGTATAAAAATTTCTAAACTTTCATATAAAAATTTCTAAACTTTCGTATTAAAATGTCTAGATTTTCATATAAAAATTTCTAGATTTTCATATGAAAATTTCTAGAATTTTATATAAAAATTTGCAGATTTTCAGATAAAAATTTCTAAACTTTCTAATAAAAATTTCTCAACTTTCGTATAATAATTTCTAAACTTTCATATAAAAATTTCTAAGCTTTCGTATAAAAATTTCTAGATTTTCATATAAAAATTTCTAGATTTTCATATAAAAATTTCTAGATTTTCATATAAAAATTTCTAGAATTTTATATAAAAATTTCCAGATTTTCAGATAAAAATTTCTAAACTTTCGTATAAAAATTTCTAAACTTTCGTATAAAAATTTCTAAACTTTCATATAAAAATTTCTAAACTTTCGTATAAAAATGTCTAGATTTTCATATAAAAATTTCTAGATTTTCATATAAAAATTTCTAAACTTTTATATAAAAATTTCCAGATTTTTAGATAAAAATTTCTAAACTTTCTAATAAAAATTTCTCAACTTTCGTATAAAAATTTCTAAATTTTCGTATAAAAATGTCTAGATTTTCAAATAAAAATTTCTAGAATTTTATATAAAAATTTCCAGATTTTCAGATAAAAATTTCTAAACTTTCGTATAAAAATTTCTAAACTTTCGTATAAAAATTTCTAAACTTTCATATAAAAATTTCTAAGCTTTCGTATAAAAATGTCTAGATTTTCATATAAAAATTTCTAGATTTTAATAAAAAAATTTCTAGAATTTTATATAAAAATTTCCAGATTTTCAGATAAAAATTTCTCAACTTTCGTATAAAAATTTCTAAACTTTCGTATAAAAATGTCTAGATTTTCAAATAAAAATTTCTAGAATTTTATATAAAAATTTCCAGATTTTCAGATAAAAATTTCTAAACTTTCGTATAAAAATTTCTAAACTTTCGTATAAAAATTTCTAAACTTTCATATAAAAATTTCTAAGCTTTCGTATAAAAATGTCTAGATTTTCATATAAAAATTTCTAGATTTTAATATAAAAATTTCTAGATTTTATATAAAAATTTCCAGATTTTCAGATAAAAATTTCTAAACTTTCGTATAAAAATTTCTAAACTTTCATATAAAAATTTCTAAACTTTCGTATAACAATGTCTAGATTTTCATATAAAAATTTCTAGATTTTCATATAAAAATTTCTAGAATTTTATATAAAAATTTCCGTATTTTCAGATAAAAATTTCTAAACTTTCGTATAAAAATTTCTAGACTTTCGTATAAAAATTTCTAGATTTTTATATAAAAATTTCCAGATTTTCAGATAAAAATTTCTAAACTTTCGTATAAAAATTTCTAAACTTTCGTATAAAAATTTCTAAACTTTCGTATAAAAATTTCTAAACTTTCATATAAAAATTTCTAAACTTTCGTATAAAAATTTCTAAACTTTCGTATAAAAATTTCTAGATTTTTATATAAAAATTTTCAGATTTTCAGATAAAAATTTCTAAACTTTCGTATAAAAATTTCCAGATTTTTATATAAAAATTTCCAGACTTTTACATAAAAAATTCTATATTTTTATATAATTATTTCTAGATTTTTATATAAAAATTTCTATATTTTAATATATGTTTAATAAGATTACGTTATAATCAACTATAACAAAAAACTTTTTACGAATGAAAAGGACGAAAATTTGAGAAATATTGAAGCAATGAAAAAATATCCAAAAATAAATAACAATAATTAGGAAAATGTAAAATTAAAGTAACCAATTGTAGTTTCTCTAGCAAACCTTTGTATTAATTTTACTAGTACAAGGTACTCAGAACTACAACTATCTGTCCGTAAGACGATTTTCTATTAAAATCTGCTACGAACGTGAAATGCTTACGGATTTCGTTTAGTCTAAAGCATGCACCTAATTGGAAATCATATGAAGGACATGTTAACTTTCATAGATGCTGCTAATTGTTCAACAACAATATCTTATGGCTCACAAAAAAGTACATAAGTATCGATCGATATTCTTCAAAAATATTACCGGTATTTCCCTCACTAACACTTATATAACCGACTTTTTTTTGAAATTTTTTTTCCACAAATATAATAATACTAAAAAGGTTTGTATTTTTTATTAGACAAGAAAGCTTTCATTTCACCGAAATCACTTAAAAAAATAATACAACGGCGATTTTTTTCAAACTTTTTATTATTATAAAAAAATCTAAATCAGTGTCAACATATTCATATAAATACCATATGGCATTAATTATTCAATCTATGACTTTCGATTGTTTTTCTTCCTAAATATTTATTTATTAATTTCATAAATTAATATATACTTAAATATATTTTCATGTTTAATTATAAATTTTATTTTCCAAGTAAATTTTTTTATATAATACAAATAAAATTTTTTATGTATTATTATTATAAAAATTTTGCACCATTTTGTTATTTTTTTAAAAAAATAACTCTTATATATATCTATGTATGCATATGTATATGGTATAAACAAACAAACGAATTCTTTTTTAGTTCAAATAAATAATTTGTATTTTGTATTTATTTAATAGATAATCTTAATGAATAACAATTTATAAATAAATAATATTTTGGCTACTTATATAAACAATTACAAATTCAAAATATAAATAAAAATTCCTTGTAAATTGCAATTAAAGAATCAGTGTAAGATTTCATTGCAAACATTACATGAAAAGATAATAAATCAATTACATATAATTGATATTTTCAGAAAATTAATAGTAATAATTCCACATTTTGTTGCCGATCTTCTAGTTAGTGATTTTCAGTATAGATTGCATAACACACGATAAAATTTCAGGAAATTGTCACATATTTTTTTTATATTTTTGAAATTGCACTTAACATAAGTTTTTCTAATCATATTAAAAACAAGTATTAATACTTAAAACTAATGCAATGAAAAGTAAATCAATTAGCATTTTGATTAGGACATGAAATAAAAAAATTATTCAATAAAAAATCAATGATAATTATAAATGTGAATTGTACAAAATTTCTTTTGCTATAACAATACATTTAGCTATTAAATATTATATATTGCTGTATATTTTACTTATATTTAAAATGCACATACATACAGATACGTATGCAAAGAAACAAAAAATAAACATAAATAAAACACATAAATAACATATAATTACTATTTTTTGGCAGTGTATCCATCGGTTAAATACAAAATATATAAATCAATATATTAAATATATATAATAAAGTATATTTTTTATATATATATTATTTACAAATCAAAATTTAAAAACAAGACACGCAATTTTTTTTTGCACATTATAAGTCAAAGCGTTTTTAGGATATAATAAAAAGTTCTTATTTTGTTTTTATTTTTATTAGAAAAGGTAGAAAAATATTTAAAAATTCATTTTGATGTACAATTTTTTTTATTTAAATTGAACATTTTAATAGGCACTATTAGAGAAAAAGGGAATAACTTTTACTGATTTACTTTAGTTTAAATCAATATTTGATATTAGATTCAAACGGATGATGTTTAGATACAATAATTTAGTTGTTATTTTATTAAACACAAAAAAGGCAAAATGTTAATTTTTTGAAAAATAATTTAAAACAATTGTTATGATTACTTATCAAGAAAAAAGGAAGTCATATTGTGCATAATGTATTTAAAAAAAAAAACCGATTAAATATTTAAATATTTAAGTAACAAACTCTAGAAAAATAATTCTAGTGAGTTATATTATATATTCTATAAATTATGTTCGTGATATTATATACATAAAAAAAAATAATTAGAATTTGGTTTCTTAAAAAAAAAAAAAAATTGCTTTTTATTTATAATTTTTTTTCATTAATGAGTGAATTTTATGAATTTTTTTTTTTTAATTAATGAGTGAATTTTATGAAAATTATTATTATATTGAAGACATTTTATACTTACATTCGAAAATGTATAGATTATCGGTAAGATTAAAAGTTTTGCATGAACTAAAACAATTAAAATAGAATAATAGTAGATGAAAACGAGAGCAAATATTATTATGCATAAAAAACAATAATGATGATAATAATAAAATTAAATTTGTTATAACATATAATAATTGTAGTAAAAATAATAATAATACGAGTTATGTATTTGTTTATAATTCTGATGATATAAAATATAACAAATACGATTGAATTTAACTAACTAAATAATGAATGTTTTTTTTTTCTCGATAAATTTGTTCTTTTGCACACATCGTTGTGTAATTTATATGAAGAAAAAAAAATACAAATAGGCTTATTTTTAAATTTACAAATATTAAAAACATTCATCAAATATTATTTACTGATTAATCTTATGTAATCTACTCGTATTTAAATCACAGATTGCGAACAGTTTAGATACTGTACTATATATAGTATAAATAATACTTTACAAATAATTTTTTTATGTTATTAGATATTATCTCATATTCGTGCTTTTAAGTTATCATTATTTTAATATATTAATTTACTTATATTATTTTATATATTGTAATATCCTGTATAAATGATTAAATTTATTTAACATTTTTTTTATTATTTTATACAAACAGTCTTAAATTTTTTATTATAATTTATTTCTTCTCAAATATACGATTTACATTTATTATAATAATCGTGTTATTTATTTAGTTTGTAAATATTCTAGTCTCGTTTTATATGAATTTATAAAAAGAATAAGATAAATAAAATATTAATTATTTTGATAAAAACGCTACAGCAAATATATTTCATTTACAAAATTTCTTTCTCATTTTCTATTAAATTAGAATTGAAAAAAGTGATGCCATTACGTGATAGTAGCTTCAGATTATGCAACTTAAAAAATAATGGCTAATTTATTAATCAAGTCTTAATTTCTAAAGTCACATTTATTTTTAGTCAAATATTAAAAAAAAAAAAGATGTATTAGATAATTTACAGTTTCATAGAAAAAAACCGTACAAAATAAAAGAAAAATTAAATTGAAAAGGTAGTAAAATTCATCGAAATTTTGTTTTAATACTATTCAATTTTAATTAAACTTAATTAATATATGAGATCTTATTTAGTGTTCATTTACCTTTTTAAAATGCCGATAAATAAAAATTATGATAGAGGAAATGTTTGTATTAGTAAAATCAAATAAAATGACTGCTGTCAGTCTAGTTTTTTTTCAATCAGTATTTTAAACATTTTTTTTTTTATAATTTCATTTTCTATGAGAATTTTTTATATTATAAGATAAAAACTATCAAAAATATTTTGCTAAGTAACATAAAAAAAAACCAACTTTTGATTTTCGAAAATTTTTGGTAATACGTGTAGTTCTAAAAGTACAATTTATAATTTTTCATTCTTCTCCCGCATTTAAAATACATTAATCAAAAAAACAAATTTTATATTATTCCGTATTGTTTTCAGTAAATGAAATTAATACGATTTTTTTCTATATTTTAAATCTGATTTTGTATTTTTTTTCGTTAAAACGGTGTAGATGAAGGACGACTCATTGGATAACGACAGTTAGGTGCTTCGCATGTGCATGCAAATAATTTCTTCTTAACTGACCAAAATTTAGCGCCATAATCAAATCTGAAATAGTACATAAACCATTGGAAAATTAAACTTTTATATTCGAATTAATTTATACGAACTGAAATTAATTAGATATGTTATATTCTAGAAATATCAAAAAAATTATGAATTTGTGAATATAGAATTCTCTTTATATAAAATTAGTTCAATTTTCATAATTTTTATACAAGGTGTTTCACGTGGAATGTGCATAACTTTAGAGGATAATTCCTTGGTACTTGAAAATAATAAAATTGTTCTAGAGAATAGGTCAATTTTCAATGGTGGCGTAGTTACACGATGTTTAAAAATTTTGGCATAACTGAGAATCTACCGATTTTCTATAATAACTTTCTTGTTTTGGAGTACCAAGGAAGCACCTTTTGAAGTTATGACCATTCCATATGAAACAAGCTGTGTATATGTACATATATTGGATCCAATTGTACACAGTTTATTTTTGGAAGCTCATTTAAATCACAAATGAAAAACATTTCGTACACAACTAAATTTAGAATGTATGCTGCGCACAAATTTTCACATTATTTTATTGGATTTTTCTTTTTAAGATTCTATTAAAAGTAATATCCACAAATTTTTGGCATTATAGTCAATTCGTTTTCTGCCAAAATGGTATATCAAAAATAAAGTAGAGATACAATTTAATATAATAATAAATGCAAACTTACACTAATTCTTCATTTTCGGAAATATCACAGCACGCGAAAAATGCTGTTTTCGGAATGAGATTTATAGAATGACCGTAAAAAACACGAACTGGCACTATATTTGGTCTGCATGAATGATTGAAAAATCTGCTAACGTTTCCATATTTATTCGAATCAATGGAAATTCCATCACCCAATTCGAACATGTACGTATCATTAGTCCTTTTATCAGCTTCAGAATCACATAAAATTTCACCCGTGTACTCTGCTATAAATGCACCCTTTATTATGGGACTTAAAGTTCGAACTCCCCAACCCTTCAACTCTTGGTCACATTTAAATATTTGGAGTAAATTTTTTATTCCTTTTTGTACTACTTGATTTGCACAGGATGCCTAAAAGAAATTAAAGTGTGTTAACTTATATGCTTTAAAAAAAAAAAAGTGAAATTACAGTAAAATAAATAATAATAAAAAACCGATAATAAATACCTTATTGCAGCCACAGGCATCATTACATTCGTAAATGGATGGTGGATTGACAAAATTGAAATTTGACGCCAAATGTCCAGCAGTTGTATACCAATGCTTCACAGATAGAGAGGAACAAGTGCAACTAGTCTCTGAGGCACAACTGACAACCAGAATAAATGTTAATCTTTAATTTTAATTGAATTTTTCAATAACACTTACCTATCATTACAATGACACGCTCGAATGGATTCTTCAGTGAATGCAGAAATAGATTTACTAACAATTATTGATTTTTTTATATATCTGAATGAACTCATATGAGCCCAGTCTGATTCGAGTAATCTATTTATACTCATGCCTCTTAATACTTTAAAAGATACTGAAATTGGTTGTTCTTCACGACCTTTCGAAATATCACTAAAATTTTAAAAAAATATTTAAAAATTGCTTCAAAACAGAGCCAAAATGGTATGATGATGTGAACTACTTACCCGATTAAAACAATGTTTCGCATAAAAATGGGAGCTTCTTTGTCCATTTGCATATGAAATGCTATATATTTTGCGCATATACTATTTTCATTCGTTAAGCAATCGTACGGAATTTCATTGGCTTTATTCACTTGACGTATATTACATCCATGTAATATTAATTGGATGGCTATTTGTTCATTTGATTTTCTACATGCAATGTGCCTATAAATAAATACAAAAATAATAATATTGTTTAAGAAAAATGTAATTTTTTTCATAACTTACAATGGTGTATCACCATCCAAATTTTGAATATCAGAATTCGGATTCTTCATTAACAGAAAACTAATTAAATCTGATAAATTCATTGAAGCCGCATAATGCAATAGTGAATTATGTTGTTCATCCAAGTAATTAATATCTGCACCATTTTGTAACAAATAACTGTTAAAATGCAATATAAAAATTATAGATTAAATAAAGTAGTTTACAGCTTAAAAAAGAATATATAACATACCTTGCCACATCAGTATGTCTGTTTGAAATGGCTAGAGTTAAAGCAGTCCTTTGGTTGTCTGTCTTTTCATTGATGAAAGCAATAAACCTGGATGCACTTAGTGTAAATTTACTATATTCGATTAAAGACATTACACATCGTAAGCGACCATGTTCAGCGGCCATATGCAGACATGTTAGACCACCAATTGTCTACGAAAAATATTTCGAAATAATAGAATATTTACCCAAATTTCTTATATATGGTATATACGAGGGTCGTTCAATAAGTCCTTGGAAAATCCAAGAAATTGCGCTTTGTAAGTAGAGAAAGATTTTTTTTTGTAAGTAGCATGTCAAAAAAGTAAGTAGAGAAAGATTTTTTTTTGTAAGTAGCTGTCAAAATTTCGGCTCGATCCATAGCGTAGGTCAATTTCTATCGTCGATTAAAGTTAACGACATTTATTTGTGCATAACAATGGAAAAAAGCGAGTTTAGGGCTGTCATCATTTGAAAGGCTTAGGCCCGAAAGAAATCAAAGCCGAGTTGGATGCAGTTCATGGCACATCTGCACCTGTGTTTGCGACGGTTTACAATTGGGTGAATGAATTTAAACGTGGCCGTTCATCCACAAAAGATGAACATCGTTCAGGACGCCCAGTTGAGGTGTCTACTCCTGAAATCATCGACAAAATCCACAATCTGACTTTGAACGATCGGCGAATTAAAGTGCGCGAATAAGTTGAGGCCGCGGGCATATCACAAGGTACAGTCGCTTCAATTTTGCATGAAAAATTGTCTGTGAAAAAAATGTCGGCAAGATGGGTGCCGCGTTTGCTCTCAGAGGAGAATAAACGCAATCGTGTAGTGGACTCTGAGGCTATGTTGGCACTCTTTCATCGCAATCCTGCCGAATTCCTTCGTCGATATGTCACTGTGGACGAAACCTGGATACACTACTACACTCCAGAAACGAAGAGACAGTCATCACAGTGGATTTTCAAGGGTGAACCGGCTCCGAAGAAGGCAAAAACTGTGCCATCGGCCGGCAAGGTGATGGTCACGGTCTTTTGGGTTTCGCAGGGCATCATTTTTATCGACTACTTGGAAAAAGGAAAAACAATTACAAGAGCGTATTACGCGTCGTTATTGCAACGGTTGAGCGAGGAAATCAAAGAGAAACGCCCCCATCTGAAGAAGAAAAAAATCCTCTTGCATCAGGACAATGCGCGTGTGCACACCTGCGCTGTTTCCATGGCCAAAAATTAGTTAAGGGCACGGGCATATCACAAGGTACAGTCGCTTCAATTTTGCATGAAAAATTGTCTGTGAAAAAAATTTCGGCAAGATGGGTGCCGCGTTTGCTCTCAGAGGAGAATAAGCGCAATCGTGCAGTGGACTCTGAGGCTATGTTGGCACTCTTTCATCGCAATCCTGCCGAATTCCTTCGTCGATATGTCACTGTGGACGAAACCTGGATACACTACTACACTCCAGAAACGAAGAGACAGTCATCACAGTGGATTTTCAAGGGTGAACCGGCTCCGAAGAAGGCAAAAACTGTGCCATCGGCCGGCAAGGTGATGGTCACGGTCTTTTGGGTTTCGCAGGGCATCATTTTTATCGACTACTTGGAAAAAGGAAAAACAATTACAAGAGCGTATTACGCGTCGTTATTGCAACGGTTGAGCGAGGAAATCAAAGAGAAACGCCCCCATCTGAAGAAGAAAAAAATCCTCTTGCATCAGGACAATGCGCGTGTGCACACCTGCGCTGTTTCCATGGCCAAAATTGTGGAATTGAGAATGGAATTGTTGCAGCATCCCGTTTATTCACCAGATTTGGCCCCGAGTGACTATTTTCTTTTCCCCAATCTGAAGAAATGGCTTGGCGGACGACGATGCACTTCCAACGAGGACGTCATTGCTTAAACGGATGAGTATTTTGCAGAACTTCCGAAATCCTATTTTTTGGAGGGGATAAAAATTTTGGAAAGAGCTAAAGGGAGATTATGTTGAAAAATAAAAAAGTTTTTTTTTTTTAAAACAGTTCTTTTCCATCTTTTTCTAAGGACTTATTGAACAACCCTCGTAGTAATTTAAGAATTTTAATTTTGTATGGTGCAACTCCTCACCTTTAAAGTAACATCGGGTTTGAATTGAAGAAAAATATCCAATTGTTCGACTTTATTTAATTTAACACATGACATGAGGCAGGTTTGTTGGAATTCATTGACTTCATTAATATAGCACGAGTAATTATTTAGGATTAAAAAAGACGCTAATGGTGAACCAAAAGAAATTGATAAATGCAAGAATGGAAAAAACTTATATTGTTGATACTCAGAGACTATGTCATATTTGGCAGCTGCAAAAATTTATTGAATTTTGTAGATAAATTTCGTAAAATATTTGAAATTTTCTGTAAATTTTATGGAAACAAATGATTACCGATCATTTCAGCTAAAGTTTCAATATCGTGTTCACGTATAGCTTTTAAAAAAGTATGCGCTTCAAATGTAAGGTGTCTGTCGGCAGTTCCTTGTGCAATTATGTTTGCGACAGTCTCTGAAAATTCATTATCTATAGATGTTAACAGATTTGGACTGGACGTTGACGCATTTTGATTCAATATTGGAGACGTTTGATCCATTGTATATGGAAGGATATAAGGACTGTAAATTATGAAGTTATTACTAATAAAATAGCTGCAAATATTTATGAAATAAAATCAGAATGTTGAAACTTACGGCAGTAGATATTTTTGGTTATTCGTAGTACAACGGATGTTGGTAGTTTCCCCAGTAACTGAGATACCACAGTGTAAGCATATAAAACCATCTGGCCTCTTCAGCTTATACAGAGCATCATATCTGTCAAAATTTCTTTGCGTACATTTGAGATGTGCTATATGATTCTTTGAACATTTTATGAAGTTCCCCTGAAATAAAATAATTTGTTAAATTTAAGTAGTAAAAACTAAAAAGCTGTTCTTTAATGACAAATGCAGGAAATACTTAGTAGTATATAAACTAACCTTTACACAGAATTCACCACATTCAGGACAGCAGGTATGATTCGCAGCTCGTAGTTTGTGATCATCACAAATTATCATGAATGGAACGTTTTTGCTGGCGTTAA
This sequence comes from Atherix ibis, assembly GCA_958298945.1. Taxonomy (NCBI): domain Eukaryota; kingdom Metazoa; phylum Arthropoda; class Insecta; order Diptera; family Athericidae; genus Atherix; species Atherix ibis. Next base: position 32,992,568 of record OY282610.1, on the reverse strand, counting down.
ATAGATATGCATATTGGCTAACTATAGTATTATTGCAGCCATATTTTAGGTTATTTTCAACATCGATGCCACCACATTTCACTGGTAATAAATTTGCATTCCTTAATATAACACTATGCTTGGAGCAAGTACAATTATAGATTGGAGGAGATGTAGATCTGTCTCTGTTTAATACTTCAAAGCAATTTAAATGGAAATGTCTAGATTTTCTAGACTCCTTTGTTGCAGAGTTGACTGTATTGGCTGTCACTATGTTATTACTATTAGGTTGTTGGACATTATATTGCCCAATAATCTCTTCGTTACTAGATATTAGTCGGGAATCTCTAGCATTGCCAGATTGAGCTGAAAGATTTTCGGATTTAGACAATGTTATTTGATTAAGATTATCTAAGTTATTACTGTTCTGCAGTGTAGAACTTCCACGCAATGCTGAATTGGACAGATTTGATTGTGTTCGGTTTTCCAAATGCTCTGAAGTGAACTGACTAGCATTTGTAACACTTAATAATTGATTATTATTCAGAGCGTTAGAACGCATTTGTATACCAAGATAATCAAACAATTGTTTAAAGTTTGGATTGTTGTTTGTATTAATTTGGCCTAGCGAACCGGTATTTTCGAAATGAGAATTCATATTAGAAAATGGTCGATTATTTTGTTCAATCGGTTGCGAAATAGATGACGATGTACTATGCTCCGCATAATCAGAAAGTCTTCCAATCATGGCCTGATTACTATCATTATTTTTCACACCGCTTGCAAAATCACGACTAGTTACTGTTGCACTAATTGTAGATTTTGCCGGTCGAATAATTGTTTTAACTTCATACTCATCACTTTCTAAAATCTTCACTGTAGGTTTACGATTTCGACGCGGTCGCTCTCCTCCAGAACACACAATTATCGTTTTATCTGCAGGTTCTTCTCTTTGCGAAGATTTAATAATAACACTATTATTATCTAACATTTCCGGTATTATTTGGACAATATGACGTTTTCTAATGGAGCCTTTAGGGCGGCCACGCTTTTTAGATTTTTTATCATTCGCTGTCATTATGGAAAATCCGTCCGCCAAATTTATCTATAAGAAACCCAGCAATAAATTATTAAATTATAAGAATTTCACTGTAATTTTAGACTATTATTTTCATTAAAAAGTTTACCTTTTTCGGATTAGTTACTTTTTGTTCTTGTTTAATTTTTAAACGATGACTTCTACGTACCGAAATTTCATCATTTTCCATTGTTATATCTTTATGTTTGTTATAAGTCTGTATTCTAATTAATCCAGATACGCTTGCCTCTAAAACTTGGATATCTGTAAAAAAAATTTAATTAATAATAACTGAAACCATAAGTTTATTGAAAAATAGATGGTAAACTATTTGGTATACTTTGATTTTTTCTAAAACACTCCTCCTTTTCCGAGAGCGGTTCTTCCTTAATATCACTACAATCGTTATGATTTGAACGGAATACCTAAAAAAAATAAAATAAATAAAAAAATATGATTTAATTTTCATTTTTATTTTAATTATAAACAAGTGTTTTTATTATTATTGTTATAATATTATTTTCGTACATTTCTAATTTCAGTCGTTTCTAAATCTTTGGTTTTTGTTAAAGTTTTCATTATGATATTTGAATTATTCTGCTCATCTGATATGTTTACTCTTCTAGATGCTGCAAATCGATTATTATGCAAAGTACGCCACTTTAATGTTTTATCATCACTTAAGCCAACATCTACACTACTATCGGCCTCGTGCAATTGGTTTTGATTAAACCGCACTGACATATCTTTTAGAATACTTTTGAACATTTTTAAGCAACTTCGAATTTCTTAATAAAACATATTTATATGGTTATTCTATTAACATTTAATTTTATATATTTTAGATACGAATATTTACTGTGGCGTAATAATTAGCAAAATGCTCGCCTCACACAGCCGCCACCAATCCAAAGATCGCACCTGGCACTCTTAACTTCTTGGTGCTTCAGCAAATTACCGATTACCATCTATATACACACACACCCACACAAATACACGACTAGTAAAATATCGAAACTGCTGAAGAATGGGCTAGATGTAAGCTCTAGCTGCAAATTAATATTTATTTAACAATTCTCAGTTGACAGCATTGATAATCTTATATGCACAGGGTGTGTCATTTTTCATAGCAAGGATTTAATATTAATATATATAAATAAGTGACATCAACACCATATATAATATGAAGCCTAATCGAAAATTAGAAAACATGGTAATTAATTATAGTTACAATATTTTCTAATATTTAATAATTATGTAAAAATTGTATATGATTATTTTATGCACAAATACTGAAATAAACACAAACTTTTCTTCAAAATATGGTATTTATTGGTATTTTAACTTATAAATTAACTACAATAAAATTTATCACAATAACTTATAAGCTGAACGATAAATACTTTTTTTCTCTTCGTTCTTAGAAATACCCTAAGAGGTCCTAAAAGAAAAAATTGTAGAGCAGCCTGTATAAATATAATTAGAGTCAGACAGAACCAACAACCTTATAATAAAGAAGACCTCTTGTTAAAATTTTTACAAAAATCAAAAATTTAATACAAAACAATCATTTATATACAGCACATATTCGTTAAATATTCCAAGCACATTTTTAAGTTCGAAGATTTAGTCTAGTTTCAGCATCAAGACCCACCATATACAGTGTACGGCATTTACACATTACGTATGTATTGTGGTTTTCCATCTCGGATTATGACAGTATCACCGATTGTACATATGGTTTTAGGGAGCAAATTAAATATATAAAACTAAACTTATAAATGACTTTTTAGCAAAATTAATGTACTATAGGTAATTAGGACTTAAATATTTATACAAATTTATCTATTGCTCTATAATCTATATATAGCCCAGAACAACCTGTCATTCCATTATGATGTGTGGTACAAAAATAGTCCTGTCAAATATCCAAATGTCAGTATAACATGATAGAATGAAAGAAAGTGCAGTGCCGTCGTTTGTTAAAATTGTTCTTGAAACTTAATTTCGAAATTGAATAATTTTTATACGTCAAATCGATTTTAAACGTAAAATATATATAAAATATTCTTTATTATAGAAACTATTTTACGTTCAAAATAATAATATTATCATACACATATATTTAGTTTTTTATTGTTTCTAAGTTGTTTTAATCATTTATTAACTTATTGATAAGTTATTTTGAGCAAAATCTTTTTCTTTTGTACGATTTTCTGTAGAAAATATTGATAAAAATAATGCCAAATTGTAATTCGGTATCTTATTTAGTTATTTGCTTTTATTTGTTATTTTATCTGTTCGGTACTGTATTTTTTTTATGCTTGAGAATTTTTTTCTCTCTACTGTGTGCATTGTATTAAATAACTTGATAATAATTTTTTGTGCATGCAGTGCAGTGCTGTAAGCAATATGTTTATCATTTTTTTCTACATGATCTTAGTTTATTTCAATAGAACACGCAATATAAATTATATATAATTTGATTTTTTCAAAACTATTATATAATTAAGGTAGAATCCATTTAATTTTATGATATCATAACTGTATGCTTACAATATGTTAAAATACCGAAAAAATTTTTAATGAAAAATCTTGTCAATGTGCTTCTTGTCAATGTGTTAATGGTTCAAAAAATATATTTTTGGCTATTTAAAAGCTCATTCATTCTTAATTTCTATCTTGCGAAATAAATAAAAGTAAATTTTTTCTTAACAAACTTTTTTTTTGCAATCAATTTGAAATCAAACAATTTGTTTTGAAATCAACATTTAAATTGTAATTTTAAACGTTTAGAAAATACTCAAAGCAGTATTTTAACTGGTGTAATTCCGTTTTTTTCATATATTGAAATATTTACGTTTGTATTTTAATAAATTTAAAAATATAGGCAAAAGTTAATCGATAAGATCTAAGGTTTCTGGTTAAAAAACTGAATCCAAATTTGCATTTGTTTATTTATATTTTCATTTAAGAAATTTTTCAATAGAAAAGAAATATTTTCAAATGAACTTTGTAGCAATATTTGAAATGTTAAAATCTTTTATTACTTTAAGTTTTATTCGATAAGTTTTGCAATTTATTCATATAAAGATACATGCCTCAACAACGTTTCGAAATTATGCAAATTTTTTTATTGCAACTTATCGTGCACTTCTTCCAATTTATGGTCGTCATAATCGCCCCAGTTAACTAACTATTCGTAATCTTTTTTTATTGAGAATATTGTTGCCGTTTAGATAAGTGTACATGTAGACCCAAATTGATCGATTTCAAGCCGTAAGTTGGATTTGGACTTACATCCTTAAAAAATTCTTATCACACAAGAATTGAAGCCGTTGGACCATGGTAAACGCTATTAATTTGCTGATTTGAAAATGATGCCGATTTTTCCAAGAAAATCATATTCTCAGATGAGGCGCATTTTCATCTCTCTAGATCGGTGAATGAACAAAATTTTCGTGATTGTTCTGAAGTTAATTCACAAATTATTCACGTGGAAGCTTTACAATTCTGAAAAAGTTGCCGTTTGGTACGGTTTATGGAGGCATCATCGGTTCTAATTTTTTTTTTTTCAAATTGAGGAAGAAGTGTTAATGGTGAATGGTTCAAATCGATGATAACGAACTTTTTGTGGCCTGAATTGGAATATATTCATTTATCGAATATGTGGTTTCAACAAAATGGCCATAATCGATTTATTGCAGGAAAAGTTTGACGAGTCGATAATTTTAACAAATGCAAATGTGCAATGGTCTCCAAGAAGTTATGATTTAACACCATTGAACTTCTTATCATGGGATAATTTAAAGTTATTGGTCTATGTCAATAAATCAGTAACTATTAATACATTATAATTGATTATTGAATGACAATTACATGAAAAAAGGTTGGAATTAGAATCTATGAAATTAATATTTATCTTTTGAAAAAAAATTTCTATAAAAATCCTAAAACTAGAAAGTTTTTTTTTATATATTGTACTGAGGTGATTTTTTTCTCTCAGATAAGTCGATTTAATACTTACATTTATTTTATGAATTTTCTTTTAATTACGAAACTATATTAGAACTGTTCTGCTGCTCAGAATATTCTAGAGCACTTTGACTTTATTTCAAATAACATCATACAGCGTCAGCTTTGTACATATTTATCAACATTCGGTAGTATCATCGTTGGAATACTAATTCTACTATTTCGAAATAGTACTAAAATCAAAAAGATATCTTATATTGTATAATTTCCGTTCAGTTTTTTTAATAGATTTACTAAGTAAAAATTTTAAAACATTTTTCAAGAAATTAAAAATATTAAAATGAATTTTTCAACAACAAAAAAATTAATTGTTTCAAAATGTGAGGTTATGGTCATTTTCGAAATTAATGTTAAACTTGAATAATATGTTCAATTCATCTTACACATATATTAAAAATAGAATCGAATAGGATCTTTCTGATTTATACATAATATATTCAAAGATGATATAAAATTATTACCAACTAATTTTCAGTCATAAATTTTCTTTGTTTTCGAAATAATTTGAAGTCTAGGCCTGAAATGTTGGAATTATTTTCGAAACGGCTATTTTTATCTCTTTTTTTCTTGGGTTTTTACGATCAGACCGGCATGCATACACTTATCAGTGAAATACTTTTTCGTAGTTTCACTACGGGCCCATATGGCATCATCTATTGAACAATCTTTGTTAGATATCGATGCTAGTCGCAATAGTTTTTACATTGCGCATATTCAATCAATGTCTCCATCAAAGAATGTAATTTTTTTTATAAATGCTGACAATCTGCTATGAAAATGGAGACGTACAAGTATTCCCGCTTTGCAGAACGAATTTGCCATGTACACGTATACGTGGATGCCCAGATCTAAAGAATTTGTATACAGGCGGGTGACCTCCGGATTTTATCGAGTGCGCAAGATCAACACTCATGCCCACATATTTATCTCGTTTTCCACTTACTCTATCTAAATGCTCTATTTCTATTTCTATCAGATAGCTGGACACATGGTCATATATTTCAGCACCGATAGTCCGTTTCCTGACATTTCAGTTTTGCGGCCGGACACAACTGTAATCGCTACTATGCCTCGTCGAGTGCAGTACATTGTCACACCGGGGAAGCAGTGGAGCGGTTATCGTGTAATCGTAGTTTTCGCAAATTGAAAATATTGTGCAGTTTCTGTCGCAAAGTGTAATCCAAAAAACAATCTTCACGTCTATTGTCGCAACAATTCAACACTCCCTGGCATTTCTATATAGTGTACTATTCTTAAAAGGTGTTGTTATATTTATAAATGTTTTTTTTTTCTTTTTCTTCGATAATTTGAATGTACGTACATCTTTCAAGTAACAAAAAAAGAAAAAACAGAATTTGATAATATCAAGTTTGAAATAGTAAATGTGCAACATTACTACTAATAATAATTAAAAATATAAAATATTGTAAAAATAAAATATATTAAAATGTAAACAATCAAAATTATAAGCATTCTTTAAAAGTAATCAATACATTTTTATTAATAAACACATATAGCAGTAAAATTGCATTTATACAAAATACCGCGTAAACAAATCGAATAGTACTAATTTTAATTGATTTTCTTGTGTTATTATTTATAGTAAAATATAAAAATTTTATAAATTATTTTAAACTTTATCGTTTATATTATAAATAAATATATATATTATTTAAATAACAATTATAAAATATAATTATACAAAAGTTTAATATTTAACATAAGAAAAAAAATGCTAATTATCAAATTTGGTCGGTTTTCTAAAATGATCAAATTTGGTATCAATTTTTAAAAAAAAGGACATTTATAAAAAAAAAATTTTTTTTTTGAATAAATATATTTTTTTTAATAATATTTTTTGAAGCATATTTTAATTCTTTAAATAATTGTTATGTTATATAATTATTATGGTTAAGAAGAAGGACTTGAAAATATTTATATGCAATTTTAATATAGGTACTCGTGGCAACAGAAATCGTTTGGTTATTTTGTAAATTGAAAGAGAAACACACCAAAAATAAATTTGCATTTACATTGAAAATTCATAATTAATAATGTAAATGTAAATGAATATCATAAAAATAATATTTAAAAAAAAAAAAAACAACAACAAAAACAAGCAAAACAAAAACAAAAAGGAAAAGGAAATGGTGTAAAAACTATTTACATACTTTTTATTAAAAGGATCCTATTTTTGTGCTTTGTTTTCTTCTATGCTATCCTTGAAATAAGATTTTAAGTGTCATATAGTTGGTACATCCATACTCTTATTATACTCACACACTCCTTATCCTATAATCTCGTATTCTTAATTTTTTTTCCCTCTCTCTCTCTCTCTCTCTATATATATATATATATATATTTTTATCTCTTTCCAATGTAATATGATAAAATCCAAGGTTATTTTGTCGTTTTCAGGATTCATCAACAAATGCCGGCTGCCTGCCCTACTGTATACAAAATTTCTTTAATTCTTTTTCCATGTATTTGTGCATTTTGTTTTTATATAGTCTATAATAAAATTCTATTATTATATTTATCCTTGATTTAAACAAATTCTGGAAAATATTTTAATATTGCAATTGTCCTTCCTTCTTTTGATTTATATATATATTTTTTTTTTTTTTTTTGTTGTTGAAAATATTACAATAATAATAACAATTTAAAAATAGAAATAGAAAATATACAATATATTGTAAATTTTTAATATTTAATATCCTTTTTTTTGTTTTTTTTGTTTACTAAAATCCATTGATTTTTTCTTTTAGCAAAAAATGAATGCCGTTTAAATTTGGTAATTTAAATTTAGTGTTTCGTAAAAAATTTCATCTTACAGTTTTAACACAATCTATCTGATACTTAAAATACGAGTACCATATAAAATTTATGAGTACATCTACGAGTATTAAAAATAATTATAACTCGCTTATCGGTTAAAAATTTGAAATTTTTTATAATCACCAAATATGCTCCTTTCTTGTTTGTCTATAGTAAGTATTCGTTTGTATGTATGCACATAGATTTTTCCTCTTGAATTCGGATGCCCCTTGACTTCATTTCTATTTGTTTTTAATAATTTCTTACAGAAGAAATTTGTTTTCGTTATTTTAACACTTCGGTATCTAATAATAATGTATATATTTTCTATTTTCGATTTGATTATTTTTTTTATGTGCTATATTTAAAAATTAAAAAAAAAGCTTTCTTTTAAGTATTTAAAAAAAAAAATAAATAAAATAAAATACTATTTTTATGATAGAATCAAATGTGTGATATTATTTATTATAATTTATAAATATATAAAATACAAAAACATCGATATATACATATGTATGGTTGTGCATAGATTTGTGCGTCTTTCAAAAATATTTCTTCCATGTTCCCACATACATGTTTTTATGTATAGTTTTTTTTTTTTTTTTTTAATGACATTTGTTTCATGTAGATTTGAAAAGAAATTCTCTTTATTAGTTAAAAAGATCATATACGATTATTGGAATTTTCTTATAGAAAAAAACCAAAAAAAAAAAAAAAATGAATTGTAAAATATAGAAAATTTTATAAATTCCAATCAAAAGAAGAAATTATTAATAAGAAAATTTGGATAGTATGTCTCTAACTTTGTCAAATTAATACCATATGAACAATATTTATTTATATAAATTTAATCTATAAATTATGATATTTACTATGGCCTGAGTTTTATCATGTATGTTTAGTTGTATTCGTATTATGAAAGTGTAGAAGAAAAATGTGTTCTTAACAAAAGTTACAAATATGTCAGGTGTAAATTGATTGTGATTACATTTTTTACAGCTTTGTACATGCATTCATTTATGGAATATGTTTTTTTTTCTGCTATCGTTAACATATACATATACTAATAACCCCAATCTCACTTGGTTGTATGGCAATTAAAATGTGAAATCTGTAAAGTATTTTTATATTAAGTATAAAAAGTTTGCATATATTTGAATTTTTTTTATTTTTCTAGTCATAAATTACTGTTGGTTAAAAAAAAAATTAATTATACAATATTAATGGTAAATTCGTGCGGTTTAAAATAATTAAATAATATATACTGTAACTTTTATATATCGATAAGTTTTCTTTTGGTGATGTAATCAATTAATTATATTGTATATTAATCATTTAAATTGTATGTACAGGGTGGGCCAACTTGGGAAAGCTAATTTGAAATGCATATAACTTTTTTTTCTTTTCTTTTTTATTTATTTTTTTAATGAAAGTTAATTTTTTATTGAATTTCTTTTTCATCTAAATGTGAAAAATAACATCCATTAAAAGAGTTCCATTTAATTTTTATGCATATTTTTAAATAAAATTCGCAGTTATTTAAATTCATCAAATATTTACGATAATTATTTTAATTTAAATAATTTCGTATTAGCAATTAAATGAAACTTTTTATATTGCTAAAATTCTACATTTCAAAACATTATTTATTAGGACGGTTACCTTGGATTTTCCCCCAGATACTAAATATCGACATACCGAAAATTGTACTTTAATAGGTACAAATTTTGAATAATTAAAAATATAACCCCCATCGGAAAGTAATCCGGCGACCGTCATTGAAACGTTATTCTGATCACAACTTATCGTCTGTTCACATTCAATGTTGCAAAATAAAGTTTTAATTTTTAAATAATCAGAGAACTCGAACTTCAATAAAAATTATATTTTATTGTTTTCGCATAATTGATTTCACGAATAATTTTAACACTTGTTAGCCAAATACTACATTTTATGGAAATATTTTAACACATTAAATTTTTTACATTCGATACGTGAAATATTACAAATTGTTTTTGTAAATAACGAAAGTGGTTCTAAGTTCCATAAGTAAAAAATAAATGTCAGACACAGCAGCCAAAAAAGAAGATTTTATCAAATTTTTGATTTGTATTTTCCTTAATTATTCTTTAATTTTAGTAACCAAAAATATTTTAATTGATTTTTTATAAGTAAAATTATATCTAAAATAATAGGGTTTGTAGCTTAATTTTAAATGAATAAATGAGTACGGGTTGGCAGAGAAGGTTCTTGGTTCATTGCAATTCCACGGGATTTTTTGGCTTCAATAAAACTCGCATACATATTGACCGATTATCTTTTCTTTTATTCTATAATATAATCTTAGCTTTCCAATTTATTTGGTGATAATTGTTATAATTGAAACGACGAAACACCCATTGTTTATCTCACGATCCTCCTCGCGGTCCGACTGCCTATGAGACTTTTTCAAGATATGTCATTTTAGTGCATATGCCACGCTCGTACAATTAGTTTCGCCGTTTGTTCGAGGAAACGTCAGCGAATCATGGAATTCTTTGGTGTTACTGCCGCGAGAGGCACTAAAACTGACTTAAAAATCAATGTGCAACCCCACTTAGAAGTCCGTCGACGAACAAATCAGCAAAACTACCGACAAACCTATCATAAATAATAATAAAATATTTTAAATATTTTATTATTATTTATGATAGGTAAATAAGGGGTTTTTCAATAGGGGTAGTATGTTTTTAAATAGACCGTATGGCCACATTTAAAATGTCAATATCTTCTGTCACTGTCAATTGTATTCGGTAAGTTTTACAATTTATTCATATAAAGATACATTACTCAACAACGCTTGAAATTATTCAATTTTTTTTATTGAAATAATCGTTCTTTTATTGCAACTTATCGAGCACTTCTTCAAATTATTAGTCGTCAAAATCGGCCTAGTGTGCTCGCTATTCGTCGAACTGGAAAGTTTTGGCCGAAATCTTTCTTTACGAAATTTCCGCCTACCAGTTGTTAAGGCAAGTGTTAATGAAGAATCAACTTTATCGATTTTAAAGCAGTCTCAACATTTGGGACTGTCTGCCACAACAACATGGCATATTTTGCGGTTGGGTTTGGGCTTACATTCTTAAAAAATGTATTTGGGCTTATATCTCAGATGAGGCGCATTTTCATCTCTCTGAATCGGTGAATAAACAAAATTGTCATTACTGGTCTAGAGCCAATCCACAAATTATTCACGATCAACCTCTACATTCCGAAAAAGTGAGCGTTTGGTATGGTTTATGTCATGGTGGCATCATCGGTCCTTGTTTTTTTTTCAAAATAAGGAAGGCGTTGCCGTTACTGTCAATGGTGGGCGGAACAGATCGATGATAACGAACTTTTGGTGGGCTGAATCGGAAGATATTGATTTAACGGATATGTGATTTGAACAATACGGCGCTACGTGCCACACAGTCCATGCTACAATCGATTTTTTGCAAGAAAATTTTGGCGAGTCAAATGACCTCCAATAAATTGTGATTTAAAACTTTTTCCCTTCTTCTAGTAGGGTTATTTTAAGTCTACATCAATAGACCAGCAACCACTGATTCATTAAAACTGAATATTAAACGCCAAATACGTGAGATAAGGTCGGAATTTATTGTAGAAGATGGTTAAAATTTGGAATCTTTGTCTTCACTGCTGTAAAAGGGAACAAGGCGGCCATTTGAATTATGCTATTTTTACAACATAATTACATCGATTATATTTCAAAATAAAATAATAAATTTTGCTCTGGCACAAATATTTTTATTTTATTTATTTTAAAAAGAAGACACATTTTCTCTCTTATTGAAAAACCTTGTATCATACTCATACATCCAAAGAAATAATATAATTTCTTGATTTGTTAAGATTTGAAACAAAAAATTCTAGAGAATATGTTTTGGTTTGCAGTATATTTTTATTTTAAATATGGAATTTATTTTCCTAACAATATACTATATACAGAATGGAAAATTTATATTTTAATTTACTTAAATTAAATTTGTTCAAACAGAAATGAAAAATTTTACCACCCATTCATGTGAATAGCATTTATTAAAATAAAATCGATAGAAGTGCATTTACTGTTCACCCACCCGCATGTAATGCATTCATTGGCTGGGGAAAAAAAAAATTACAAAAATAATTGGAGCATTTCTTGGCGTCAGTATAAAAAATAATGGAAATGGGATAAAAGCAAACAAAAGGAAATCTAAAAATCATAAAGATGATTGGGGGAGGAGGAAACGAAAAACTAAAAATTATGAATGGATGTTAATATGTACATGTATGTGGGACAATAATCTAAAATCATCCCCACGATTAGGTGTAAAATTTATTGTTTGAATGTATAAAATAAGAAAAAAAAATTCCACCCATACACGAATCAGAATGGATAAGGAAAGATTTTCTTCTCTTTTGAAAATTATCTCGAGTAGAACACATTACAAAATTAATAATTGGACGATTTCCAAAAGTTTTCCTTTCATTTTGATTAAAGTTAATCAATCAAGATAATTATTAATTAAAAACACAATAACAATTATTAAAATATTTTCAAATTTTATACAAAATAATCGAATAAAAACTAAACTTTAAGAATAAAAAGAATAATAATTAAAATGCATTTCAAGGTTTAGTTAATAAAAGTATTTATTTTTCGAACATTTTACGGAAACATAAAAATTGATACGAAAAAGATAAAAAATAATTAATATAAAAGAAAATAATATAAAAACAACAATGTCGTCAAGTAATCCTCCGCCGATACAGGGTGTACCGGCAATAAACCCTTCAAATTCCGAAGTTGTGGAAGTATTCGATGACGAAGATGATGATGTAAGTTTTAATAATATTCAATTACACTTATTTATTTATTTTTTAACTATTTTAATAATAATTTTTTTTTTTTTTTTGGGATTCAAATCCAGAAATTAATCTTAGTTAAATAAAGAAAAAAATAACTAACAAATTTTAATATGGTTTCTCAAAAAAAAATTTTTCTTTAAAATATTGTTTTCAAATAATTTATTAAATATAAAATTAATTTTTTATTCAATAATTTATTGAATATATCAATTTTAAAAATTTCTTAATTAGATGAGGTTTTTTTTATAAAAAAAAAATCATTTTAAAGGGAATTTTTTCATTAAAACGTTAGATTTTATTGATAATCCGATAACGTTAACAGATTTTTTTAACAATTTCTTTATTTATGTTTAAAAAAAATATGATTTTGATAAATTTTTGTAAATAATTTTCTTAGAATTTGATAAAATTGATAAAAATGTTGATATTATTTAGAATATTTTTTATAGAGTTTTTAGAAATTTTTATAAGGTAAATTTTAATTTTAAATAAATATAAAAATTATTAAAGAAATTTGGCTCATACTGAAAGTTTTTATTACGCATTTTTTGTTTATTTTTATGTAAGGCCTCTTAGACATGAGCCATGGGTCACTTTATAGCACCACAATCATGAGGCTATTTGATTCAAGTTTCGTGCTGGTAGGCATTATCAGTTTCCTAACTGAAGCTGGTGTGTTTTTTGTAGGCTTGATCAGTTTTAGGAAGTGTTATTGGAAAGGAAATTATTGGATCTGTGGGAAATGCTAAAAATGTCTTACTATTAATCCAGTTTTTATTTTTTTTCTATGGCTTAGGATGTTGTTAGCCATTTTATTAATAGGCAAGACAGATTACGGCCCTAATCGGTCTCACCTACAAATAGAATGTCAAACAACATCATCCGGACGCACGGTACGCTAGAGAGTTTCTTTAACCAACTAATTTCCCATAATTTCCATATGCCCCGGCACCCAACCTAACTTAACACACCTATGTGTATTGTGTAGGTTATGTCGAATCTCGTTGAGCACAGAATCATTAAATAGTTGACGAATGGCTTTGAGTTGAGGGTTGCTTGGTCATTAGTAAAATTGGTAATTTTTACTCAATTGCAAAACTCGATAGCAATTTGACCGCCGTTTTAAGCGTAAGGAGCCACCATGTATGGAAATAAGTATTCTCTAAATAGACGGGTCGGTACTTGTCCTTTTAAATATATCTAGGGACATGGATACTGTCAATCGGGTTGCGGATGTGAAGTTTGAAAGCGGAGAGAGGTAGTGAAGAGAATAGATTTCTTGTCGAGTTGTGGGTGATTATTAGAACTTAGGTGTAGAAAGATTGGTTTTCGATCAGTTTCGATAAGGACTGAGTCCATCGGGGAAGTTCGATGTGGTCTACTGGCTAGTCTGATACAATGGTTAACCGCTGCTTCAACCTACCTTAACACTTCTATTGGCTTTGTGACGCTTATAATAAGAAAATAGAGACTTGTCTCATGTCAGAGACTGTTACTTATTCTAATGACATCTTTTATCTATCATTTGTATTGTTGATCTGTTAATTTAATCTTTGTGAAGGTTGTGCCAAAAATTATATATATTTTTAATTTAGTTTTTTTAAAAGATTTACCATAATTGATTTTATTTACTTTTGTTGATATTTTTACAAGAAATGTCGTCTTTCTTTTCGAAAGCATACATTTGTTGGAATTTATTTTCTTATTACAAATATCAATAATAAAACAATTTATTTCAATATGAATTTTAATAAATCGACTAACATTTGCTTATCGTAATTGCATTGATAAGATACGAGTACTATTGTAGTTTGATAGTACCAAGTGTGCACGTATAATACCAATGTATATGCACATGATTGTACCGGAAACTTTCATTTTCGGATGGTAAGAAAATAGTAAGAAAATATCGTTTGAACAAAATGAACAAATCGAGAAATTCTATTTAAATAGATACTTTGTACGAGGGTCGTTCAATAAGTCCTTAGAAAAAGATGGACAAAAACTGTTTTTAAAAAAAAAATTTTATTTTTCAACATAATCTCGTTTTAGCTCTATACATTTTCCAACCGTTTTTCCAAAATTTTTATCCCGGCCAAAAAAAAGGATTTCGGAAGTTCTGCAAAATACTCATCCGTTTGAGCAATGACGTCCTCGTTGGAAGTGAACCGTCGTCCGCCAAGCCATTTCTTCAGATTGGGGAAAAGAAAATAGTCACTCGGGGCCAAATCTGGTGAATAAGCGGGATGCTGCAACAATTCCATTCTCAATTCCACAATTTTGGCCATGGAAACAGCGCAGGTGTGCAGACGCGCATTGTCCTGATGCAAGAGGATTTTTTCTTCTTCAGATGGGGGCGTTTCTCTTTGATTTCCTCGCTCAACCGTTGCAATAACGACGCGTAATACGCTCCTGTTATTGTTTTTCCTTTTTCCAAGTAGTCGATAAAAATGATGCCCTGCGAATCCCAAAAGACCGTGGCCATCACCTTGCCGGCCGATGGCACAGTTTTTGCCTTCTTCGGAGCCCGTTCACCCTTGAAAATCCACTGTGATGACTGTCTCTTCGTTTCTGAAGTGTAGTACTCGTAGTGTATCCAGGTTTCGTCCACAGTGACATATTGACGAAGGAATTCGGCAGGATTTCGATGAAAGAGTGCCATCATAGCCTCAGAGTCCACTACACGATTGCGCTTATTCTCCTCTGAGAACAAACGCGGCACCCATCTTGCCGACATTTTTTTCACAGACAATTTTTCATGCAAAATTGAAGCGACTGTATCTTGTGATATGCCCGTGGCCTCAACTAATTCGCGCACTTTAATTCGCCGATCGTTCAAAATCAGATCGTGGATTTTGTCGATGATTTCAGGAGTAGACACCTCAACTGGGCGTCCTGAACGATGTTCATCTTTTGTGGATGAACGGCCACGTTTAAATTCATTCACCCAATTGTTTACCGTCGCAAACACAGGTGCAGATGTGCCATGAACTGCATCCAACTCGGCTTTGATTTCTTTCGGGCTTAAGCCTTTCAAATGGAGATGTTTGATGACAGCCCTAAACTCGCTTTTTTCCATTGTTATGCACAAATCAATGTCGTTAACTTTAATCGACGATAGAAATTGACATACGCTATGGATCGAGTTGAAATTTTGACAGCTTTCCTTCCGATAGTGCTACTTACAAAAAATCTTCACCGACACTACGAGCGTAATTTCTCGGATTTTCTAAGGACTTATTGAACGACCCTCGTACAAACAGCTGAATTTGTTCTTTTTGTAATTTTAATAAAATCATACGGAATATTTGACTAATCAAAAGTAAATTTTCTTAATATCTTTAATTATAATTAAAAAAAAATCCATTTTTTTTTCTTTAAAAAAAAAGTAAGGGAAAAAAAAGAATTTGCTTAAAAAAAAGTTCATTTATCGATAAGTATTCTGCGAACTCATATATCAATATTAAAAATGTTGATAATCAAAGATTAAAAATATTATATTTGAATAATATGTACATTTTCTATAAGACGTAAATTCAATTTATTATCAGGAAAAATTATTGTACTTTTCACAACCTTATCAGATTTTCGATAATTTATGATTTACCTTTGATTAGATGAAAAAAATGTTTAACTTATTGTAGAAAATTCCTATTCATACGTGTCGATATATTAAGAAATGTTATACGTTTCTGATATTTTTATTTATATAATTTCTTGTTTCCTACTCTAACAGAGTCTAAAAGATTAATAACATTTAAAGTATTCCCTTTACCTTAACAATGAGTATTTATATAAATTGTTAGTAAATTTTTTTAAAGTATTTAAAAATTTTATTTTTAAAATACTTATTTTTTCTTAATTGTCTAAAATAATATCTTCTAAAATGTAAAAATAAAAAAAATTAACTAAATTCTATGGAAAATTTCAATAATGAAGAAGTTTTCATAAAAAGACGCTTCATCTTATAAATTAAATAAAAATAATTTTATATAATTGATGGTAGATATTTTTATTACAAACTTAATTAAATTTAATATCATTATTATTTAAAAATAATATTATTCCAATGATCTGAACAGTATTGTTTGCAGAAAGTGATTCGAGCGATCCAATTTTGGATGACTCTTCCGCATAAATCGGGCTGAATCTCACCGATGATTTGAATGATGTTGTTTTCTAGCTTGAAAAGTATTGTCGGTTTATTAGCATAGACTATCGATTTTTTTATAGCTTCAATGGACTCAAAACGTGTTCCACTAATTGGTAATTTTAACTTGGGGAACGGAAGAGATATGCATGAATACATTTCTGGTGAATACGGAAAATTTTTGATCAATGACTGTCGTTGAGTTTTTCGCCAAAATTTCGTTTACAATTGTTGCTGTGTTTAGCTAACAATGTGAGCTTTTATGGCAAAGAAACGCCTCATAATGCTCGGATTATAATATTTGTTGATGGTTTGCTCCTCCGGAAGAAATTCCGAGTGAAAAAAAAAACAACACTAATCAAAGAGAACAGCCAGCATCATTATGTCGTGTTTTTTTTTTTATTGATTTCGGCTTGTTATGGAAGCGCCATTTCAAAACTTGTTGACTGATTTATTTGCGAAATCCATAAATTGTTATAGTAGAAAATATCATTAATATAGTGAAGAGAATTATTCAAAACGTAACGTAAATTGGCCATCATGCTCGTGTTGCTACAGAACGGCCTCTGTGTCTTGAGACCATGCATACAAGCAGCCAAGCAAGAATTCATCAGTGTTAGTGTGAGTATGTATAGTCCTTAGATTATAGCAGAACTCGATAGCCCTCTCCACAAAAATTTTGTCCAAATTTTTTCGAAAATATATTCGTAAGAACACACTCTCTTATAAAATTACCTTTCACGAAACACTTCGTATTCTGAAAGAAAAACTTTCTATTTACTGTCGTGAAGAATAAAATTATTTCTGCAAATGTATTAATTTATACTTAGTTGTTCGTAAACTATTTAAAATTTAATAAAATCGCAAATAAACGTTCATTTTGCGATAAGCTTCTAAATGTCAAAAAAAAAAAATGTATTTCGGTTTGCTACCACTTCATGGAGAATGACGTGTTTTGAAACTCTCCGAAAGTCTACAAAATTGAGGCACTTTATACAATATTTGATTGATATTAATAAAATAAGTAATAAACCTAAAATGCAAACAATTCCATTACATATCAAAAGATTGTATAAAAAATAAATATTATCTGACATT
The DNA here is from genome assembly GCA_958298945.1 of Atherix ibis. Classification (NCBI taxonomy): domain Eukaryota; kingdom Metazoa; phylum Arthropoda; class Insecta; order Diptera; family Athericidae; genus Atherix; species Atherix ibis. The sequence goes on along the minus strand of OY282610.1, from coordinate 32,974,518 downwards.
GTGTTTATTTTGTATTTTTCTATAGAATAAGTAAGTCTATTAATAAACTTAATTTGTATTACGAAAACTAGATGTCAATGGGTGTCATGTCTACATAAAAAAAATCTACACAAAAGTATGCAAGCGTTACGATTTCTCGCCGCTTTTGAGATAATTTTGACAGAAAATTGCCTATACATATTATGAAAATCTAACGTTCGGGTCTATTCAGGTATTCTTTAATCTAAGATGCAATCTAATAAATTCTTCTATTTACGGAAAGTACGGTATTTAGTAATGTTCGCGGACGCTTCTACGTTAGTTCTTTCTAGATATGCAGTTCAAGATTCAACTCTTTATCCCTCTTAAAGTGCTGGTAATTAGGCGACATCATAAAGCTGGATTTTTGTAATGCGTTACACAAATTGGGACACCGGAATTTGGAGCATTTTTTTTAAACTTTTCAATGGTGTAAAGAATTTTAGAATTGACGAGAAGGGGGGTCTGAAATACCGAAAACTGCTGAAAATGTGGAACTTGTTCCACTAGAATAAACTGCCAATCAAGGTTTTTTTAAAGAAGACCTTAGAAGGCTCAAAAAAAGGTTCTTCACGTCAGATCGGATATTGCAGATACTGGGAAGCTTACTCAGGCGGGTCGGAAATACTGAAAATTGCTAAAAATCTAGAACTTATTACACTAGAACAAACTGCCAATCAAGGTTTTTTTTAAAGAAGACCTTAGAAGGCTCAAAAAAAGAAGGTTCTTCACGTCAGATCGGATATTGAAGATACTGGGAAGCTTACTCAGGCGGGTCGGAAATACTGAAAATTGCTAAAAATGTAGAACTTATTACACTAGAACAAACTGCCAATCAAGGTTTTTTTTAAAGAAGACCTTGGAAGGCTCAAAAAAAGGTTCTTCACGTCAGATCGGATATTGCAGATACTGGGAAGCTTACTCAGGCGGGTCGGAAATACTGAAAATTGCTAAAAATGTAGAACTTATTACACTAGAACAAACTGCCAATCAAGGTTTTTTTTAAAGAAGACATTGGAAGGCTCAAAAAAAGGTTCTTCACGTCAGATCGGATATTGAAGATACTGGGAAGCTTACTCAGGCGGGTCGGAAATACTGAAAATTGCTAAAAATGTAGAACTTATTCCACTAGAATAAACTGCCAATCAAGGTTTTTTTAAAGAAGACCTTAGACGGCTCAAATAAAGGTTCTTCACGTCAGATCGGATATTGCAGATACTGGGAAGCTTACTCAGGCGGGTCGGAAATACTGAAAATTGCTAAAAATGTAGAACTTATTACACTAGAACAAACTGCCAATCAAGGTTTTTTTTAAAGAAGACCTTGGAAGGCTCAAAAAAAGAAGGTTCTTCACGTCAGATAGGATGTTTCAGATACTGGGAAGCTTACTCAGGCGGGTCGGAAATACTGAAAATTGCTAAAAATGTGGAACTTGTTCCACTAGAATAAACTGCCAATCAAGGTTTTTTTTAAAGAAGACCTTAGACGGCTCAAATAAAGGTTCTTCACGTCAGATCGGATATTGCAGATACTGGGAAGCTTACTCAGGCGGGTCGGAAATACTGAAAATTGCTAAAAATGTAGAACTTATTACACTAGAACAAACTGCCAATCAAGGTTTTTTTTAAAGAAGACCTTGGAAGGCTCAAAAAAAGGTTCTTCACGTCAGATCGGATATTGAAGATACTGGGAAGCTTACTCAGGCGGGTCGGAAATACTGAAAATAGCTAAAAATGTAGAACTTATTACACTAGAACAAACTGCCAATCAAGGTTTTTTTTAAAGAAGACCTTGGAAGGCTCAAAAAAAGGTTCTTCACGTCAGATCGGATATTGAAGATACTGGGAAGCTTACTCAGGCGGGTCGGAAATACTGAAAATTGCTAAAAATCTAGAACTTATTACACTAGAACAAACTGCCAATCAAGGTTTTTTTTAAAGAAGACCTTGTAAGGCTCAAAAAAAGATTCTTCACGTCAGATCGGATATTGAAGATACTGGGAAGCTTACTCAGGCGGGTCGGAAATACTGAAAATAGCTAAAAATGTAGAACTTATTACACTAGAACAAACTGCCAATCAAGGTTTTTTTTAAAGAAGACCTTGGAAGGCTCAAAAAAAGAAGGTTCTTCACGTCAGATAGGATGTTTCAGATACTGGGATGCTCCACCACGACAACACCTCCTGTCACACGGCCATATCCGTTAAAGATTTTTTTCTCAAAAAAATCGGTTCCTCATCTTAGCCAGTTTAATGTCAATAACATTCAAATGAGTCTAAACGAGGAACTGAAGGTGATTCCAAATAAAGTGTTCGATCACTGCTACAAAGAGTGGAGACAACTCCTCCGCTGATTTTTGCTCGTCCAAGTAAATTTTTTTGAAGGCTATAAATATTGACGTAAAAAAAATCAGTTTCATTACTTTTATGCCACAGTATATAAAATCACAAATAAATTCCAATATGATAATGAATAAAATTCCTTCTGCCAATTTACCTTCAACTGACCACACTATCTAGACCACAATTCGAACATGCATGCAACTAATTGCATGTTGAAAAAAATATACAGACAAGGTTAACGTTTCTCTTGACCAAAATGATTATTAACAACAATCATGAGGCCAAAGCTACATTACATAAAAAAAACTATCTTATTCAGTTGATTACAATAGTGCAAGATGTTTTAAATTATTTATAAAATTGTCGATTTTAATTAACTAATAAGTTGTTTGGCGGATAATAAATTTATGCTGTTGTGCGATTTAACTTTATAATAAAAATCTTCCAATTTTTTCCGAGAACAAATAATCGATACAAATCACAATAGAAATAAATTTAATAGTTTCGAAAATATTATAAAAATATAAGTTTTTCTATTTAGAATGTAGGTTTGTGTATCTTGAACTTGAAATTAATCTAAAATTTCTCTGAATTATGTAATATTCAAATTGCGCAATAAAAAAGATTTTTTCACTTCCAGAATACATTTTGTATGAGCACAAATTATTAACAGAGACTGTAAATTGTTGCGGAAATAATATTTGTGAGTGAATAAATTCTTAAATTAATTTTTTTTGTGCCTTTTCTGTTATAATTAAAAAGTCGAATTCTTATAAATCTAAGGAAATATAAAAGATATTATTTATTTTCTTTCTAATTATAATTGTTTTATTAAACTGAAAATCGAAAATTTCTAAATAAATACAAAAAAAATGTTTTTAAGTCCTTAATAAATACAAAAAAAAAATTTTATGAATGGATTAGCAAGTAAAGAAAAAAAAATTGTGCGAAAGCGAAAAGAATAGGTTTTTACGTGAAAAGTATTAATTTTAATTTAAGAAGTAAATGAAGAAAATATGAATGACTTAGACTTAACCAAACAGAAACCCCTTACCCCTCCACCCCCCCCTCCCTTAATCAAGCCAAAGAATTATAATTAACACAGGTTCATTTGCAGATTTTTCCATTTTATTTGGTCTATTCTAGCTTGAATAAAAAATCAACAAAATCATAACTACTCATACAACCAATATTAAAGCAAAAATATTTTAATTATTTAGAAAATTAAATTAAAAAAAAAAAACGAAATAATTACAAAATTTGTCGGACATTTTGGGTAACTCTTAGTTTATAGAAAAAAACATTTTATTATTGTTTTTCTTAATGCAGGTTGTTCTAAAAGCAGGTTTGCAATTTTAATTTGATGTCATTTTAATTAACTGTCATTCTGTCATTTGTAATTTGACAGCTATGGAGTGTGGCCGTAGCAAAACTATTATGGAACGTTAACACCTTTAACAACGTGTAATTCGTATGAACACTCACACGATGAAAATAATTTATCAAATACTGTGACACAGAAGAATATTAATGGTAAAAATTGGGTCCAATAGACCGAAGCCTGGTCTGGTTAGTTTTGGTGTTAGAATTGGATGATTAATAAAGCATCTCACATAAGAATTGAATCTTTCTCAACCCGTTGTGTGGAATATTTTTTACAAGGAATTTTTTTTTATTTATAACCGCACAAAATGTAGGTCGTGAAGAAATTTCAGCTCATAGATCATATGCTCCGCCGGCAAGAGAGCGAAAACATTATAGGGTCCTATGGACATATTTATAGGAAATTCATAAAAACGACGTAAAAATCCAGGAGTAATTCACAAATAACCCTCGTCGAGTGACTCTCTATTCCACTGTTGGACCAACCCAAATTGGTCCAGTTCACGCATGGTATTTGGGCCAGAGCTGTCATTGGTACGTATTATTGGGTTGTTCGGAAAGTAATTTCGTTTTTTCCCAACAGAGGATTTAATTGTATTTTATAACAACCAACTTCACATTTAAGCCACATAATCATATGTATTTTGACAGCTGACATAGCAAGGCTTGCTTGTGATTGATTCTGCACAGTAGTTTTTGGTTGATACCCTTTTAAATATGGAAAGAGAAAAACAGTATTTTCGGCATATTTTACTTTTTATTACTAAAGAAAAGATAAAAATGCTCTTCAAGCAAGGAAAAAATTATCCGATGTATATGGAGAATATGTGTTAAATGAGCGCCAGTGCCAAAAGTGGTTTGCAAAATTTCGATCCGGTAATTTTGATCTCGAAGATGCACCACGTTCTGGAAGGCCAGTTGCAGCTGATGAAGACACAATAAAGGCATAAATTGCTGCAAACTGGCGAATAACAACTCGTGAGATCGCTGAGAGATTAAATTTATCGAATTCGACCGTTCATGATCATTTGAAATGGTTAGGTTTAATCTCAAAGCTCGACATATGGGTTCCTCATCTTCTTACGGAAAATAATTTTTGCCCTCGCATTGACTTTTGTGATTCGCTTGTCAAGCGCCAAGAAAATGATCCTTTTTTGAAACGTATCATTACTAAGGATAAGAAATGGGTTATCTACAACAATGTTAAGTGCAGAAGATCCTGGAGTAGAAAAGATGAACCGGCTCAAAGCACTTCGAAAGCCAATATTCATTGGAAATGTGTATCATCCAACTTCAATCGTTCCAATTTAAGGATGAAAACGTTCTGTAGCGGAATGCTACGGAACTTTTTCATCCTTGAATTGGAACGATTGAAGTTGGACGGTACACATTTCCAACAGGACGATGCCATGTCATACAGGGCTCGTGCTACAATAGAAATTCTACAATAAATGGTTCCTGACAGATAATGTCGAAAAGTAGTAATGTTTAAAAATTCAAACACTTCCAATTTTTTTCTGTAAGGATAGTTAAAGGAGAAGGTTTTCGTTAACCGACCGAAGACAATTGAACAACTTAAAGAAAGAATCCGCAATGATACGAGGGTCGTTCAATAAGTCCTTAGAAAAAAAAGGAAAAAAACTGTTTTGAAAAAAAAAATTTTTATTTTTCAACATGATCGCCTTTTTTACACTTTTCCAATCGTTTTTCCAAAATTTTTATCCCATCCAAAAAATAGGATTTCGGAAGTTCTGCAAAATACTCATCCGTTTGAGCAATGACGTCCTCGTTGGAAGTGAACCGTCGTCCGCCAAGCCATTTCTTCAGATTGGGGAAAAGAAAATAGTCACTCGGGGCCAAATTTGGTGAATAAGCGGGATGCTGCAACAATTCCATTCTCAATTCCATAATTTTGGCCATGGAAACAGTACAGGTGTGCACACGCGCATTGTCCTGATGCAAGAGGATTTTTTTCTGCTTCAGATGGGGGCATTTCTCTTTGATTTCCTCGCTCAACCGTTGCAATAACGACGCGTAATACGCTCCTGTTATTGTTTTTCCTTTTTCCAAGTAGTCGATAAAAATGATGCCCTGCGAATCCCAAAAGACCGTGACCATCACCTTGCCGGCCGATGGCACAGTTTTTGCCTTCTTCGGAGCCCGTTCACCCTTGAAAATCCACTGTGATTGACTGTCTCTTCGTTTCTGGAGTGTAGTAGTGTATCCAGGTTTCGTCCACAGTGACATATCGACGAAGGAATTCGGCAGGATTGCGATGAAAAAGTGCCAACATAGCCTCAGAATCCACTGCACGATTGCGCTTATTCTCCTCTGAGAGCAAACGCGGCACCCATCTTGCCGAAATTTTTTTCACAGACAATTTTTCATGCAAAATCGAAGCGACTGTACCTTGTGATATGCCCGTGGCCTCAACTAATTCGCGCACTTTAATTCGCCGATCGTTCAAAATCAGATCGTGGACTTTGTCGATGATTTCAGGAGTAGACACCTCAGCTGGGCGTCCTGAACGATGTTCATCTCTTGTGGATGAACGGCCACGTTTAAATTCATTCACCCAATTGTAAACCGTCGCAAACACAGGTGCAGATGTGCCATGAACTGCATCCAACTCGGCTTTGATTTCTTTCGGGCTTAAGCCTTTCAAATGGAGATATTTGTTGACAGCCCTAAACTCGCTTTTTCCATTGTTATGCACAAATAAATGTCGTTAACTTTAATCAACGATAGAAATTGACCTAGCTATGGATCGAGCTGAAATTTTGACAGCTTTCCTGTCGATAATGCTACTTACAAAAAATATATTTACCGACACTACGAGCGCAATTTCTCGAATTTTCTAAGGACTTATTGAACGATCCTCGTATCAATTAAATTACCTCGGAAATATGTATAAGAATGTTGAAAAATTTCAGCAAACATTTGCTACAAAACCAGAGGCGCCAATTTATAATATTTTTCATATAAAATTTTGAAGTTGATTTTGACTTTGGCTTTAGAAGGAAAATTAAATAAAACTTTTTGTTGAAAAAACCTCCTTTTAATTTGCTGATATAATTCTAGGAATTCGGTCAATTGGTTTTTTTTTACCGTATTATTTGAAATACACTTGCAGCATTGAAAAAAAACTTCCGATAAGTTTGCCTTGCAGTATGTTTTTTTATCAAAATGATACCCCCCCCCCCCGTTTTTTATTTTGTAGATATTCTCCACATAATTACGAATTATGTTTAGGATAGTTATACTGCTACGTAATGAATATGCCAACAATCAACCAAAGTCCTGATGGAAGAGGGTTCGTTTGTAAAAGATTTAGTTACAGTGAGAACGCGGTATAAATAAATAAATAAATAAATATATTTATTAATACATTCCAATAAATTCCATGTAAAATAATCGTTCTTTCATTGCAACTTATCGAGCAATTCTTCAAATTGTTGGTTGTCAGATTCGGTCTAGTGTGCACGCTATTCGTCGAACTGGAAAGTTTTGGCCGAAATTTTTCTTTACGAAATTTCCGCCTACCAGTTGTTAAGGCAAGTGTTAATGAAGAACCAACTTTATCGATTTTAAAGCTTTCTCAACCCTTGGGATTGCCTGCTTACATTCTTAAAAAATGTATTTGGGCTTATATCTCAGATGAGGCGCATTTTAATCTCTCTGAATCGGTGAATAAACAAAATTGTCATTACTGGTCTAGAGCCAATCCACAAATTATTCACGATCAACCTCTACATTCCGAAAAAGTGAGCGTTTGGTAGGGTTTATGACATGGTGGCATCATCGGTCCTTGTTTTTTTTAAAAAAATAAGGAAGGCGTTGCCGTTACTGTCAATGGTGAGCGGCACATATCGATGATAACGAACTTTTGGTGGGCTGAATCGGAAGATATTGATTTAACGGATATGTGATTTGAACAATACGGCGCTACGTGCCACACAGCCCATGCTACAATCGATTTTTTGCAAGAAAATTTTGGCTAGTCAAATGACCTCCAATAAATTGTGATTTCAAACTTTTTCCCTTCTTCTAGTAGGGTTATTTTAAGTCTACATCAATAGACCAGCAACCACTGATGCATTAAAATTGAATATTAAACGCCAAATACGTGAAATAAGGCCGGAATTTATTATAGAAGATGGTTGAAAATTGGAATCTTCGTATTCACTGCTGTAAAAGGGATTGTGTTATTTTTACAACATAATTACATCGATTATATTATATGTAATTATGTTGTAAAAATAACACAATCCCTTTTATAGCAGTGTATATTATATGTGTGTACATACATCCAAAGATTTAATATAAGTTATCGATTTTGTAAAGATATTTGTTTAAGCCTATTAAGTAAATTTAGATAGTTAGACTTGCTTACCATTGTACGTACCTATTCTCATTTATTTAATTGGCTATAAAAAAAATCGGCCATATTAATTATTGAACTGTATCGACAATCAAAAAACCATATCGTTTATAAATGAATTATTAATAAAAGTATGAAAACATAATAAAAATTATTTATTTTGTGATTCAATAAAAACGTCCAAGTTTTCTTTTATTAAATTTTTTTTTATAACATCCTGTACTGATAAAGGCTATCTATCGTCTAGGAAAATTTCACAAAAAAAAATATTATCATTTATCATACATACTCTGAAAAGATGGAATATTATTTATAACAATTTTTACGATTCTTTTGTACTTACGAGTATCTAATGGCAATTGAAGAAGTAAAATTAAGATACTCAGTATTCGTACGAGAATATAGATAGCGGATTTACCAGAACAGAATCAATATATTGTAGTATTTGAGGTCATTTCCTTATTTTCTATAGATCAGTTGGGGGAAAAGACAACTTTTCCATTTTACTGTTTAAGCATCTTCTTTTTATTATTATTTTTGTATGCTATTTAATTATAGTATTTAATTAAAAGAAAAGAAAAAGGAAAATACAGCAAGGTAAAAACCTAAATCGATGTTTGCTCCCTTATACAAAACTATAGGTTGAATTTAATTTTTACAGCAAAGTATGACTGTTGGGGGGGGGGGGGGAGATATATTCTTCCAATTAATGGCGACACGCTGCAGTCGGTCTGCAATTAGTTTGGCGACAGTCATCGTGGCGGTAGTGTATTTACGAGGATTTTATGTACTTTTATCTACACACAGATATGTGTGTATGTACACAAAAACATTAAAAGCATATCTCAAATTGTGGGTTGTAACAAGATCTTGAATGGATATTTTTTACAGTGCGCCAGGGATAAAGTGGGTCACAATGTTTAAAAGTTTGAGAGCTTCCCGGCTCTCCTGGACACCATGACTTTTTGCATTTCTTTTCTGTACATATTCTATGGTATTATTACAAGTAGTCATTAATGTCACGCTCTATTGTCAAGCGTAATAATTAGTTTTTAAAATATGGAATAGCGCCACCTATCGTGCAGTCTCTAGAATTAGTGCTAAGTTCCGTTAACTTCCTGTTTCTGTTTAATGGTTTTGAATAGATTCTCAGCGTTTTGAGAACAATTTTCTACGAACTTTTTTTCCTATAAAAATAGGAAGGAAATAATTACTTTTTCCGTATGCTGTCCTATTTATCTGTGTGTATGTATGTATTTATAAATGTGTAAATTAAAGAGTACATTATTTGTAGGAAAATTTGTTTTATTTCTCTTTAAAAATCTCATTAACAATTAATACCTTCTCTACCCCACCTACTTATGACCTTGATTGTAAGTGTACTCTTACTATGACAAATTTTTTTTCATAAGTATATATTTTAGTAAATATTACTAATTATTACGTAATGTTCAGTCATTTTATTGTAATATTATCCATTTAGTAGATTGGTTTTATGTAATAAACGTTTTTGTTTTCGTTTCGCTTGATTCTCTAAAGGTGAACTAAAAACAATTGATACTGTAGGATTATTATGGAAACTTATAATATTTAGTCGGTTACTTTTTTCATATATTATTTTTTATACTTTATACTTTATACTTTATAACCGTTTAAAAAAATAATTTTTACCAAGAATAGTTTTGTATATTAAGAATCTATAAAAACTGAATTTCCATAAAATATAATTATAGCTAATGATTTGCATAGATTTAAATCAATTTTTGTATAGTGAAAATTATATACATATTCTGTATGATAGTGTACAGGTTTGTTTGTATTCGTGTCCATATAATTTATCCATTATTTTATTATTCCAATAATTATAGATATTCAACGTTATTGATTGAATAAGAATATAAATGTACGATTATTACAAATGGTCATAGTTGATTAGTTTTTATGTAAGACTATTTAATTTCTTAATCAAGAGAAGTTATTTCTTTCCTGTTATTTTAGAAAATTATTATAGATATTTAGATTCGTCTTAGATATAGTAATTCAGAAAGAAAATTATATTTATTCACTAATATAACAATCGTTTGGAAAAAAACACATTATTGCAAAGTTTTTGTTGTTGTTTAAACGAAATTAAGGGTATTTAAAAAAAAAGAAAATTTATTGGTTGAAAAATAGCTGCCAGCGTTAGTGTGACATCTGTTTAAGTCCATTAGTTATTCTTCAGCAATTATAGTGTTAAGAAGTATTATTTAATTTAAGTAGCAATTAACAAAGCAGTTTAAGAATAGGAAGAGGGGCGAAAAAATAAATAAAGAAGAAATTGATATATATATAGGGTTTTGCAATAAGAGTGATATGATTTCTAAGTGATGTTTCGGCTATTTGTAATATGTCATGATCTATCATTTTTTTTCTCAATGTATTCAGTAATGTTTACAATTTCATCATGGAGAGATTTACGTAAGAACAAGGTTTAAAAATTATTGAATTTTATTATCAAAATAAACGTTCTCCAATTGCAACTTTTCGTGCGCTTTTGCCATTTTATGGTCGTAATAGTCGTCCAACTGTGCTCGATATTCGTCGAATTCTTAAAAATTTCGAGCGTACATTTTCTTTACATAATGTTCAAGTGCTAATAAGATAAAGAACCGCTCGAAGTAATGGAAATATTGCTGCCGTTCAGGCAAGTGTTGCTGAACACCCCAATTTGTCGATTCCAAGACGTTCTCAAAAATTGGGACTGTCTCAAACCACAACCTGGCGGATTTTGAGAAAGGATTTGGGCTTGTATCCATATAAAATTATTATCACTCAAGAACTGAAGCCATTGGACCATGGTAAACGTCGTGAATTTGCTGAACGATCGTTTTCAAGTTGTTCCATCTTCTCCGATGAGGCTCACCTTCATCTGAGTGGTGCGGTAAATAAACAAAACTGTCGATTATGGTGCGAAGAAAATCCACAAATTATTCATGAACAATGAACGTGAAACTAAATTGACAGTTTTGTGTGGTTTTTAGTCTGGTGGAATCATCGGTCCGTACTTCTTTCGAAATGAAGCTGGTAACACCGTTACTGTCAATGGAGAGCGGATAGATCGCCAACTTTTTATGGCCGAAATTGGAAGAAGTTTATCTTGACAACATCTGGTTCCAACAAGACGGGGCTACGTGCTACACAGCACGTGCAACAACCGAATTATTGCGAGAAAAGTTTGGAGATTCGATTATGTCAAGAAATTGTGACATTGAATGGCCTCCATGAAGTTGTGATTTAACACCATTAGACTATTTATTTTGGGGTTATTTGAGGTCATTGGTCTTTAGCAATAAACCAGACTCTCTACAAGCCTTAGAAGTCAATATTGAACGTGCTATTCATGACATACGACTTGATTTAGTGGAAAAAGTGCTCGAAAATTGGATTCATCGAATTCGTTCATGCAAAAAGACATTTTATTCAGAACTTACGAGTAATTGTATCGATTGTACTTCACAATAAATAAAAAATATTGGAATTTCTTTAACAATTAGTATGTTTTCTTAAAAAAAGAAATCATATCACTCTTATTCGGAAACCTTTTACAATAAATTATGGCAAACCGTGCAGATGGCAGCAAAAGTTTATCGGCTAGGGCAGGGGTTCTGAAACGTTTAAACAAGTAACCCACTGATAGTCCGGCATATTGTAAAAATATACATTGAAGAACTTGTCAGGATTCATCAGGGGATTGCGACCCACAGTTTGAGAAGCGCTGGTCTAGGGACTTCTTAAGGTTTCTTCGAAAAAAAAATTTTAAGCAAGAAAAAATAAGGCGTCTTAGAAATAAAATCCTTTTAAATAAGAGTATACCGAGAAGCCCATCTAGACTTTGTTCGACATCATATGAACGAAAATACCGACTGGAAAAAGTTCAAATGTTCCGATGGCAAGTGGTTTTGTCTAGATGGACCAGACAACTTCTCTTATTATTTCTACGATTTAAGGACCAGACACCATCTTTTATTATTTCTACGAAATTATTTGGTACGGTACTATAGTAGTATCAGTTCAGTTATGGTGTGGAGAGTCATTCTTTATAAGAATGCTGTTAGATTTATTTTTCTGTCGGCGAAACCAAGTAGATTAGACTTGAACATTATCGAAAATGTATGGGTGATACTAATACGGAAAAGAACACAATAGAATTGATATCGAAAAGTATTTAAATAAAAATTGTATTTATTAATTAATTCATTTAAATACAAAAAAAATTGTATTTGTATGAATTAATCAATATAAATGGAAACTATGCTCGGCATACGAGAGCAGTCTGATTATTCAATGATAAATTCAAAAAAAAAATAATTTATTCAATAAAAATTTATTTATTTTTCAACATAGTCTCCTTTTAGCTTGATACTTTTCGTCCAACAATATTCCAACTACTCTATACCATCCGTGTAGTACGATTTGTCAAACTCTGCAACTTCAGAATTGGATGCAAATTTCTTCCCATCAAGCCATTTTTTCATGTTTGGAAATAGGACAAATTCGAAAAGAGTTAAATGTAGAGAAAACGATGAAAGAGGAAGGAATTAATAACATAATTCCATTTATTTTGCTGTTGCAATTGCCGATGAATGTGCAGCAGGTACATTCTCATGATGGAACAGAAGTTTATTCTTTGCTAAATGCGCTCCTTTTTTCTTGATTTTGTTATTCAGCTGGTCTAACAATACTGTACAATATAGTCTTGTTATCCTTTTTACTTTTTTTTTCGTCAATATAATCAATGAAGATTAAAACTTTTCTCCCAATTGAATCATCTTTGCCTTCTTTGGTAAAGAAGCCCATTATTTTGACTGAACTTTGGTTTCTGGTGTATAATCCATGTGAATCCATTATTTATCAACATTGATGAAAAAATTCATTTATATTACGATTAAAAATGTTTAAATACTTCATTGAAATTATTACACGAACATGTTTTTGGTTAGCTGTTAGCTTTCTTATATCCAAAATTTCTTATATCAGCTGTCCCATAAACTTTCACTGGACAATCTTTTTAAACAATAAAAAATAATATGATAGCAACGAATTACAATAAGCCACTTCTGAACTATTCCAAACGATGGTGAGGAGACTCCATAATAGTTTTTAAGCTTGTCTCCTTTCAATGACTGTAAAAACTAAACTTAGCATATCTTATTTGGTGTCATTTTAAGAATGCCAAATGATAAAAAAATATCGTTTTACTGATGTCAGCTACATCTTTTCCATTTATCACTGATTTATCAGATTATCCTCGTGTTTTAATAAATTTACTTTTCGTTAATAGAAGTTGTTAGAGAAATTTCTTGTCGAAATTTTAATTATACATTGTTAATATAAAAGCAATTATAATTTTTATGTTTTTTTTTTCAACAATCATAAAAAATTTGAAAGTTTAAAGAATTGTTTTGTCTTATTTCCGTAATGGTTCCCGTTTAAAATTCTTTGAATAAGATACACTGAATTTTAGAATACCAATCCATTAGTATGTTTATTTTATAAAAGCATCTATATACGAGGGTCATTCAACAAGTACTTAGCCTACAAAAGAAAAACGAAAATTTTGGAAAGGTGGCAATTTATTTTTTCACATAATCTCCTTCAAGCTCGATACACTTGGCCCAGCGATGCTCTTACTTTTTTAACCCATCCAAAAAATACATTTTCTCGAGGGAAGCAAAATAGGCCTCCGTGGCGATGATGACCTCCTCATTCGACCCAAATCTATTCCCGGCGAGTGATTTTTCATTTTTTCAGGTTTGGAAACAAAAAGTAGTCACAGGGGCCAAATCTGGAGAGTACGGTGGATGGGGCAGCAATTCGTAGCGAAATTCGATCAATTTGGCCATGGCGACGGCGGAGGCTTGCGCCGGCGCGTTTTCGTGGTGGAACAGCACTTTTTTCTTCGCAAAGCGGGGCCGCTTTTTCATCAATTCGACGTCAAATCGGCCCAATAAGTCAGCATAGTAGCGCCCCGTGATTGTTTTACCCTTCTCGAGGTAATCGATGTGGATCACACCTTGTGAATCCCAGAAAACGGTGGCCATCACCTTTCCAGCCGATCGAACAGTCTTCGCCTTCTTCGGAGCACGTTCGCCGGGTGAAGTCCACTGTTTCGACTGTTCCTTGGTCTCTGGTGTGTACCAGTGAATCCATGTTTCATCGACGGTCACGAAACGACGCAAGAACTCCGTTGGATTGCTCTGAAACAGCGTCAAACACGTCGCCGAAGTGGTTTCACGGTTGCGCTTGTTTTCCGGTGTGAGCAAACGCGGCACCCATCGCGCCGACAGCTTTCTCATGCCCAGTTCTTCGTGTAGAATATGATGCACCGTTCCTACTGCGATGCCCACAGTCTCAGCTATCTCGTGAACCTTCAATCGACGGTCTGCCAACACGAGATCGTGGACTTTTTTAACGTTTTCCTCCGTAGCAGCCGTTTTCGGGGCACCTGGGCGTGGCTCATCAAAAACCGACGTGCGGCCACGAACAAACTTATTGAACCAATTTTTAACGGTCGCCATCGAAGGAGAAGAGTCACCATACACAGCGTCCAAGCGATCTTTGATTTCGCTGCGCGTTTTTCCTTCCAAAAACAAGAATCTAATTACCGAACGATATTGTTCTTTTTCCATTTTTGTGCAACCGACCGACACGCTCGCTTTCAAAGGCTCTCAAAACAGAACTAATGAAGAGAATCGACTGAAACTTTGACAGTAGGCTACTAAAAGAATGTACTGCACGATGGTGCTCTTTTGTTACAGCAGTTCCATCGGGCGGTGAGGCTAAGTACTTGTTGAATGACCCTCGTATAAAGAAGTGATTTAAGATACTTCTACCAGTTTTAAATGTTTTTTTAAGCTTCTTTTTAAATAGGAAATAGTTATTTCGCTCACGTACATATGCGAATATTTAATGAATTTTTATTCAAAACTCAAAATACAGTCACCTTGTACAAAAAAAAATGTTATCGTTTAAATTACGTAACCAAAAAAATATAATCATTTAAATCAGATTTGTTTAGGGCATTACTTACTATAAATGAATACAAATTGAGGGACAATTTATTGTGAAGGTCGAATATTATTTAAAAAAAAAATTATTAATGAAAAAAAGATTAGCTAAAGGCTTTTTATATAGTTTAATATTTAATCGTGCATTAAGGATGTGCTATTAAAATTTTCAACTAGTTGAACAAGTGAATAAGATACTATCGACGGCAGTATACAATTTTGATATGTAAACTGTTGGGTTGGTTACACCAAGTCATGGACGACTAAATTTTAACACTATTTAGAATGTATTATTATTTTTATTTTTACATTAAAATGTCAAGTTCAAAATAAACATTTAAATTTGTATCATTTTGTATTCAGATGATTGTGTCGAAATTAGCAGAAAAAAAATATGTTATTAGAGAAAACATGTTCACATTTTTTTAAGTCAAATGGTTTTTTAAAAACTATTTAGAAAAAGATTAGAATTTTAAATTAAGAAACCAGTAGGTAAGATTGACTAGATTGTCACTTCAGATAAGCTCATAATGGACTTTTTAAATAAAATAAATAAGTATTAGCCTAAATTGATTCGATTTTGTTGAATATTTTTTTTTTTCTCTTATATAAATTAAGTAAAATTTATTTGATGTTTAGAAAAGCAACCAATCTTTTCTTTTAGATGAAGAATTTGTCAAAATCAACGAGATAAGATGAAAATTATTTATTTAAAAATATTATATTGAAATCAAGTTTAGTATTGATAATTACTGACCTTGTGGCTCAATTTTGTGAAAGCTTTGATTGAAAATTCATAATCTACTCTGATGATGCTATTTTGAAGACTATCCAGCCCAGCCCCAGATTTGGTTTAATTGATAACAATTTTTTTCTAATTTTTTTTTGTTATTAAACCTTAGGTTAGAGTGGATCTTCACTGTTTCAGTCGGATAGACTTAGACCAGAGTTAGGTCTATTGTGGTACACATAATCATCAAAACTGATGTAACCCTAAGAACCAACTGGAAGTGATCGTAAAGTATTTTATATCACTCAAATCATCCAAGAAAAAGTCACTCAAAGTTCTCTTTCTGAGGGATGTGAAAGTTGTGAAATTATCTCCTCTTACTCCTCGTCTTTACAGAAATGACAGAAGTTATTTGCGAGAATACCTTGTCGTCTAGCGTATCTTGCTAATATGCAATGATCTGCAATGATCTGCAATGATCTGCAATGATCCCGGTCAGTAGACTAAAGTAAACCCTACCTGTCCTCATTGGGCTTTCTATTCTCTTTTTGTCAATATTGCTTCACCTCTCGAAATGTGGTGTATAGCCGTCTTCATAGGCATGTAGCCTCCTCTGTAACAGTGATAGAAATCTGGCTAACTCATCTGCATTACAGTTGGAAAAACACAGGAATCCCTTTTTTGGACGAAAACTCTTTAGTGGAAATAGCCATGTGGAAAGGGGCGTTGTCATGGTGGATTATCCAAGTCTCTGCAATTTGCTGACGCGAAAAAATTATTGGGAAACAAAGAAAAGTTATACCGGCGCAGATCCGTTGATGGACACAGCCGTGTGATAGGAGGCATTATCATGGTGGATAATCCAGGTGTCTGCAATGTCCGATCTAATATGTGGAATTCTTTTTATGAGCCTTTCAAAGACTTCTTTATAAAGAAAACTTTGTTGATAGTACGAGGGTCATTCAACAAGTACTTAGCCTCACCGCCCGATGGAACTGCTGTAACAAAAAAAATTTACCATCGTGTAGTACATTCTTTTAATAGCCTACTGTTAATCAGTCGATTCCCTTCATTAGTTTTGTTTTGAGAGCCTTTGAAAGCGAGCGTGTCGGTCGGTTGAACAAAAATGGAGTTCTTGCGTCGTTTTATGACCGTCGACGAAACATGGATTCACTGGTACACACCAGAGACCAAGGAACAGTCGAAACAGTGGACTTCACCCGGCGAACGTGCTCCGAAGAAAGCTAAGACACCTCCGCCGTCGCCATGGCCAAATTGGTCGAATTGCGCTACGAATTGCTGCCCCATCCACCGTACTCTCCAGATTTGGCCCCCCTGTGACTACTTTTTGTTTCCAAACCTGAAATAATCACTCGCCGGGAATAGATTTGGGTCGAATGAGGAGGTCATCGTCGCCACGGAGGCCTATTTTGCTTCCCTCGAGAAAATGTATTTTTTGGATGGGTTAAAAAAGTTAGAGCATCGCTGGGCCAAGTGTATCGAGCTTGAAGGAGAATATGTGAAAAAATAAATTGCCACGTTTCCAAAATTTTCGTTTTTCTTTTGTAGGCTAAGTACTTGTTGAATGACCCTCGTATGTCCTTGAGATACACATTTTTTTTGTTCCACATTTTCATCAGTTTTTGAAGTTGAAGGCCCTTCTGAGTAAGGTACGCCTTTCAATGCTTCTCGGCTATCCCAAAATGCTTCATGTTACCGAACATATTATATTCTTCATAAGTAATTTTCCCTATAGTCTTGTGTAATTTTTCGTAAGTCCCTCTTTCGTATCGCACTACAAAAACACAACTTCACTTATCGCTCTTTTTAGGACCACTTGGTTACAGAACGGGGTTAAAATGTGTAGCGGGAAAGTCCACAGTGTTGCCACATCGTGTTCTAGCACGTATATTTTTTTGTTTGTTGATAATTAGTACTTAATCGTCATAACAATTTTGGGTTTTTAATTTTTATAGGCATTGCAACAAAAAAAAATCCTCAATAACGAACATAATAGGTATTATTCAATAAAGATCACTTAAATAAGAAAGGAACTGATCATAGTTTATAAGCTTATTAAGACGGTTTTTGAGATTTTTTTTTCTTTTCAATATTCGGGAATATTGAAAAGAAAAAAATCTTTTAATAAAAAATATGAATTTTTATAGATTTAATAATTTTATATTATAGTACTATCTAGATATATTGATAAAGTGAAGAAAAAACCAAACTGAATATTATTTTTTCCCTTTTGCAGTTCCAAGATGCCAGCGATATTGTACCAAAGTAAGTGCATTATAAATTTTCTTATTGTCACTAGATGGCGGTGACTTAATATATGTAATATAAATTATTATTCGGATGTCTTTTTAATTATCTTTTTAATTTTTCAATGAAAACTATTTTGTAAATTCACATATGAAGTTTTCGAATTATTAGAATTATTAGTATTAAAATTTGTTAATACTTAAAAAAAAAAATATATTTGAATTTTTTCACAGCCCTTGTAACATGGACTTAAATACAGCATTAGCTGAAGCAGAATTAGCTATAAATTATTTTTTTAATAATAAATTCGAAGAAGCTAGAAGTTTGATGAAACCATGGGCCCAATCTAGTATGTATCATTCGGTTGGAAATTGTGTTTTCGCATTTCTGGAAGCAATGCTCACATTTGAGCAACATCATATTGCCAAAGCATCCGAGGCGCTTAAGCAATGCTTAACAGTATGTTCTCAGCATCGTCGAAAGAATACAATAACACAGACTATTGGCAAAACATTTAAAAAAGTATGTTAACTAAACTAAATTATTTGTACAATATAGAAAATGTTATAAAATATTTTATATTCAAAATGAATATCTTAAAGGGGAATACCAAAAATTAAATTAAATTTGTTTAAAGCCCAATTATGGTCAATATACCGAATTGGAAGCTCATGCCGAACTATGCTCAGCGGAAACTTTACTACTTAAGGCTATGCTCACATTTGTTGAAGACGAAACTTTAACGTGCTTAATCAAAGGTGGAATGAGGATACGAAATTGTTTTAGTAGTTATAAGTAAGCTTTTTTTAAATTGTTTAATTTTTTTTTTTTTATAATAAATAAATTTTTTAAATATAGTAAGTCAATTATATAAAAAAAATTTATTTTTCATACCTTTTTTTTCTGCTTACATTTATTTTTGCTATAAAAAAAAAACCATTCGATTTGATGTTAAATTAAAATTATAGCATTAACGATAAGCTAAAAATATTGTAGCAATTCGGAGAGAGTTTATTTTTATAAACTCTTTCATCAAAGTTTATTTAATCATATTCGAACAGGAAGTCAACAAATTTTGCAATCATTCATATTATAAGAAGATAATAAGTTTTTCTTTTTTTCTTCTCTATTTAAATTGATAGATTTTTTATAAAATTATATTAAAACAAAATAAAAAATAAAATTATCTTTACTTTAAAAGGGAGTGTGCATCAATATTGACACAAAGAAAATGGGAAAGTGATAAATCGAAAGTGCATTTTGAGAGTGGTGTACGTATGGGTTTGGGTACTTTTAACTTAATGATATCATTATTACCAGCAAGGATTATACGATTATTAGAATTTATTGGATTTTCTGGAAATAAGGTAATTTTTAAGATTTGTTTTCTTAAATTCATTCTAAAAAAAATAAATGAAATTTTATTTGATGAGCAGATTTATGTACGAGTATGTAAAAGTTCGAGAAGATATTGTGTATTAATTCTTTTTATTCAAAGGATTTTATAAAAATTACCTTAATCAATAGACTAAATATGATTAATCTATCAATACGCTGTCTTTGGATTGTATATTACCAATAAAAGGTTATTGATCCTTATCTTAACTTTACGTAGATATAAATTAAGGTTACTCACTCCACGTCACCTTAGGTATTCGAAGTCTGTTCAAAAAGTATCGCGAATTTTGAATTTTCCCGGGTAACGTATACTCGATTTTCGATTTTTTTGTGGCGTTATATTGGCACTCATATTTCTCACTTATGCCGACCAGTTCGCCTATTTGGAATGTTCAGTTTATTTTGACAGCTGCTTTGCTTGCACGTGTTTTGGCTCGTCTTCGATTTTTGCCCATTCCAAAAAAGGATCAAAGAATCTGTATCAAATTTGGTGTGAAAAACAAAATTAATTATGCGGACGCATTCCGAATATTGACTGTGGCATATGGTGAAGCTACCTTTGGACCGAAGGAACGTTTATCGGTGGTAAAAAATGTTCTCAGAGGGCCGAGAAGATGTGAACGACGAAAAGCGTGCCGGACGATTTCTGATTACAGTTTTCTTCGATTGTAGGGGCGTGGTGCATCATGAGTTCTTGACACAGGGTAGAACAGTCAATAAGGAATATTGCCTGCAAGTTATGCGCAAGTTGCGCAAAGCAATCTTCCAGAAACGCCCGGATTTGTGGAAGAACAAAAATTGGCTTTTGAACCATGATAACGCCCCTGTTCACACATCGTTGCTTGTGCGCGAATTTTTCAACTAATAATGCTGCAGCCACCGTATTCCCCAGATCTGTGACTTTTTCTTGTTCCCGAAACTGAAAAGCCTTATGAAAGGACGACGAGCGTAACGTTTTTTCGATCACGAAAAATGATTTTTTGAAGTGTTTCGAGAATTGGAAAAAACATTGGCATAAGTGTATAATATTTGGTGGGGATAACTTTGAAGGGGGCAAAATAGATATTCATGAATAAATAAATAATTTTTAAAAAAAAACACAAAATTCGCGATACTTTTTGAACAGACCTCGTATACATACTTGGTTGTTCTTGGTTCATCTTTGTATGTTATCCTCGGGACAAGATTCGGTTATTGACCACCTAATCTTGTACCAAGTTTTTGACCACCTAATCTTGTCTCATCTTTGGTATATATCTTAGGTATATCCTTGGAACTTGGTTATTGACCACCCATGACTTCGCCATTCTTGGTATATATTTTTATGTCATCGTTGGTAAATCCTTGGGACAAGATTGGGTTATTGATACGTTATTGACTCACTGCTTTGTCCTTGGTATATATCCTTGAGACAATATGTGGTTATTGTCATTCTACGTCAGTCTTGGTAAACATTTTTAGTTTTAATTTGATTTTTTTTTATTTGTGATTATTGGTGAATTAAAGTTTTGATTTTTTTTTTTTAAATTTAAAACTTTTGAAGTTGTAATTTTTTTATTCTTTGAGTTTTTGGATTTATTTAATAGAGTATGATTTTAAAAAAAAAATTCGCAATATTAAATGTTTTTATTTATTTTTCGGATTTTTATAAAATTTTATAACTTTTTTTTAAAAATTATTTTTGATAATAGAAAAATGTTATATTTTTATCCAAATTTTCTTTACAGTTAATTACTAAATAATATAAATTCTTTATTTGTGTTAATCAGTTTAAAATTATTTTTAATCGATTACATTATTTTTAAGCATTTTATATATATTATTTTTTTTGCCAAAAAGAACGCCTACGTAATGAGAGCGGATTGATTCTTGTAAATCGTCAAATATTTTGTACAAATTTGCTCATCAAATTAGCAATTTAAATTAAATAGAATTGATTTTAATATGACTTTTTAAAATATAGCATATTGGCTTGCGAGATCTTATCCTAGGATATAATACATCAGGTATACGCCAAGTACTTTGTGTGATGACACTGCTTGGATATCATCTAGTCGTAACGTGTGTGTTCAGCCATCAAGATGGAGACTTAGAATTTTGTGCAGAAATCTTGACCAAACAATTGACCATGTATCCCGAGGGTGTATGGTTCCTATTTTTCAAGGCAAGACTAGAGTTTATGAAGGGTAATTTGGATGAGGCGCTTCGATGGTATATTAAATCATGGAAATCGCAAAATGTTTGGCCACAATTTCATCAACTTTGCTTTTGGGAGTTAACATGGGTCAATTGGTAAGTGCATCTACATATAACATAATATAAAATTTAGATTTTGGTTAATTTATTTCATCATTTCAATGACGTTCTTTTTTAGTCTAAAATTAGATTGGCGAGAAGCATCACTTTATATTAGCTACTTGATTGAAGAAAGCAATTGGTCAAGAACTATTTATTCATATTCGAAAGCGGCTATTCTTTTGATGTTGGATAATAAATTAACACTAACTGAACGGGATTCTATTGATAATTTAATGCGTACAGCACCGAGCTATAAGCAAAAAATAGCTGGAAAGTCTTTGCCACTTGAAAAGCTTATTTGTAAAAAAATAGATCGATACTTTGCACAAAATAAATATTTAGCAATGCCAGCTATAGAACTGATGTACATATGGAATTTATTCAAAGTTTTAGGAAAACATTTTCATATTGCCGATGGTGTTTATAAGATTATTGATAAAACAATTGCCGAACTGGATGCCAAAACTGAAGTTGGAAAATACGATGCTGACAATAGAGCCTTGGCATTATTGCTAAAAGGTGCTTGCCTTAGACAAATGGAGAGTCCTCTACAAGCCTTAAAGTAAATTAATTCCTAGTCAATTTTTAATTGATAATTTTATTTACAAATTTATTAGATGTTTAGAAGCAGTTGTTAATCTTCATAAGGAGATCAAAGATGATACTTATTTAGTGCCGTATGCTATTGTGGAAATTGCTCTAGTCTATGCAGAACAGGGAAAGAAAGAAAGTGCAATAGCAGCACTTGAGGATGCTAAGTGAGTGCCGGGGTTTAATTTTTTTTTTAACGTTGTTTTTAAGAAACTATTTTTTCCTAATATAATATAGAGCGAATATACTTAAAATCGAAATTAAATGTAAACGCATATATCAGGGGTGGCGAACTTTTGTACACGTAAGATCGACTTTTTATTCGAAAATCACGTTTCAGGGGAATTAAAATAACATAAATAATTGTTAACAATATTTATTAATTCAAATTACGAGGGTCGTTCAATAAGTCCTTAGAAAAAGATGGAAAGAAACTGTTTTTAAAAAAAATTTTTTTTATTTTTCAACATAATCTCCTTTTAGCTCTATACACTTTTCCAACCGTTTTTCCAAAATTTTTATCCCGTCCAAAAAATAGGATTTCGGAAGTTCTGCAAAATACTCATCCGTTTGAGCAATGACGTCCTCGTTGGAAGTGAACAATCGTCCGCCAAGCCATTTCTTCAGATTAGGGAAAAGAAAATAGTCACTCGGGGCCAAATCTGGTGAATAAGCGGGATGCTGCAACCATTCCATTCTCAATTCCACAATTTTGGCCATGGAAACAGCGCAGGTGTGCACACGGGCATTGTCCTGATGCAAGAGGATTTTTTTCTTCTTCAGATGGGGGCGTTTCTCTTTGATTTCCTCGCTCAACCGTTGCAATAACGACGCGTAATACGCTCCTGTTATTGTTTTTCCTTTTTCCAAGTAGTCGATAAAAATGATGCCCTGCGAATCCCAAAAGACCGTGGCCATCACCTTGCCGGCCGATGGCACAGTTTTTGCCTTCTTCGGAGCCCGTTCACCCATGAAAATCCACTGTGATGACTGTCTCTTCGTTTCTGGAGTGTAGTAGTGTTTCCTGGTTTCGTCTACAGTGACATATCGGCAGGATTGCGATGAAAGAGTGCCAACATAGCCTCAAAGTCCACCACACGATTGCGCTTATTCTCCTCTGAGAGCAAACGCGGCACCCATCTTGCCGAAAATTTTTTCACAGACTCAACTGGGCGTCCTGAACGATGTTCATCTTTTGTGGATGAACGGCCACGTTTAAATTCATTCACCCAATTGTAAACCGTCGCAAACACAGGTGCAGATGTGCCATGAACTGCATCCAACTCGGCTTTGATTTCTTTCGGGCTTAAGCCTTTCAAATGGAGATGTTTGATGACAGCCCTAAACTCGCTTTTTTCCATTGTTATGCACAAATAAATGTCGTTAACTTTAATCGACGATAGAAATTGACCTACGCTATGGATCGAGCTGAAATTTTGACAGCTTTCCTGTCGATAATGCTACTTACAAAAAAGAAATCTTTACCGACACTACGAGCGCAATTTCTTGGATTTTCTAAGGACTTATTGAACGACCCTCGTAGGTACACATAAACAGAGATTTAGCATTTATTTATTACTATATACTTAATGGGAAGGCTGTGTTTACATATCTTTAAGCAAGAAATCATAATTCGGTGTATATCCTGACAAAGATATTAATAATGAGTCTTGAGTATGCGAATCAGTCCGGACAGAACATTGTTTGCTCTTCGTTAACTTTAAATACGAAAACGCTGATTCACACAGGTATGTAGATCCGAAACACGAATAATTATATTCACTACATTTCGTTATATTGGGGTATTTTGCTCGGTTGACGTATTTCCAAAAATCATCTTAAAATTTTCTGGCTTGTAATATTAAATCATTTTGTAGAATTATAATTTCATTTTCTAACGGCCCTTGCTCCATAAGAAATACGTCAGAAATAATACGTTTTACACTCAAATCTTTTTTAAAAGGAAAAGATATAAATTTCACAATTTCTTTAATTTTTCAAAATCTTGGAATCTTACTTCAAAATCTTCAACTACTTTTTGGATCTCCGCGACGTATTTGTAGATGTTATAATTAATATTTTTATATTTAACATATTTTGGTTATCCGCCATATTTGAAAAATAATTCAGATTATTTTGTTTGCAGATCTTCCATTAGCAAAACAAATTTTGTTTTATATGCATCTATGCAGCTGATCATATCAATTACTGTTTTATTTTTACCTTGTAATTCTAAATTTAAATTACTCAATATTGAAGTAAAATCGGTAAGAAATGCTTAGTCACTAACCCAAGTTTCATCATTTAAATTTTCACATTTTTCATGTTGGTCGTCAAGAAAATTTCTTACTTCAGGCAATAAATCACGAAATCGGTGCAGAAATTTACCTCTGCTTAGCAATCTTACATCGGTATATAGTAATAATTGAGGTTGCCCTTCATTGAGATGCATTTGGAAGAGTCGCCGTTTGAGGGAACTTGCTCGAATTGAATTAACAAGTTTAAAAGCTATGTCCATTACCTCTTTTGTGTTTAGTCTCTTGCTGGCTAACACTTGCTGATGAATTATGCAGTGGCAGCTCAAAAAGGCTGGGAATTCATCTTCATTTTGACATAGGGCTATAAATCCATTTATACGACCTATCATTGCAGCTGCGCCGCGCCGTCCGTTGTTATTGAAACTAATTTAAAAAGTGGCACTTTCAAATCACTGAGCAAGTTTTTAAAGGCTTTGAATATATCTACACCTCTAGTCCTTTCTTTTAAAGAAATCATAACCAACAATTCTTCTTTAGATGTAAAATCCTCAAAAACCATACGAATGAAAACAAGTAATTGTGCTGTATCACTTATATCTGTCGATTCATCACATTGAAGAGAAAAATAAGAACATCTACTAATATCATTGTGTAACGGTTCTTTTACATTTCCAATCATCTGCTCAATTCGTCGCATCACAGTGTTTCGAGACAGTTGTACGAGGGTCGTTCAATAAGTCCTTTGAAAATCCGAGAAATTGCGCTCGTAGTGTCGGAAAAGTTTTTTTTTTGTAAGTACCATTATCGACAGGAAAGCTGTCAAAATTTCAGCTTGATCCATAGCGTAGGTCAATTTCTATCGTGGATTTTCAAGGGTGAACGGGCTCCGAAGAAGGCAAAAACTGTGCCATCGGCCGGCAAGGTGATGGCCACGGTCTTTTGGGATTCGCAGGGCATCATTTTTATCGACTACTTGGAAAAAGGAAAAACAATAACAGGAGCTTATTACGCGTCGTTATTGCAACGGTTGAGCGAGGAAATCAAAGAGAAACGCCCCCATCTGAAGAAGAAAAAAATCCTCTTGCATCAGGAAAATGCGCGTGTGCAAACCTGCGCTGTTTCCATGGCCAAAATTGTGGAATTGAGAATGGAATGGTTGCAGCATCCCGTTTATTCACCAGATTTGGCCCAGAGTGACTATTTTCTTTTCCAACATAGCCTCAGAGTTGTGGACTCTGAGGCTATGTTGGCACTCTTTCAACGCAATCCTGCCGAATTCCTTCGTCGATATGTCAATGGGGACGAAACCTGGATACACTACTACACTCCAGAAACGAAACGAAGAGACAGTCTCTCTTCATCACAGTGGATTTTCAAGGATGAACGGGCTCCGAAGAAGGTAAAAACTGTGCCATCGGCCGGCAAGGTGATGGCCACGGTCTTTTGGGATTCGCAGGGCATCATTTTTATCGACTACTTGGAAAAAGGAAAAACAATAACAGGATCGTATTACGCGTCGTTATTGCAACGGTTGAGCGAGGAAATCAAAGAGAAACGCCCCCATCTGAAGAAGAAAAATATCCTCTTGCATCAGGAGAATGCGCGTGTGCACACCTGCGCTGTTTCCATGGCCAAAATTGTGGAATTGAGAATGGAATGGTTGCAGCATCCCGTTTATTCACCAGATTTGGCCCCGAGTGACTATTTTCTTTTCCCCAATCTGAAGAAATGGCTTGGCGGACGACGGTTCACTTCCAACGAGGACGTCATTGCTCAAACGGATGAGTATTTTGCAGAACTTCCGAAATCCTATTTTTTGGACGGGATAAAAATTTTGGAAAAACGGCTGGAAAAGTGTATAGAGCCAAAAGGAGATTATGGTGAAAAAAAATAATTTTTTTTTTAAAAAACAGTTTTTTTCCATCTTTTTCTAAGGACTTATTGAATGATTCTCGTAACTTTGAATGTAGTTACTGCTTGTGACTTCAATGTTGGCTTCTTGAAAACATTTTGTCGATTTGCTAATTGTGTTTTAAGAT
Source organism: Atherix ibis (assembly GCA_958298945.1). NCBI lineage: Eukaryota > Metazoa > Arthropoda > Insecta > Diptera > Athericidae > Atherix > Atherix ibis. The sequence continues at coordinate 32,947,764 of OY282610.1, read as the reverse complement.
TCTTATCTTTGCGTTTTCTCAATTCGGAACTTGGTGGATAATCTGTTTGCTAACTTGTTATGTGAAGACAGAAAATGTCTCCAGATTACCCTTTTTAGGAGTGGCAATTGAGGTAAAAAAAAGGGACTTACATTTTAGACAGAAGAAAAATTCAAACTCAATGTTCTCACCGCGGATAAATAATATTACTATTCTATAATAAAAATAATATTGTTAATACTAAAGAAAATAAACTATGACAGCACCAAATATTCAAGCTAAATGGCATTTACGCGTTACGTTCACACGTTGCTTTCGATTACAAAGGACACATTGGTTACGTTCAGCCGCACCGGCTGACTTGCTACAGAAAGCTACGTTTCTGTCGCTTTTAGTAATTGAATAATAATTAATAACTAAAGCAATTATTAATTAAATAATAATTAATTGGGAATAAAGCGATACTTATTACGTCAATCATCTATATTCGGCATGTAATTTGTCATTTTAACAGTTCGGCTGAAAAGTTTATAAGGTTGATGCCTAGATGGCGCCTCTTGCAAAAATCTACTTAAGTGGAGCAACTTTTGTTATTGAAAAAAAAATGGATAAAGACGAATTTCGTGTATTGATAAAGCATTGCTTTTTGATGAAAAAAAATACAGTGGAAACCAAAGCATAGTTTGACAAACGTTATCCGGACTCTGCTCCAGCTATTTCAACTGTGGAATATTGGTTTCGTCAATTTCGAACTGGTCGTACGAGCACAGTTGATGCAGAACGCAGTGGACGCCCAAAAGAGGTGGTTACGGCAGAAAACATCAAAAAAATCCACAAAATAATTTTAAATGACCGTAAAGTGAAGTTGAGCGAGATAGCTGAGACTCTGAAGATATCGAAAGAGCGTGTTGGACATATCGTGCATGAATATTTGGGCATGCGAAAGCTGTGAGCAAAGTGGTTGCCGCGTGGGCTCACTGTGGACCAAAAACAACAACGTGTTGATGATTCTGAGCAGTGTTTGGAGCTGTTCAAGCGCAATAAACCCGAATTTTTGCGTCGATATGTGACAATGGATGAAACATGGCTCCGTCACTACACTCCAAAGTCCAATCGGCAGTAATGATTTCATTTGTCATAAAATACTTAATTCCGTGTATACGGCCATAAGTCAAGACATCGCACGCGATCGACCAAAATTGGCTTCGCGATCGACCGGTCGATCGCAATCGACCGGTTGGCCACCCCTGGCATATATAATGAGTTGAAATTTTAATTTTTTTTAAATACTCTTGCTTTTAAATTAAGGATCATAATACATACTAGATTTCAGCTAAGATGTTCTATTTCTATTAAAAATTCTACTAAAAAGCTCTATTATTTTTATGATTATAACATTTCCTAATATTCATAAAAAAAAACATTGTTTCATGGAAATATTTTGTTGTTGTAATTCGTTTCTGTTTTTTTCGAGGCTTATTTCTAAAGTTTTTTTTTTTTATTGTAATTTCATTTTTAGGAAAAACTTTACTGGTTACGCTCTTGAGTCCAGGCTTCATTTTCGAATACATTCAGCTATAACCGTAATGAAGGAAAAATCAACTGAAAACATCCATCTACCGAATAGCTTATAATGTTTGTAATGTGATCGTTTACGAAGAATATATATATATATATATAAATAATAAGAAAAACGTACAAAAATTTACAAAAAAAAAAAAAACAAAAGTAAAATTAAGTGGGATAAAAAATAAAAACAAACAAACTATCATGTTGTAATTATTTGTTAGTGCAGTAAATGTTTGGAAGAAAAAAAAGATATTAATTATAGTAAGTATAAAATTATTATTATAAACGGGAACAGTATATAAAATGTAAATTTTTAATTATATAATTAAATAAGTGGGCAACATATAATATAAGTAAATAAATACTTAATAACAACAACAAAAAAAAAAAAAAAAAATAAAAATAGCAAAAAATTTGATAAAATTAAACTATACGAAAAAATTGCAAATTTACTTTAAAATAAATAAATTTATTAAAGCTTAAAAGAATCAAATTCCAAATAGTAAATGTCAATAGATAAAAATATGATATGTTATCGTCGTACATCGATGTCAAAATAATAGCTTAAATGAAGCTCCTTTTCCTCCATATATCTACCAACTCCAAAATATAATAAACAAACAAAAAAAAATTGAAAATGACTACTCTCAATTGTTATAACACTTTTAAAAATATTTTTTGTTTTTTTTTGGGAAATTTTTCGTGAAATTAAGCACGATTTTTATTATACAATTTTTTAAAAAGAAACGTATGACTTTTATTTTATAAAAAACTATGAATACCATTAATACAATTAATAATAAAAATACATTATATATAATTTTGTTAATTTTAAGTAATATAATAAAATAATGAAATTTAATTTGATTTATTAATATTGTACGTAAAATAATTTTATTGATATTTATGCATTTAATTCAGAAAAAAAATAAAATAATAATTTGACTGTACATATTTGAATTGAATAGAAGACATAATATATATTGGACATTTTTTTAGCATGTAATGTTTTATTCGAAACTATATTAAGTTTTCTAATTCCTCGAAGCCCTGTTGTAAGTGTAAAAACTACTGCTAGTTATTATACAATATTTGCTTATATAAGCAACCACCGTTAGACATAAAATCAGTATTTCTGTTATAAAATTCGTTTATGTTTGGCGATTGGCAAAGAAATAGTGCACTTTTACAGTTGTTACCTTACTGAGTATCACCGAAGAGGTCTGTTCAAAAAGTATCCGCGCATTTTGAATTTCCGCGGGTTATGTATATTAGATTTTCGATTTTTTGTGGCGTTATGTTGGTACTCATGTGTCTCACTTATGCCGATAAGTTCGGCCATTTTGAATGTTCAATTAATTTTTGACAGCTGCTTTGCTTGCACGTGTTTTGGCTCGTCTTCGATTTTTGCCCATTCCACAAAATGGATCCAAGAATCTGTATCAAATTTTGTGTGAAAAACAAAATTAATCGCGCGGACGCATTCCGAATGTTGACTGTGGCATATGGTGAAGCTACCTTGTACCGAAGCAACGTTTATCGGTGGTACAAAATGTTCTCAGAGGGCCGAGAAGATGTGTACGACGAAAAGCGTGCCGGACGCCCGAGCACGTCAACAACAGAAGAAAACATTGATGAAGTGAAGAAAATAGTATTGGCCAATCGTCAAATCACCGTTAGAAAAGTTACTAAGCACTTAGACATATCGATTGGCTCGTGCCATTTAATTTTTACCAATGATTTGGCGTGAGACGGGTCGTCGCGAGATTCGTACCAAAATTGCTCAGTTTCGACCAAAAATAGCATCACATTAACATTGCTAAGGAGCTGTTCAACTCTGTCCGCGATGATCCAAATTTGCTCTAGAGGATCATAACTGTTAACGAATTTATGGTTATAACGTGGAAACCAAAGCTCTATCAACCCAATGGAAGCTGCCGCACGAGCCAAGACCGAAAAAAGTGGGCCAAGTTCGGTCGAATGTGAAGGTTTTGCTTACAGATTTCTTAGATTGTAGGGGCGTGGTGCATCATTAGTTCTTACCACAGGGTAGTATGTCAATAAGGAATATTACCTGCAAGTTATGCACAAGTTGCGCAAAGCAATCTACCATAAACTAGGATTTGTGGAAGAACAAAAATTGGCTTTTGCACCATGATAACGCCACTGCTCACGCATCATTGGTTGTGCGCGAATTTTTGGCCAAAAACAACACACTAATAATGCCGCAGCCACCGTATTTCCCAGATCTGGCTCCCTGTGACTTTTCTTGTTTCCGAAACTGAAGAGCCCCATGAAAGGACGACGTTACGCTACGATTGAGGAGATAAAGACGGCATCGAAGGAGGAGCTGAAAAAGATCACAAAAAATGATTTTTTGAAGTGCTTCGAGGATTGGAAAAAACGTTGGCATAAATGTATAATATACGTATCTGGTGGGGATTACTTTGAAGGGGACAAAATAGATATTCATGAATAAATAAATAATTTTTGAAAAAACACAAAATTCGCGATACTTTTTGAATAGACTTCGTATAAATATTGTCGGCTATCTTCCACACCCCATTCGATCTAAAAATTATAAGCCTATGTCAGAGCGGCTTTGCTCCAGGGAAATCTACACTCTGCGGCAGTCGATGGAAAATCTGTTCGAATATGGTCAACAGATACACAAACTTCATAGACTTTAAAGCCAGAGTACAATTCTACACATCCTTGAGAGTCTACTGACAAGGTTGACCATGACTAATACGAGAGGAAGTCCAATCAATTTGAGAGCCATTTAACAGCCACTATGGTCTGGGGCAAAAATAACCTTTAACCTGGAGCCGGAAAAAGGTGCTTCGTGACTCAGGGGTAAACATACTGGGTACTATCCTCATTAAGTTTGCTCAGCTTTTAGCATACGCCGACGACATCGACATTATGTGTCGATCAGAAAGAGCTGTTTGGGAGGTCTTCATTATGAGTGCCCCGGCGGTGAAAAATCTGGGACTGTACATGAATGAAGGCAAAATAAAGTACATGTTGGCAGTGTCGGCGTCCAAGACAACACTAATTAGCATTAGCCGTCTTCTTCAGTTAGTTTAAATTATTTCGCTCGAATATCTTCAAAAACTTAGGTTCTCAGCAAAACACGGTGGAAAAGTCTGCGTTCGAGAAGAGGATTCTTCGAAAAAATTTTGCCACCCTACATGAGGATTGACGATTGTGGAGCCTATTTTACGACGAGATCCTGAAGCTTTACCGCGACCGTCCGGTTTTGGATAAAATTAAGCTGAAGAGGCTGCTGTTGGCTGGTCATCATATCCGTGTGAGTACGGAAGATCCTTCCCGGAAACTCTACCAGTGGGTCTGTTTATGGTCCCAGAAAATGAGGTAGGGCCCTGCCTTTGGCAGATCGACGGTGTTAGCCAGGACGCTGGCAGTTTCGAACTTGGAGACCGCGGCGTCTGGAGTTCTTTGATTCAGCAAGCCTAGATCGGACTCTTGGTTGTTAATCTGTTGATGAAGATGATCTAATAATATTATTGGCAACTATTTTGGCTTGTTGCTACGAAATTTCCGTCATTTCATAATTTTGTTTGTTATTAATTTAGTTTTTCTTTTTGAAATTTCCTAAAAGCATTCATATTTTTTAGTTTACTTATTTCTTTTTAATATGATTATTTCTGGTAATTTGAGAAGTTTTTATAGTTTTTCGGAGCTAAAATTAAAGAATTTCTATTATTTTTTTAGGTTTTTTCTTAGTACACGTAATAATTTGATAATATTTAATGAGGACACAAATTAGTCGTGACAAATTAGAGAATATAAAATGTGCACCACTTTTTCACTCTTGTCATATATTTTGTACTCAGTATAATGCCTATTTTTTATTATAGTTAAATTTATTTGTATGGTAATTTTTTATAACTAACTGAAAGATTTGTCACTTAAATGACCAAAAATTAATTTGAATTCGTTGCTTTTTGGCACTTTCATATTTACTCAAATGTTCTCAATACTTCACAAATTGCTAAGAAAATTTTCACTGTTTTTTTAGACTCAAAATTAGTTGAAAATATACTAAAAGTTTTTTTTTTTTTTTTTAAATAGCATAAATATTTATTATTTTCATATATGTTTTAGATTTTTTTTTACATTTTTTATCATGCTTTTTTCTTGCTCTACTTATACTAAATGATTTTGATGTCCATCATGTTTGCTTAGAGTGCAGATATATCCTTACAAAACGGTATTCGAAGCGACACAGCTTGTTGGAATTTCGAAAAGTTCGACTGCGTTAACCTTGTACATGGTGGCATCGATTCTTTGGTCGTTGTCAATCATGGCCTTGAATTTTTTAGCAATTGGATTGGTTTTTGGGGTACAGAATACGGGAGAACTTTGATTTGTAATGGTTTTTGGTGTGCACCTATTTGGGCAACTGTTCAACTGTTCCTGAGCGAAGCAGAGCTTTTCGCCGACCCTTTTATAAACGGACCTCGATATAATATCGCAAGAATTTTTCTTATTCTTGGAGGTTGGGGATTTTCTGGTATGACCGTGTTCTTCCGATGATGATGATGATGACGATGATGAAGATGACGATGATGAGCTGGATGATGAGCCTTTTAATTTCCGACCAGATTTTGTTCCATCAGTGAGCATTGTGTACATATAATTGTATTTAGAACACTTGGCGGTGCGTGTCTGTTGTTTGAGTTGTTTGTCTTCAGCGCTACAAGACTCGTCGGCGATGGTCCATGATGGGGCGAGGTTTTCATCCTGTCTGAACACGCAGTTACGTGGACTAATCTTATCGTCGAATTTCTCAGCATTGTAGTTTCCGCACAATCCACGAACATGATTGAAATAATATTTCTTCGCATCGATTTGGATGTGTTCTTTGTTGTAGAAAATTTCAACATTGCTCTTGCGAATGTTTAATATAATTCCATCACGTCGGGTGTAAATATAAAAGGCTGGCTGTGAGTCGTCCGAATTTTTGCCATCGTCCTTGAACCAAGCTCTCTTTGAATGGGACATTTTATGTACTTTCCCATTTACACGAGCTAAAATGTACGAGTCATCTTCAGGATATGCCAAGTAAACAACATGGTCGGCTCCCTGATTTTGCTTGATAACAACAAGAAGCTCCTTTTTAGTACCAGAAGCATCAGTGCGCACAAGAACTGAGAAATCAAGTGGATTTGCCTGTTCGAGATCGTAATAATGACGACCGTGGTGTGGTTCAACATAGTGGCTCAAAGCAGTCCAGCAATTGCCAACTTTTTGTACTGTAGTCAGATTATCGAAAGTTCCAATATAGTCATTATCCAGCCTGCATTTGTGTTGATTATTGAAGTAGTGCCATTCAATTTGATCAGTCACATCGAAATCCGGATGAATGAATAAGAAGATCTTACGCCAGTTCTTAGCTCGCATATTTGTGATTTCGACTTTAGAGTCGGGATATTCAACAGTAACGTTCAAAGTTCTGGTGTTGATATCAACGAAGCCTTCACATTCAATACGATTATCTTGACCTTTATGGTTGGGATCAACGTCGTAGTTCCAGTAGTTCCTATAACGAATGTAGTTGATAATGAAATCGGTTACATTTTTCAGTTCTGTTGGGACACCATTGAAGTCAGTTGAAATTTTGAAATGATCCAAAAGGTTAGCTTGGTATGTGGTGTTGACACAGGCTGGCGATTGATTTCTCCTCAGTTTCAAATCTTCAATGCACTGCTTTGTAATTGGGCTTTTGCGAACTTCATTCTTATATCGTTCAGTTTGACCAAATGTGACGTCAATGTTAGCTTGGAGATTTGCTGATGAACAGTCACCGCCAAAGTCCAGGTAGAATTTTGATTTTGTGGATATATTTTCCTGAAGAGCTTGCTTGACATCTAGAATTGGACGAGGTGGCAGCTTAACATAAGCCGACATACAAACCTGGCGCAGACGGGTTTCCTCAATGGGACGATATTTTCCGTACATCAAGTATTTACCCTCCCTATCAGCTTGGCTGCATGCACGAGCAAAGGTGGCCAAGTATCTAGCCTGCTTTTCTCCCTCGAAAATGATGGAAGCATCTATAATATTAACTTCAGCATCTCGCATTCCATTGATAACACCATTGAAATATTGACGCACACGCTCGGCACTGTTCGGTTCGATATTCTTAGGATGAGAAATGGTGCGTTCGAATTGATCAGCAGTTGATTGTTCCGCTTCGTTGATGTGGAAGGTGTTGAAGAAATCTAAACGGAATTTTACGGAATGTGTCGTAGATCTGCTGCCATAATGTTTTAGATTGAAGTTGAAGTAGTCGTGTTTGTAAATGGGCATACGGAAGCTCGCAATAGAAGCGAAGTCCTGTTTGCGGATTATTTTTATCAAGTCAGATACATCGCCATATACCCATTGGTTTTCAGATTCAACACAATATACAGATCCGGAGCTCTTTTCACCAATGCACTTTTTGTATCCTTTGGTATCTCTAGAGTTGATTAATTTGAAGTCGGGAACTTCGGCAACTGGTTTGAAGTTGTCAATCTTCTTATGTACAGTGTATGGGCGAGAGCTAACGTGAACAAGGGCTGTATCTTTTGTAGGCTCAATTAGGCTTAGTTCACCATCAAAAACTTCTTCTTCTATATCCCAATTAGCCTTGAGGCGAAGAGGCATATGAACGCTAAGTTTCTTGCTGAATCCGGCAAAGTACATCTGGCGGTATGATGGGCAAACGAATCCAACTTTAGTAAGTTGGGCTGTAGAGAATACAATGTGGGTCTCAGTGGTTGCATTTACAGCTGTTAGTCGCGCGTTTTGGCTAGTAGCAAAGTTGACTTTGGTGCTTCCGTCAAATTGAACTACGCCAGGAACATTGTAGGTGTACACGAATGGATGACCAGTGGCCAATGGGAAGGCAATTTCGACTGGTCTGCGATTGAAAAATTTATTGTATGTATAATCGCGTCCTTCTCTTAAAGCGGCAGCCATTTTAATTGGATTTTCCATAAGGTCTTTTTGACTGAATGAGAAGAAACGGGCTACTCCCAAGCCACTCACGTACATTTGGCCTTCTAAGTCTTGGGCTTCGTCGTTTGTAATGTTCAATTGGCGGGTAATATAATCAAGAGTCCATTTGCTGTCTTCTCCTCGCTGGTTAGTTTCGTTTTCGGAACGATCACGTCTTGAAGGAACATTTTGACCAAAGCCATTTGACATCTGTTTGATGATGTTGCCAAGTATGTGATCAAAATTAGAGACAAGCATTTGGAATTCGAAAAGATTTGCTTGAAAGCCACCATTGTTTTCCTTAGCCTTGTAGGATAATTGAACGGGTAAAAGTTGTCCACGACCGGTGATATAGCTAAGTTGGCGAGTGAGCGTCAACTTCAGTTGATTCACAACATAATCTCTAACGTAGCTAGCGCTGTATTGTAGTCCGAATGTACGGGGATTCAAGTATTTTTTTGCTGCTAGAGCCTTGGCAGCTAAGTCCTTGTGTTTTGGATCAGATAGCTCCGAAGTAGATTCTATTAGCGATTTAATAGCTGCTTGGACGTGCTCATTAAGATCTGTATTCGTCAATTCTGCCAAATGCTGGAGGTCTGCTACGCCAGGGTTTGCTCTGATGATTAAGAAGATAGCAGAACAACGGACTTCTGCTTTTTCAGCTGGGTTAGTGATGACGCTTAGGATAATTGGTTTTGCTATTTTTGGATAGTTTTTGGTTAGCTTGTCTAATGCAGTTACAACAGCGACTCGTTGTAAATCACTCAATTTCTCCTCATCGCGAATGTATTTATCGAAAACATCTAGAATTACTGGATGTCCAAGATTTCCTAATGCACGAATGATGAGAAGAGTTGAGGCACTCTTTTTCTCATTTACAGCCTGTTCCAATTCTTTCGCTAAGTAAGGTGTCACTTCTTCAATTAGCAATTTTCTATTTGCATTATTCTCTATATTGAAGGTGAAGACTGGGTAGTATTTACGTAGAGTTTTCTTATCAACCTCGACTTTTTCAATCAGTTTAGTCAAAGTAATCAAACCGGCTGAGTAAACATTGGCTTGCTTCTTAATATTATCTTTTTGTATTAAGTCCTGAAAAAATAATTAAATTTGGCGTCATTTGAAAACAAACACCACCAATAATTAAAATAATGTCTAACTTACGAATAATTTCCTGAGTAACTCATGGGTTGGTATGCGAACAGTTTTCGGAAGGGGGGCTATCATTTGGGCAGCTTCTTCACCCTGCAGTTTTCCAGTCTCAATCCAATTGAGAATGAAGCCAATTGCAGGTCCAGTACCGGCTTGGACAATACCATCACGGCATGCCTGCCATGCAGTAAGCTCGACTCTATTTTGTTCTTTGCGTTGGCTTGTTCCACGAAGAGTGATGGCGATGTTTTCGATTTGCTGTCTGTTGCATGTACGAAGTAAGCTGGACAAGATGTTATGTTTCTCGAGCATGTTTGAGTGTAGAATATTGTCTTTGTTGTTTGCATCTTGACTGATCTCTTGGCAGAGCGTAATGGCGGAACTTTCACGTGTTTTCTCATTTTCAGCGAGCACTAAATGTCCCTTGTTACCAACAAACATTGGCATCATTGGAATTTCAGGTGCATGTTCCATTGTAGCGTTTGGTTGGCGGTGATCATGGCTGCCGTCTTCCCACAAATCCCGAACGAGACCATTCTCAGAGATCGCGTTTCTGCGTTCGCGCATTTTCCTTTCGGATTTTGTAATACGGTTTTTGTTTTCCTCACTACTGGAACTTGAGCTTGAGGATGAGTCCATTTTAGAATCTGATCCGGAGCGGATTTTATTTTGTTGGTCGGATGGTTTGTTATAACGATAAACAAGGTTACCAACATCGACAAGTTTGCCAGCTGCTTGCATTTCTTGTGTATATTTAGAGTAGCTAATCAGACCAAGTTGGATTTGACTGAGAACTTCGGCATGTTGGTTATCATTCATTGAGGGGTTGACAACGATTCGGTTATTTGTGATCGAGTATTTAACCAAGAAATCTCCAGGAACACCTTCGGCAATAATTGTACCAGTTGACATTTTATTGAAGAAGTCAGCAATTTTGTTGGATCGGACGGTGAAATCAGACTCGCCAGTCACACCAAAGTGGTAGATTTTGCGGTTATCGCAATTTCCGTAATCGTAGGTTTTGGAAATGTAGAACAAATTTTTGGTGCTATTCAGATGAGTTTCAGGTGCCCAACGTGGTTTCAATTTTTCCGATACAAAATTAGCTAATTCTCCAACATAGTAATGGCATTGGCATTCACCGACCACGGTTGGTTCCATTGTGTAATAGTTACCATAAGGATCGTTGTTAGTTGGGATCTCGTTGTATTTCTTGCCAGCGATCATATTTTCACCCTTGATATCTACTTGGAACTGACTGAGGATAGCTTTCAGCTGATTAACTTCATCGTTGGTCATTGTTTCTTCGACCTCAACGGTGCGAATAACGCTATTCTTGAAGTGTGCAATGAAAGTTCTGCCTTCAAGAGGTGATCTTTCAAACTTCAGCTTGTCTTCCTCGATCAAGTGGTTCTCAGCATTCAGTAAATCGTCATGGAAATTTCCAAATTCAGCTTTCAAAAATTTACCAATCAATTCACCTTCCGATTTAATTTGAATAAGAAGATTCGCCTTGGCTACTAAACCAACGTATTGCTCTTTCAAACTGGGCAATGAAGTAAGTGTGCGTGAATAAACATCGTAAACATATTCATGATTTGGCTTCCATACTGGATCTCCAGCGCAAATGCCAACTGTTATGGAGAAAAAATAAATGAATGCAAATTTATTTACATTTCAAATTGTTATGATAATGAAATGTTCGCTTACCAATAGCTAAGAACACCAATGGGGTCCACATCTTGTCCGTGTATCTGGGATTAGCTAATACAACAGACTATAATTTCAGAATCGTTTACAGACCCTTTTATAGATTGAAAACTGCTTTCGTTGCTGAATGCTCATTTTTCTTATTCTTCATTTTAGATCACCTACTTTTTCCTATTCAATTATCAATAATCAATTGAGAAAAATTTCAAAATTTGCTTAATAAGTAAATATTCACAACAATATATGCAGCTGATTATAATAAATCATCTATTATCAACCAATTATTATGGTTCGATTTGTAATCAGCGAAGATGTACATTTTTAATTGCATTATTTCTAGTGCAAGCGAAAGTTGCAATTTTGTATTAGCAGTCATTACAGAATTGCAACATTTATGCAAGTTGCAAATAGGTTTTTTTTTTTAAATTTTTTTCTCGTTAATAATAATTATATCTAAAGTTTTTGAGGTGTTTTTCTTAAATTTTTTTTTATATGTAATAATATTTGTCAATTTAACTATTGTTCGTACGTATTTTTTCGAGTTTCACCCAAAAAAAAATCATGAGTTCTTATATAAAAACATTCTTTTTTTTGTTATTTTATTTTGTAAGGTCTCTCAGACTAAAGCCAGAGACCACTATATAGCGTCACGACCATGAGACCCCATTTGGCGACCGTTGCAAATTTTTTTTTTGTGATTTGTTTTTAATTTTAATATTTCGAACTCACATAAGTTTTTCTCTCATCATTTTGAAGATTCTTAGATTTCAAACACTTTGATCTACTATCGATGAAGGGTAAACAGAATGATTAAAAAAAAGGAGCTATCGTTAAGAACACGACAAAATAATTTTTGTAAACTTCATTTAAGAATTAAGAAAACAATCATTTATTATCCTATTTCAGTATCTGTTATATAAAAAAAATTTACGAAAAATACCTGAAAAACTTTAGATACAATCATTATTAGCTAGAAACAAATTTAAGAAAGAAAAAAAACCTATTTGCAACTTGCATAAATATTGCAATTCTGTAATGACTGCTAATACAAAATTGCAACTTTTGCTTGCACTAGAAATAATGCAATTAAAAATGTACATCTTCGCTGATTACAAATCGTATCATAATAATTGGTTGATAATAGATGATTTATTATAATCAGCTGCATATATTGTTGTTAATAATTACTTATTAAGCAAATTTTGAAATTTTTCTCAATTGATTATTGATAATTGAATAGGAAAAAGTAGGTGATCTAAAATGAAGAATAATTGAAGATTTGATGATTAGAAAAATGAGCATTTAGCAACGAAAGCAGTTTTCAATCTATAAAAGGGTCTGTAAACGATTCTGAAATTATAGTCTGTTGTATTAGCTAATCCCAGATACACGGACAAGATGTGGACCCAATTGGTGTTCTTAGCTATTGGTAAGGAAACATTTCATTATCATAACAACTTGAATTGTAAATAAATTTTCAAACAAATGTGCATTCATTTATTTTTTCTCCATAACAGTCGGCATTTGCGCTGGAGATCCAGTATGGAAGCCAAATCATGAATACAAGTACAATTTGTATGCTCGCACTTTAACCGCCTTACCTGATCTTAAGGATCAATATGTAGGACTTGTTACTCGCGGAAATGTTACCTTACAGGTAACATCAGAATCGGAAATTATTGGCAAACTTACAAACATCGAATACGCTGATTTTCATGACGATATCTCAAACGTTGAGCAAAGCTACATCGACGATGACAAACTGTGCTTTTTAAAATCACCGCTTGCTGGTAGGTCGTTTGTGGTACATCATAAGAACAGTGTAGTTCAGTCGATCGATGTTGAAAAGCAAATGACCAACGATGAAGTCAATCAACTCAAAGCTATACTTAGTTTGCTGCAAGTTGACATTACCGGTGAGAATTTGATTAAAGATCGGCACAATCGATTGCCAGCCGATTATGACAACGCTCCATTTGGTCGATACTATTGTATGGAACCTAGTGTAACTGGTGAATGTCAAGTGAACTACGAAGTTAGCATGTTGCCAAATATTATTGAGGACAATTTCCGACCTGGCTGGGCTCCTGATGTCAAGCTCTATAGTACTTTTGACCTTTTCCAAGTTTCAAGGTCGCATAATTTCAGTAACTGTGACAATCGCAAAGGATATCACTTTGGTATCACTGGAGAATCAAGATTTAAGCCGAATACGAACAAAATGGGTGACTTCCTTACCAAATCATCTCAAAATACAATGGTTGCCTCTGGAAAACCAAACAAATTTATCATAAAATATTCCGTCACCAATAACCGCATCTTTATCAGTCCAGGCATGAGCGATAATCAAAGAGCTGAAGTTATTAGTCAAATCCAGCTTGGTCTTACCCACTTCGATGCCATCAAAGAGCAATTAACTAAATCTACGGAATTATCTACCGCTGGCAATCTAGTGTACCGATACAATATGGCTTCCGATAGTGAAAATATGGTTCGACGAGGAGACGATATATCTGCTGCTAAGGAAAATATGCTTAAAAGGAATTCACCATCAAGGCGCTTACGTAGGGATGTTAATGAAATTGATCATGAGACTGAAAATCATAAACACAGACAGCCCGAAGCTGATATGCAAAAAGCTCCTGAAATTCCCTTAATGCCGATGTTTATTGGCAACAAGGGTCATTTCGCCATTGCCGGTGCCGAAAAGGATCGCGAAGAAGTCGCCCAAAATTTAGTATTGCAAATTGTTAAGGAAGTGAAAAATCAAGAAAATTTAATTAAATCAGACACGCTTGAACGACACAATATTCTTACAAGCGTTTTCCGAACCTTCAATCAGGAGCAAATGGAAAATGTTGCAAGGAATCTAAACATCTTACCCAAGACAACCGGCAGAATGAGGTCATCTGAGGGTGCAGCTACTCGACAAATTTATTACGATGCTGTTGCCCAAGCTGGTACTGGACCCGCAGTAGCATTAATCTTCGATCATGTCAAAGACCGCAAAATTCAAGGTGAAGAAGCCGCTCAGATTCTAGCCTCCTTACCAAAACAAGTTCGAATCCCCACCAATGAACTACTGAAGAAATTCTTCGTAAGTATTTGTATATTTTCAATATTTAATTACTATTTAGCTAATACGACCATAAATAATATACATTTCAGGATTTGGTACAAGATAAAAACGTAAAAAGTCAAAAGAATGTTTATGCTGCTGCTTTGATTGCATTGACCACATTGGTAGAGCAGGTCGAGGTTGACAAATACACTCTACGCAACTACTATCCTGTCCATAGCTTCAATATTGAGAATACCGAAAACAAGAAATTCATGAACGAACAGCTTGTTCCGTTCCTAAAAAAGAGGTTGGACGATGCTGTCAAAACTAAGAAGAATGATGAGATCTTATTACATATTCGTGCTCTTGGAAATCTGGGACATCCAGTTATTCTAGAAGTTTTCGACAAATATCTTAGAGCTGAAGATAAAATGACCGATTTGCAGAGATTGGCTATTGTTGTTGCTCTTGACAAAGTATCCAAGAACTACCCAAACCTTTTGAGCAATATTTTGCAAAAGATTATTTTGAAATTGAGCGAAAACCCGGAAGTACGTTGCGCAGCTGTTAACCTATGGATCCTCACAAACCCATCGGTTACTTCGATGCAACACATTGCTGAGCAGAGCAAATTTGATCCTAGTGAACATGTCCAATCAGCTATTAAGTCTGCGATCGAATCGGCTGCTGAACTTAAGCATGAAGACTACGATGACCTAGCATCTAAAGCTGAGTCTGTCAAACAATACTTGAATCCTCGAATTTACGGACTTCAATACAGTTCAACCACATTGAAAGATTATATCGTTAGGAATATGAAACTCTCATTGGAACGTCAGCTAAGCTACATTTCAGTTAGGAATAACTTCTTGCCCAACTCTGTATCATTCAAAGCTTTGGAGAATCATGGTGGATACAAAGCAACACTAGTCGAATTCAATTCACTCATCTCCAGTGTTGACCAAATTGTTGGACACTTCACTTCACAAGTTGCCAAAGGTAGTTCGGTACCATCAAGAACACGCAAAGCTCGTGATGCTTCTGAAAACAACGATGATAAAAAATATACATTGGATTATATTACCCGACAATTGAACATTTCTCCCGAGGAAGTTGAAGAGCTCGAGGGTTCCTTATACTTAACCGCTTTTGGAGTCAACCGATTCTGGTCATTCAATAAAGATGATGTAGTTAAAGCTCCAATAAAATTGATGGCAGCTTTGAAATCTGGACATGATTACAGTTATAATAAATTCTTCAACCGTAGACCTGTAGAAATAGCCTTCCCATTGGCAACTGGCCATCCTTTCGTTTTCACATACAATGTCCCAGCCATGGTTCAGTTTGATGGCAAAGCTAAGGCTGAACTTGTATCGGAAGAACGCAGGGGTCTCGTTGCAGTTAATGCCACCCTCAAAACGCATATTATCTTCTCCTCTGCTCAATTGACAGAATGTGGATTCGTTGCTCCATCAATATTACGCCATTATGTTTCTGGATACAGTAAAAAATTACATGCCCACTTACCAATTGACATGAAGATTGACTGGGATACCAATGATAATGTAGTTAGTGGTCGAGTTAATATGATTGAACCTAAAAAGGATGTGACAATTTTGCATGGTAGCAATTGGCCGTATACTGCACGTAAGAATATTGGAGAATTTTATACAACCGCTGAAGTTAAGGACGTGAAACTGATCGACACGAGACGTCGTAAAGGATTCGAAAGGTGCTTCGGTGAGAAGACTACTGGATCGGTTTATTGTATTGAAGGTCAGCACGAATTGATGTACGGAGACATGTCTGATATCAAGAAATTATTGGACAACCACGACTTCTCTTCAATTGCCAGTCTTCGTTTGCCAATCTACGATCAAGATTTCTTCAATTTCAATCTCAGATATCGCGGTAGCAAATCGTTGACAACAACAACTCATTTCCGTATCAATGTCGATCAAAAATACTTACGCCGGGAAGATAATGAAGGGGAACATATCGATGCCGATCGTACATTATCCTATCCTACAGATTTTGAAGTTGATAGTGCTGCCCGTCGCCAGCAATATATCGAAAATAGCAGAAAAGGATTCGCAAACGCTACTATAACCGTTGTTGATGCTTCCATAGTTTTTGAAGGTGAAGAAACTGCCAAGTACATTGCAACCATCGCATCTGCTGACAGCACATCACAGAAGCAAAGCCGCTATTTGTTCTTTGGACAAGGCACACCAGTAAGGCAAACTGATGCTCGCCAAATGTGCGCTTCCGCCCATCTTACAACTACACGCAAACCAGTAATGAACTTCGAAGAGGCTCTTAAACAACGTGGATCCATTGATACAAAAATATTCATGGACTATGGTACTGAATGTAAATCGGCTAAATTAAACTTAGACATTGATGCTAAATTCGACCAAACTGAAGAATATAAGAGACAACTTCGTGAGAGCGATCTTGCTAAGGAATGCTTACGTGAAGTGAAGGAGAAACGTAATCAGGCTCATGCTTGTGTTAATGCCACCTACCAAGCTAACTTGTTGGATCACATCACCGTTTCTGTAGACCAGAAGGGCATGTCTAGAAATGTTGCTAACATAACTGATGTCCTAATCAATTACATTCGCTATAGAAACTTCTGGAACACCAATGTTGATGCTACCCGTAAGGGCACCGAAAATCGTATTGAATTCGAGGGCCATATCAATGTCCAGACTAGATCGATCAACGCAACTATTCAATATCCTGAATCGAGAGTGCAAATTGAAAATATGCGTTTCAAGAAAATGGAACGATTATTGCTCTTCATTCATCCACAATTGGACATTGTCGACCAACTTGAATGGCACTACCTACAAAATCAGCAAATGTGCACACTTGATGTCGACCTTATCCGTAGTTTCGACAACCGTACTTCCGAACAAAATATTGGCAATTGCTGGCACGCTTTGGCACATTACCTTGAACCAGACTATGACCACAGATCCATAGATCTTCAATACCGTAAGCCTGTCGACTTCTCCATCTTAGTACGTTCCGAATCAAGAACTTCCGGTAAAGAACTGCTTATTGTGTTCAAACAAAACAATGGTGCTGATCACAGCGTTTATGTTCGTGCATCAGAGGATGGATCAAACTTTTTGGCTAGAATTAATGGCAAAGAACATCAGCTTGTAAATGGCGTTGGTATCGATGATGTTGATAATGAAGATGGAGATGATATGGATGCTCCACCAGCAGTACAAATCGAATGCGATAACAATGAAGTCAAAATTACTGTTAGGAATGAACGTGTGGTCGTTTACTTTAAAAGAAATCATGTCAGAGTTGAAGTTATGAAATTCTACTTCAATCATGTCCGCGGAATGTGTGGAAACTTCAATAATGAAGAACTCGATGACCTCAAGAGTCCACAAAGATGCGTGTTTGCTGATGAAAAACTCTTTGCACCATCTTGGGCCGTCTCTGATGAATCTTGCAGCGCTGAAGTGAAACAAATGAAAGAGCAAACCAAGACTGCCCGTTGCTCCAAATACAACTACAAATATGTCTTCCTACTTGCGAGCAACAAAAACACAAAAAAACCTTATTCCGACATGGACATGTCCATCAGTAGCAGCTCATCCAGTTCGTCTAGCTCCAGCAGCTCAGAGAGCAGCAGCTCAGATGGCAGCAGTTCTTCCTCTTCATCATCAGAAGAAGGCCACCAACAAAGCACTACCGAAAAACTTCGCCCACTAAACAGTGATAGACTCTGTAACATACGTGACCAAACCCAACTCATTGAGTCCAAGAGTGAAATGTGCTTCAGCAAGGAAGTTTTAGGTGCCTGTCCAAAACATTGCACAGCTGTTTCTAAGACAAAGCGACGCGTCGGTGTTCATTGCCTCAACGCAAACGACTCTGTTGCCCAAATGTATAAACAACAATTGCGCAAGGGCGTTAAGCTAGATTTGTCCAACAAGCCGGTAACTAAAGTGCTAACATTTGAAGTTCCAACAGCCTGTCGCTCAATGTAAAAATTCAGTCGGATTTTCTTTCCAATCACTCATTCAATTAGTTTAAGTAGAACGAACAGAAAAGCATACTAAAAAAACGTCAAAAAAAATATATACCAAATGAACAAATAATAAAATTTATATTTATTAATTAGGATTGTTTTTTTTTTAAATTAAAACTTTAATTAAAAAGTGCCATCTGGGCGATAGGATGGCCTAAGCCGTAATTGAATTCCAGGATGTATGCTGAGCAGCCGCTAAATCTAGTGGGATAATCGGTTGCCAAGGAATGCTCTGTCCCTTCTTGTTCTGCTGCTGAACTAGCATTAAACTGAACCAAATATTGTAAAGCCAGTCACTGTCGCTAAATCAAGGCATAAATTTACATTTATTGTTGTTGTTGTTTGTAAGGTCTCTGTGCCACCGGCCACTTCATAGCGCCACGATCGTGAGGGCATTTGGCAACTTCATAGTACGTATCGGAAGTGAATTAATATTTTATTCAATTAAATTTTGAACCTTTGCCATCTTTTTAGAAGTAGCATGATTCCATGCTCATAAAATTTTTGTTCTTTGCTGGCAAAAAACTGATGCAAGTGATTTTTGACCTTCTCATTTCAATTAAACGTTTTACCATCTAAAAAATTTTTTAGAGACCAGAACAAATGATAATCGGAAGGTGCTAGGTCTGGAGAGTATGGTGGGTGTGGGAGTATATTTCATCCAAGCTCTAAAATCTTTTGCCTAGTTGGAACACTATACCTTTCCTAATGACATATTTTGGCCTTTTTTCTTTAAGTGAATCATTAAATTTGTCCAACTGATGACAGTACACTTCAGAATTGATCGTTGTGTTGCTCGGTAGAAGCTGAAAATAAACGATTCCTTTGAAATCCCACCAAACAGATAGCATAACCTTTTTTTGATGAATAGCTTTCGAAGTGCTTTGAGCCGGTTCATCTTTTCAACTCCAAAATCTTTTGGGCTTAACATTATTGTGGACTATCAATTTTTCGTCCCTAGTGATGATATGCTTCAAAAATTGATTATTTTCTTGGCGTTTGAGAAGCAAATCACAAACGTCAACACGACGGCAAAAATTATTTTCCGTCTGAAGATGAGGAACCCATACGTCGAGCTTTGAGATTATACCTAACCGTTTTAAATGATTATGAACAGTCGAATTCGACAAATTTAATCTCTCAGTGATCTTACGAGTTTTTATTCGTTAGTTTGCATCAATTTATGCCTTTACTGTGTCTTCATCAGCATCAACTGGCCTTCCAGAACGTGGTGCATCTTCGAGCTCAAATTTGCCGGATCGAAATTTTGCAAACCAGTTTTAGCAATGGCGCTTACTTAACATATCTTCTCCACACACATCAGATAATT
The DNA here is from genome assembly GCA_958298945.1 of Atherix ibis. Lineage (NCBI taxonomy): Eukaryota > Metazoa > Arthropoda > Insecta > Diptera > Athericidae > Atherix > Atherix ibis. The sequence goes on along the minus strand of OY282610.1, from coordinate 32,927,892 downwards.
TTTTTCTTGTTTGAACAGCATTTTTATCTTTTCTATAGTAAAAAAGTAAAATATGCCGAAAATGCTGTTCTTCACTTTCCATATTTAAAAGGGTATCAACTAAAAACTACTGTGCATAATCAATTGAATTTTTTCACAAGTAAGTATTGCTATATCAGCTGTCAAAATAAATATGATTATGCGGCTTAAGTCTAAAGTTGATTATGCAAAAATACAATTAATTCATCTGTTGGGAAATAACGAAATTACTTTCTTGACAATCCAATAGATTTTGTGGAGCAGATTAGTATGTTCTAGGGTGCAGGAGCTTCACAATGGGAAGGCTCCTGCGCGCGAAGTAATTCTTGGTTATAGGGCTTTCATGCAGAATATGGATGATAGTGAAATGGGTGCCACAGGATTGGCATAAGGGACGATTGGTGTCGCCAAAAAGAATGTCCAATCCGGATTGAATAGACTTGTTTATTGGTAGTTATCCAATAAGTCGACAAAAATATGTCGCTATTGGTTTAGTGGTCGTGTCTAGGGATGGCTAATGGTATTAGCTGCCGTTCTGTTAGTAGGCGAGCCAGATTGGGAATAACTGGTCAGCACTCTCATTTCCCACAATTCCCACATGCCCCGGCACCCATTGCAACTCGATACTCCTATTGCTAAGTAGGCTATGACGAATTGCGTTAAGTACTGGGTTACTCGATGGGCTCTATATCCGTAATATAGAGCTGCCATATAAGGGAAGATTCTACAATATCGCACGCGGGTGCTGCAGCCAAAAAGTTCGGCGACCAATAAAGATGTTCGAAGGTCGTTCAATAAGTCCTTAGAAAATCCGAGAAATTGCGCTCGTAGTGTCGGTAAAGATTTTTTTTTTGTAAGTAGCATTATCGACAGGAGAGCTGTCAAAATTTCAGCTCGATCCATAGCGTAGGTCAATTTCTATCGTCGATTAAAGTTAACGACATTTATTTGTGCATAACAATGAAAAAAAGCGAGTTTAGGGCTGTCATCAAACATATCCATTTGAAAGGCTTAAGCCCGAAAGAAATCAAAGCCGAGTTGGATGCAGTTCATGGCACATCTGCACCTGTGTTTGCGACGGTTTACAATTGGCTGAATGAATTTAAACGTGGCCGTTCATCGACAAAAGATGAACATCGTTCAGGACACCCACCTAAGGTGTCTACTCCTGAAATCATCGACAAAATCCACGATCTGATTTTGAACGATCGGCGAATTAAAGTGCGCGAATTAGTTGAGGCCACGGGCATATCACAAGGTACAGTCGCTTCAATTTTGAATGAAAAATTGTCTGTGAAAAAAATTTCGGCAAGATGGGTGCCGCGTTTGCTCTCAGAGGAGAATAAGCGCAATCGTGCAGTGGACTCTGAGGCTATGTTGGCACTCTTTCAACGCAATCCTGCCGAATTCCTTCGTCGATATGTCACTGTGGACGAAACCTGGATACACTACTACACTCCAGAAACGAAGAGACAGTCATCACAGTGGATTTTCAAGGGTGAACGGGCTCCGAAGAAGGCAAAAACTGTGCCATCGGCCGGCAAGGTGATGGCCACGATCTTTTGGGATTTGCAGGACATCATTTTTATCGACTACTTGGAAAAAGGAAAAACAATAACAGGAGCGTATTACGCGTCGTTATTGCAATGGTTGAGCGAGGAAATCAAAGAGAAGCGCCCGCATCTGAAGAAGAAAAAAATCCTCTTGCATCAGGACAATGTGCGTGTGCACACCTGCGCTGTTTCCATAGGCAAAATTGTGGAATTGAGAATGGAATTGTTGCAGCATCCCGCTTATTCACCAGATTTGACCCCGAGTGACTATTTTCTTTTCCCCAACCTGAAGAAATGGCTTGGCGGACGACGGTTCACTTCCAACGAGGACGTCATTGCTCAAACGGATGAGTATTTTGCAGAACTTCCAAAATCCTATTTTTTGGACGGGATAAAAATTTTGGAAAAACGGTTGGAAAAGTTGAAAAATAAAAATTTTTTTTTTTTAAGGGATACGACCCTCTAGTATCAATGTTAGCGGCGGCATCCGTGAACAATAGTCGATGATCTTCTAATCCGTCCAATTGTAATTTTGCTTTTATTTTTAATATAAAATGCATTTTTTTTCTGATTTATATAAAAACATAAATTTAAAAAAAAAATTCACTCATTTTAACAGGTAATAATGAAGAATAAGTCAAATAATGCTAGTGTTATAAAATATTGTATTTTCACTTTTCGGACGTTAGTCATAAGTTACTATAAAAAAAAAAGTGCCAAAACAGGAGATAAAAAATATTTTCGAAATAAATATCCTCAAACAGTGCCTTTATAATAAAATATTATTGAGCAAGTCAAAAGAAAAAAATTTAAAAATCAGGAAATGCCAAGACCTGCATTTAATAGTTGAACATTACCTACTATCATCATAAGTAAAATCTCCACAAGGATCATAAAAATATTATCCTTACGATTTCAGATAAATATGCTCACTTGACATATTATGATGATTTTTTTTTTATTGCAGAAATTTTAGTATAGATCTATTTTTATTCTTTTTATAGTAACTTTTATTATTCAGAAGGAGACGACGTTGACTTGTAAATCAATATAGGAATTTTTTTCTGATTTTATACTGATTTAAATAGTTTTTTGTTTGTTTTATTTCCATCCTATAAATGTATATAAAAAACATATACATTGTAATGACGTCAGTAATTGTGTAATAAAATTTTTCAAAAAAAAAACACATTTTTTTTTTTAATCAAAAACCAAAGATAATGACATCCATTACTTCAAAGTTCATTATAAAAACCAGCATTACATTTGATATTTTGATATTTTCAGTAACCTGAAACACTGTATCTGCTCACCTGAATCTAGACAAAAAAATACTAATACTTTTCTAAAATCTTCAAATCTGATTACTCATTCTTCCCATTTTATTATTACCCTCATTTGCCATTTCATCTACTTGCTCCGCCATGCATTTATATATGAATGTAGATACTTAGATACTTTATATATAATTTTTTTTTTGGTGAGGGGGTGATTCTTTTAAATCTTTTCTCTTTGCATTCAATTTTATCAATAACGACCACATCGAGTTTATTGTAAACGTAATCGGAAGAGAAATGATATTATTCTTAATGTTATACTATAAAATGAGATCAAAATGCCTTTTGAATATATAAATACGAGTACAAGTATTCTTATAAAAGCTTATATTTTATGAATGTGAATGAGTATTTTCCGACAATTCCATATAAAAGAATTGATTCAATTTTATACTTTGAATATATTTGATTGGTGGATAATTTTTCAATTATTACCATTTATTTTCTAATAGTATTTTGAAAGTATGTAAATAATAGGAAGTTTTGTAAAATATCTTAACTTGATTAATTGAAATATTTGATATTTATCATTATTATTAATAATAGTAAATTTGAATATTGATATTATGATTGCCGAATAACTATAGGGTATTAAACGAATAAATATTAATAATTACAAATTAGATATTAATTCTTTTAGTCGTTATTTTACATTTGAAGATTATTTAATTATAAATGATAAGAAATACATTTTAATACTCTTCGAAACTTTTTTAGCTTAACAACTATTAAAATATTGTATTTATCATATCATTTAATATAAACAATAAACAAAAAATGTCAAAACTACAATAGTAAACCAATAATACTAAGGATTTTCCCTTAACAAAAGCTTTTATTTTGTAGACGTGCAAAAAAAGCTTTAACCACTTTCGATAACTAGACGACTTTATAAAGCATACGTTTTTAGGTGGTAAAAAGTATTTTTGAAAAGCCGTGAAACAGTGGAAGACGGACATCGCTTAGAAAAGTGTCTCGAACATCGAAATCTGATAAAAATGTGGAATTTGTACCGCCAGGACAATAGATCATTAAAGTTTTTTATAAACTTAGGTTTTGGAAATGATTTTTTTCCATCCGCTCGGATATTGCAGACACTTAGATGCCCCATAATAATAATGCCTCTTGTCACACGTCCATCTATTGGGTTGGTGCAAAAGTAATGACGTTTTTTTTACATATACAATTAAACATTTTTTTTTTTTAATTTGTATTATTTATTTAATCAATTATATAATTTCCATCCGTTCTTATAACCTTCTTCCATCTTTCTATCAACTTATTAATACCATTAGTGTAAAATTACGTGGATTTTGGTGCGAAAAATTTAGTAAGGGATGTTTTTACCTGCTCTATTGTATCAAATTTTTTATCATTTAAAAAAGTGATCGGAAGAAATGAAAATCGGAAGAAGCAAGATCTGAAGAATACGGTGGATGCTTGATAACATCCCAATTCAACTCATTCAGCTTTTCGTGATGAAACACTACCCCATTCCTATTTACCAATTCTGGTCTATCCTTTTGAAGGGCGATGTTCAATTTGGATATTTGCTGACAATATCGTTCTGCTGTAATTGTCTGATTGCGTTCCAAGAGCTCAAAATACACAATACCCTTGCAATCCCACCAAACACAAAGCATAACTTTTTTTTGATGGATTTCGGCTTTCGAAGTTGTTAATGGGGCTTGTCCAGGTATAGCCCAATGTCTTTTTCTTATCACGTTGTTGTACACGACCCATTTCTCATCTCCCGTTACCAAACGATGCAAAAAATGTTCATGTTTTTGTCTCGCACTCAAAGCAACGTACGTTGAAACACGATCCAATAAATTGGCAGCCGACAACTGATGAGGTATCCAAACGTCGTACCGCGAAACCATCCCCATACGCTTCAAATGCCTTAATACGATTGTATGGTTGACTCCCATCATCGACGCGATCTCCCTGGTGGTAAGACGTGGATTAATGTCAATTATGACTTTTAACTTGTCCTCATCAGACTTCAATGGCCGCCCGGTACGTGGTTTATCAATTAGTGAAAAATCCCCAGATCGGAATTTTGTAAGCCATCTTCGTATCTGTCGAACTTTGATGACATCTGCTCCATACACTTCGCAAATGTTTTTGGTTGCCACTTTATCGACCGACATTTTGAAACAATGCAAGAGCTCTTCACTGTACTCTGGCCAGGCCAAAACTGAATAGAAAGTTGAGGGAAAGCATCCTTTATATAAAATGCAATCATTTAAAAGAAGATACTATTCATCATTTCTAAAAAAAAAAATTTTTTACCTGGGATCATAAAAGACCGTCATAACTTTTGCACCAACCCAATACATCAGCAAATTTTTGTCGGAAGAAGGGATTCCTGTGATTTCCCAGTCTCTCAATTAACCTGATCAAAATTTGTAAAGATCCAAAATCTACTTGGAAGGATATTATCGTGGAATACAAATCTTGCTCAGGGAAATCTTCAACATCAGAATTTCATAAAAATGTAAAATTTGTGCCTCCAAAAGAAAATGTCATTCAAGTTTTTTTTATAAAGAGATACTTGTAAGGCTTAGAAACAGATTTGATTTGCGTCAGATCTGACATAGCAGATACTTGAATCCTAGACAATGATAATACCCCCTATTGAAAAAAGAATTTTTGTGGTTCTCTAACAGCCCCCTTCCCCTCTATTTAGATGATATTAGTTTAATTGACTTAGTTTTATTTCCCAAGCTCACAAAACACCTCAAAGAACATAATCTTAGTATTGTTGATAAACATCCAAAGAAGGTGAAGGTAGGCAATTAATTCCCAAATGGAAACTTTCCATTAATTCTACGCGGATGTATAGTTGCCCAAGGAAATAAATTTGATTTTCGACCTAACAAAGAAAACACCAAAAATTTGGGGAAAAAATATTTTTATTTCTCAACAAAGTCTCCTTTTAAAATCTTTATATTATTTTAAATAAGAATAAAATTATTACAGAAAAAATCAGTCTCATAAAAATTTTCACATTAGACGTTAAGTAGTCGATAATACGAGGGTCGTTCAATAAGTCCTTAGAAAAAGATGGAAAAAAACTGTTTTTTAAAAAAAAAAAATTTTATTTTTCAATATAATCTTTTTTTAGCTCTATACACTTTTCCAACCGTTTTTCCAAAATTTTTATCCCGTCCAAAAAATAGGATTTCGGAAGTTCTGCAAAATACTCATCCGTTTGAGCAATGACGTCCTCGTTGGAAGTGAACCGTCGTCCACCAAGCCATTTCTTCAGATTGGGGAAAAGCAAATAGTCACTCGGGGCCAAATTTGGTGAATAAGCGGGATGCTGCAACAATTCCATTCTCAATTCCTCAATTTTGGCCATGGAAACAGCGCAGGTGTGCACACGCGCATTGTCCTGATGCAAGAGGATTTTTTCTTCTTCAGATGGGGGCGTTTCTCTTTGATTTCCTCGCTCAACCGTTGCAATATCGACGCGTAATACGCTCCTGTTATTGTTTTTCCTTTTTCCAAGTAGTCGATAAAAATGATGCCCTGCGAATCCCAAAAGACCGTGGCCATCACCTTGCCGGCCGATGGCACATTTTTTGACTTCTTCGGAGCCCGTTCACCCTTGAAAATCCACTGTGATGACTGTCTCTTCATTTCTGGAGTGTAGTAGTGTATCCAGGTTTCGTCCACAGTGACATATCGACAAAGGAATTCGGCAGGATTGCGTTGAAAGAGTGCCAACATAGCCTCAGAGTCCACAACACGATTGCGCTTATTCTCCTCTGAGAGCAAACGCGGCACCCATCTTGCCGAAATTTTTTTCACAGACAATTTTTCATGCGAAATTGAAGCGACTGTACCTTGTGATATGCCCGTGGCCTCAACTAATTCGTGGATTTTGTCGATGATTTCAGGAGTAAAAACTGGGCGTCCTGAACGATGTTCACCTTTTGTGGATGAACGGCCACGTTTAAATTCAATCACCCAATTGTAAACCGTCGCAAACACAGGTGCAGATGTGCTATGAACTGCATCCAACTCGGCTTTGATTTCTTTCGGGCTTAAGCCTTTCAAATGGAGATGTTTGATGACAGCCCTGAACTCGCTTTTTTCCATTGTTATGCATAAATAAATGTCGTTAATTTTAATCGACGATAGAAATTGACCTACGCTATGGATCGAGCTGAAATTTTGACAGCTCTCCTGCCGATAATGCTATTTACAAAAAAAAATCTTTACCGACACTACGAGCGCAATTTCTTAGATTTTCTAAGGACTTATTTAACGACCCTCGAACATCTTTATTGGTCATCGAACTTTTTGGCTGCAGCACCCGCGTGCGATATTGTAGAATCTTCCCTTATATGGCAGCTCTATATTACGGATATAGAGCCCATCGAGTAACCCAGTACTTAACGCAATTCGTCATAGCCTACTTAGCAATAGGAGTATCGAGTTGCAATGGGTGCCGGGGCATGTGGGAATTGTGGGAAATGAGAGTGCTGACCAGTTATTCCCAATCTGGCTCGCCTACTAACAGAACGGCAGCTAATACCATTAGCCATCCCCAGACACGACCACTGGACCAATAGCGACATATTTTTGTCGACTTATTGGATAACTACCAATAAACAAGTCTATTCAATCCGGATTGGACATTCTTTTTGGCGACACCAATCGTCCCTTATGCCAATCCTGTGGCACCCATTTCACTATCATCCATATTCTACATGAAAGTCATATAACCAAGAATTACTTCGCGTGCAGGAGTGACAGCTTTCCTGTTGATAATGGTAATTACAAAAAAATAATCTTTACCGACATTACGTGCGCAATTTCTTGGATTTTCTAAGGACTTATTGAACGACTTTCGTATCAAACTCTTTCGAAATTCCTTTTTAGACTATATTCGAAACGTTTATCGAGCTTAGGACCTTATTGGAATTTATTTATTTGCCCACTAAAGAAAATTATTAAAACGGAATTTTTTTTTTTTTTTAAAAAAAGATCATTTTTAAATATGAAAAGATACTCATTATAGAATTATAATCGAATTGCCTTCAAATATAATAGTTTGTCAAACACAAACATTTTTTACATTATCAAAAATTGTTGATTATGATAGAAATTTAAAAAAAAAAAACAATAACAATAATAAAAGAAATGGTCATAAAATTTTTAATTTAAAAATATTAAAATAAATGAAAAAATTCAAAAGAGAACAAAGTTTTTTTCTTAAAAATTATCAAGACAATTTCCATTTATTTATTCAATTTGACTTTATTATTTTATGAAAAATAAATGAACACTTTTCGTTTGCCATAATAAGTGTACACATATATAAGTAAGAATGAAGAAAAAAATTACTCGAAGTAAATCGAGGAAAAAAGTCCTTTTTTATTTTTTATTTGAAATGACAATATCGCGAAAAATAAAACGATTGTATTAGATTAACTTTTGTGAAATCTAAATCTAATGTTGAGCGAATGAGGAAAAAAAATCCAAAAAAATATTCCTTAAGCTTTTTTCAAGATAAAGTACGAGTATAACAATAGAAAGCAATAAGATTCTTAGCTTTGGTATTGGTGTAAAAATAAAGTGCACGCTTTTAGGATATATCGAGATACTCAAACAGCTAAATATCATATAAAATGTTATAAAATGTAAATGAAAAATACTAAAATGATATCAAACAAGCTATCAGTTGAGAATATAAAACGTTTCATAGAATAAATGCCCAAATATAACAGGTACTAGGATAAAAGATGGCACGGTGTACTAAAGTTTTTTCTTTGTTCAAATTTTTTTTGGGGTGGATTTCGATCTATGCACGCGTATAAGAATTTCTATGTTAAAGAAAGTTTATAGTACCAATAAAGTAACTAGATAAAATAGAATAAATGTAAAGCAAAAAAAAAAAAAACGAAATTCTTTTAAACACTTTTTCATAAAGTTTTTTTCTTTTGACACGTGACACAAAAATCAAATAAATCAATCTGAACTGTATTTGGAAAAAGTACTTTTTCTGTTCACTTGTGAACAACACTTTTACAAATGAAAGTCAATGTGAATGTGAACATAAATGTTTGCTTATGAAAAAATACTTCAAAAATAATATTTTCTTCTATCAAATATTTTGAAAAGTTTTTTTATCTTATAACTTTTTTCTTTCATAAAAAATATTAGTTTTAATAAAATTGTCTCAAAATTTCTTAACAGTTGATAGCTAAATACTTGTAAGTTTGGTTTGGCAATTTCCGTATGAACAAATTAAAAAAAATAAAGATGCATTTTTTGACTATTGAGAAAATTTTTGTTCAGTTTTAAATATTCCGAAAAGCATTTTAGTAGTGATGACAGGAATCTCAATGTACACAAACCCGCTGGTCCAGATGGTACATGTTGGAGAGTTCTCGACCAATGCAATAAGTCTTTCCAAATAGTTCGAAAACATAATCTTTTCAACCAGTCCCCAAAAAAGGTGCGTTTGCTTCTTCCTCCAATTAGCGTTGCGATAATATCCTTTTTTTCTAACGATATTTTAAAAAAAAAACTGGTGGTCAATAGCAATTTACTGAATTTTCATTGGTTAATATCTTTAGCTATTTAAAAACATATTATAGTATGACTTTTTTGCATAATTCAACCATTATTTTAAATACATTAAAATTTGAGATTTATTTGTAGAAATACGATCTATTCCATAATTTTATATCGTCGAATAGCACGATTTTGGAGACCAATTGACATTACCAAATCCCATAATTATTAAATTTTGAAAAACAAAATATTTATTTTATCTTTATTTTTTTATTTATTAAAATCATTATTTTTAATTTAATTGAGTACAGATTTTTTGTGTGCTAAAAATGGTGTTAATGGTTATGGTTGTTAAAAATGGTGTTATTAGTTATGGTTGGGAATACTTTCGATCAGAAGAAATATTTTTAAAAAAAAAGGAAGCTCTTATTTCCTTATCATTCTAATAAGAATTATTCTTCAATGTTTTTCATGTAATATAGGCTAGAATCTAATGGAAAAATATTAGAAATACTGTTCTAATAAACTATTTTAGTTACTAATTAAATTACATTGTTTTTTTTTTTGATTATGGTATTGGGTGTATAACTTAAAAATTCGGGATTTTTGGCAAACATTGAGTGTTTATTTTGAAAAATTGTTACAATATATTTTATTCAAAGTATTGTCCATCGGAAGCCACTACTTTTTCCCATCTTTTTGGCATAATATGGATTCCGCGCCAAAAAAACTGCTCCGGTTTTGAGGCCAAGAATGAATCGAGCCAATTTTTATTGCCCTGTTCTGAAGTGAAGCGTATTCCGGTGAGGGCGTTTTGCATGGATCTAAACAAATGGTAGTCGGACGGGGCAAGGTCTGGGCTATAAGGCGGGTGAGGCAAAACTTCCCAGCCACTGTTTTCTAAATAATTTTTAACCGGTCTTGCAACATGAGGCCGAGCGTTGTCATGATGGAAAATTATGGCTTCGTGTCTGGTCGCATATTCCGGGCGTTTTTCGGCCAATGCTCACTTCAAACAGATTAAATGTGTTCGGTAGAGGTCGCCTGTAATCGTCTGGCCCGATTTCAATAGCTCATTATAGATCACACCCTTCTCATCCCACCAAATACAGAGCATTACCATGGCGCCATGGATATTTGGCTGGTTGGCTGTGCTTCACATACGAATTTTTGCGCTTTGGGTTGTCGTAATGAATCCATTTTTCGTCGCCAGTAATGATTCGATTCAAAAACGACTTCTTTTTCTGCCGTTCAAGCAGCATTTCGGACATGCAAAATTGCCTTTCAACGTCTCTCGGCTTCAATTCATATGGGACCCGATTTCCTTGCTTTTGGATGAATCCTGCTGCTTTGAAACGTTTTGAAATGGCTGCTTGAGTGACTCCCAATGATTTTGCAATTTCTTCTTGAGTTCGACAACAGTCTTCGTCGAGTAATTCCTTCAAATCTTCATCTTCAAAAGTTTTTGGCTGACCTGGTCGTTCTTTGTCTTCCGTGTCAAAATCACCACTTCTGAACCGCACAAACCATCTCTCGCACGTTGAAATCGATGGAACATATTCAGGATAAGCTTTGGTGGGCAATCGATGTGTTTCAGCTGCACTTTTTTTTTCAAATTGAAGAACTAAATCAACACTTCCCGCAAATGGGACTTTTTTGGTACGATATTCGACATTTTTGAAGCAAAAAAAAACTTTGTTGTTTACACTATTTCGTTCAATGACTAATCGAGAATGAATGACAGATGGTTAACCTCCAAAATGCCATATGAGTTCTTATTAACACAAACCATGTGTAAAAGTTATGCCATTTGTTGTCAATCCCGCATTTTTAAGTTATACAAAATTTTTCTTTTTCTTTTTGGAAATAATAATTTTTTTATTCACAGTAGAAATATTTTTATACAAAAAAGCTATTCTGGATGGAATGTGGAGACGATATTCCTTTAAGAAGGATTCTAGTGGGATTTTTTACAGATTACCTTGTTAAGTATTAAGTAATTTTGTTGTTTCCCAACAGAAGACTTAATTGTATTTTTTTTACAACCAACTTCATACTTAAACTGCTTAATCATAGGTATTTGGACAGCTGACATAGCAAGGCTTGCTTGTAATTGATTCTCCACAGTAGTTTTTGGTTGATACCCTTTTAAATATGGAAAGAGAAAAACAGTATTTTCGGCATATTTTATTTTTTTACTATAGAAAAGATAAAAATGCTGTTCAAGCAAGAAAAAAATTTACCGATGTGTATGGAGAAGATATGTTAAGTAAGCGCCATTGCCAAAACTGGTTTGCAAAATTTCGATCCGGCAATTAGATCTCGAAGATGCACCACGTTCTGGAAGGCCAGTTGAAGCTGATGAGGACACAATAAAGGCATAAATTGATACAAACCGGCGAATTACAACTCGTAATATCGCTGAGAGCTTAAATTTTTCGAAGACGACCGTTCATGATCATTTGAAAAGGCTAGGTTTACTCTCAAAGCTCGACATGTAGATTCCACATCTTCTTACGAAAAAAAATGTGTGCCGTCGCATTGACGTTTGTGATTTGCTTCTTAAACGCCAAGAAAATGATTTATTTTTGAAGCGTATCATTACTGGGAATGAGAAATGGATTGTCTACATCAATGTTAAGCGCAAAAGATCCTGGAGTAGAAAAGACGAACCGGCTCAAAGCACTTCAAAAAAAGGTTATGCTATCTGTTTGGTGAGATTTCAAAGGAATCGTTTATTTTAAGCTTCTACCGAGCAATACAACGATCAATTCTGAAGTGTACTATCATCAGTTGGATAAATTTAATGATTCACTTAAAGAAAAAATGCCAATAAATAAACTATTGGGTTGTTCGGAAAGTAATTTCGTAATGTAACGAAATTACTTTCCGAACAACCCAATAATTTCGTAGTTTACTAGTGAAGTTAAAAATTATGTCAAGAAATCCTACAGCATATGGAAGAATTTTTTTTATCAAGGCCTTTAGAACTTGAAAATTTATCAACATTTATTTTGTTTCAAATGTTACAGAAAAATCAGAACACAAAATTGTTATAATTTTAATCACCACATAATGTCAATTAAATTTTTCCTCTGAATTAAATTAATTAATTTTACCAAAAATTGATAAATTTTATGCTGGAGTATCAGATGATTCGATAGTTACTAGGCATCCGTTATAAAGAATTTTTAGAAATGGTAAGGAAACTTATTTTTACATAATTTCTTTTTTATATATCACTATTAAAATTAAGTTCATTTACACATCCTCAGGTATCTCAGAGTTTAATAAAAATCAGGTAGTCTGCACTCTGAAATGGCTCAACATTTGCGATAGGTTCGTAAAATATTGAGTAGTTTTTTATTATTATGAAAATAGATTTATGGTAAATATCATATTTTGTAAATACTGGATTATGTAAATTGTACTTTGAAAAATAAAGTTATCAAAAAAATATAGCCAAAACTATATTTTAATAAATTTTTTATTATATTATTTAGATTTTGATAATATTATAATATTTTTCAAGAAGTTACTACGAGACTTCTTGTAGTTCTCGATCCTTTTTAGATAATTTTTGATGATTTTTTGTATATTTCTGGCTATATTACGACGATTACTTAGCCTGTGTTGGCTTTAAATGCTCTAAAGTTTAAAAATTATTTGTATGATAACAATTTATTATAAAGTTTTAACAGACAAATATCAATTGCGTCAAATCGCATGATCTTGAAGGCTAATTTACATCGTCAAATTTCGAAATTACGGATCCTGGGAACTTTTCATCCAATAAATCCAAAGTTTGTTATCCTGTGTGGATTGTGATGACACATTAAAATCTTTAATGTTATCATATGATCATAGTGTTAAAATAAATGACGGTTAAAATGACACTTTCAGAACAAAAAGCACACCAGATACAGTCAGTCTTCGCGAATACGTTGGCTTCTCCATAGTCACTTGTGGGTTTTCAGGGCTGTATACAGAAATGATCTTCATCGTTGACGAAAATTTGGTTCAGAATTATTAATTTTGTAGAAAGCTCAAGCGATCCAAATTTTAAATTAAACTTGTTATCTATGGTTAAGCTTGGAGACTTACGAAAAATTTAAATGAGCCTATGGGAAATATTCCATAGCAAAAGGTCAAGTTTTTCGGTTGCATAAATAATTTTTGGTTACTTGAGAAACAGTGAAAGACAAAGCTCGGTCAGGGACGCTATCAACATCGGATACTGACGAAAATATAGAACTATTAAAGAATTTGTAACATCTGAACAAACTGTCAACCAAATTTTTTGTAAATAAGTCCTTGAAAGGCTCAGAAAAGAAATTCTTTGCATCAGATCGACCATTTCAAAAACTTTGATACGCCACAACAAGTTTTTTTTCGTCAGAAAAAGCAATTTATGTGGTTTCCCACAACTACTTTTCACCTATTCTAAATCCATGTGACATTTTTATTTATTTACCAAAATCGAAAACCACGTGAAAGGACGACAAAGAGAATTACCTTGAGGGGTATAACATTGATGTATATAAAAATTAATTGTTTTTTTTTTCATAATTTTTTTAATTTTTTTGAAAAGGATTACAATTTTGTACATCCTTAATAAAATATTTTTTTATGCACTTGTAAATTAACATATTTTTAATTAAAATTTTTAAAAGTTTTGTGTTTTTTTTTCAAATTTAAATTTTTATTAAAATTTTCAAATATTTACTTAAAAAAAATCAAAGAACAATAATTAATTAAAGTGAATTTTTTTTTACCTACTTTCTTTTAAAGATAATCAAATAAACTTTTTACTCTCTTAAAAGAATACATATATTAAAAGTCGATAAATTAATTTGTTAGTAATTATTATTAGTTCAATTATAATTTTAATCATAATAATAATAATACCTAATCGTAATTAGAAAAAAAAAAAAATAATTCATTAATTTTAGCTTAAGTTGCCTTTAATGGAAACAAATTTCCGTCGATGTTTTTCTTGCCTTTTAACAATCTTTACTTAAAAATTAATATGCACCAGTTTATATAGAGGTATATATGCTTATGGATGTAGTGGTGGCTTTTGATATTTACTGTAAAGCTTAATTTTGATGATAGTACGAGTACTACTAATATCAGTTTAATTTTCTTAACAAGAAATAAAGATGAGAAGTTACTATGGTTAATTATATTGTAGAGATTCTCTAAGATATCGTATTCTCCTTGTAGTTAGTACGTAAAACACAATAAAGAATATTTTGATGAGACTACCCCCTCCCCCCCCTTTCCCCCTCCCATTCACACCAACCGAAAAATTGAATATAACCCACCAAAACACATTACCGTAATCAACTGAATATGCTTAAAACACTTCGAATTAACGAAAAAGTATCCGAGCGATTTTCGAAATTAAATCGAGTCACTTCGAAATGGTTGAAGGGAGGTCTATCGCTGTAGGGTGGTGGTGGAAGAAAATGGTATGCGAAAGGATAAAAGTATTTGAATTTTTTTTTTTCTGATCAATCCGAAAACTATGCTTGTACAAATGTTTGGCTCATAGACAACCATTAATTTTCGTAAATATTCTCAGTAATTAACAGTATAAGCTATTGGTTCCGTTTTCTATGTTTTATGTGTTCCAGAGCCATTCAACAGCCATTATTTTGCAGATGAAGGGTTACATTAAGAAGTTAATTTTTATTTTTAATACCATTCATTTTTCTTTTTTATGGGTTTTTCCCTTTTTACGCTTAAATCGTTTTCAGGATTCGTCACTCTTCAATTTTCCTCTCTTTCCTATTATCCTTACTGGTTTTTTGTTGTTGTTGTTTTAAGCATTTTCATTTTTTGTTGTTGTTGCTAACGTTTTGTCTAGCCCTCAGTTCTCATTCGGTTAGATTTATGAGTGCAATTTTCTTTAGGTATATACTCTTTATAGTACATGAGCATCACATAGCTTTATTAGAGATTTTAAGGTTCATCCTGTTTTTGTTTTTATATTTTTTTTTCGCACAACGGGGAGTAAAATATTTTTGCCACATCGATTCAAGTTTATTATTACATGTTGGCGTCTACAATCTAATAAATATGATATACAATTATTGGTGTGGATTTGTTCCTTTTATGTGTGGAACAATCAAATCAAGAAGCTAAGATTTGGTTTGGCATTTATTTGCCAACTAACATATAAGCAAAAAATATATATTCTATTCAATTCTGGAAGAAAACATATTTTTTGTGATGACTTTTCCATTTTATTTAATCGGCAAATACTGAACACTTTATATTTAATAGCATATAAAAGAAAAGGGCCAGGATACGTTATAGAATATTTGTACAAATGATTATGACTTTTTAATTACAAACAAAATATATATTTTTAAATTTTTCTTTCTTTTATATTAAAACAATAAAATACGGAACGGAAACGATTTTTTAATTGTTTATATTACAATATTTTATACTCATATACAAAAAAAAATACAAATTTTTACCTATATAATGTATAAAATGTTGTATTGTATAATATTAATGGTGGAAGGATTTTTGTTAAATATTATTATTTAAAAGCTTATATGAAATCTGAATGGTTGACACGTGTTCAGCGTCAGTCGAATGGAAATCCTGTGGATTATTCAATTTTGTAATTGGATCCTTGGTGGTCATATGATGTAAACAAATATACGTTAACGTATTTATATGAGCATATTGTATTAATACATAAATGAATAATCAATTTTCTCTACAACTCTTTTATCATATTTTTATTTTCGTATATATTCTTAAGAGTTATGAGTATATTTTTATCATATATTTTTTTTTTTAATATTAAATGCTTATTTGTATGTATAAAAAAAAGTAGGCGATTTCAGATTAATATACACTTTCGGAGAAATTTGATTGAAATTAACTAAATAATCGATAAGTAATTTGTAAGAAAATATTTTAGTTATGAGAAGCGAACGATTCTTTTCTAGTTATTTATTATTATTTTTTTACTAACATCAAATACAGAATTAAATATATTTTAGGAGATACTCGTTTATAGAACAAACTCTTCTATTTCCAAAAAAAAAAAAAATAATAATTTATATGCAAAAGAAGTCAAATTTAATTTTATTATTTTCGAATAAAAAAAATCTAACTTTTTTTTTAATCTTAGAATTTCAATTAAAAAATCTTTAAATATACTTTCTATAATTAGAGTACGAGTATTTAAATTTGGAAATTATTTCAGATCGATGCTAAATATGATTTATTCATTTTATAATTTTGAAAAAGTTGCCCTATAACTTAATAGTTGTTAATTAAATATATTATTTAATATAAGTTATAGTAAAAAGTAATCCATTATTTTGCTAATAGATGGCTTTAGGAGTCTGTATCTCCCGTTTCAGCGATCGGGTTACACTAGATGGCGTTAAAAAGATAAGATTTTGTACTAAAAAAAGGTTCTCATACAGTTTTGTGATTACTTGACTCAGTATTTTTTTAGCACGCGTCAAAGATGGACACCAACAAAGAGAAAATACGCCATATTTTACAGTTTTTCTTCGATAAAGGCTAAAACGCAAGCCAGGCAGCTGGAAATGTGAATAGTGTTTATGGTCCTGATACTGTAACAGTCAATCATGCGCAATTTTGGTTTCGTCTATTCCGTTCCGGTAATTTTGATGTCAAAGATGCACCACGCTCTGGAAGGCCAATTGTCGAAAATGTCGATAAAATAATGGAAATCGTCGAGTCCGACCGTCACGTAAGCACTGTTTTGATTGCCCATGAGCTAAACATTGCACAAAAAACCGTTTGGAACCACTTAAATAACGCTGGATACAAAATGAAGCTCGATGTATGGGTGCCACACGAGTTATCGCAAAAAAACCTCATGAACCGAATTTCCATCTGCGAATCGCTGCTGAATCGCAACAATATCGATCCATTTCTGAAGCGGATGGTTACTGGTGATGAAAAGTGGGTCACTTACGACAACATCAAGCGACAACGGTCGTGGTCAAATCGCGGTCACCCGGCGCAAACGGTGGTCAAGCCACGATTGACAGCCAGGAAGGTTTTGCTGTGTGTTTGGTGGGACTGGCAGGGAATTATCTACTATGAGCTGCTGCCCTACGGCCGAACTATTAATTCGGACCTATACTGTCAACAATTGGACCGTCTGAAAGAAGCAATCGCCCAGAAGCGGGCAGCTTTGGCCAGTAGGAGAGGAATTGGGTTCCATCAGGACAACGCCAGGCCGCATACATCGATAGTGACTCGCCAGAAGTTGCGGGACCTTGGTTGGGATGTTCTTATGCATCCATCTTATAGTCCGGACCTGGCACCAAGTGATTACCACCTCTTCCTGTCTATGACGAATGATTTTGCAGGTGAAAAATTCGCCTCAAGAGAAGATTGTGAAAATCGACTGTCCCAGTTTTTTGCCAATAGAAACGAGGGTTTCTATGAGAGATGCATTATGAAATTACCTTCAAAATGGTAATAATTTATCGAACAAAACGGTGCATATTTAACCTAAATCGTATCATTCTATCTATGCTAAATAAAACCTTCAATTTAATGCAAAAATAATGGATTTCTTTTTACTACACCTTATATAATATTTAGGTAGAACAAAGTTTGCCATTTTTTATATAAGAAGAAGTGTACAAAAGTGTTTTTCTTTAAGTTTTATAATTTGGTTCAATGGAAAGCATTTGTCTAAGTTCTATCTTAGTTACGGAACGTCAGTGTGTTGTAATATTTTACTTCCATTAACATACGAGTATACGGGAGGATATGTTTTTATAGCGGAGAGCAAAAGTTAAGTGGACACATTTGCGTTTGTTTACTTTTACTGTCCACTTGGTGAATCAGTTTTGGAGGGATTTTTGCTTAATTGCAAGGCAGACATATATAGCGATGAAGGAGTTGGAACGGATTAGAATATCGAATGTGTTAATGTTAATACAATTAAATTTAAGCTTTAATTCCATAATAAATTTATTTTTTCAAACAAAATATATCACACAAAATTCGATCTATAGGTTAAAAGAATATAACATATTTCAATGAGTCATTAAAGGTAGCAAGGATGAATTCCATACAACTATAAACAGAAATACACATACGGTTAATTGGTTTATGGAATCCGTAATTGGTCGTAGAAGAGTTGACATATAGAAGAGGTAGGCACTCTTCTCTAGATTTATTTGAGTTGTGAAGGATGGGTTCAAGTATGCTCCTTGCGGAACACCAGCATATATCGGGGCGATACTGAAGAGTGTTAAGAGCACTGGTGGGTCAACGACCGCGAAATAAAAGGGGGTCCAATTAATATTTCTAAAAACTTTGCCTCGTTTTATAAAGATCTTTACAACTTTAGTTCAAACTCACCTCTACGAACTCACGTAAATAATCAGGTCAATAGTTTTTTATCAAACGCCCCAACTCATGTTACTACATTCAGCACTGATAACAGTGCAAGTAATCCCAGCCTTCTAGATATGTTTATATCCGAAAACACACTCTACTCGGTAATAAAATCCTTAAATAATAAAAAGTCTGCCGGCATCGATAATATATCGAATTTTATGCTGAGAAAGCTTCCGAAAAAGAGTCTGCGTCCCTTAGTTGCAATATTTAATCACTGTATTAACAATTGCTACTTCCCTAAAGCCTGGAAAATAGGTATTATCTTTAATATTCCAAAAACTCAAGGTAGAGCAGCCATCCAACAACATCGACCTATATCTCTTCTTCCCTGTTTGGGAAAAATATTAGAAAATTTTTTTTACGAAAAGGTAAATGAATTTTGTAATGAAAATAAAATTATTCCCGACTTTCAATTCGGATTTCGGAAAGGTCACTCAACTTTGGATGCTCTTTTCCTACCACATAGTGAGATAACAACTGGGTTAAACCGTAAAGAATCAACAGTTGCTTGCTCCCTAGATATAACCAAAGCCTTTGACTCCGTTTGGCATAAGGGACTAGTGCACAAGCTATGCAAACTTGATTTCCCTCCACATACGTATATTACGCTGCTGCTGCATCATCCTGTGTTAGGTATCAGAACGCGACTTCCGAATTCTTCTTAATAGGTAAAGGAGTTCCACAAGGCTCGGTTTTAGGTCCCCTGCTGTATTCAATATACACTGCAGATATACCAACAGCCGCAAAAGCACAAATGATACTATATGCAGACGACACTCTTGTTTATGCCAAAAGCAAATCACCAAAATTAGCTCTAAAGAGAACGCAAGAGTTACTTTTTAAAATTATAAATTATTATGATGACTGGAGCTTATCAGTCAATCTTAATAACATAAGTCGAATTTAATCTGTTTCCGTAATCCCAGCACTCGCGGACCGAGGAAAATTGCTACAAAGAGCAAAAAGCTGCGTATTCTGATTAAAAACACAGCTATCCCAGTCTCAAATGAACTAAAATATTTAGGCATCAACTTTAACTCAATGTTCAAATTTAACCCACATGTTGAGTTAACTTTGAAGAAAGCCAAAAGGGCTATTCATACCTTTTTATTCCTACTTAGACGTCGGAAGGGGCTTAGTATAAATACAAAGTTACTGTTTTATAAACAACTTATTCGGCCAATTATTGGATATGCATTTCCGATCTAACATATTTTAGTTTCTCGAAAACGTATGCCAATAAAGTCCATGTATTCGAAAGGTCAATCATTAGGAAATGTCTTTCAAAATATCGTAAAATAGACGGTAAGCATTACTCCAACTCCTATATATATCAGAAAAGTAATCTTACTCCTTTTATTTCATACATGGTTGGTCTAACCAAAAACTTTCTTCAGCATTTAATAGACCATACCAATCCACTCATTCAAGAGTCACTAGAAAGAATTAATACCCAAGCCACCCAACACAGAAACTTATACAATGATTACCTCTATGCCTCACCAGTTATCATATCTGATTTTGCGAAGGACAGTAATATTATGAACGTTCAGTTTTATAATTCCTTAACTCCCCATTTCCATCGTGGTTAGCGGAAGCAACACACAATTCCCAAAAATTGCAAACTCCTAATCCGCTCTTCCTGAACATTCCTTTCCCTAATTTTTATTATTTTTTATTATTAAGTCTAGAATTAAGGTTAGTTTATAAGCAATTAAAAATAAAGATAATTGTGTTTGAGCACATGCACATTTAATTTTGAAGCCATAGTTGTAAGCAATTCATGTACTTAGTCATTAAAAACTAATTTAATATATAAGCAAAAGATGTACAGAGCATGTTTTAGCTCTACGTTTTAAATACCATGTAAATATGTACAAGTAATATGGAAATAATAAATGCTCTACTTAAAAAAAAAAAAAAAACAACAGCACTGGTGGGTCAGCTGTCTGAACTTGAATTTGTTTCAAAGTTCATCCAGTTGACTCGTTCGGCGAGCAAGAGTAGATAGCTACCGGAAAATGATACGAAATTGCTTACGCCGAATAACTGAGAACAGAAGCTACCGTTAGGACCTATTCTAGCGATGTGGGTAGTAGTCGAGTTGTAAGAGTCTTTTGGTGAAGAGTTTTTTGTTCGGCATTTTTCGGTGAGTGCTACCAGATAATAATGGAAATTGAGGTAGAAAGTTTTGGATATAAAAAGATTTCGAATAAAAAATATGATTAGTACGGTTGGATGGTGGTAGTGCTCTTCAAATGGCAATTTAATTCCTAACTTCATCGGAAATCTTTTTAAATTTAATCTATATATTATAATAATAATTGTTTTTTCTATATTAATTTTAAAATAATTTTAAAATGTAAATGATAAAGATTAGTTTATATTTTTTAAATAAAAGAAGAAAAAAACAACAAGAAATTATCACACAAAACTTTCAATCTGCGTGATTTTGAGACTAAAAAGGTAAGTTTTCATTAATAAAAGAGGCATCTTCCTATATTAAGATCAATGGAAAGCCATGGGTAGTCAGGGAAATAGCCAGGAATGTAGGCAATACCACAATCAGTCAATTCCACCACCTCAATCACTTGGAGAACTAAAACACCTTTCGATGTCTGCAGGTTAAATATATTCCGGCATGATTTTTGTTGTTGTTATGTTCGGATGTGAAGGTGATAGTGGCGTATTTAAGAATACTCGCTACAATTGAGCAATTCTAACTTCACAGCATGCTTCGCCACTACTCGTTTTTTGTTGATATAGTCGTAAGTTCCCCGGAACTTACGACTATATCAACAAATACACCAGGAAAATAATCTTTTCTTTCTACTATACTGAACTTGAAATACGAGGGTCGTTCAATAACTCCTTAGAAAAAGATAGAAAAAAACTGTTTTTTAAAAAAATCTCCTTTTAGCTCTATACATTTTTCCAACCGTTTTTCCAAAATTTTTATCCCGCCAAAAAAATAGGATTTCGGAAGTTCCGCAAAATACTCATCCGTTTGAGCAATGACGTCCTCGTTGGAAGTGAACCGTCGTCCACCAAGCCATTTCTTCAGATTGGGGAAAAGCAAATAGTCACTCGGGGCCAAATCTGGTGAATAAGCGGGATGCTGCAACAATTCCATTCTCAATTTCACAATTTTGGCCATGGAAACAGCGCAGGTGTGCACACGCGCATTGTCCTGATGCAAGAGGATTTTTTTCTTCTTCAGATGGGGGCGTTTCTCTTTGATTTCCTCGCTCAACCGTTGCAATAACGACGCGTAATACGCTCCTGTTATTGTTTTCCTTTTTCCAAGTAGTCGATAAAAATGATGCCCTGCGAATCACCTTGCCCGCCGATGGTACAGTTTTTGCCTTCTTCGGAGCCCGTTCACCCTTGAAAATCCACTGTGATGACTGTCTCTTCATTTCTGGAGTGTAGTAGTGTATTCAGGTTTCGTCCACAGTGACATATCGACGAAGGAATTCGGCAGGATTGCGATGAAAGAGTGCCAACATAGCCTCAGAGTCCACTACACGATTGCGCTTATTCTCCTCTGAGAGCAAACGCGGCACCCATCTTGCCGAAATTTTTTTCACAGACAATTTTTCATGCAAAATGGAAGCGACTGTACCTTGTGATATGCCCGTGGCCTAAACTAATTCGCGCACTTTAATTCGCCGATCGTTCAAAATCAGATCGTGGATTTTGTCGATGATTTCAGGAGTAGACACCTCAACTGGGCGTCCTGAACGATGTTCATCTTTTGTGGATGAACGGTTACGTTTAAATTCATTCACCCAATTGTAAACCGTCGCAAACACAGGTGCAGATGTGCCATGAACTGCATCCAACTCGGCTTTGATTTCTTTCGGGCTTAAGCCTTTCAAATGGAGATGTTTGATGACAGCCCTAAACTCGCTTTTTTCCATTGTTATGCACAAATAAATGTTGTTAACTTTAATCGACGATAGAAATTGACCTACGCTATGGATCGAGCTGAAATTTTGACAGCTCTCCTGTCGATAATGCTACTTACAAAAAAAAATCTTTACTGACACTACGAGCGCAATTTCTTGGATTTTCTAAGGACTTATTGAACGACCCTCGTATTAAACTGGGCCACATGTGGTTTAAATAAAACGGCAGCACAAATAGTACAACACGACAAATTTTAGCTTTTATGCGCGAAAAGCTCTCAGTATGCGCACCTTCGAAAATCACTGATGTCAATTGGCCTCTAATACTGCCTCAAAAGGATCGTGTCCTACAAGAAATATTACACCTACTATTTGAATTATGTTATATTTTATACATAATGAAAATATAAAATTTATTAATCAAAATCTGAATTTTAAATGTATTTTAAAAAATTTTTTTTTTTCAAAGAATAATAATTTATCTATATTGTTATGGTATGAACAAAAAAATTACTGAAAGGTATTTTTTGGTGTTGGACAGGGATGATAAAGAAGGTATTAAAATTTGGATAAAATTAAGTTCCACTTGGAGTTCAGCTAGGCATGTTCGAAGCTTGCTTTTTGGGATGATTGGTGGGGGCAGGGGGGGTCGAAATTGGTGCTGAGATGTGCCAAGAACATAAAAGGGATAATGAAGACACCCGAGGGTGTTAATTTCTCCATTTCTCTTTCTTCTTTCTTCTCCTCCTATGGAAAACTTAACAATCTCAGGTGTCGCTATTATCCCCTTTATGTTTTTGGCATGATTTTAGTGTGAAAGCACATACTCGTAGCAGCACTAATATCGAACCCCCCCCCACTCCCAATAATCCAAGAAAGCTAGGATCAAGTATGCCCAACTCAGTATGATCATAATAGACCATACTCCTGTGAAACTTACCGTTTATAAAATTTTTATCCAAATTTTAATACCTTCCTCACACCCAAAAATACATATCAGTATTTTTTTTCATACCATAACAATATCAGTAAAAACACGATCACTTTTTTCAATTTGAAAAAAAGTTATGATATCCTTAATAATTAGATATATCGACTTTATAATTAAAGTATTACTATTGGGGGTTGAAAAAAATCTTCAACAAATTTACAATATATATAAGAAAAGGATTTTAGCTTTGCAGGAGCTTAAAATTTTTCTTTTCTTTTTAACTTAGTCGAAAATAAATATTAAGCATAGCCAGGACTACGAGTAGAATTGTTCATAAAATTTTAGGAAGTATTTTTCCCAGAATATTTCTTCAAATGAGACCATTGAATATACACAATCTTACAATTAAATAGTTGCACATGCTCAGAAAATAACATATTAACTTTTACTTTGAATTTCGTTTAATCCACAAAATGCACTTAGCAAGAATTACCATTGATGGATGCACTAGTTACGTATGTAAATACATCCCCATAAATGTAATCAACGGTTTTCATGAACGGATAAGGATAAGGGCAGCAAGAAGAAAATAATTTGTATCGAAATCCGTTTCTCAATTTCGTATCTCAGTGTCGATGTGGAAGATATGATGTTTGTGAGTTTTAGGGGGTTGGTGTTGGCAAATTGCGGAACAGACAATAACAGCAAAATAAATGAAAACAGCGGTCCGATGCGCATGAGTTCAAAAAAGCGCGGTAGATTTACAGTCTGGAATGTCCGGTTCACACTGAAGGGTGTTATTTCAGTTTGTTATTCTACAACGAACCACTATCGTTGGATATGTTTTTATCGTTGAAGACGTGTCAGTGCTCTATATGATAAACATTGTTAATCCCCAATCTAAATGTGGGGTCATACATTGGCAGCAATTTCGCGAATATGCCGGTAAATGTATTGTCAACAAAATAAATATTCAACGAATTGGAATTCTCCCATACGAGTACTGCCTGAAGAATCATTTACTGTATCATGCAGCAGTCCGTGTATTTAGTAGCATTAGTATCCAAGGAGTGCTTACGGATTAAGAGAGCAGACGGGTAAAAGGATGTTATCGGAATGAAAAACGAAAGCATCGTCAGTTGCGTATATGACAATTTCGATAACTTTTGTAGAAACAACACAAAACCAAACATGGTGGACAGTAAACAGCCGGGGTTGAAGATACTCAAAACATTATAGCTGCTCACCCGCACATCGGAATAATTCAGTGTTATCCTTTGTGCGTTAGGGTGAACTACCCCTAGTCTTGTATGGTTTTCATTCCTTAGTACAGCCTTACTTGGATTCTACTAGCCCATCTGGAGTATGTTTTGTCCACCCTTATTCAAAGTATCGTGCACTTACGTGTATATGAGTGGGTATGTGTATCGTGTGCTCAGTCAAGTGTGAGCGTAAAATGACGTTATTTTGGCCACATGCTATCCCTACTTTGTTTCGGTTAGATTCTTACTGGATTACCACCAATGTACGGTGTACGTATGCATTTGTTTGCTGCTTTCACACTTTTTCCAAAGCCTGAGTTCCACCCCAAAAAGAAAATGTCTACGACAATCGGTGATGTTATAGTGGTTGTAAATATTCCCCAGCAAGTAAACAAATATTTGAAACAGCCACAGTCGTCACTAAAAATAATTACCATAAAAAGAAATGTGTGTGTTTTTTTTTTCAAGAAAAAATTGTATTCAAAAGAAATTCTTATAACCCAAAATATAGGTCTGTGTTTTTTTTTCTATCATTTATATTTTTCTCTATAATTTAAGAAAAAAGAAAACAATATTTTAAATATAATTTTTCATAAAAAAAAAAAGTTTTCCCTTAATTTTTTTTTTTATAAAATAACATAGTTTTTGTTTTTAAATGTTTTAATATCATTTCTTAGCTTTATAAAATGTTATATTTACAATAGTATAAAATTGAGCTTAAATGATATCGTAATAATATTAATAAAAGTGCGAAAGTGAGGTGATTTCTGTAGTCTTGACTATAAGTAGGGGATAATACTAAGACGTAACATTCCGTGAACATAAAATCATTAGTTTTTGTCTCGATTCCAATATTCTGATAATTTTCTCGTCCTTTCACTATAGTGTTTGTATAGTCGACATATATTTACTTCGGCTGTAGTTGTATATGGAATATACCCCAACTTATTCGTTATTACAAAGGCAATATGACTGTAGTACTTTGAAGGGGAAAATTTATTTTGAATTTGGGGATGAAAACAACATTGAAATGTTGAATTTAGTTATAAAATCTGTCACCGTTGCCCGTGGTGCATCGCCTTCAGTCGTGTACATTTGCAATAATAGATCTGTCTGATCGTCCTTGTGTGTGCAAATGCCATGCAGAGTACAGGTGTTCATATACGATAACATTCACTAATACATTATTGAACTCTTTCAAATCGGAACATAACAAAAATCGCTTAATATAAATTACCATCAGACATTCGGCTGAGTTTAACATTAAACCGTATACTGAACGGACGTGTCGAACAGTATTCTGTCAAAGTTGAAGAGTGCTGTTCTTTAATCATATCTGTTTGAAACGAAAAACTTCAAATAAACATCAATACTAATAATAAACTGTAATAATACTATTATAATTTTATTGTATTGACTATAAATTTAATTATTAACTATATTGTTTGGTGTATAATTTTATAAGAAAATATGAATTCTTATAATTTTTGTTGTTGTTGTTGTTAACCATAAGTCTAAGTCAAATAAAACAATTCAATACTGTTCTTAGTGTTAAAACTTATTTTTAAATTTTTAATTCATAGTAAAATATATATTGTACAATTTTTAATGTATATAATTCTATTTAATTATTATGTGTACAAAATTATTTTAGTATTTTTCTAATTGAATCTGGCGTGAAGAATACTATAAAAATATTCCAATTACGAAATGAATATTACTTGCTTATTAAATTCATTTTGCAATATTAGTAATAGTTGTTAAAAACGAAATCATATTACTCATTGTGTTAATATATGAAAGTGGTATTCAAAACTTTACGCTCAACAACCACCAACCTTGTATGTAAATAAATAAAGGAAAGAACTTGCTTGAATCACGTGTACGTAGAAAGAAAGCAAGAAAGTTAATTGCTAACAATAATTTCTTAAAGAATATCGTATTGTTTCTATGATAATATGATAAAAATTAATGTGTTATTAAAACTGTTTTGAATTTAATAAAAAAAAATAAAAAAATTATTTTTTATTTTTTTTTTTTTTCTCATTAAATATTGCGAAAAAAAATTAAAACCAAAATTTTCTTGGACAAATAATTGCCGAATAAATAGTTTTTGTTTTCGTTTATATTTAAACAAAAATTATTTTGAATTATAAAAAAACATTTTTAATTTTTTTTTATTTTTATTTTCATTTTAAATAAATTTTTCATTAAATAAAATTTTTTTTTTGTTCATTAGTTTAAACTAAAATTTTTGAAGATTTTTATAGTAAAGTCCTCAGAATATTTTTGTTATTAACTTTTTTATAATTAATATAAATTTCTTATTGTAAAAACATTTTTAATAATAGCAAAGAGAATCAACTTCTTTTTTTGAATGACATTTTATAAAAAAAAAAGAAGTTTTTTTTCGGAAAAATTATTTAAAAAAAATCAATGAGTAAATAATAAAATGATAACAAATCAAGAAAAATAATAAATAAATATTAATTTGTTTGTATTTGTGGACTTTGTAAAAATCTATCTATCATCGTTCATATCCTTTATTAAGGGTGGTTTTTAGTACATCCCGGTAAGTTTGATATTTATTTTCTATTATAATTTTTTAAAAATATTTAGTTATTATTTAGTTTATTTATTATATTTTTCTATAAAAAATGAATAATCATAAAATTTATTTATAAACAAAAAATCAATTATGTATAATTACCATAAAATTATTATTTTTTTTTACAAAATCAAATTATGTATTGTATAATTACTATAAAATTATTAATTGTTCGTTATAAAATCGAATTATAGAAAATAGCAAATTTTTTTTTTACTATAGAATGAAATTATATGTTAGAAAATAATGTATAAATTAAAGATGACAATTCGAAATTTATTCAATATGAAAACAATTTTTTTATTAGACAATTTAACTCTTATAGATAAGATCCTTATAATTATAATGTAATATTTTATTTTTATATGCATTTTCTTTATAAATTAATAAAAAAAAAAATACTTTAGATAAAAATTCACAAATATTTTTAGCATTTAAGACTTTTTATCTCACTACGAATGATACTAAAAATGACCATAAAAAATATTATAAATTTTTAGAAAATACTGTAGAAAAAAAAATTTTTTTAATCGTTTTTCAGAAAAATCATTTTTTATGTAGTTTTGGATAGAATTTTGTTATAAAAATATCTTAAAGACTTTTTTGAGAGAAAGAATTTTTCTAATTGATTCTAAATATTAATTTTACATAAAAGGTTTTCACAAATAAAAATTAGAAAAATTAATTTCACTTATCAAAAAATACTTAACAAAATAATTCACAACACGATATCAATTTTATAGAAGATTAAATAAAAAATGAATAAATAATTAAAGAATATTTTCAAATACTTTAAGTTTAAATTTAATTCATTTGAAAATGATTAATAGTATTTGTATGTTTGGTAATAAATTTCAAATGAATATTTCAAAATTTTATATTTCAATATGTAGAAGGATATGAAGATATAAAACTGTAACAAGTTAAGATTAATTTGATAAAGTTTGTTACTGTAATCAATCAACAAATATGGTTGGTTTTTTTTGTTTGTTGTTATTGTTGTTGTTGTTGTATATCATATGATATAAAATGATATCTATACATGTATTAGAAAATATTCTATTAAACTTTAATTTACTTAATATAATATATTCTATGAAAATTGAATTATTATTGTAGACATTTTTTAACTGAACTGAACAGAAAAGAAAACTTTTATATAATATAATATAAACTTAAAACTTTTCAATTCAATTGTCTTATTTTATTGTATAAATATTTAAGAATTTATGTTACTATTGTATTTGAGGTTTCTTTTTAAACAAAGCAATAAATTCATATTTTTTTTCTTCAAAAAAATATGTGACAAATTATCCTTTTTACAGTTTAAAAAAATTAGATTATATATATTATTTAGGAGTATATTTATTAAGATTAAAAATTACCATTTTATACTATTATTAGTACTAAAATAAAAAAAAACCTTAATCGATGAGGTTCATTTTTTGCTTATATATGAGGCTCTAAAGACCCACAAGTACCCATAAAGAAGCCATTGTATCTGTAAAAAAAAATTGTCGATTATGTAACAATATTTTGTTCTAAAGATGCCATTAGCCTGTATTTTTTGTGAAATTAAAAATGAAGAAGAAACCATTACCGTAAATTCTGAGCACTATGATATAGAAATTGGCTTGAATTAAAAGATGCAAAATTAATTATATTATATAACAGTACAAATTATGGCTTTAACGGCTCGATAAATTCCTAGGACGCATTATTTGAAGATTTGGTGATGCGAATTGGCCTTTTAAAAATCGTGCTTTTTAATTTGACATCATTTGTCTTTATTTTATAAAATTCAGATTTGAGGATAAATAATTCTCAAATTTTACATTATTTAAAAATCAATATTCGTTAACAAATAATGGCTACAAAATATCCGAAAATTACTTTAAAAGGATCGAGAAAAAAAAAGAATTTAAATAATTTAATAATGGCAAAGTTCACGAAATATAATCAAATAGAAATTTAATAAAAAACTAAAATTTTAAGTTAAATAAAGCATAAATTTGATAAGAAAATTATGGTATAATATTTATTGTTATAATAAAAGTTCACAGGAGATTTTATATTATTAACTAAAATTTTTAAATAAAGCATAGAGATAAATATAAAATAAAAACTACATTTAATAAATAGTTTTTAAATTTTTTTGGTTAACAAATCTTAAAAACGATTCATCTGCGAAAAAATTATGATGCATATATCGCAGATATTGATGAATTTTGAATGAAAAAAAAAAAACGATACTTTGATAGTAGAATAATCGAAACTTTGATAGTAGAATAATCGAAAAGAGTATAAATAATGATAAATAGAATATAGTGAATGACTAATGACTAATAATAATAGTATAAAATGAGTGTTCTTATGTTTTCCATTGTGAAATAATTTATTTTCGAACATTTCTGATATATTATCCATAGCAGATGAAGAATATGCATAGATACAATATCATTTATTGCAAGTTTGCGTATGGATTCTTGTACGATTATATGGAAATGGAAAAGGGTTTTTTTTTATAGTTCTATGAATCATCCAGATTTATGCAAAATATTTCCATGTTGGTACTGGTCCCCAATCATTCAGAGATCAATTGTTCTTATTGATGTGGCCGATTTTGTAAAAGTTCCACTTGGGATATGTGCACAACAATATTGTACTGTCCTGATTTTAAAGTGAAACAATGTCCAATAATGTTTTATGAACGGTTTGAAATGCCTGCATATGTAATTGTTCGTCAAAATACTTACTGGAATATTCAACCACTAACATATACAGTGACGAGCAAAAGTGAACAAGTAAATTGTACTTTAAGCAAGATGTTCATATTATAGTCGTTCTGTTATAGATATTAAAAAAAAATTTTTTACGTTTTGTTGGTATTTTATTAAGTTTGCTTATTTACAACAACAAAATTAATAAAACTACTTATCTGATAGAAATTATATAAAAAAAATTACCAAAATTGCACTTGTTCATATATGCACGTTTTGTTAAAATGTACATGTGCACAAAATGTACCGTTTAAGAACAATATTAGTTCTATAGTTAAACAGTAAATTTGAATCACAATGCCTCAGACGGATTATTGGTTATTTATTAAGAGTCTGGCAATTAATAATTTAGTTGTTACACTCGACTATTAGAGGAATATTGGAGTCGTTGCATTATGAAGAAAATTTCTGAAATAACTAAACAAAAAATAGTTTTTTTGTTGAAAAGCGGAGAAAGTAGTCGTGAAATTTCTCGAGTTTGCAAAGTGTCGCAAACAACCGTACTAAACGTGAAAAAAACCCAGAAATTAACGGTACCAGCGGTGAAATATGGCCGGAAAACACTTTTGACGGACCGAGATGCAAGAGTAATGGAGCGACAATTACGATCCTGCCAGGTGAAGACGCCAAGGGAGGCCTCCATTAATGTTAATAAACAAGTGAGCGAGTAGACAGCTAGAAGGGCTCTCAAAAGAATTGGTATGGTGGCATGCCAGAAGCTTAAAAAGCCTAGCCTCTCAAAAAAAAATATAAAGGCAAGATTAACTTGGGCTAGAGCGCATAAAAATTGGGGGGTCGATGAGTGGAAGAAGGTAATTTGGTCTGATGAAACCAAAATAAATCGAGTTAACTCAGACGGGAGATCATATTATTGGAAAAAACCCGGAGAATCCCTAAAGCCCTACCAGGTTAAAAACACTTTAAAACATGGTGGTGGGTCGATTATGACTTGGGGATGTTTCACATGGTGGAATACGTGTCCACTTGTAAAAATAGAGGGAATAATGAATAAGGAGTATTATTTAAACTTATTAAAATCGAATTTGATTCCCTTCGTCGAGAAATGTGCGTACAATGAGCAGGATCTCGTATTTCAGCAAGATGGAGATCCAAAGCACACAGCAAAAATTGTAAAAACTTGGCTCCAAGAACAAAAATTTTCAACCATGCTATGGCCTGCACAAAGTCCGGATTTAAATCCAATTGAGAATTTGTGGGCAATTGTGAAACGGAAGCTGGCTGAACATCAAACTCTACCCAAAAATTTCGAAGAATTATGGCATCGGATTGAGGGGGAGTGGAAGAAAATTCCAAAGGAAATAATCCAAAATTTAGTTGAGAGCATGCCCAGGAGGGTTTCCGAAGTTTTAAAAAAAAAAGGGCTATGGACCAAATATTAAATACCATAAAAAATACATATTATATTAACAATTCTATTAACATACACAAAACGTGCATATATGAAAAAGTGCAATTTTGGTTATTTTTTTTATATAATTTCTATCAGATAAGTAGTTTTATTAATTTTGTTGTTGTAAATAAGCAAGCTTAATAAAATACCAACAAAACGTAAACATTTTTTTTTTAATATCTATAACAGAACGACTATAATATGAACATTTTGCTTAAAGTACAATTTACTTGTTCACTTTTGCTTGTCACTGTACATACGAGGTCTGTTCAAAAAGTATCTAGAAATTTGTGATTTATTCATGAATATCTATTTTGTCTCCTTCAAAGTAATCGCCACCAGATATTATACACTTGTGCCAACATTTTTTCCAATCCTCGAAGCACCTCAAAAATCATTTTTTGTGATTTTGTTCAGCTCCTCCTTCGATGCTGTCTTTATCTCCTCAATCGTAGCGTAGCGTCTGCCTTTCATGGAGCTCTTCAGTTTCGGGAACAAGAAAAGGTCACAGGGGGTCAGATCTGGGGAATTCGGTGGCTGCGGCATTATTAGTGTGTTATTTTTGGCCAAAAATTCGCGCACAAGCAACAATTCGTGAGTAGGGGTGTTATCATGGTGCAAAAGCCAATTTTTGTTCTTCCACAAATTCGGGCGTTTCTGGCGGATTGCTTCTCGCAACTTGTGCATAACTTGCAGGTAATATTCCTTATTAACCGTTCTACACTGTGGCAAGAACTCATGATGCACCACGCCCCTGCAATCGAAGAAAACTGTAAGCAAAACCTTCACATTCGACCGAACTTTGCACGCTTTTTTCGGTCTTGGCTCGTGCGGCAGCTTCCATTGCGATGATTGAGCTTTGGTTTCCACGTTATAACCATAAACTCATGGTTCGTCATCAGTTATGACCTTAGCAATATTAATTTTGAGCAAAAATCGATGGCGAGCCAAAACACGTGCAAACAAAGGAGCTGTAAAAAATTAACTGAACATTCAAAATGACCGAACTTGTCGGGATAAGTGAGAGACATGAGTACCAACATAACGCTACAAGAAATTGAAAATCGAATATACGTAACCCGCGGAAATTCAAAATTTGCGATAGTTTTTTAACAGACCTCGTATATTTGAAACAAAATAAAATTGAATGTGATTTTAAAAGCAAATAACTATGCTGATCCGTACTACGTAAATTTACTTAACAATAAAGTTTTTAAGAATTAGTGGAATATCAGTTCCATGTTGGTGTATGTATTTTTCAAAATAATCTACAATTTAAAATTTTTTTCCCCAACACTAAATGTTGTCGAATAAAATAGTACAGGTAATAAGAGTATTACTACGTCTATTATTTATTCCTTAATTTGTAACTACAATAAGTATCATCAGATAACTGATTTTAAGTCTTCTATTGAAATTAAAATAAAAAATTTCTATCAGATATCCATATGTGGGCTGTTAAATTTAGTAATATAATTAATAATAGTATCTGGAATTATTGGAATACGAGGGTCGTTCAATAAGTCCTTAGAAAAAGATGGACAAAAACTGTTTTTTCAAAAAAAAATTTTTTATTTTTCAACATAATCTCCTTTTAGCTCTATACACTTTTCCAACAGTTTTTCCAAAAATTTTATCCCGTCCAAAAAATAGGATTTCGGAAGTTCTGCAAAATACTCATCCGTTTGAGCAATGACGTCCTCGTTGGAAGTGAACCGTCGTCCGCCAAGCCATTTCTTCAGATTGGGGAAAAGAAAATAGTCGCTCGGGGTCAAATCTGGTGAATAAGCGGGATGCTGCAACAATTCCATTCTCAATTCCACAATTTTATCCATGGAAACCGGAACAGGATGCGCATTGTCCTGATGCAAGAGGATTTTTTTCTTCTTCAGATGGGGGCGTTTCTCTTTGATTTCCTCGCTCAACCGTTGCAATAACGACGCGTAATACGCTCCTGTTATTGTTTTTCCTTTTTCCAAGTAGTCGATAAAAATGATGCCCTGCGAATCCCAAAAGACCGTGGCCATCACCTTGCCGGCCGATGGCACAGTTTTTGCCTTCTTCGGAGCCCGTTCACCCTTGAAAATCCACTGTGATGACTGTCTCTTCATTTCTGGAGTGTAGTAGTGTATCCAGGTTTCGTCCACAGTGACATATCGGCAGGATTGCGATGAAAGAGTGCCAACATAGCCTCAAAGTCCACCACACGATTGCGCTTATTCTCCTCTGAGACCAAAACGCGGCACCCATCTTGCCGAAAATTTTTTCACAGACTCAACTGGGCGTCCTGAACGATGTTCATCTTTTGTGGATGAACGGCCACGTTTAAATTCATTCACCCAATTGTAAACCGTCGCAAACACAGGTGCAGATGTGCCATGAACTGCATCCAACTCGGCTTTGATTTCTTTCGGGCTTAAGCCTTTCAAATGGAGATGTTTGATGACAGCCCTAAACTCGCTTTTTTCCATTGTTATGCACAAATAAATGTCGTTAACTTTAATCGACGATAGAAATTGACCTACGCTATGGATCGAGCTGAAATTTTGACAGCTCTCCTGTCGATAATGGTACTTACAAAAAAAAATCTTTACTGATACTACGAGCGCAATTTCTTGGATTTTCTAAGGACTTATTGAATAGTAATTTACTATGTACAAAAATGTAATGAGTTCTGAATAAAATATACAAATTTTTATTTTAGGAAAAAATGAATATTTTCTTGATTATTTCAGAAGAAGAGTATCTTAAGGCAAAGGATTTCCAGCATTCCTACAATGATATTGAAAATAATTTCAAAACCAATGAGGAGATCCTATTTTAAGGATGTCTTTAAATTTTTTTTTATATTGAGTACGTAATAATTTTCAGGAATTAGTTTAATTATGGTGTGCCTTGATAGACTCTCTCTTGTATATTTAGTAATTAAATATAAATAGTTTTTACGAGTATTTATTTTTAATGAAATGTACAAAATTTCATTACTGATATAAAAATTATTCATGTAACAACAATTCATTAAAAAACAAATCTTATATGTCTTTTTACACGTGGTAAGATAAACACATCGGGAAATATGAAAATATATATCAACTTTCCAACGGGAAATTATATTATGCTGCATCAGTACACCCTCGTGCAAATATGCTGCTAGAATAATACAATATAAAAGTAGAGGGTGAGCTGAACCGTTTTAATTTCTGGTTAATATAGTCTAACAACGTTGAATCTAGTCGGGTTCTTCTCAGTTTCTGAGCTACCCCAAAATAAAAAAGGAATCTTTGCAGCAGAATATTTAAATGGAAACATTTCGAAATACAAAAAAATATAAATGTATGTGTATGAATAATTGTATCCGATTGTAATAGTATCAGTTGTTATCCCTATTAGTGTTTATAAATCAAGTTAAACTAAGCTACATCCGATATTCGCCCATGTAAATATATAAAAATTCGTATTTTTTGATGAGCAAAATTGTATGCTAGTAAATGTGTAAATGGCGGAGGTGGTTAGTTTTGGTATGGGATTCCTATTGGCAGCGTATTATTTATATACAAGTGGTTTATTTTATTTCTCTTCAATTTCTATCCTCATTTTAATCATATATAAGGTTTTGTATTCACATTTAAATACAAAAAAAAAATTCTTAAACATATAAATGTGACTGCTTTTAATTTCGCAATATAATAAAAATGTTCGGAATACAGACGAGATGAAGAGTAAAAGTTTCAGTCAATTTCTGCAGGAATACTCGCAGCAGCAGGATGCCATATTCATTTCTCTAAGCCATTTTTGGAATTCATTAGAAATTTTGCTCATATTTCCGGAAGCATAATGCTGGAAAAGTGAAATGCTATCAAATTTATACGAGGGGAAGAAATAAAAATTTTGCATATCATCATAATAGGTATCCAGTTGTCTGTATATTATTGCTTTGATTTTCTCTTTGCCATCGTTCTCCTCCCTTACGAATATATGAAACTTTTTAATCATCCTCTTCCTATCAAGATAATAAATCATCTTTTGTTTTACTATCTAAATTTATTTTTTACAATAATTTGCTATATTTAAAATATATTGAAGTTCTTTATGACTGTGACTGTAATCGACATGTCCATTACATTGTCTTCTTTTGTTTATTCATACGAATTTATTTAATATTTTCACGTACCATAAAATGAAATGTTTTTGATTATTGTCATGACAGTATGTGTTTTATTGCTGTTTGAATTAAAGAATATGAATAAAATGATAAGAAATACCATAAAAGTTATAGCTTTTAGAAAATTTTCATAAGTCTTTCCTTACAATTAAATTCTATTTAAAGCAAAATTTATGAATGGGAAAAAACCGATGATCTAATACATATATTATTTTTCTTAATAGCTTATACCCACAGTAGAAATCAGAAATCAGAAATCAGAAATCAGAAATCAGAAATCAGAAATCAGAAATCAGAAATCAGAAATCAGAAATCAGAAATCAGAAATCAGAAATCAGAAATCAGAAATCAGAAATCAGAAATCAGAAATCAGAAATCAGAAATCAGAAATCAGAAATCAGAAATCAGAAATCAGAAATCAGAAATCAGAAATCAGAAATCAGAAATCAGAAATCAGAAATCAGAAATCAGAAATCAGAAATCAGAAATCAGAAATCAGAAATCAGAAATCAGAAATCAGAAATCAGAAATCAGAAATCAGAAATCAGAAATCAGAAATCAGAAATCAGAAATCAGAAATCAGAAATCAGAAATCAGAAATCAGAAATCAGAAATCAGAAATCAGAAATCAGAAATCAGAAATCAGAAATCAGAAATCAGAAATCAGAAATCAGAAATCAGAAATCAGAAATCAGAAATCAGAAATCAGAAATCAGAAATCAGAAATCAGAAATCAGAAATCAGAAATCAGAAATCAGAAATCAGAAATCAGAAATCAGAAATCAGAAATCAGAAATCAGAAATCAGAAATCAGAAATCAGAAATCAGAAATCAGAAATCAGAAATCAGAAATCAGAAATCAGAAATCAGAAATCAGAAATCAGAAATCAGAAATCAGAAATCAGAAATCAGAAATCAGAAATCAGAAATCAGAAATCAGAAATCAGAAATCAGAAATCAGAAATCAGAAATCAGAAATCAGAAATCAGAAATCAGAAATCAGAAATCAGAAATCAGAAATCAGAAATCAGAAATCAGAAATCAGAAATCAGAAATCAGAAATCAGAAATCAGAAATCAGAAATCAGAAATCAGAAATCAGAAATCAGAAATCAGAAATCAGAAATCAGAAATCAGAAATCAGAAATCAGAAATCAGAAATCAGAAATCAGAAATCAGAAATCAGAAATCAGAAATCAGAAATCAGAAATCAGAAATCAGAAATCAGAAATCAGAAATCAGAAATCAGAAATCAGAAATCAGAAATCAGAAATCAGAAATCAGAAATCAGAAATCAGAAATCAGAAATCAGAAATCAGAAATCAGAAATCAGAAATCAGAAATCAGAAATCAGAAATCAGAAATCAGAAATCAGAAATCAGAAATCAGAAATCAGAAATCAGAAATCAGAAATCAGAAATCAGAAATCAGAAATCAGAAATCAGAAATCAGAAATCAGAAATCAGAAATCAGAAATCAGAAATCAGAAATCAGAAATCAGAAATCAGAAATCAGAAATCAGAAATCAGAAATCAGAAATCAGAAATCAGAAATCAGAAATCAGAAATCAGAAATCAGAAATCAGAAATCAGAAATCAGAAATCAGAAATCAGAAATCAGAAATCAGAAATCAGAAATCAGAAATCAGAAATCAGAAATCAGAAATCAGAAATCAGAAATCAGAAATCAGAAATCAGAAATCAGAAATCAGAAATCAGAAATCAGAAATCAGAAATCAGAAATCAGAAATCAGAAATCAGAAATCAGAAATCAGAAATCAGAAATCAGAAATCAGAAATCAGAAATCAGAAATCAGAAATCAGAAATCAGAAATCAGAAATCAGAAATCAGAAATCAGAAATCAGAAATCAGAAATCAGAAATCAGAAATCAGAAATCAGAAATCAGAAATCAGAAATCAGAAATCAGAAATCAGAAATCAGAAATCAGAAATCAGAAATCAGAAATCAGAAATCAGAAATCAGAAATCAGAAATCAGAAATCAGAAATCAGAAATCAGAAATCAGAAATCAGAAATCAGAAATCAGAAATCAGAAATCAGAAATCAGAAATCAGAAATCAGAAATCAGAAATCAGAAATCAGAAATCAGAAATCAGAAATCAGAAATCAGAAATCAGAAATCAGAAATCAGAAATCAGAAATCAGAAATCAGAAATCAGAAATCAGAAATCAGAAATCAGAAATCAGAAATCAGAAATCAGAAATCAGAAATCAGAAATCAGAAATCAGAAATCAGAAATTAGAAATCAGAAATCGGAAATTGCAAATAAGAAATTGAAATCGGAAACCAAAAATAACAAAATTGGAAATTACCAATATCCTTGATCTGAATAGCCTAAAAACTTATATACCTAAGTACTGAGCATTATCAGCAAACACAAGTTTTCATGCACCTTGGTCTTTATGAGGTCAACCAAGTTGGCCCTCATATTTTTTTATTTTACGTAGAGCTTTTTAAAAGGTATAGGTTTTCATGTAGCCAGATTTAAACGAGGGTATTTGGATATACTTATTTATACACCCTCTATACATAAGGGTATTTGGGTATGAAATGATTTTATATATCAATAAATTTATAAAAAACACGTAAATAAGTCTAAACTTAACTCGGCAGGCCACAAGTTCCGACACAGGCTGCATATCTCTTTTCATCAATATTAATGTTCCATCCGTAGCGCCATTTTTATCTTGAAAACTGCATAATTGTCTGCAATGTTTCGTACTGGCGCAAAATTTAAAATGGTACCAGAATGCTCGGTGCGCGATTTAGAACGCTCGCGTCTTTATTGGGCACGGTCGCACGATCGTTTCGGAGGGTGCTGAATTTTTCTTGTAATTTTACGATTTCTTGGCTCAATTGGGCTAACGTATAATCGGTGGTCGTCGTATTGGCTTCTTGGATCGGTTAAATTGGTGTATTCAATGTCCTCGCGTTGACATAAACCGTGCTCATTGAGCCACGTCTTCATCTGTATTTTATGGGCGACATCTTCATCTGGATGCATTGTTGTTATCTCCTTCATTGGTTGCCATATTAACATAAATATTAATTAATTTTCACACTATCGTGGCACGGAATTTTTGTTTCGTGGTGGGTTTTTTTTAATTTTCCGACTATCCATACACAACTTCAAAATGTTTTCGACAATCGCGTCTATTGCTTTCCGTCGGGCCTTTTCTTATACATTAAGTCGGTGACCAGTTTAGACTCGTTTACGTATTTTTATAAATTTATTTAATATTACAATATATAATTTTAAGAAAATACTTAAGCTTCGAGGCTAGTTTTCAGTATGGTTGTGGCCTTTGATTGGTAGTTTCTTTATGATTGAAGTGGTTGGCTGTTGTTGTCGTTGCTGCGGATGTCGGTTAGGGTTTTTTGCCAATGGTGATTTTAACTTTTCTTGACAACACTAACTAAATCAGCCAAAAAATACTTGACTAAAAAAGCTTTTCATAACTTTCAAAATTTTAATTTAAAACAACTTTCTATATTTGCTGAGTTGACTCATAAATGACAAACAATTTCACTCGGTTTCAGTATTTATTATTGTAGTTTATTCGGCTATATTGTTAATTTTTACTTAGAAATATCGTATGTAGTTAGTAAATTTAAATGGTTTTTTTTCCCGATGAAATTTAACTTAAATAGGAACTTGTTCTTCGGTAAGATGCAATAATCCCATTGGTACTAAACTATCTTTTATTACTAAACTATAGTGGAAATAGTTATTGGATTCCCAAAATTCAATTTGGAATGATTTTTATATATAATAAAAATACCAAAGGGTCAATTGATTATATTCTTTATTTAATTTAATGTCATTTTTGTCACTTTATAAATTATATAAAATGTTGGATTTCGTAGTAGTCGTAATGTAATCGCATGATTGGATATTGTTCTGTAAAGTGTACGAGTACACGTAATTATTTTGATATATCTTGTAAATGTTAATTAAAATGGTCAATAGGCGATGACTAACGTAATAGGAATAGTAACATTTTATTTGGAAGATTCCAATAAAAGGTCGTGTACAGAACTACACTTATTGATCGATGAAACTACAATATTTCGTTCTTTTCACATTAATTGCATATCCTTTTATTACTGTAATTATTTCACAACGAGTAGAATATAGTAATGGTTTCTTTTTACCAAAACTATTTTTAACACATTTCATTTCATATTTTAATATTCTTGAATTGTAATTAATTCATTTCTATGACTTATAAAAATATTTAATACAAAATTTGAATATAGAATTAATGACAATTTTCCTTAACCAATTTTGTTGTGTAATTTACTTTTTCTTATAAAATATTGATTTTCTTAATTTATAAATAGATATATACATATACAAATATCATTATTTATTTAAAAAATTTGTCACCGCATCTAAAAGGTATCCAAGAAATATATACTTACCAATTCGGTTAATAATACATAGAAAAAGAAACTTTAGTCCATCAAGATACTTTTTTTCTATCTACCTGTAATTATGCAAATAACTAAAAATTAATGGTATATATTTAGGACTTTCTATAATTATTGTATATACTAGTAAAAATATTCAATTAAAATTTTTTTAAATTTTTAATAATTAAAAAAAAAATACTTTTTGAAAGTTTTAATTGACAGAATTGTAAACTCTACAATTTTACTATAGCTTCGCATATTAAATTGAGTATTTTGTTATAAGAATGTATAGAATTACCTGTCCAGTTCCTTTCGATAGGACTACCCTTACAGTGTCTTCAGCTAAACGTGTATAGTGTAAAAAGACATAATCCGCAACCTCAATTGTAATCCCACAAGTGGGGAATATCGTATCATTATCCAGCTCAAAGCTATATATTGTAGATTTGTTTTGAAGGTGCTGTTTTACCTGTCTATGTCAAAATGTGGTGATGCGTCTATCTTTCTTTTGTCATTGCCATCTCATTACTGCCCCACTTTCTTACTCTTTACTGATGGTAGGCTGATAGATTTTATTTTCCTCTTGTCAACGTTAGTGGATGCTAGCTCTCTCAACCACCAAAAGCTCAATTGGCGGCATGCTAACGACAATAGATATAGAGTCATATAAGACAGTAAAGAATACTTTTCAAACTTGAAGTATACTCTGATGATTGCACGATCCGGTTGCGATAGATTCTGACCAATTAGGGGCTGCATAAAGTAGCATAGAACTGAAAACGGTGAACAAGAGGCTCCGTTGGCTCAGTCTGTGCATAGATAAAACTACTCGAACTTCTAAAATATATAGTATGCAAGAGGTTTTTCAATAGGCACGCATAAATTTTGGCAGTCTATTACTTTGACGTTTTAAATGACAGCTGTCATTTTTATACTTTCGTTTCCAACTATATCCACAATTTAATCATAGAGAACTAAACGATTCAAGAACTGGCCGATATAGTGAAAGTTTTCTGATAAAAATTTGTACTCTGTTCGTCAGACGGGTCGTGAGTTTCGTTGAATTTTTGACTATGTAAACAAGCAAAATTGTCGGTAAATTGACGAGATGGTAACTGTTAATGGCGAGAGGTATCGAGACGCGATGGTAATTGTCAATATTTTTTTAAGCTCAATTAAACGATATTTAACATTCGATTTAATACCCTTAGACTTTTTTTCTATGAGGTTACGTTATGTTAATGGTCTATGTCAATAAACCGGAAATACTTTCCTAGGTGGAGTACAACCATCGACCCGATTTATGCGGAATTGTCATTCAAAAAAAAAACCTGCCCTATAATATTATCGACTGTACTCTAATCTGGAACTTAAAGAATAAATGTTATCTGAAATACAGAAAACAATTACAATAGCTTAAGAGCCATTTGCCTAAGGAATTTGTCCTGTTTGATTCTACCAAATATCGAAAGTAAAAATAAGTTAGATCTTAACTAAATTTCTTAGTTTCTACTGAAAAGAAGAGAGTTTAAAAAGTACTGGTATAAATAATTTCCCTTGTATTTAAAAAGAAAATGAAAAATGAAAATTAAATAATTGAAGAAAAAAAACTGAATAACGAGTTAATAATGAGAATTGTATTAAAGAAATCTTTATTTTTTATTGTATATTCTACAAAAAAGTATTTTCTTTATCTTTTTAATAATGAAACCGTTTTTTTTTTTATAAAAAATAATTTTTTTTAAAGAATACGCAATTTTTTTCTTCAAAAAATAAAAAAACAAAATAAACTGTCCAAAAAAAAATTGACTAAAAATTCCTTTTTAATATAAGAATCCAATAACCATAAAAATTTCACATCCCTTTTATTTTTCATTCTACTTGTACGAGTATGTTTTTTTTCTTTGTCTCTTAAACAAAATAAGTTCGAATATGAAAATGAATTTTCAATAGCCTATAAATAACCTAATAGTATACTAATAATGGAAATACGAAATCTTAACAAGGAAAAATAAACTTGAACTGTTACTTACCTGGTAGGAAGATTTTCTCAAGTTGTCAATAAATAATTTCATATATTTTACTTGCACCATTCGAATGGATGTACGACTACATATATAGACTACCATATTCATATTTTACAATATAATAATACAAATAAGAGAGTGGATGAAAAGAAAAAATAATATCTAGGCGAGTACACGTATTTTTCAACTTTTTGGAATATTATCAAAATAACATGATAGCTCTTTTTAATGGAAATTTTCGAATATTTTACAAGTTCAAGTGAATTTCTTATTATTTATAATCAATTTTTTTATGGGTCTCATCGATTTACTCTTTAGGAAAAATTCCTAACACAAATTTCTATCACACCAGCAATAATATGAATAGTTAACGAGTATAGCTATAATATTTTTCAATGTAAGAAAAAATGGTAATAAAATTCAAAAGATGGAAATAATCTTTTTTTATAAAAAAAAAAAAAATATTTAAAGAAAATAAAACGGGAATCAGGAGTTTGTTTCAAATACTATTATTGTTATTGCAATATTATTACAAGCAAACGTACGAATTCTAAAAAGGATATTCTAAAAATGGGTAACAAGTATAACGTATATTATTATAGATTTAACATAACTATTAATTATAATGGAAAATATATATATTTTCTACTTCAAACTTTAAAGTTTAATTTCTTTATACTAATAAGCACTTAAGTTATAATATAAATTCAAATTTACAATTATATCCTACTAGGGATATTGTTCTAATCAGAAAATATATAATAAGAAAAGTTTTTGATTGCATAATAAAATGAGGGAAATTTTTTTAATAGAAGCTTAAAAAAAAAAATTACAACATGTCGAATTATTGAAGCTTTATTTTTCGATTAAAAATCAGTAAAATTATTCTGTAATAATAATAATAATAATAATAGAAAAACTTCTTTTTGTTTCTAATAAATTCATTTTTTGTTCAAAAATTTCATAAATAACTGAGCATTTCACTATTCAGTAATGTCACATCGCATAGTCGACTACCCAAAAGAATACTGCCCCGGGCGTATTTAGAGATATTTTAGATCGTGCATGTATCCTTTGGATATATTCCACATTATAAAATCCTGTCATACCAATATTTTCAGTTAGCTGAATATAACGAGTATTCTGTCGTTTATCCTATTACCTCTGGGGTCCCTCAGGGTAGTATCCTAGCTGCAATTCTTTGTAAAAATTTTAACCACGCATTTTTTTGTTATAATGATAGACTAATCATAACATAACATCTGCCGATGCATCATAACAACTATTATTGTGGTACTGAAACCAATATGGATATACGGACTTGAACTTTTAGGTTCCAATTCACATCGAATCCGAACCTTACAATTTCAATTCCTTTGAAAAATTATTAATGCTACTTTTTAGTGTTATTCATCGTGATATAAACGATATCACGATGGTTAATTCTTAAACAAGAAACTTCTTCACCCTCTCCAATATTCCCTTAAACGCCCTTTCACAATTCGGTATTACAGTTATCACGCATTTTATATTAAAAGTGAAAACTGAACGGCTGGTTGATCAAGTATCCTTTTTGTATATATTTTTTAGGTGTTTTTTTTCTAATCCAAAAAAAAAAAATAGTTTTTTTCTAACTTTTTCAAAGATTATACAATTTTCACTGAAATATTTGCAAAGAAAGCTATTTGGCATATTTAATTATTGGGTTGGTGCAAAAGTAATGACCGT
This sequence comes from Atherix ibis, assembly GCA_958298945.1. Taxonomy (NCBI): domain Eukaryota; kingdom Metazoa; phylum Arthropoda; class Insecta; order Diptera; family Athericidae; genus Atherix; species Atherix ibis. The sequence continues at coordinate 32,883,767 of OY282610.1, read as the reverse complement.
TTTTTACATATACAATTAAACATTTTTTTTTAGATTTGTATTATTTATTTAATCAATTATATAATTTCCATCCGTTCTTATAACCTTCTCCCATCTTTCTATCAACTTATTAATACCATTAGTGTAAAATTCCTTGGATTTTGATGCGAAATATGTAGAAAGGGATGTTTTTACCTGCTCTATTGTTTTATCATTTAAAAAGTTTTGCAGTGATCGGAATAAATGAAAATCGGAAGGAGCAAGATCTGGAGAATACGGTGGATGCTTGATAACATCCCAATTCAATGGCCGCCCGGTACGTGGTTTATCAATTAGTGAAAAATCCCCAGATCGGAATTTTGTAAACCATCTTCGTACCTGTCGAACTTTGATGACATCTGCTCCATACACTTCGCAAATGTTTTTGGTTGCCACACTCGCGGTATTGTCTTTACGGAATTCATAAAGTAAACAATGACGTAAATGCACTTAATCGACCGACATTTTGAAAAAATACAAGGGCTCTTCACTGCACTCTGACCAGGCCAAAACTGAATATAAAGTTGAGGGAAAGCATCCTTTATATAATGCAATCATTTAAAAGAAGATACTATTCATCATTTCTGAAGAAAAAATTTTTTTACCTGGGATCATAAAAAACGGTCATAACTTTTGCACCAACCCAATACATTCAAAATAATGAAGAAGCGTTTCCAAATGTTAAATTCTTTTATTAATATTCTAACACTAATATTAATACGACAAAAACCATGTTAGGACAATATTAAAGGCTAATTACTATCCTGATGGAATAATTTAATTTTAAAGGATAATTCTACAACTTATGATTAAAAAACTATTTATGAATATATCATCCAGAACGTATCGCCTAGGATACTACGAGTAGTACTGAGTAGTATACAAATACAAGAATTTTCAATCAAAGGAATGCGTTTTTATTATTTTATTTTGAAAAATTATTATTTTATTTTGAAATATAATCGATGTAATTATGTTCTGAAAATAACATCATACAAATGGCCGCCTCTGCTCCGTTTACAGAACCAAATACGATGTTTTCAGTTTTCGACCACCTTCTACAATAAATACTGGCTTTATTTCACGTATTTGGTATATAATATATTGGGTTGTCCGCCAGATAATTGCATTTTTTTTATAAAAATAAAAGACGATTTTCTTATAGTTAAATATTGTCAACTCTGATCCAATACCATTTGCCATCTTTCTGGCAGTAGCATGATTCCACGTTCATAAAATTTTTGTTCTTTGACCTCCTCATTTGAATTAAACGTTTTACCATCTAAAAATTTTTGTAGAGACCGGAACAAATGATAATTGGAATGTGCTAGGTCTGGAGAGTATGATGGGTGTGGCAGTATATCCCATCCAAGCTCTAAAAGCTTTTGCCGAGTTGTCAAACTTGTATGTGGTTTCGCATTATCCTGTTGGAACACTATACCTTTCCTATTGAAAAATTCTGGCTTTTTTTCTTTAAGTGAATCATTCAATTTGTCCAACTGATGACAGTACACTTCAGAATTGATCGTCGTGTTGCTCGGTAGAAGCTCAAAATAAACGATTCCTTTGAAATCCCACCAAACAGATAGCATAACCTTTTTTTTATGAATATATGCTTTCGAAGTGCTTTGAGCCAGTTCACCTTTTTTACTCCAGGATCTTTTGCGCTTAACATTGTTGTAGACAACCCATTTCTCGTCCCCAGTAATGATACACTTCCACCAGAACGTGGTGCATCTTCGAAATTTTTCCAGAACGTGGTGCATCTTCGAGATCAAAATTGCCGGATCGAAATTTTGCAAACTAGTATTGACACTTAACACATCTTCTCAATACACTTCGGATAATTTTTTTCTTTTCTATAGTAAAAAAGTAAAATATTCCGAAAATGCTGTTTTTCACTTTCCATATTTAAAAGGGTATCAACCAAAAACTATGTGGCACGTAGCTCCGTTTTGTTGAAACCACATAAGTTTGTTTAATGAATATCTTCCAATTTAGTCCATAAAAAGTTCATTATCATCGATCTCTTAAGTCAAACTATTAATATGAAGGTAATAAAACAAGATATTTCTGATTCTCCCATATTCTTTTTCATATCAGTCATTATTTTAAGTTATGTTTGTTGGTTTTTATTAAAAGAAAAACTTCTTGAAGACTTCTCTAAATGAAGTTTCTTGCAATAAACTTCTAAGTTATTTCACAACTATTTATGGTAAATCTCATAGATCTCTACGAATAGCGGTAGTAGGACACCTTAAGTAAGAAAACTAGCCTGTTGATAATAGATCTTCTTGCTGTTAGTAATTTCTGCTTTTGTTGATTTAGATGGATTTTCAAAATACAATATTAGATAAATAATCACCATGACTACGTTTACAGACATCGATCGTTTTTACAAAATGTTCGATCACATTTTTGAATAATTATAGTTTTATGTCCCATATGACGCAGTTGTTATTGGTTTCAGGCTCATGAATTATGTGAAGACTATTCGTATAAAGCTTATATTCTACATGGCTTAACAAGAAGAACTCGATTGGCGTTAAATTACATGATCTTTTTCTTCACAAAATTGGACGTCCATTAAATTTGGTTTTCAATAAATGAAATGTTTCTTGGATAGTGTGGGACGTAGCGCTGTCCATTGATTTATCACTTAACAAATAGGAAAATTGGTTACTATGTTTCCGCAGCCTAATTTTGAAAAAAATACGGACCAAAAGAACAGGCGCACAATATAGTGACACGTGATGAATATAATGGTTATTCAATAAGTGCCCTTCAATTTTCAGATGCCCAAATGCGATAGTTTTGCTGGTGAACATAGTCATCCAAGTGCAAATGAGCTTCGTCCGAGAAGAGAATTTTTTCTGTTAAATGATACAATCAGCAAAATTTCGACGTTTAAAATAATCTGGTAGCTTTAGTTCGATCTTATAAGGCTTAAGAGTTAAATCTTTGTGAAAAATTCGCCATGTGGTTCTTGTGGATATTCCCAATTGTTGAGAACGTCGTGAAACCGAAAAAACTGTAATACTTTGACTCACCGAAGCAATATTTTCAGTTAAATTTGTTGTTTCTGGTATATTTTATATATACCAAATCAGTAGACTCAAATTTATCCATCAATATTACCTTTCGATCTTGTCGAAAAGTTGAACTGTCAACATTGTCAGTTTACAGTCTTATTAAGAAAAAAAAATAGTTTTAATTGGTTGGCCCATTTCTATGAGTTTATCGCGTTTTTTTTTACAAAATTCTAAAAAAAACTTTAAAATATACCAGGTGTATAAGCTCAAATCCGCTGTTTTTTAGTCAAAAAAAAACACAAATTTTTTTTATAGAAAGCAAAAATAAATTTATTCAAAGTACTTGTCCTCGCAACACATTTTTTCCATCTCTCGGGCAATTTGTGGATACCACGCCAAAAAAAATCCTACTCTTTTTGAGGCAAACCACTCATCAAGCCATTTTCGGACGTCTCCGTAAGAATCGAAGTGCTGCTCAGCGAGCGTGTGGCCCATCGGCAAAAACATGTGGTAGTCGGAAGAGGCCAGGTGTGCTGAATTTTTGACGTGTGCAATGGCGCGTTGTCGTGAAGGAAAATCAGCTTGTCATGTCTTGGTTGATAATCCGTCCCTTTTTCACACAGAGCATGGTGGAATTTGGTCAGTTGTTGATGGTAGCGGTGGGCATTGACAGTTTCACCAGGTTTCAAAATCTCATAGTAAATGATACCCTGCTAATCCTACCAAACGCATATCATCATCTTCCGTCCGAAGCGATTTGGTTTTGGGGAAGATGTTGATGGTTGGCCGGGATCAACACACGATTTCTTGCATTTAGGATTCCCGAAATATATCAACTTTACATCGCCTGTCACAATCCGATGCAGGAACGAATTTCCTTTTTTATCTGGCGAGCAGGATTTTGCAGGTGTTTTGGTGTCGCTCCATCTGCCTATCGTTCAATTCATGCGGCACCCATTTTCCGATCTTTTCAATCTCCCCCATGGCAAGCAGACGTATGGAAATGATTGGTTGAGTAACACCCAATTGCTCCGCGAGCATTTTTTGCGATTGGGTATCGTCTTCGTCCAAAAGAGCCTGCAATTGATGGTCCTCAACCTTCCTAGGCCGATTTTCACGCCGTCTTTGAACCGACGATACCAATCTCGGCACGTTGTTTCCGATTAAGCACTGTCACTATAAGCATTCATAAGCATTCGATACGATTCGGCAGCCGATTTATTCAAATTGAAGCAGAAAAGCTGAACTTCCCGCATAAGCTTTTTTTCTGCCACAAAACTAGACATGATTACCAAAGGAAAATGAATGTTCTTGTATGAAATTGCTGACAATGTGTACTGATTAATGTTGACAGATGTCAAACTCATAAAAAAAGTATGGCGTGCCCATGGTAGCTTAATGCGCTCACTCACGCCATCTATGACCAAACAGCGGATTTAAGCTTATACCCCTAATATATAATGAGTAATTTTTTTAAAAGCATATTTCCACCATATTATACAGAAAATCTTGAATGTATATATTTTATTATATTAGGTTTTTGCTAAATAATAATATAAAAACTTGAACATTTTCTATTATCTGGTATTGTTTGGGCATTGAAATAATCAAATTTTTTTTTTTAAATTAAATTTATTCAAAATTTATAACTATTAAATTCTATTTTAATTTAAAGATGGTATATATGTACATATTATATATTCTTATTTATTGTACATAATTCGAATCGGATAAACCTTTGAGGAAAATTTAATTATTTTTCCTACATGTTCGTATATGGTCTTATGGTCATGTGCGTTCATATTCTGTGTATATCCTATAAATACGAGTATAAATATAATAGACAATTGGTCTCTGGGTCATATTTCTAAATAACAATCACTTCTAATATATAGTTTGGTAGATTCAAATATAAATAATAGTAATTATTCCTACTATAGTGTTTCTTATATTCCAGTTAAGTATATGTATAGACCATTGGCATTGGTCTTTTATTGCCACTTAAATATGCTGTTAATTGTGCGTATACCAATTTAGTTATGAAAATTTCTAGTATCTAATTTCATATCAAGTAGGAAATTACGGTTGGTTTGCTATGTGTAAATACAATATATATTTACCCCTTGTGGGTGGGTGTATGTAAGAGAATATAGGACTATTTATTTGTTAATATTAAACTGGTAATATGTACAATCATATATGAACGGATGCCACAAAGAGGATTACTTAAAGTCTGCCCGATTGTGGAATTATCACGAAACTTTCGAAACGAAAATTACATTTATTCCATACGGGGATAAGAAAGATAACTGATTGCCTGCAGTCACTTACATTTTATATACAGAAATATACAAGAATTGATTATGAGGACAAGTGCAGTGTATATACTTTGTTAGCTTTCATGTCGTATTAGTACGCTTATCAGATCGCCTCTTAATAACCAATGTCCCCATATATGGACGTAAGTAAGAGTTAGTCATCTTGTTTGGAGGATATTCAGCAGAGACGCAGGACTAATTTCTTGATGTTCATAAACTTAATATTGTACTATTTTCTTTTATTTCTTTCAATATAATATACATAAGTACTGACTGACCCCATGTAGGAATTATTTGGAAGGGAATTCTTTCCAACTCTTAGAATTATGAACACAATGTACATCTGTAAGTATAATTACCTACTGTGTACTATATTTGCACCTTATTATAATAGGTATTATATGAATTACAAGTTTACTAGAGACCACTTTTGTCCAATATACGAGGTTCGTTCAATAAGTCCTTAGAAAATCCAAGAAATTGCGCTTATAGTGTCGGTAAAGATTTTTTTTTGTAAGTACAGGTATCGACAGGATAGCTGTCAAAATTGCAGCTCGATCCATAGCGTAAGTCAATTTCTATCGTCGATTAAAGTTAACGACATTTATTTGTGCATAACAATGGAAAAAAGCGAGTTTAGGGCTGTCATCAAACATCTCCATTTGAAAGGCTTAAGCCCGAAAGATATCAGCGACGGTTTACAATTGGATGAATGAATTTAAACTTGGCCGTTCATCCACAAAAGATGAACATCGTTCAGGACGCCCAGTTGAGGTGTCTACTCCTAAAATCATCGACAAAATCCACGATCTGATTTTGAACGATCGGCGAATTAAAGTGCGCAAATTAGTTGAGGCCACGGGCATATCACAAGGTAAAGTCGCTTCCATTTTGCATGAAAAATTGTCTGTGAAAAAAATTTTGGCAAGATGGGTGCCGCGTTTGCTCTCAGAGGAAAATAAGCGCAATCGTGCAGTGGACTCTGAGGCTATGTTGGCACTCTTTCATCGAAATCCTGCCGAATTCTTTCGTCGATATGTCACTGTGGACGAAACCTGAATACACTACTACACTCCAAAAACGAAAAGATAGTCATCACAGTGGATTTTCAAGGGTGAACGGGCTCCGAAGAAGGCAAAAACTGTGCCATCGGCCGGCAAGGTGATGGCCACGGTCTTTTGGGAATCGCAGGGCATCATTTTTATCGACTACTTGGAAAAAGGAAAAACAATAACAGGAGCGTATTACACGTCATTATTGCAACGGTTGAGGGAGAAAATCAAAGAGAAACGCCCCCATCTGAAGAAGAAAAAAATCCTCTTGCATCAGGACAATGCGCGTGTGCACACCTGCGCTGTTTCCATGGCCAAAATTGTGGAATTGAGAAAGGAATTGTTGCAGCATCCCGCTTATTCATCAGATTTGGCCCCGAGTGACTATTTTCTTTTCCCCAATCTGAAGAAATGGCTTGGCAGACGACGGTTCACTTCCAACGAGGACGTCATTGCTCAAACGGAAGAGTATTTTGCAGAACTTCCGAAATCCTATTTTTTGGACGGGATAAAAATTTTACAAAAACGGTTTGAAAAGTGTATAGAGCTTAAAGGAGATTATGTTGACAAATAAAAAATTGTTTTTTAAAAAACAGTTTTTTTCCATCTTTTTCTAAGGACTTATTGAACGACCCTCGTACCATATATATTTCTTAATCTATCATATAGTGTATTATATCAGTAAAAAAATGTTCTAAATTGATATACCGTCAAAATTAGAGTCGATTCGATTTACTATTTAAACTGAAAGTAATCCGTATAATTTTTTGACATATTTAATAGTTCCATATTATATTTTATTTCAATAACACTTAAATTGTCGAATTTTTAAGCAGATATAATTAAAATAGATTTATTTTCTGTTAAGGTAGCATTTGTCTTGTATCCTTGCAGTTTGGTCTCATTGACAATACATTGATTTAACAGAACGATCGGATGATCATTGAAGAAGGCTCGATAGCAATTTTTAATTTTGAGATTTCTCGTCTCTCTCAACAGCGGCTCTAATCAATAAAAGGAGCATGATTTGTGTATTGATATCCTCTCCAGATCCTGGCTCTTCGCCCACTATCAATCAATAATAATTAAAGGATAGAATTTGGAAAAGTTGACTGAAAGGTACCATTTGGGTAGGTTGGGGAATGGCCAAAGGTAGGAATCTATCGCCGAGATTACTCTCATACCGCCAGGTCGTAGAGCAATGCCCTCTTGCCTACCAATATTGCCACGAAATAAATTATATTTTGGTCGAAATTCTTTTTTCAGTAGATTTTCCCTACTAGCGATGAAAAAAGAATCATGACCAAAAATATTTCAAAAATGAAAACATTTTTTTTTAAAAATATTATATTTTCTGGCTTCCCATTTCTATTTTCCTCTTATTCTCTTTCTATCTTAATAATACGAATTTTGATATCATGAATCCTATCTCTTATGGGTGTCTTTAAGTAAAACTTTACCTTGGCATATCCCGTTTTATTATATGGGTAAGATAATACAACATGCAGCAAATCCCCCTTTACAGTCTTTATAACTGAGAAGCCAGCAGAGTTTTATGATTTTCAGATAAAGAATAACTAACCACCTAAGTTTTCATTCTAGCACTTTTCTAATACTTTGCAAACTAACTGCATTTAAACTGACTTCAGTAGAGCTTTTGACAAAATATTTCATTCAGTTATTTTATTTAAGTTTAATATATTGCGCTTTTTAAAAAGATAGGACTTAAAACATATCTTTCCGTGAGTCTACGTCGAGAGACATTAAACCTCGGTTTGGTCACCCTTAGGATAGCCATCTTGGGCCATTGTTTTTCATTCTTGTAATTGATAATATTGCAAAACAATACTGTAAAATTCTGATTTCTGCGAATGATACGAGGGTCGTTCAATAAGTCCTTAGAAAATCCAAGAAATTGCGCTCGTAGTGTCGGTAAAGAAGTAGCATTATCGACAGGAAAGCTGTGAAAATTTCAGCTCGATCCATAGCGCGGGTCAATTTCGACCGTCGATTAAAGTTAACGACATTTATTTGTGCATAGCAATGGAAAAAAGCGAGTTTAGGGCTGTCATCAAACATCTCCATTTGAAAGGCTTAAGCCCGAAAGAAATCAAAGCCGAGTTGGATGCAGTTCATGGCACATCTGCACCTGTGTTTGCGATGGTTTACAATTGGGTGAATGAATTTATCATTTCGTACATCCACAAAAGATGAACATCGTTCAGGACGCCCAGTTGAGGTGTCTACTCCTGAAATCATCGACAAAATCCACGATCTGATTTTGAACGATCGGCGAATTAAAATAAATTAAAATTAGTTGAGGCCACGGGCATATCACAAGGTACAGTCGCTTCAATTTTGCATGAAAAATTGTCTGTGAAAAAAATTTCGGCAAGATGGGTGCCGCGTTTGCTCTCAGAGGAGAATAATCGCAATCGTGCAGTGGACTCTGAGGCTATGTTGGCACTCTTTGATCGCAATCCTGCCGAATTCCTTCGTCGATATGTCACTGTGGACGAAACTTGGATACACTACTACACTTCAGAAACGAAGAGACAGTCATCACAGTGGATTTTCAAGGGTGAACGGGCTCCGAAGAAGGCAAAAACTGTGCCATCGGCCGGCAAGGTCTTTTGGGATTCGCAGGGCTTAATTTTTATCGACTACTTGGAAAAAGGAAAAACAATAACAGGAGCGTATTACGCGTCGTTATTGCAATGGTTGAGCGAGGAAATCAAAGAGAAACGCCCCCATCTGAAGAAGAAAAAAATCCTCTTGCATCAGGACAATGCGCATGTGCACACCTGCGCTATTTCCATGGCCAAAATTGTGGAATTGAGAATGGAATTGTTGCAGCATCCCGCTTATTCACCAAATTTGGCCCCGAGTGACTATTTTCTTTTCCCCAATCTGAAGAAATGGCTTGGCGGACGACGGTTCACTTCCAACGAGGACGTCATTGCTCAAACGGATGAGTATTTTGCAGAACTTCCGAAATCCTATTTTTTGGACGGGATAAAATTTTTGGAAAAACGGTTGGAAAGGTGTATAGAGCTAAAAGGAGATTATGTTGAAAAATTAAAATTAGTTTTTTAAAAAACAGTTTTTTTCCATCTGTTTCTAAGGACTTATTGAACGACCCTCGTATATATTTTTTTTTCTAGCATTCGAAATATTAATAATTTAGATCTAATACAAACATTAGTTTTTAAATATAACTTTTTATAAATTGGTGTATTTTGAATGATCAGATGTTGAACATAGAAAAATTTGAAGTTATGATATTTTCTAGAGTCCGTGCACTTTTAAATATAATTTTTCGGAGATTAAAAATAAAACTTATTGGTGATTGAAATGCAAAAGATGCTTGCATTTATTGCCCATATGAGCTATATTGTTTGAAAAAGTAGTTCAGTTTTAGGCTTTCTAAAGTGATAGTTAAGGGAACTATCAAGTTGCTTTGTAAGATCTTCATTAGTTGGACCGCCTAATACGTACACAGATCGGCTTAATTTGCCTTAGATGCCTACACTTGAAAAAAAAACCCGAAAGTTGCTGATTTGGTACCAACTTTTAAACTCAAAGAATGACTGACAGGATCTTACAAATATGATTTAAAATTCAAATAGCTGACCCACTAGTGCTGCTCAACACTCTGAAATATCGCTAGTGTGCCGCAGGGCAGAATATTAGGACCCATCGTTTACAACTCAAATCCAACTAGAGAACCGTATATGTATTTATTTCTGTTTGCGCTTACAGTAGGGATTTTAACGTGTCTACTTCTAAGGACTCGTCGAAAAGACTCCTTTTTCTCTTGAACTATTTTTGATCCAAAATCTACTTTTTTTTTACTAAGAATTATTTAAGAAAAAATTGTTTTTTTTACAAAAAATTCGTATTAGAAAAAAAAAATCCTATTTAAATATTGATAAAATTATCAAAATATAAAAAAAAAACATAACATAATAATTATGTATTTTTTTGTTTCTAAAAGAAAAAAATTGAAAATATGTACTTCAAATTAGCTTAGGGAGGAAAAAAAACCAATCAAAAGAAAAAGTTCATATAATCGCACTCATAGTGTATACCATCTCCAAGAAGTTTAAAAACCTCAAAATATGCAAAATTATTTTCAAATTTTATAAATATATATGCAATTAGTATTTAAAGTACTTAAAAACTCTTATTTTGAATAATAATCGGTAATTTTGATACGTGTTTCACTTGAATATAAATAAATAAAATTGGCTCTATAAAAATAAATTAGCATTTAAAAAAAAAAACAATATTTAAAAATTTTTAAAAATGAATTCGCAGAGATATTTATTTAGATATTGATAAAAAAATAGATTAACAATTTTAATCCCTTTCAAAATACTTATAAGATTTCTTTCGAAAATTACTTAAGAACATTTTTCAATAACTTTCCTTCTAAACTAAATATCAAACTTTTAATAACAAGAAAAAATATCACATTTTACTATCCTGGATTAGTCCTTAAATTCTGTATAGTATATTTCATGTTGGAAAAAGCTACCCATATAAGTTATTGAATTTAATACGAAAAACTATTATCGGAAACAAGGAGAAAAATATATTTTTCGATAAATTTAAAAAAAAATCATAATTAGAAAAGAAAAAAACCGAAAAAACCCCACAATTTTTCACAGCAGAAATCGTATCTACACAAAACTATAAAAATTTGTATAGAATATTATTTATATATAAATATTTCTTGGAAATAAATTTATTAAATGTCATAAACTATAATAAAATAAAGTCACTTAGAAAAGGATAAACATCTGTTCTTTAAATTGAATTGTAAAAAGGAAAAATTGCACATTTCATTCTATTTCGCGCCATTCTGAAGAGAAGATTTTCTGCCCCAATTTTCCAACTGTCATATGTCCTTATTGCGTTTTCATATTATATTTTTCCCCAAATTGTTTGCTTTTTACTCATTTTTTCTCTATTTTTCTACCGTTCTGTCATTGTTTATGGTTTATTTTTCTTCCCCATCTTCTGTTTAAAATAGTTTCATTTGATTCTCGTACATATACCTTTTTATTTTTCACTTTTTTTTTTTTATAGACCTATAAAAATAAATAAGAAACAGAAACGCTTTTCTAATAAATGAGTTTTAGTATAAGACGTAAATAATACAATAAGAAAAATATAAAAAGGTGTAACATTTTGAAATAAAAACCAGTAAAACGGGGGAACCTTATGAAAATATGATCAAATTTATAGAAAAGAAAAAAAAAATACTTATTTTTCTAACTACACTATCGTCGTATATGCTACTTTAGACGAAAAAGAAAATTATACACATAGAAAGAGAAATATAAGGACCATAAAAAATAAAGTTAATGCTAGTAAGTTGAATTTGTTTTCGAATTTAATATCTGGTTTTAGTCTATGATATATCGTTCAAGTACATCGACTTTCCATTCTAGTTTTTTTTGAATTTTTTTTATGTTTGTTGGCTTAAATTGAAATTACTATAAAATTGTACGTAGAAGAATTGATTTATTTGAAAATTGGAGAAATTTTTTAAAATCTGATCTATAAAGTAATTTTTGTATAAACCATGTAGATTTAAATATTTGATAATAAAATTACTGTCATTTAGTACATAAAATATATTAAAAGGAATAAAAAAAATATTATTGAAAAACTGTTTTGGAAAAAAATATTTTGAAAGTAATTGGAAAGTTAAGTCTTAAAACATTGGTCGAAAGTCTAACTTAGCGTGAATCTATAGTAGCTTTTTCTTCTACCTAAGAAGTAGACCAGTTATTGTCACCTAAGAAGTAGACCATCCATCCTCCTTTTCCCTAAAAAATTGCGTTGGGTTCCCGGTGTTCCCTTAAAAAATTGCGTTGTGTTCTCGGGTTCCCGGCGGGGGAGCTTCTCCAATCAGTTGCTTACTATGATTTCAAACCGGCCCTGTATGCTAACCAAATGACATATAACATCTCTTGCCTTACGTAGACAAATAGACTGGTCCGAAAGTGGAAGATATTTGTCTATACATTGGCCTAACACCAGAAAACCACCCTCATCACCAACAATCAGAAATTCTGGGTAATGATTCTAATTCTTAGAATTAGGATTAGGCATACCGCAATTAAATATGATTTCCTCTTCGGTAACCAACCTTGTCCATTATGCCATTCCTGTGGCGTTCAACTCACCATTCCACATATTTTATATGATTGCCACTTAACCCAGGATTTTGTAGTTGAATAGAACCTAGATCCAACAATTATTTTTTCAAGCCCTCTTTTGTTAATCATATAAATTTGCTTCACAAAATTTAATAATGTCTGAATTTTTCTTCCAAATAACCATCTACCAAAAATCATTAGAGAAGCTGGCAATGCCAACCTACAAATCACCAAATGTCATCAATGTTGTGGCACTACAGAATGGCCTGTGGCTCTTTTCTCAGAGACCTTACAAAAAAAGCAGCTTATGGTATCAAAGCCAGGCGAAAATTTTATATAGGGTGGTCCATCTAGCGGTTGCATTTTCGAACCACTATTCATTTGAAGTACTTGAGTGTTAAATGTCATCACGAATTGACAGATTGTTAGATGAAAATTTGAATTTTACGAAATGGTAATCCATACGCTTGAAGAAAACTGGGAAATATTGAGAACTTACTTCCAAAGTGGTGAGTCTTCAACCCAAACTGTGAGCAATTAAAAAAAAAATGAGCAAAGATCGAATGCCATCATGTGAATTTGTGGGCAAATTCGTGAAGCGAGTTCGCGAAACTGGTTTGTTGGTTGCCAAAGCAACTCGTTCCCGCTCTAATATAGAGCGTACGACCGAGAATATTGCCGCCGTTGCTGAAAATGTCAGTGATCATCCATCAACATCAACTCGTCACCGTTCTCAGGAATTGAACATTTCTCACACTTCTCTGTTGAGAATTTTACACAAAGACCTCGGTATGAAAGCTTACAAAGTTCAATTAGTCCAACAACTAAAGCCGCATTACCATCCGATGCGTTTTCGGTTTGCCCAATGGGCTCAAGATCAATTGGCCGAAGATGGGCATTTTTACCGAAAAATCATCTTTTCGGATGAGGACCATTTCCACCTCGGTGGATATTTCAACAAACAAAATTGTCGCATCTGGGGCTCAGAAAATCCATACGCCATCATGGAAAAGCCGATGCATCCACAACGAGTCACGGTTTGGTGCGGATTTTGGACTGGAGGCATTATTGGCCCGTTTTTCTTCGAAAACGATGAAGGAGCCGCCGTTACGACCAATGGTGAGCGCTATCGTGGCATGCTCAACGAATTTTTGTTTCCAAAAGTTAAAGAGAATGGCATGGAAGACATTTGGTTTCAACAGGACGGGGTTACTTGCCACACAGCCAACGTAACAATCCAACTTTTGGGCACTGCTTTCGAAAACCGAATAATCAGCCGAAATTCTGATGTCAATTGGCCGCCTCGGAGCTGTGATTTGAGCTCGTTGGATTATTTTCTGTGGGGAGCCGTTAAAGATAAAATAAAAACGCAAGCCATCCAGAGATAATTTAGGTCTTGAAACACGAAATAAAAATTGCCATTGAAGAGATACAAGCCCAGACAATCGAAAATGTACTGAAAAATTGGGTCAAGCGAATGGGGTACTGTAAGGCCAGCCGTGGCAGTCATTTAAATGATGTATTTTATTCTTAAATTTCAAGGTTCAATCTTTCTAATAAAACCGGAAATTTAAAAAAATATATACTATTTTTTTTTAAATTTACTTTTCAAAATACAACTTTTAAATGTACATCCACGAGAGAGTATGTAATTCCAGAAATTTTCTTTCGACTAACTACGAGGTTCATTCAACAAGTACTTAGCCTACAAAAGAAAAACGAAAATTTTGGAAAGGTGGCAATTTATTTTTCCACATAATCTCCTTCAAGCTCGATACACTTGGCCCAGCGATGCTTTAACTTTTTTAACCCGTTCAAAAAATACATTTTCTCGAGGGAAGCAAAATAGACCTCCGTGGCGACGATGACCTCCTCATTCGACCCAAATCTATTCCCGGCGAGTGATTTTTTCAGGTTTGGAAACAAAAAGTCACAGGGGGCCAAATCTGGAGAGTACGGTGGATGGGGCAGCAATTCGTAGCGCAATTCGACCAATTTGGCCATGGCGACGGCGGAGGTGTGAGCGGCGCGTTGTCGTGGTAGAACAGCACTTTTTTCTTCGCAAAGCGGGGCTGCTTTTTCTTCAATTCGACGTCAAATCGGCCCAATAAGTCAGCATAGTAGCGCCCCATGATTGTTTTACCCTTCTCGGAGGTAATCGATGTGGATCACACCTTGTGAATCCAAGAAAACTGTGTCCATCACCTTTCCGGCCGATCGAACAGTCTTCGCCTTCTTTGGAGCACGTTCGCCGGGTGAAGTCCACTGGTTCGAGTGTTCCTTGGTCTCTGGTGTGTACCAGTGAATCCATGTTTCGTCGACGGTCACGAAACGACGCAAGAACTCCGCTGGATTGCGCTGAAACAGCGCCAAACACGTCGCCGATGTGGTCTCACGGTTGCGCTTGTTTTCCGGTGTGAGCAAACGCGTCACCCATCGCGCCGACAGCTTTCTCATGCCCAGTAGAATATGATGCACCATTCCTACTGCGATGCCCACAGTCTCAGCTATCTCGTGAACCTTCAATCGACGGTCTGCCAATACGAGATCGTGGACTTTTTTAACGTTTTCCTCCGTAGCAGCCGTTTTTGGGGCACCTGGGTGTGGCTCATCAAAAACCGACGTGCGTCACGAACAAACTCGTTGAACCAATTCTTGACGGTCGCCATCGAAGGAGAAGAGTCACCATACGCAGCATCCAAGCGATCTTTGATTTCGCTGCACGTTTTCCTTTCCAAAAACAAGAATCTAATCACCGAACGATATTGTTCTTTTCCCATTTTTGTGCAACCGACCGACACGCTCGCTTTCAAAGGCTCTCAAAACAAAACCAATGAAGAGAATTGACTAAAACTTTGGCAGTAGGCTACAAAAAGAATGTACTGCACGATGGTAAATTTTTTTTGTGACAACAGTTCCATCGGGTGGTGAGGCTAAGTACTTTTTGAATGACCTTCGTACACGTAGGCTGACTATGACTAGCGGGAGAGGAAAAGTAACAACAGCCAATTCAGCGTCATTTAACATTCATAATTGTCTCCAATAATAGAGTTCCCTTTAATCTGACGCTGAAAAAAATTATTTGTGACTCGGGAATAAGCATGAGGGGCCTAGCATTTATCATACGGCGATGACATCGACATTATGTGTCGATTAGAGACAGAGAGCTGCACGAGCGGCCTTGATCAAGATCACATCTATGGCTGCACATAAAAGATAGGAGATTATAGCTTCGAAGGGTTTGATTTTGAGTCAAGAGACGCAGCCAACAGATAACGCTGAAACTACTACTGTACAAAATACCAGTGTTGCCAGTCCTCATGTGTTCCTCAAAAATTGTTATTCTCAGCAAAATCCATTGGAAACTCTTATCTGCGTTCGAGATGAGGATTCTTCAAATAATTTTTTGCCACCCTAACATGAGGATGGATGATTCTGGAGCCTACTTAACGATGGGATCCTGGAGCATAATTGTGGGTAAAATAAATCTTAATAGACTATGACGGGTTGGACACTTTATCCTGCTCAGAAAGTCTACAGTGACTTCATTTATGATCCCGGAAGTCGAGATAGGTAATACCTTCGGTAGAGCTATGGCGTTAGGTAGGGAGTATCGAACTGGAAGATCATTGAATGAGCAGGTTTAAACCGAAGAATATCATAAGCGAAAGCCACTTAATCGAGAATTTCTTTTTGTACGGGAATCCTTCTATTATAGAGCTTTTGGACGCAACACTTGATTCCCTTTGCTAGCTGTAAATTTAATTTAATAAACAATCTAATTTACAGCATTAATTTGATGTTTTATTATCTAACATCTGTACAGTTTTAGTATTATTCAAAAATCTGTATCGATTTGAATTAATTTTTTAATGAATAATATTATAAATATTTTGGAACAATTAACTTTTAAACATATAAAATTTTATAATAAAAATAAAATGTATTAAAAAATAACATTTTAACTAACATTAAAAATAAACAAAAAATTACGTTTTAAGTTAAGTTTTTTAAATGAATTTCAATATAATCATTAAGTTTTATTATTGATAATTTTAAATATATTTACAAATAATTTATTTTAATATTTAGTTCGATCAAACTTATAATATTGTAAAATTAACAAAATCCAATATTATAAGATACGAGAAAACAATTTCAATTTCAAAGTACATTAAAGTTTTCCAATTAGAAGGAAATTAGTGACCAGAACCGAATGTAGTTAACCTAAGAAATTTTAATTTTTACTTTATCAATTATAGAAATTTCAAAAGTAAATAAAATTCAATGTAATTAAACTGCTTATAGTATGAGTATTATTTATCTTTATCTAAGTTGAACCATAAACATTTCTATTTATCCAATAAATCGAATATTTTTAATGGTAATTTTTTTGTTGTAAATCTGCTTAAAAACAATTTCGTTTTACTTGAATTACAAAAGTTTAGAGAGAACTTTTATATTTATAATACGTAATATATCTTAAAGAAGTTGTTATATGGTAACTTTTTACAAAAAATGTCTTTAGAAAGTATTCGAAATTTTAAAATTACTCCGAAGTTTGGTGACTTTCCTCCATTTATATACAATAAATTCTTTTAATAAGAAAATTTTACAGAAAAATAATTATATTCAAAATTTTATTCAATTAGGGATACAAATTTTAAACTGAAGAATAGAAAAACTATACATTTAATGACAGATGATCGGAAAAAACTTTTATTACAAAAACTATTTACTATTAATTAAAACTTTTCCTTAACTTTTTAAAATAAAACCATAATTCATATTAGGAATGTAGAACCTATTAATATATCTGAAGCCAATGCATAGTAATATTATAAAATTATTCTTCTATAAAAAACTTATTTATAAGAATGCTCATGTTTATGCAAAAAGTCATTTTATTCAAACATTTTAAAGAATCTTACCCTTTTCGATGAGATCGATCTGGCAACACTGTACATTTTTTCTCCACATAATATCTGCGTTCGTTTCTTCCAGATCTATACTATAGGTTTTAAGCTCGTCCCGGAATCGGTGAGAAACAGCATTTTTGAGTGGTTTAAAATTAGGTGAACTTCACTCAGTTAGTCCTTCGAATTTAAAAACTAATTAAAAATGTGAAATTAGCGAAGGCTGCTATGAGTGACTTCTTGAAAGGCTCGGAGTTCTTCACGTCAGATCTAATATTGCTGATACGTGAAAGCTCTACTATGACTGTGCCACCTATCACAAAGCCATTTCCATCAAAGAGTTTTTGTTCGAAAAGGGGGTTCTTGTGATACCATTTGCCTATATATTCACCTGATCAAGTATTTTTGGAGGGCTGACAAGCGTGACTAATGAACCTCATTCAGGAAGGCCTTCAACATCGACATCCGGTAAATATGTGACGTCAGGTCGTCATTTTTTTTATGACGTCAGGTCACCGTTTATCAAGTTTCGTACGAGGGTCGTTCAATAAGTCCTTAGAAAAAGAAGGAAAAAAACTGTTTTTTAAAAAAAAAAAAATTTTTTCTCAACATAATCTCTTTTTATCTCTATACACTTTTCCAACCGTTTTTCCAAAATTTTTATCCCGTCCAAAAAATAGGATTTCGGAAGTTATGCAAAATACTCATCCGTTTGAGCAATGACGTCTTCTTTGGAAGTGAACCGTCGTCTGCCAAGCCATTTCTTCAGATTGGGGAAAAGAAAATAGTCACTCGGGGCCAAATCTGGTGAATAAGCGGGATGCTGCAACAATTCCATTCTCAATTCCACAATTTCTGCCATGGAAACAGCGCAGGTGTGCATACGCGCACTGTCCTGATGCAAGAGGATTTTTTTCTCCTTCAGATGGGAGCGTTTCTCTTTGATTTCCTCGCTCAACCGTTGCAATAACGACGCGTAATACGCTCCTGTTATTGTTTTTCCTTTTTCCAAGTAGTCGATAAAAATGATGCCCGAATCCCAAAAGACCGTGGCCATCACCTTGGCGGCCGATGGCACAGTTTTTGCCTTCTTCGGAGCCCTTTCAGCCTTGAAAATTTACTGTGATGACTGTCTCTTCATTTCTGGAGTATAGTAGTGTATCCAGGTTTCGTCCACAGTGACATATCGACGAAGGAATTCGGCAGGATTGCGATGAAAGAGTGCCAAGATAGCCTCAGAGTCCACTGCACGGTTGCTCTTATTCTCCTCTGAGAGCAAACGCGGCACCCATCTTGCCGAAATTTTTTTCACAGACAATTTTTCATGCAAAATTGAAGCGGCTGTACCTTGTGATATGCCCATGGCCTCAACTAATTCGCGCACTTTAATTCGCCGATCGTTCAAAATCGATCTACTCCTGAATGATTTCAGGAGTAGACACCTCAACTGGGCGTCCTGAACGATGTTCATCTTTTGTGGATGAACGGCCACGTTTAAATTCATTCACCCAATTGTAAACCGTCGCAAACACAGGTGCAGATGTGCCATGAACTGCATCCAACTCGGCTTTGATTTCTTTCGGCCTTAAGCCTTTCAAATGGAGATGTTTGATGACAGCCCTAAACTCGCTTTTTTCCATTTTTATGCACAAATAAATGTCGTTAACATTAATCGACGATAGAAATTGACCTACGCTATGGATCGAGCTGAAATTTTCCTGTCGATAATGCTACTTACAAAAAAAATCTTTACCGATACTACGAGCGCAATTTCTTGGATTTTCTAAGGACTTATTGAACGAACCTCGTATAAAGAAGTACTTGACATGCCTAGACACGCCTATCTTTGTGAACAGTTTTTTGTCAGAAAAATGGATTATTATGATTCCCCAGCCTTCCTATTCACTTGATTAAGCTTTTTTGGAGGACCTAGAAGCGTAGCGGACAGGCCTGGTTGAGGAAGGCCTTCAACATTAAAAACTACTGAAAATGTGTAAGGAGCGAGAGTTCTTATTAATTTATTTAAAAAAAATATCTCAAAAGGCTTAGAAAAAAAGATTTTTTCACGTCATATAGGATATTGCAGACACTTAATGTCTTACGGCAATCACGACCAAAGAGCTTTTGTTAGGAAAAGGAATTTATGTACTCACCCAGCCCTCTTACTTATGAGATTTATGTCCGTTTGAATTATTTTTTGTTCACCATAAAATCCAAAATTAGCTATTATTATTGAAAAATGATCCTTCTTCTTAGTACTATCGATAACATCCAAAGGATTTTATCCACAGAGCTGAAGGCGATTCCAGTTGAAGGCTTCCAGCACTTTTTGAAAGAGTTGAATCAATGCCTCCGGCCAAAAAACCAACTTTGAAGGATATAAAATTTAAAAAAAAAATTATATAACTTTTCTGCCATACACATATGTACATGCTTGTTTATATAAAATTAATTATATTATTTTTTAAATAAATGCAAAATATTCCCTTTTTTAAATTTAATAAAAAAAAAACTATTATAATTTGTGATTTGTTATTTTTCTATAATAAAAATTCCCAAAAAAAAAATTTTCATTAAAACAAAATAAAAACGGAAAAACAACGGAAAAAGTAAAATATTGTAAAAAAAAAAAAAAATTTGAAAATGCCTTCATAAAACATAAAATCAATAATCAATATGTGTAGCTTTCATATTTATTAAAAAACCATTTTGATAAAAGGCCAAATTGGAATATTTATTAAAATAATTATATTGGCACATATTTTTACCTATCGTTATGGAGAAAGTCGAATTGAACAGAACCAATTTTTCACATATCGATTGGGTGGGTATTCCTTAAAAAAAAAAAAAAAAAAATAGACAGAATTTAAAAACAAAATTAAATGCCAAATACTTGGTTTGTTTCAATCTAAAAGTTAATTCCTTTTAAAATATGAAAGCTTCCTCTTTTATCCTTACTAATATGTGTGTATGTATGAGAAATAGAAAAGTTAATATTCAATATTGATTCTATTTATTTGAATTAAATAAAATAAGGAAATAAAATTTTCATTTTAAATAATTTTTCTTATTTTGAAATGAATTTAATATAAATTTTTATTGAAAAAATTTACTCGAAAATAACCTTCGTAGGATAAATTGTGTGAAATAGAATCTACGTCGTACTAGCAATAATATAAAACTTCTAAAAGAAATGCCAAAGGTAAAAAATACTAACTTAAAAAAAAAAAAAAACAGGCATTTTAAGCTATTATTATTTATAAAATAGAAACGAAATAAATAAGCGGAAAAATTCAAATAACATGAAACTTTCGTGACTATTTGTCATAAAGTATAAACAGTTTTACATTATTTTGGCAACAAAATACCAAATACGTAAATTTTCCATGGTCAAATGCATCTACATACATGGTAATCATGTGTCCTTATGGAAAATATTCCAAAATTAGCTATTATTATACAAGTACTAAATGCTAAACAAGAACCAAACAATGTTCGAATAATAAAATAATTTTTTTCGCAAGGATTCATAAATATTCAATTAGATTTAAAAGTAAAACGAAATCAGACTGTTCGAAAAAAATTGAAATTGTAATGGACTCGTTCCTAATCGATAATAAGGAAAATCTATTAAGGATAATGGTTAATTGAAATTTTTTTAATTTATTAGTTTAAAAGAATATCGGTTTTCGTTAGTAAAATATAGAAAATAAAAAAAAAGGTTTCCTAATTTAATCAAATTCGGAAAACTTTGAGTAAATTTGATTAAAATATATATTTTTTTTTTAAAGAAAAAACTGATCGATTATTTTCTAATCTGATAAGAAATATTTTTAAGATCCTTCTTTAGCAGGAGATTTTTTTTTCTTCAATTTTTATGTTTTCTTTTAATTTTATTGAAATTTTCTTTTAGTATATTTTGGTAATTAGTTGCAATAAAAGGACTTCTTAAATATTTCAGGTAAATTGTTTAAAAAAAAAATTTTATTTTTCGGTTATTTAATTTTAATATGGAAAGGATACCATTATTATTTTGAAGATATAAAATATAGTATACATGCCATAAAATCCATAATTTAAATATCAAAAAAAAAAAAAAATAAGAGAAAAATTCAAACATTTTCTACAAAAGCGGCAGTTCTGCTTTAGTTACATTTCGTCCTTTTTCGAATAATATTTTCTTTGGTAGATACGTCCATTAGCAAAATTTCTGTACAAATCTTTCAATAATAGCTATAAATAGCTATAAGAAAGCTATAGTTTTTCCAACAACAAAAACTGTTTGCTGTGCATTTTTTACGTTACCGTCAATTCTAAGCATTATGGCGGTATGATAATCGATTATTTTTGGGTGGTCTAAATTTTTTTTCTTTTTTATCTGCAACTAAAAATGTTATATAATAAGCAGATTTACATAACATTTTAATTTTCAATCGTGTTCATCATAAAGTGGCAATAAACATCCATTGGCGTTTCTACAACTAATGCAAGTTAGATTAATCTAGAAAGTTCTCTTGGCCATTGTCACTTAAGTCTTCGATTAGTGTTCCCGGAGAGGGCAGTATCGGACAATTCTTTCATAAGTGGATTATGATGAAAGGATAAACGGGAGTGAAATTTTTGATAGCAGAAAATGCTTAGGTCCTGAACAAAGGGAATATTTAGATCACGATGTGTTACGTTGTTACGAACATAAAAGGGGGCATCAATAATTTTTACGGAGGATCTAGGATTATAAGGCCTGGACGCGATAGGAATTGGAACGTTTCGTTGAACCACAACCAAAGTTCAGTTCCATATGTCCAAATAGGTTTTATAATTGTTAGTTTCGAACGTTTGTCCAGTAGTCTAAGAAGTTGGCGGTAACGTCTTGGGAGATATCTAAAAATACACCTGGTTAATACTCTTTCCTTTCAAAAGAGGATGTAATGTGATCAACACCACGCGATGGCATTGTTGGATGGTGAGTGTTCAGATCGGAAGCCAAATTTGTGATCAGGAATAATATTTTCATTAACTAGGATTGGGCAGAGTCGTTTTAATAGAAGTTTTTCAAAAATCTTACCAAGGATTGGTAAGAGGCTGATAGGTCTATCGGAGGAAGTATAATTAAGGGCAGTTTATTTGGTTTAGGAGTCATTTTAATGATAGAAAATATCCAGATTGTGCGCACGATACCCCATTCAAAATGTATTTAATTAAAACTTAAACTTTTCGGGAAATTTGCTCCAGGATAGGACCTGTTGTGAGATCATAACCAGGAGTTTTTTTTTTTTATTGGAAAGGCGCAGAATAGTAGATTTAATTTCCGTGGGTTTAAAATTTTTGGAAGGAAGACTCATAGGGACTGGGAACATTAGTTTTTCGATAATTATGCGATTTGTCTTCTACATATATATTATCATGTGGAGCAAATTTATTTACCAAATGTTTGGCAAATACTTAAGGTTTTTCTTTGTCTCTTTTAGTTTAGTTACCGTCATTTTATTTCAACGGGTGTGATGTTTTTTTCTACGAGAGTATTCCTCTAGTGGCTTCCCATAAAGAAATAGTTTGTATAAATTTCATGCCGTTCATTATAGTTACTTTATAATTTCCATATTCAGTTCATATTGTAGTCGGTTAAGTTTCTGTTTGTAGCTAGACATATCTGGGTCTAAATTTAAAAATTGTAAGCTAGATTTGTATAGGATCTTATAAAAATGATATCACAAGTCATATAATAGGACAACTTTTACCTGTACTGCACGAACAGTTTCCTGAACACGAAATTTAAGGATTTGGTGATATAAATTAGCTCCTCAAAATGGTGAGATTTGACGGCGTTCTTATAGAAAAGGTTATGGAAAAGATTATATTTCTGCATATAATCATTTCATTTTAAAATTCAATAATTTTTAAGTAATAACCGAATTACAGTATAAATTTTTTGAAAAAGTCTTAAAAAAAATATCTCAAAAGAATCGAGTCCTGGCCAGAATTTTCGTGACGGTCGTTTGAATAATGAGTAAGTTTATTCATAATCTAATATTAGATCTTCGAAATTTTTACTGTCGTACATTAGTTTAGAAACCAAAGAAATCATCACAAATATATGCAAATAAAAAAGCTCATACCTTCACACTCATAGTGTATACCAACTCCAAAAAGACCTTTCATTAATTCTATAAGAATAGAATGGTTGTTCCTTTTACCTTATTGATTACATTAAAATGAAAGAAAAATAATCAATAAATACTTAAATAGTTTGATTAAATGTTTGAAGGTACATAATTATCAAAACTACAGAAAAATGGGTGAACCATAGTCGATAACTTTTCAATTCCATAATCGCAACACATATCAATACCACCGATAAAAACTCGATGGTATATAAATAAAAAATTAGAGTCTATAAAAAGAAATTACCATTTCGAAAAGATAGTTACTTAGCTGTTGATAAGAAAATAGATTAAGATTTTTAATACCCTTTATGGTATATTTAACGTTGGGAACTGCTACCCTTATAAGTTATGCAATTAACTACTAAAAACTATTATCGCAAAATAGTTTTTTCAATAAACTTTCAAAAATTGTAATTAGAAGAAAAACTTTGTGAAACTTGAATTATTTGAAAAAAAAGGATATTAAAGCAAACCATCTATTATAGAAGATATTTTTTTTTAATTTATTCAAAATATACTCTAGCAGCAATTGGGAATATTTTTCTCTTCATTGAGCAAAACTACCAACTATTTGCACTTATACAGGGCACAGCAAAATGATCATGAAATTTGATATCTTGCAAGTGGTGGCCGTTTTTGGTGCTCTTTTCTCAAACCATTTTCCATAACCTTTGCCAAAATTTCAGATGTTATGGCCCCGATGTCATTTCAATATGTTTCCTATAAAACTCTATCAAAACATAGTTTTTAAAACAAAAACAAAAATAAAACAAAGAAATTTTATATTCTATAATTTGTCACGACTAATTTGTGTCCTCATTAAATATTATCAAATTATTATGTGTACTAAGAAAAAACTTAAAAAAATAATAGAAATTCTCTAATTTTAGCTCCTAAAAACTATAAAAACTTCTCAAATTACTGGAAATTATTAAAAAGAAATAAGTAAACTAAAAACTATGAATGCTTTTAGGAAATTTCAAAAAGAAAAACTGAATTAATGATAAAAAAAATTATGAAATGACGGAAATTTCATAGCAACAAGCCAAAATAGTTGCCAATAATATTACCAGATCATCTTCATCAACAGATTAACAACCAAGAGTCCGATCTAGGCTTGCTGAATCAAAGAACTCCAGACGCCGCGGTCTCCAAGTTCGAAACTGCCAGCGTCCTGGCTAACACCGTCGATCTGCCAAAGGCAGGGCCCTACCTCATTTTCTGGGACCATAAATTGACCCACTGGTAGAGTTTCCGAGAAG
Source organism: Atherix ibis (assembly GCA_958298945.1). NCBI lineage: Eukaryota > Metazoa > Arthropoda > Insecta > Diptera > Athericidae > Atherix > Atherix ibis. The sequence goes on along the minus strand of OY282610.1, from coordinate 32,858,832 downwards.
GATCTTCCGTATTCACACGGATATGATGACCAGCCAACCACAGCCTCTTGAGCTTAATTTCATCTAAAACCGGACGGTCGCGGTAAAGCTTCAGGATCACGTCATAAAATAGGCTCCAGAATCGTCAATCCTCATATAGGGTGGCAAAATTTTTTCGAAGAATCCTCTTCTCGAACGCAGACTTTTCCAACGTTTTTTGCTGAGAACCTAAGTTTTTGAAGATATTCGAGCGAAATAATTTAAACTAACTGAAGAAGACGGCTAATGCTAATTAGTGTTGTCTTGGACGCCGATACTGCCACCATGTACTTTATTTTACCTTCATTCACGTACAGTCCCAGATTTTTCGCCGCCGGGTCACTCATAATGAAGACCTCCCGTACAGCTCTTTCTGATCGACACATAATGTCGATGTCGTCGGCGTATGCTAAAAGCTGGGCAAACTTAATGAGGATAGTACCCAGTATGCTTACCCTTGAGTCACGAAGCACCTTTTTCCGGCTCCAGGTTAAAGGTTATTCTTGCCCAAGACCATAATGGCTGTTAAATGGCTCTCAAATTGATTGGACTTCCTCTCGTATTAGTCATGGTCAGCCTAATTATTTATTCCTTCATGAATATCTATTTTGTCCCTTTCAAAGTTATCCCCACCAGATATTATACACTTATGCTAACGTTTTTTCCAATCCTCGAAGCACTTCAAAAAATCATTTTTTGTGATCTTTTTCAGCTCCTCCTTCGATGCCGTCTTTATCTCCTCAATCGTAGCGTAGCATTGTCATGAGGCTCTTCAGTTTCGGGAATAAGAAAAAGTCACAGGGGGCCAGATCTGGGGAATACGGTGGCTGCGGCATTATTAGTGTATTGTTTTTGGCCAAAAATTCGCGCACAAGCAAGAATGCGTGAGCAGGGGCGTTATCATGGTGCAAAAACCAATTTTTGTTCTTCCACAAACCCTAGTTTATGTTAGATTACTTTGCGCAACTTGCGCATAACTTGCAGGTAATATTCCTTTTTGACCGTTCTACCCTGTGATAAGAATTCGTGATGCACCACGCCCCTGCAATGTAAGAAAACTGTAAGCAAAACCTTCACATTCGACCGAACTTGGCGCGCTTTTTTCGGTCTTGGGTCGTGCGGCAGCTTCCATTGGGATGACTGAGCTTTGGTTTCTACGTCATAAACATAAACCCATAATTCGTTACCAGTTACGATCCTCTGGCGCAAATTTGGATCATCGCGGACAGAGTTGAACAGCTCCTTAACAATGTTAATGTGATGCTGTTTTTGGCCGAAATTGAGCAATTTTAGTACGAATTTCGCGGGACCCGTCTCACGCCAAATCATTGGTAAAAATTAAATGGCACGAGCCAATCGATATGTCGAAGTGCTCAGTAACTTTTCTAACGGTGATTTGACGATTGACCAATACTATTTTCTTCACTTCATCAATGTTTTCGTCTGTTGTTGATGTGCTCAGGCGTCCGGCACGCTTTTCGTCGTTCACATCTTCTCGCCCCTCTGAGAACATTTTGTACCACCGATAAACGTTGCTTCGGTACAAGGTAGCTTCACCATATGCCACAGTCAATATTCGGAATGCGTCCGCGCAATTAATTTTCTTTTTCACAAAAAATTTTATACAGATTCTTTGATCCATTTTTTGGAATGGGCAAAAATCGAAGACGAGCCAAACCACGTGCAAGCAAAGCAGCTGTCAAAAATTAACTAAACATTTAAAATCGCCGAACTTGTTGGCATAAGTGAGATACATAAGCACCAACATGACGCCACAAAAATCAAATATACATAACCCGCGGAAATTCAAAATTCGCGATACTTTTTGAACAGACCTCGTATATCACCATAAAAAATCTTTTACGGCTAATAAAACATCACTAATTTAAAGCTCTTTACTAATATCTTAATATGTGAGGTATATATTTGTATTGTATTATTAAAATTTAAAAAAATTAATTTACAACCAATTTGGACTTAGAACAACCAATTTGGACTTAGAAAATATATTTGTTAGTGAAGAGCATTTAATGAAGTGATACCAAAAAAATTTCTTTAGTAAATTTTTAATTCCGAGACTTAAAATAGCCCATGAAGATGCATAATTGTTATTTTTTTTAAGTTTAAACATACAAAAATACGTACGTAATTAGAAGGGGAATTTTATTTGGTTGCAAAATCCACATGATCCAGGAATGTAGAAGTTAACTTTTTCACAGTATTTATTATTAAGTAATATGAAAGCAAAATGAAGAATTAAACCCCACAAGGTGTTTTTTAAAAAAGTTTTCTTAAAAGATTCTTTGAGCATTCAACTTATAAACCGATTGATGTAAAATTATTTGATGGAATGTTGGTGGGGGGGGGGGGGCGGTGGTTGTGGTTGTGATGATATTAAATTTATTGAGTTTTCTATGAAAAATTCTCAATATATTTAAAAGTGAATTATAATGAGACGACCAAGTTGTTTCTGACGAAGTTATTTCCAATGAGATAAACAAAATCTATAATAGAAAATTTTTGATTAAAGGACATTGGAAAGAAGCCCGAAGTTTTTTTCTTCTCATAAATTAGCAATTTGATATCTAATACAAAATGTGGATACTTTTCTGAATAGTCTTATACGAATTCCGTAGCGCCGTTTATATTAAACCTTTTGTTTATTAAGTTTAATAATGTAGGATAATGTTTTACATTTTTGTTATAAAATAATCTCCTATTAATTTTTGTGGTCTATTCTGTTCTTTTATATTAAAAAGATTTTAAGTTTTTTTTCTTTTTTAAAAAAAGGCCAACACTCAATCAATATGGAGATTAAAAAAGAAATTGTCTAGACGTAAAAATTACCAGTATTAAATATGTATTTTTTTCTATACTTTTTATCTTTAAAAATTTTCAAATGAAATTTTTAAGTACAATAATAATAAACTTTCTTTTTAGTTTTTGTTATAAATTTATTTATTTTCAGAAAAAAAAAATTAAAAAAATTGTATTAAATAAAATAAAATGAGTACTGTTCAATTTATATAGAATAGTAAAGAAAATCGAGAGAAGAAAAAACTTGAAATCGTTTGAAAATTCTTGTATCTTATATTAATGGCTCCCATAAATAGGAAGCTTCGTGCGTCATGTAATTTCCTTTTATAATAGAATGGCATAAACTTAAATGAAAGAAGGGACAATGCAGTCCAAGGCAATATTTTCTGGTGTGTACAGTTTTTTTTTTTGTTTCGTCTTTGTTTGTATTCTTTATTTTTGGTTTTGTTAGTTTATTTATTGTAATTTTATTTGCTTTTGGTCAAGAAAAGAAAAAGTTCGGAAACATTTCGAAAGTGGGCTGAAAATGTTGTTCACATAGAATAGACTAACTAAAGTGATGTGGGTGGAGGATATGACAAAAAAAAAGCTCAGCTTTAGGTAAAAATATGGCATCTCCTCCCTACTTTGATTGCTGTTTACGTTTTCGATTTTTTCTCTTTTACCTTAAAGTTGATTTTTTTTTCTTTTTTACAAAATATCGTCTTGATTTTTTCTAATCAATGTTTTGTTTATTTGCTTTTTTTTTATAAATTTAGATATTATTTTAATCCATAAAGGAAATCTATTCTACAATAGTACTCATAATAATATTGGTTTTGATATGTTGCTATTGATGTAATTTAGGGATTCTTTTCTATTTAGATTGAAAATTTATTCACCTAGGGGATATCCTTTATTATTTAGATACTAGGAAATTTTTATACAAGGGTCGTTCAATAAGTCCTTAGAAAAGATGGAAAAACTGTTTTTTTTTAAAAAAATTTTCATTTTTCAACATAATCTCCTTTTAGCTCTATACACTTTTCCAACCGTTTTTCCAAAATTTTTATCCCGTCCAAAAAATAGGATTTCGGAAGTTCTGCAAAATACTCATCCGTTTGAGCAATGACGTCCTCGTTGGAAGTGAACCGTCGTCCGCCAAGCCATTTCTTCAGATTGGGGAAAAGAAAATAGTCACTCGGGGCCAAATCTGGTGAATAAGCGGGTTGCTGCAACAATTCCATTCTCAATTCCACAATTTTGGCCATGGAAACAGCGCAGGTGTGCCCACTCGAATTGTCCTGATGCAAGAGGATTTTTTTCTTCTTCAGATGGGGGCGTTTCTCTTTGATTTCCTCGCTCAACCGTTGCAATTACGACGCGTAATAAGCTCCTGTTATTGTTTTTCCTTTTTCCAAGTAGTCGATAAAAATGATGCCCTGCGAATCCCGAAAGAACGTGGCCATCACCTTGCCGGCCGATGACACAATTTTTGCCTTCTTCGGAGCCCGTTCACCCTTGAAAATCCACTGTGATGACTGTCTCTTTGTTTCTGGTGTGTAGTAGTGTATCCAGGTTACGTCCACAGTGATATATCGACGAAGGAATTCGGCAGGATTGCGATGAAAGAGTGCCAACATAGCCTCAGAGTCCACTACACGATTGCGCTTACTCTCCTCTGAGAGCAAACGCGGCACCCATCTTGCCGAAATTTTTTTCACAGACAATTTTTCATGCAAAATTGAAGCGACTGTACCTTGTGATATGCCCGTGGCATCAACTAATTTTAATTTATTTTAATTCGCCGATCGTTCAAAATCAGATCGTGGATTTTGTCGATGATTTCAGGAGTAGACACCTCAACTGGGCGTCCTGAACGATGTTCATCTTTTGTGGATGAACGGCCACGTTTAGATTCATTCACCCAATTGTAAACCGTCGCAAACACAGGTGAAGATGTGCCATGAACTGCATCCAACTCGGCTTTGATTTCTTTCGGGCTTAAGCCTTTCAAATGGAGATGTTTGATGACAGCCCTAAACTCGCTTTTTTCCATTGTTATGCGCAAATAAATGTCGTTAACTTTAATCGACGATAGAAATTGACCTACGCTATGGATCGAGCTGAAATTTTGACAGCTTATCTATCGAAAATGGTACTTACAAAAAAATCTTTACCGACACTACGAGCGCAATTTCTCGGATTTTCTAAGGACTTATTGAACGACCCTCGTACATTCGATTTAGTTATGTGTGAAAATTGATTAGTAAGTTTTAAGGTAAAAAGTTGTTCATTTTACAATTATGGTACCAATTTATTATTGTATTGTAATACGTGTATGATTGGCCAACAATAAATACAAAATTTGTAGAAAGTACATTGCTAATCTATTTAAAAATATTTTTTAAAGACAATTTCTGTTAACCACAAATACCAAAATAAATATTCTCTTAATACATTATTTTGTATGCAGAAAATATAGTTTGTGGTTTGAAGAGTTACTAAGTTCATAGACAAAGACGATTGGATTAGTAGTTTTGGTAATGTTTTTCAATGGTTTAGGAAGTTGGGAAAAATTTCGATTTTGTTCATCATTTTCTAAATATAATATGAAATGATAAAATATTATTTCATATCTTGTCGTACTAATATTTAAACTAACATTTAACTGTTAGAGAAATAATTAAATATTATTATTAATATACGAATACCTGTCGTTTGTTGGCAATATAACAAAAGTTTGTGGTTTTGAAATGTTTGTGGCAACATCAAAATGACTACAATAGAATGCAAAATATTTTCGTTTAGCACAAGTATTGTTTTTTTTTATAACTAAAATATTTCAGTTGTTGTTCTATGAACAAATAATTTTTCTAAATTAGTGCCTAATGAAAATATAAAGAGTCGAAAATATGGTATAATCTAAGCTGGAATAGTTTTTAAATGCTTAATTGGAGTAAAAGTTTCTCGTTACTTAATATACTCGTATTATAAAGAAAAATAGTAAAATTAAAAATTATAATAATTTATAATAAGTAAAAATTTTTATGAAATTCTGGCTTATAAATTTTTTTTATATCAAAAAATATAAAAGAATTTTTTTCATAATCAATATTTTAAGTGTATTTAAATATATTTTTATTGTAATTAAAAAAGATAATAAAAATCAAATAAATTCTGTTAAAAATATTATCAAAAAATTATAAAAGCCCAAATAAACTGGCTTCAATGAAAGCGATCTGGCAACAGTGCGGATTTCCTTTCATTTAACTTGCACGGTAGTCTCTACTAGACGTGCAGTACAAGTCTAGTCTCTCATCCAAATGGCAACGTGACCCTTTTGATAAGTGAAGTTTATTTTTGAAGTATGTTACAAAGAATGGAACAATGAATTTTATAGCAAGGATATGCTATCAAATTTAGTGTTAAGATTGGTAAATATATACCAACATTTGACTTATGAAAAGTTGCACAAAGCCTACAGGGAACATTCCTTATCAAGAGTAGAGGATTTCCGATGGCAAAAACATTTTAAGAGTGCCGAATCTTGCCTAAGGAGTCCTTCAACATCGAAATCTGATGAAAATCAAACAAACAAAACACTGTAAATTAACTGTTTTCTCAATTAGTCCTTTATAGGCTCTTCACATCATATCAGTTATTGCAGACACTTGGTAGCTCCACTATATCCAAATCAATGAGTTTTTTTCAAAAAAAAAAATGATTCCTGAAGTTTTTTGGCCTATGTAATTACCTGATCAAGGATGTTTTAAAATATTTAGAAATATGGAAAACGAACCTCAACCAAGAAGTTCTTCACCACTAAAAAATAATGAAAATGAGGATCGAGTGGCTACTTTAGTAAAGTAGGATTTTCAAAAAGTTTTGTATAAAAGAGTTCGTCAAAGGCTCAGAAAAAGGTTTCTTCGCATCAGATCAGTTATTGTAGACACTTGGTAGCTTAACTATACCCAAGACCCATGTCACACGGAAATTTCCTTCAATAAATTTTTTCTGAAAAAAAAGGATTCCTGAGGTTCTGGGCCTATGTAGTTAACTGATCAAGCATTTTTTGAAGGATCTAGAAGTGTGGAAGACGAACCTCACCCAAGAAGTCCTTCACCACTGAAAAATAATAAAAATGAGGCTCGAGTGGCTACTCTAGTAAAGTTAGATCATCGATTTATATAAAATAGTCCTACAAAGGCTCAGAAAAAGGGTTCTTCGTATCATATCAGTTATTGCAGATACTTGGATGCTCCATCATGACAGCGTCCCCTTGCACAAGCCAATTTCCATTCACAAGTTTTTGTCAAAAGGAGGGATTTCTGTGGCTGCCTAGCGCTTCTGTTTGCTTGAAGTCAGAACATATATTACAAACATCGCCTCCCCCCCCCCCCAAATCCTGAGAATTAACTGCGAGGACGTGATCTTAAAGCCATTCTAGTTGAAGGCCGAGGAGTTAAAGGTCATTCTAGTTGAAGTCTTCCAGTACTACTATAAAGAGTGAAAGTAATGCGTTCATCGACGTAAGGCTACCCAAAAGAATTACTACGAAGGGGATAATACTGATAAAAAAAATCAGTATTATTAAATTTATGTCACACCTCGTATTTGTTATAAAAATTTTGTTTTCAAAAAACTTCACTTTTTATTCCAACAAATATTCACCACACTTTCATTAAAATATCGATTGGTATTATGGTTGTCGAATGATTGCCAAATGATATATTTTTTGTAAGTTCCAAGTCAGAAATTTATTTTTTTATCGCTGCTTAAAATTTCCAATTACTTATTTCTATTTCAATATTTTATATAATGATGCATTTAAATTTTTTTATTTGATTTTTTATACTCGTATTTATGAGAGTGAGTGACTTTTTTTCACTTAAAAGGACTTTTTACACTTTGACGCTTATATGAAACTTCCAATCTATATCAATATATACAAGTAAATTTCAATTAAAAATTATAAATTTTAAATTTATCTACAATAAATTTAAATTATATAATAAGTCACCTAAAAACATATATAATGTCACTTATTTTTTGTTGTTGTTTTAAGACTGTTCAAAACAAATGTCACGCATTGGAAGAAAAACGAAAAATTCTCATCAATTTTTTTTTTTCATCCCACGCAAAGGATATTTTGTATTTATTTATATGAGATTTGGTATTTTTTTTTTTTAGTTTAGTTTAAATATTTAAACAAATTGAATATATTATCGCTTGTTTTATTTTATTTTTTGCTTTTGCATTCCAAAATTTGTTTTTGTTCAAATTAAAACGCCCGCTATTTTGACTTTGAATTTAACTTTATTTGTAACTATGTTAAGTCATGCTATAGGCTAAAAATACACTATTATACCAACTATAACTACCATTTCTGAATAGTGTTGGTAGTAGTTTTTTCTTTATTATTAGTCCAACAAATCTTAAGTATATACCTCCCACAAATATTGGGAAATACTCCCACCCAGAGAGTGTTTGTAGTGTTTATTTCTTCCTTTTTTTTCACAATGGCCTTTTTTCGTAGTTGAATTTGTTTATCTCTTTTTTTTGTTCCTACTAATTTGCATATGAGAACTCTATTTTATACATGTTAACATATGTAAATACACTATTCCAACCATTATTATACTGCATCATTAGACCCTGAAGTATTATAGGATCTGTACTTCACATACGTAATCATTTGCATAGAAAATAGTGCCAATAATATTGTATGCTTATACATATAAATATATGCATATATGTTTACCAATGTCTGCGTAAAAAATTTGAATATATACTATATATGTTCAAATGGAAAGCCGTCATTACGTTAAGAAATCAGACACTGTAATCGAGATATTTTTCATAGCAAAGCATTTATCGATACATTGAAGTGTTTGCTTTTAAAAAATTATTCATTTTTCATATAATTTTATAAATAGAAAAAAAGACCAGAGAGAGAAGTTAACATTGGTAAAATATATTAACAAAAAGGACATTGAATAATACGTAAACTTTATGCAAATATTCCCAAACACCATTAGAGAACTTAATTGATTAGGCATTATTTGTAGAAAATTAATGCGAAAAATTAAAGCAAAAGAAAGCAGAATCAGAATTTTTCTACCCTTAAAATATGTACAGGTTTTTTGTTGTTGTAGCTATCGAGGTCGAAATACTTACATACATACATCCCCAGAATGGTAAGGGGGAGAATTTTATGTAAATTTCAATGTTTCTAATAGAATATTTTCGATACAATAAAAATAGACTTCATTTATTACGTAAACTAATATTGATTGGTACTAAAAAGAAAAATATTTATGTATAAATAAAAAAAAAAATCACATAAATATTATTCATTTAGCTTAGATGCTCATAAATAATTTGATATTTGGTTTCGTGATTTGTAGACGTTTGATAATCATTTTTATGAAATTCAAATAAAAAATATTCTTTATAAATACTAATAAATATGAAAAATTTCTTTGATATTTCGTTTTTTTGCATTTGTTTTTGGTTTTTAGCTTATATTTTTATGTATTCATATTCATAAGGGATGATGAGAGGTTTTTTTTCAGGAATTAAGAAAATTATTTAATCGAATTTTTGTATTTCTATGAAAACGCAATAAGGCGATTTGAATATTTACCAGGTATATAAGCTTTAATCCGCTGTTTTCAAGTCCAAAAAACCCACATGTTTTTTTCATAAAAAGCAAAATCAAATTTATTTAAAACACTTGCCCTCGCTAGCTACACATTATTCCCATCTCTTGGGCAATTTGTGGATACCACGCCAAAAAAATTCCTTCTCTTTCGAGGCAAACCACTCATCAAGCCATTTTCGGACGTCTTCGTAAGAATCGAAGTGCTGCTCAGCGAGCGCGTGGTCCATCGACGAAAACAGGTGGTATTCGAAAAAAGCCAGGTCTGGTAGATAAGCGGGGTAGAGTAGCACCTCCCAGTTGAGTATCTCTAAGTAGTTTCGGACCATTTTGGACATGTGCGATGGTGCGTTGTAGTGGAGGAAAATCAGGTTTTCATGGCTTTGTTGATAATCCTTCCTTTTTTCACGCAGAGCACGGTGCAATTTGATCAGTTGTTGGTGGTAGTGGTCGGCATTGACAGTTTCACCAGGTTTCTATATCTCATAGTAGACGATAATCTGCTGATCCCACCAAACGCACAGCATCGTCTTCCGTCCGAAGAGATTTGGTCTTGGGCAAAGTGTTGATGGTTGGCAGCGATCAACCCACGATTTCTTACATCTAGGATTCTCGAAATATATCCACTTTTATCGCTTGTCACAATCCGATACAGGAATGACTTTCTTTTTTGTCTGGCGAGCAAGATTTCGCATGTGTTTTGGCGTTGCTCCATCTGCCTATCGTTCAATTCATGCTTCACCCATTTTCCGATCTTTTCAATTTTCTCCATGGAACGCAGACACATGGAAATGGCTGGTTGAGTAACACCCAATTGCTCCGCGAGCATTTTTTGCGATTGGGTATCGTCTTCATCCAAAAGAACCTGCAATTGATGGTTCTCCACCTTCCTAGGCCGATTTTCAAGCTTCTGGTCTCACAAGTCAAAATTGCCGTCGTTGACCCGACGAAATCAATCTCGGCACATTGTTTCCAATAAAGCACTGTCACCATTGGCCTCCATAAGCATTAGATGCGATTCGGCAGCCAATTTCTTCAAATTGAAGCAGAAAAGCAGAGCTTCCCGCATATGCTCTTTTTCTGGCACAAAACTAGACATGATTACCAAAGGAAAAATTTATGTTTTTGTACGAAATTGCTGATAATGTGTACTCATTAATGTTGACAGATGTCAAACTCATAAAAAATAGTATGGCGTTTCCATGGTAGCTTAATTTTATATTCTGACGTTTTAATCACATTTAAAATAAAACATGAGTTAGGAAAATTTCAACTTCACAATTCTTTATTGGAAAATATTTTTAATATCAATTGAATGATGGCAGTTACTGTACGCTTTCTTCAAGGAATTTTTCACTACTCTAGTTAAATACAAAATAATCAACTCCTTTTTAAGATTTGACTTTAAATTTTGGTATCAATATTATTTCTTAATATTTCTAAAAAGAATAAAAAAATAATTTCTAATACTCGTATTACGAGGGTCGTTCAATAAGTCCTTAGAAAATCCAAGAAATTGCGCTTGTAGTGTCAGTAAAGATTTTTTTCTCTAAGTAGCATTATCAACAGAATCAGCATTTCAGCTCAAACCATAGTGTAGGTCAATTTCTATCGTCGATTAAAGTTAACGACATTTATTTGTGCATAACAATGGAAAAAAGCGAGTTTAGGGCTGTCATCAAACATCTCCATTTGAAAGGCATAAGCCCAAAAGAAATCAAAGCCGAGTTGGATGCAGTTCATGCATGGCACATCTGCACCTGTGTTTGCGATAGTTTACAATTGGGTGAATGAATTTAAACGTGGCCACAAAAGATGAACATCGTTCAGAACGCTTACAATTGGGTGAATGAATCCACAAAAGATGAACATCGTTCAGAACGCCCAGTTGAGGTGTCTACTTCTGAAATCATCGACAAAATCCACGATCTGATTTTGAACGATCGGCGAATTAAAGTGCGCGAATTAGTTGAGGCCACGGGCATATCACAAGGTACAGTCGCTTCAATTTTGCATGAAAAATTGTCTGTGAAAAAAATTCTCTCAGAGGAGAATAACCGCAATCGTGTAGTGGACTCTGAGGCTATGTTGGCACTCTTTCATCGCAATCCTGCCGAATTCCTTCGTCGATATGTCACTGTGGACGACACCTGGATACACTACTACACTCCAGAAACGAAGAGACAGTCATCACAGTGGATTTTCAAGGGTGAAAGGGCTCCGAAGAAGGCAAAAACTGTGCCATCGGCCGGCAAGGTGATGGCCACGGTCTTTTGGGATTCGCAGGGCATCATTTTTATCGACTACTTGGAAAAAGGAAAAACAATAACGCCCCCATCTGAAGAAGAAAAAAAGCGAGGAAATCAAAGAGAAACGCCCCCATCTGAAGAAGAAAAAAATCCTCTTGCATCAGGACAATGCGCGTGTTCACACCTGCGCTATTTCCATAGCCAAAATTGTGGAATTGAGAATGGAATTGTCGCAGCATCCCGCTTATTCACCGAATTTGGCCCCGAGTGACTATTTTCTTTTCCCCAATCTGAAGAAATGGCTTGGCGGACGACGGTTCACTTCCAACGAGGACGTCATTGCTCAAACGGATGAGTATTTTGCAGAACTTCCGAAATCCTATTTTTTGGACGGGATAAAAATTTTGGAAAAACGGTTGGAAAAGTGTATAGAGCTAAAAGGAGATTATGTTGAAAAATGAAAATTTTTCAACATAATCTCCTTTTAGATACTGAAATGAGAGCTTCTTTTTTTTCTGATCAAAATAATTCCCAAACATTACCAATAATACTAATAGTTAGCAAATAACATAGAAATATTACATAGAAAATATACAAATTTTATCGACATGAATTATTCCTAATTAGATTATTACTTTATACTATACTATGTCCTGTATTCTATTAAATTAAAAATAAAGATTTTAAAAAATAGTAAAATTTTAATATGTATTAATTTCGAGAATTGATAATGTCAATTGGTCTCCAAGATTGTGTGAGTTGTTGCCGTAGGAGTTTTTTTATCTAAAGATATGTGAAAAATTGTATTGACACCAATAATTTCTAAACTTCAGAATATATATAAAAACCAACAGCCATCAAGTAATAGCGGAATTACAGGCCAAAATATTCAACAAGGCCATCAAAAATTACCTCAAAAAGAATGAGTCCTGCTAGAAGTCTCATAACAGCCACTTGAACCATGTTATATTAATCGAGAAGAGTTTTCAAAATGATTTTATCTATTTAATCAATAGAGGATTTTCAAAACGATTTAAAAAAAATTCAAAACGATTTTAAATAAATATTAAGTACCTTTTTCATTAAGATAAAAGTGGCATATATCCTTACCAAATGGCCTGAGTGTTTGTCTCATAGACTTTATATATAAATCAAAATCAGTAACATATCTTCCTTCCACGCATTACCCCTATTCGATTTACAAAATGTTAAAATTCATACAAAAAAAAAAAGGAAAACATTTTAGAATATAAAAGGACTCACCAAAAAAAATTTGCTAAATTTTAATCAAATTAATTTTTACTATACAGAATGAAAATAAAATTTATTTTTTGCTTCTCTTAATATTATATAATTATAATAAAAGATAAAAAAAAGATAATAAAAATTTTCTTTGAAAAAAAAAAAGTAAAAAATTTGGTAGTAAAATTTTAACTTGAAAAAAAAAAATGCTTTCTGAAAAATTATTTCTTAGCTTTTCTAAACCGAATAATAATAATGTCGATTTTCTAAGAAATATTTGTGAAGGTAAAATTATATTTCCTTCTTTTTAAATTTATATAAAATGATTCAAAAAAATTTCAATAATGAATAAATATGCTCAGAATAAATGTCCAAACGCGTGTATTTGGATGATATATCTACACGCGATTTAACATTTATCATGAGTGTGTATCGGAGCCTGGTACCGAGAGTCCATTTTTCGGTATCACAACATGCTTGAAAAATAAAATTCGATAAATTAATTTTATTGCATTTTTATCAAACAAAATAAAAATGACCTGACATTAATAGCATAAACACTTCTATGATATTTGTTGTTTGTTGCAATTTTTTTTGTTCAATTGCTATAAGAACATTTTTACTTGGAACGTATTCTACAGAAGGAAGGTCTAGCTAATTAGCTCCTGTCATAGATTTATATATACCGGTACTACCTATTCAGATTTGTCGTCTGTCATGATAATCGTTAGCAAAGAAAAAAAAATTGATTTATTGAAGAAAGGATAAGTGACAAAAACATACCCATGACTAGGTAGGTAGGTGTACTAGTACAAAGGTTTTGAAAAATCAGAAGCTGTAAAAGAGATAATAGTTCAAAAGAAGAGCAGAACTATAGGAAACAGGGTAGAAATCAGACAGAAACTTAAGTGAAGCAGAGCAATAAGAGGCAGGACGACTAGAAATTCCAGCTTACAGCAAAAATAATACCATTGGGGACATGGGGAATTGAATTTATGTAGTTGATTGAATCTATGTACTAGTATTGATATAGTTGTATTGTTTTCTTGTGTTCAATTTATTCGGCTCCTTATTATTCCTTATGCCGACTGTTTTTTCTTCTTCTTTTTCTTTTTGTTATTTCAAGCTTACACAGTTTTTACCCAGCTTATATTCCCTTATTTCTTGCTTTTGATATGTACTCGAACTTAGGTTTTGCTTATATTTTATTAGTGTGGGGGTTTCCCACTTTCTCCAATACTTTTTTGTTGTTGTTGGCATTTCTTTGTCATAATTAAGCATGTTTCTTAAATAATTTTTCTTTTCTTTAATATTCGATTTTTTTTTCTTGTCTTCTTCTCATCCCCTACGGACTTTATTCTTCTCCTGTCAAAAATATTATTTACTCTTGGAGGCTTTCCGTTTTTGGTACACATTAAGTTCGAATTAAGAACATTAGGAAAATATGTAATGAACATGAACGATTAATAATTGCCTTTATTTATTTATCGAATAACATTTGGCATCATTAGAGAAATATTTGATATGGATTTTTTAATATTTTGTTGGTATTAACGAATATTTATAGAATATCAGTTTTGCTCAGGTAGGATTTTTTTCTTCGGTCAAAAATTGTTTTTTTTTGTTTTTTTTTTTTTTAAATATAAATTAACGTTAACTTGCTGTATCAGTATATCACATCTACATCTAAAAGCTATATTTTTATTCAAGGAATTTTTAGTACATTAGAAATATTGTTCAAGGATTAATTTGATTGTGTAATCTTTTCGTCAAAAATATAAATTCAATTCACAGCTTATTTCCGATAGCTTTTTACTTTTTCCAGTAAATCAAAAAAAAAATTAAAGTCAAACCTTTTTTCTTAGAAATATCTGTAATTTTTAACCTATGTTCTAGATTCCCGAGAGGATCTATACACATACATGTATTGAATGTGTACAGGAATGATTGTGTTAAAAACTTATTACTGTATTTATAATCTAAGTCAAGTGATATATTTTACAATTTTGACATTCGTACGTACTCGTATGTGTAGATGTCAGAAAGTATAACATTTGATGTTGTTGATGGTGTAGCCATGCGATTTCTTCCTGTAAAGGGGGACATCACTATTGTAGTCAGAATACGAAAGAGTATTCGGATGGCAGAATAATCTATCTCTATTGTGGTTTTAGCTATCATACTCATAGAAGTGTAACACCCTCTCAGTTTAAACGTACATTATCTTATAGAATTTTTCATACAT
Organism: Atherix ibis; assembly: GCA_958298945.1. Taxonomy (NCBI): domain Eukaryota; kingdom Metazoa; phylum Arthropoda; class Insecta; order Diptera; family Athericidae; genus Atherix; species Atherix ibis. The sequence continues at coordinate 32,843,618 of OY282610.1, read as the reverse complement.
GAAGATGACATATGTCAAAAGAAAATGAATAAGCGGCTGCGGTGTGGTTGGAAAGGAGTACAATTCAAGTTCTGCTATTTTCTGCGTTTGTATTTTTTAACATCACCCATTTTTCAAATTCTCTTGCCTTTATAAATTATTGTCGAATTTACAACAAAAAAAATAAGAACTAACTATTTATGTGACCAATAATCATAATTTTACTAATGAAAAATTCTTTTGAAGCACATTGAATATATTCAGTAAGAAATTTTGGTAAAAATTTTCAATAAAAATGTTCGTTAAAAATTTTCAGTCCAAATTTTTGGTCAAATCTTTCAGTAAAAATTTACGCTAAAAATGTTCAGTCAAAATGTTCGGTAAAAATTTTTATTCCAAATTTTCGGTACAAATTTTTAGTCCAAATTTTCGGTACAAATTTTAAGGAAAAATTGACGGTAAACATTTTAAGTCAAAATGTGCGGTAAAAATATTTTTGGTAAACATTTCTGGTAAAATTTTTTAGTCCAAATGTTCGCTAAAATTTTTCAGTAAAAAAGTTCGTTAAAAATTCTTAGTAAACAAATTTCAGTAAAAAAATTTTAGTAAAAATTTTCGGTAAAAATTAACGATAAACATTTGTAGTCAATATGTGCGGTAAAAATTTTTTAATCAGTAAAAATTTTCGGTAAAATCTTGCAGTAAAAATTTTCAGTCTTAATTTTCAGTAAAAATGTTCGGTAAAAATTTTCAGTAAACAAATTTAAGCAAAAAAATTTTAGTAAACATTTTCGGTAAAAATTTTTAGTCCAAATTTTTGATAAAATATTTCAGTAAAAATCTTCGGTAAAATTTTTCGTTAAAAAAATTTTGGTAAAAATTTTCAGTAGAAGTTTTCGGTAAAAATTTTCGGAAAAAATTTTCGATAGAAATTTTCGGTAAAAATTTTCGGTAAAAATTTTCGGTAAAAATTTTCGGTAAAAATTTTCGGTAAAAATGTTCGGTAAAAATGTTCAGTAAAAATGTTCGGTAAAAATTTTCGGTAAAAATTTTCGGTAAAAATTTTCGGTAAAAATTTTCGGTAAAAATTTTCGGTAAAAATGTTCGGTAAAAATTTTCGGTAAAAATGTTCGGTAAAAATGTTCGGTAAAAATTTTCAGTGAAACTTTTCGGAAAATTCTTCGAAAAAATTGTCATTAAAAATGTTCGTTAAAAATTTTTGTTAAAAATGTTCGGTAAAAATGTTCAGTAAAAATTTTCGGTAAATATTTGCGGTAAAAATTTTCGGCAACGATTTTCAGTAAAAATTTTCGTTAAATATTTGCGGTAAATATTTTCGGTAAAAAGTTTTAGTCCAAATTTTTGATAAAATATTTCAGTAAAAATCTTCGGTAAAATTTTTCGTTAAAATAAATTTTGGTAAAAATTTTCAGTAGAAGTTTTCGGTAAAAATTTTCGGAAAAAATTTTCGATAGAAATTTTCGGTAAAAATTTTCGGTAAAAATTTTCGGTAAAAATGTTCAGTAAAAATGTTCAGTAAAAATGTTCAGTAAAAATTTTCGGTAAAAATTTTCGGTAAAAATTTTCGGTAAAAATTTTCGGTAAAAATTTTCGGTAAAAATTTTCGGTAAAAATTTTCGGTAAAAATGTTCGGTAAAAATTTTCAGTGAAACTTTTCGGAAAATTCTTCGAAAAAATTGTCATTAAAAATGTTCGTTAAAAATTTTTGTTAAAAATGTTCGGTAAAAATGTTCAGTAAAAATTTTCGGTAAATATTTGCGGTAAAAATTTTCGGCAACGATTTTCAGTAAAAATTTTCGTTAAATATTTGCGGTAAATATTTTCGGTAAAAATTTTTGGAAAAATTGTCAGTTAAAATTTTTGTTAAAAATTTTCAGTAAAAATTTTCGTTAAAGATTTTTCAGTAAAAATTTTTTGTGAACATTTTCAGGAAAAAAAAAATTTTAAAAATAAAGTTATATAACATATAATGTTATCGAAAATAAATTCTGATTTTGAAAACATCTTTGAATACACATTAATCATTGGTTTCTGAAAAAAGAAAGAATTAGAATTCAACTAAAACATATTTTTTTATACAAAAGCCAATAAAAAAAATGCCGATAATATCATTGAAAAGAGCTTTTTAATCGAATTTGTTGATATCTTTAAGAGAAGAGATGATTTCTACAGAAAAAGCGATAGTATGGAATTTGTTCGTATTTGTTTTGTTGTAAAGCTGATAATATGAAATCAATGTCAAGTAGTTAAAAAGGATGAGAAAAGGACATTTTTTTCGTTTATAGCATAAAAAGACAAAAGATAATCGTTACTTTCGGCGAGGATTACAGAATATATGAATCGTTACTATTTCAGTTCCCATTTTGTATTTGTCTGATTTCGCCTTGGGTTTTGATACGAGCATGTTTAGTTTCCGTTCGGAATGTGATTCTTCTCTTATAGTTTTATTTATTTGTTTATTTTTAGGTTCAATATAATTGTATTTATAGGATAGTATTGGTGATATTGATACTGAAATTGTTATACAAACTCATTCGTTGATAAGGACACGAGCTCGTTGGTAGATAGTTTCTCATCTTGATTTCGTTTACGGCTTCAATTCAATACGATTTGTTGTAAGTTTCGACACTTTCTCACATTTTCATTTAGGCTTTCTTCCTTTTTCATTACCCCATATCCTGTATCTCGTATCCTGTTTCCAGTATTTTTCCTGCTGGCGTGCATGAGACTCTGTGCCAATACGGCTCATTACAGTTTTTGTTCACTTAAAGACAATATCACATCTAATTTTCTGGTTCATATGGGAGATATCTACATTATTACTTTTGGAAATTCGTTAAGGATTTAATCTCAACAATGATGGTAATAATATTCCATGGAAGGAAGTAGTAAATGTGGTCACAGGATCCGCATATCAGAGGAGACAATTGTAAACGTGGAAGAATGGCAATATTGTGCACCGCCTGTTAACTTTCTATAGAAGTGAAAAGGATATTCAGTTTAAATAATATTGTTAGTAATAAGAAGAATATAAACTCCAGAAGCAATAGTAAAAATATGAAAAACTACAATACGCAAGTGGGAATGGGAATAAATACTTGTTTATATGATGGAAAAGTTTAAGAATTGATATTGTTTTCAGAAATTGGCGTGACAAATTGCTTGTGGTACGATTTTTGCAATACTCTAATAATTAAGGATCAGCTATGCAGTGTATAAATAGCTTTGGTGGTATATATACAAGTATCTACTTGTAAGGATATTTATTAGAATAAATCCTGCTATTTGGTTGGTAGTCAATTGAATTGTCATACCCACAATATGGGAAATTGACAATCGTAAAATTGATGAATTTGATATTGTTATTCCCGTCAGTCACCCCCGATCCCATAAAATTTAATCCGAAATTTTCTAATTCAACTAATACCGGAAGAGTCCAGATGTCCTGAATTATATTTGTATTAAAAATTTGGTTTGGTATATTATCAAGCCATTACGGAATTTCGTTTTGATTGTGTTGATATTTTCAGTTTAATAATCTTTATGAAACTGAAATTTTTAGCCTTGAAGCATTTCTATATTATTTGATATCCTAACAAAGCCTTATTTTCCTCTTTGTGCCGTTGGATCGCATTTATACTTTCTCCTACTTCTATTCGTACATTTTTCCTTTTAACCCTTTTGTTAACTGGTCGTATCATGGTAACTAGTAACTTAAATAATAGAGAAGTAAAAGTCAAAGGATCCCCTCTCATAGTATCAAGTATATCATAAAATGATGCTAGTGTGAAAAACTTTTCACTCAAAATGGTAGCCTTCTTTGACCTTCTGCAGTTCCTTTCTCTTGCCCTTTTAGTGTTAAGAATCTGAATTATTACGAAAACTTTTAACTATATACAAGAATAATTTTTTTATGTACTCATAGATCTAAGCTGGCATTAATAATAAGTTCTTTTTATTTCAAACAGAATCCTTTTAGCAATACGAGTCATTTTTTATTGTTGATTGATAAGTAAAACTTATTTTTGTTGTTTTGTTATTAAAATAAACTAACAAAACTTTGTTGGTAATTTTATTATTTGTTGATATAAAAATCATCAAAAATGGAATGATCAAATTATTCGACGAAGATTATCCAAAGTCTGAGTTTCTCTTCGGAATCAGTCAAGTTGAATGTATTCTGATGTTTGTGTCTCAGCTCTAATAGTACTGCTTCGACAAAGATAGCACCTTTTTTAACGTAGGTGCGGTGAAATCTGCTAAAGACTCTGTAGCAATATCGGACCTTATATTCCCTTCTAGGACAAGTGTTGATCGATAATTATTTTCAGTTTCTTATCCTCAATGAAGGACCGATAAGTGGGGCATATTGCATCATCATCCAGCTCAAAGGAATATAGGTTTGCCTTGAAGCACCTATGTCCTGTCAGAAAATAGGCCTCGTTGTGATATACTTCTCCATGACATGTTCAGTTCCACATGGCTATATTAGGAATGAGTTGATGCTTCCTTCCTTTAGTCGATAAATTCCAATGTTGTTGTCATCTTGGCACTTTTCCGTTTCCTTCGTCCTTGCTCAAAATACAGCAAATATATACAAACGTATCAAAATGATAACATTGTATTTTCCTCTATTGACGAGTTGTTGAATCGTGTAATATTCAGATTTAAATACGGAGAACTTAACGATTCAACAATGCATTAAGAGAGTGCAAATTTATTATAAAATTTATGCTCTGCTCGCTTGATAGGATGTCCGTAAGCAGCGTGTAATTTATGATTAAAACGAACATTTGACCGAGACTAAAATTCAAAATCTAATCAGAAAATTCAAAAGAACTCATTTAGCTGCCAATTATATGTTGTGTTTTCCAAGCATTTCGCTTTTACGTCAGCGAAATGCTTAAAAAACACAACATATAATTGACTCAAGAACTAAAGCTACAAGACCATGCGAAGCGTTCGTTGCCAGGATAGCTAGAAACGGATTGTAGATTAATACGTAAGCAAGCAAAAATTGTCGGATCTGAAGTGAAAATCAATCCCAACAGTAAGAGGAGCTTTCTTAGAATCTACAAAAAATGACTATCGAATATGGATTTTGGTCAGGCGGGATTATCGAGCTATACTGCTTTCTGAATGAGGCTGACGTGACGGTAACTGCTAATGGCAAGAGGTTCATTTGGGCACAATTAGACGATGTGGGCTTGGATAATATCTCCAACACAGCAGAAGAAACAAGGGACTTATTGCAGACGAACTTTCTTCGTCGCGTTATTTCGAGACATGGTTATGTCAGCTACATAAAATCAATAATGTGGTGGGTATGCATGACTTCTAGGATCAACTCCTCCAAACAAAGCCGTATAGGCTATTTGAATAATATTATTTCATCTACCACAACTTACCATTTTTATAGAATTTTTTTAATTAGTTGGTTTTAATAAAAAAAACCCTTTACTATTTCTATTATGACATTTTATAAATAATTTTATTACCTTGTTGAATATAACACAAACTTAACCTATTTTAGTAATTCTATACAAGAAGTCATTTTTTTTACAGTAAACCTTAACAAATTTACATATATTTTATGACTTTATTTGAAATTAATTATAAATATTAAAAAAAATACACATGATATGAAATAGGAAATATTCTTTGTTTACAATTTTAAAAATTTCGGTTTTGATTTAAAAATCTAACAAATATTTTCCCAATCATATTTTCTTTGCAAATCCAAATCTAAAAAGAATATATAGTATGTATGGCTGTAGAATAAGAAATATAATATAAAAAAAGAATGAGAGAAAAACTATCAGCTCGTAATTTTGGAAATTATTTGCTCTTATCTAAAATGCTTACGTTTAGATATTTCGACAAGAAAGCCATTATTTAAACAAATAAAAATGCAAAATAGCAAAGGAAAAACGAAATAATTCTTTTTTGTGCAAAAAGCTCAAATCTCGGTCTAAAAATTGAAGAGAACAAAAATAAATAAGGATTTTGCAGAAGAAGCACAAGAAGTAAAATAGAAAATAATGATGAAAAGGGAGAAAAAAATATATATAGAAATAAGAGAGGCAAAATATAACAAACAAGAACGAAAGATAAAGCTTTGAGTTGGTGGTGGTTTATTCAATTGAATGGATATAAACTGGCCAAAAAATGTCCCAAAGCTCTTCTATCACATCGTATCCTTCAAATAAGTTCTCCTATCAGCCATAAAATTTACAATGCATTAGCATAGATTCTTTTGAATTTTTATTATTTTGATTCTCTTCGTTTAGACTATTTTACATAGAAAATGACCGTGGCGACTGTAACGAGAGAGCATGTTCATATGTATTGAAAAGGACACAAAATGATAAGAATAAATTGAACTTGGCTATGTAGAAATTATAATGAACAATTTTTCTTTCCGCTCATATTTTTGTATGTATGTGTATTACAAAAGTTTTAGCCAAAAATGTGAAAGGTACGCATTATCGGAAACCTTTTACGGATAAGCCCTTTGGTTCGATTAGAGCCGAACGGAACGAAATTCGAAACGATACTAAAGGAATCCATCGAATTTCTCCTATGGACCAGCTAGCAGTTGGGGCTTAATAAAATATAAGTATACATTTCCGTCCAATACCAATGTAGTGGATAATTAAATCAATTATCATTTTAATTGAATACTTACTGTGATTCGGTTCCGCTCTACAAATACTACTCCTACTAAATCCCCCCCCCCCCCCCTTCTATCATGGTTTCGAAATTCGAAATTCAGCTCAAAATTCATGACGCGTATTTATCTTTTACCGATTTTGTCTAAGAGAATATCGAAAATCTGATTAATGTTTAGTTACAGAAATTTAAATGGATTTCTTCATTTTGTGTATTTAATTAACGATATTTAGAGGAAGCTACTAATCGAACTGACTAAACAATTGCTATCATTTGGTATAGATTTAAATCCTTTGCAAATATTCTATACTTTTCGAAATTATATGCTCCTTCAGTTATGAATATTATTATTACTATTGTTATCATTATTAATTTTCTTTATTTCAACTGATAATATTGATAATATCAATTCGAATGAACGTGTAATCGGATAATTTTTCAAAAAGTTAATCTTCTTGACAAGATACTACAGTAAATTGTTAAAATTCAATTAAATTTAATTAAGTTAAATATCATCGGATTAATTTATATTATCTTATATTTCGATTTGTATTATGTAGCTTTATGAGTTGTTAACAAAATATAAGTGAGTATTCGTGTTTTGTAAATTTTACTGAAAATTTTCGGCCAGAACATTTTTACCAAAAAAAAAAATTTAATAAACGTTTTTATTCGAATAGATTTGCTGAAAAAATTATAACTGAAAACCTATTGTATAATTTGAAAAAAGCTTCATTAGTGATGTTCTGTTTTTGCATAAATTAAAAACAATGACTGAAAAAAATTGTTATGACAAAAATCCGGAAAAACTTTTACTAAAATATTTAACTGAACAAATTTTTACTGAAAAAACTTTACTGAAACAATTTTTACTGAAACAATTTTTACTGAAGAAATTTTGACTGAAACAAGTTTTAATGAAACAATTTTGACTGAAACAATTTTTACTGAAACAATTCTTACTGAAACGAGTTTTAATGAAACAATTTTTACTGGAACAATTTTTACTGAAACAATTTATACTGGAACAATTTTACCTGAAACAATTTTTAGTGAAACAAGTTTTACTGAAACAAATTTCAGTGAAAACAATTTTTAGTGAAACAATTTTTACTGATACAAATTTTACTAAAAAATTTTACTGAAGCAATTTTTACTGAAACAATTTTTACTGAAGAAATTTTTACTGAAACAATTTTTTACTGAAACATTTTTTACTGAAAAAGTTTCTAGTGAAACAATTTTTAGTGATACAATTTTTACTGAAACAATTTTTACTGAAACAATTTTTACTGAAACAATTTTTACTGAAACAGTTTTTTAGTGAAACATTTTAACTGAAAAAATTTTAGTGAAACAATTTTTAGTGACACAAGTTTTACATAAACAAATTTCAGTGAAAACAATTTTTAGTGAAACAATTTTTAATGATACAAATTTTACTAAAAAATTTTACTGAAGCAATTTTTACTGAAACAATTTTTACTGAAAAAGATTTTACTGGAAAAATTTTTATCAAAAAATGTTTACTGAAGCAATTTTTCCTGAAATAATTTGTCCTGAAATAATTTGTCCTGAAATAATTTTTACTGAAACAATTTTGACTGAAACAATTTTGACTGAAACAATTTTGACTGAAACGAGTTTTAATGAAACAATTTTTACTGGAACAATTTTTACTGAAACAATTTTTACTGAAAACATTTCTACTAAAAAAATGTTTATTTAAAAATAATTTTATTGAATAAATTTTAACTGCAACAATTTTTAGTGAAACAATTTTTACTGAAACAAATTTTAGTGAAAACAATTTTCAGTGAAACAGTTTTTACTGATACAAATTTTACTAAAAAATTTTACTGAAGCAATTTTTACTGAAACAATTTTTACTGAAAAAGATTTTACTGAAAAAATTTTTATTAAAAAATTTTTACTGAAGCAATTTTTCCTTAAATAATTTTTACTGAAACAATTTTGACTGAAACAATTTTGACTGAAACAAGTTTTAATGGAAACATTTTTACTGAAACAGTTTTTACTAAAAAATTTTTACTGAAAATTTTTACTGAAACAATTTTTCCTGAAAAAATTTTTACACAAAAAATTTATATTGAAAAAATTTTTACTCAAAAAATTTTGACTGAAAATGTTTTGACTAAAAATTTTGACTGAGAAAATTTGTACCGGAAAAATTTAACTCAAAAAATTTTGAATGAAAAAATGCTTACTGAATGAAAAGAAATTTTTTTAAACTGAAAGCATTCTTATAGGAAACAAAAAAACTGTTGAATTTGAATGGTCAATTTTAAATTGAAAACTTTTTACTTTTAAAATGTTTTAATGAAGAAAAAAAATGCTCATATTAAAGACAATCGACTCCTAAAATGACAATTAGTCTCACAAAATTACAATTCCACCAAAATAATGACATTCCTTTCTCAGTAGTTTTTTTTTTATATTCAAAGGTTTTCTTATTTTCCATTTAATAGTTAATAAACATAATTGACTGGCTCAAAAAGAATATTATTAATAAAAATGTAATTTCTTGGATATTTCTATCAGCATTTGATATTGTAACTATAGAAAAAGTTTGTTTTTGATGGAAAATAAATGTCGAAAATTAAACGCTGATATCAAATCAAAAGATGAAATTGTCATACTTGAACTGATAAAAAATAGCAAATAAAAATAAAATGGCCAAGGAAAAGGATAACCTTTTTTACCTTCTTTGATGTCAGAAAATACTTTTCATGGTAGATAAATAATCTAAAGCTCAAAGCAATGATAAAATTTTTTTGATTATTACACTCAATTTCACTAATTATAAAGGATGAGTACACTTCTGAAGATGAGACCTCTTTTCTGCTACTTTGTTCATTTTTATTACTTTTTTTTTTTGCTGTTGTTGTTGATTGAATTTATGTACTATTATTAGTTATCATCTTATCAAAATGTATATATTTATTTTTATTTGTGTTGTCTTTTTTTTATCCCATCACCTAGATTTGGTTTGATAATATTTCTTTAATAAAATGTATCATTTTTGTCTTTTTATTCGTTGCTATTACGGACAAGGTACCTTTTACGAAAGCGAATCATTTTCCACAAAAATACGAGTGTGTACAAATGTACAGACGAGTATATAAAACGGAAACTATGAAAAACGGAAGATATGCAATATATTATACGTTCCGTTTACTGTTGGATTAGGCAAAGGACATATACTCATATTAGGATAGAGGAGGCAGTAATACCCCATTGACTTTATTACATATACGAACGATACGAAAATGTTCCCTCCTCAATGATAACATCCCGGAAACTGCTCCAAAAGGTATTGTTGCAGATTTCTATCTTATAAATGACTTTTGCCTCGGTGTCTGTGCAACTGCGATAACACTATTTATACTCTTATTTTTGGTTATTAATCCATGGTAGTTTAGCCAATCAAATAAAACAAACTAAAATAATAAAAAAAATACCTAAAAAATCGGGTAAAAAATAGAAGAAAAAAAAATACAAGAACAAAAGTTATACGTGTAGCAGTTACCCTATTAAGGGCATATTTATTGTACTTTTTACGGAATAAAGTTTTAGAGAATGAAAATCTTACAATTAATTTTAATAATTATTCACAATTTTATGAATTAAAAAAAAATTACTTTTAACAAAAGTTCAATGACCTTCGAAATCTTTATAAGTAATTTTTTTTGGGGGAATTTTTAAGAATTTTCGAAAACTAAGAACAACAAATCTCTTTTGCCTTTCATTGTTCCTAAAATTAGAAGAAAAAAATCTTTTTAAATTTTGTTTATTATTGATTTTATTTTAAATAATATTTATCTTGTCAGAAATCGTGACTAACAATGAATTTAAGATATTTTGCCAAACAACTAATGCAGTTCTATTAGGGATGGAAAATGTCACAACAAAACGATCAGCGTATACTGCAAAAATGTAAAAGGACTCGGAGGGTTTTAATAATAATTTGAAGAGTTTTGATATGAGAGAAACCGGAAAAACATGAAAAAAAAACATACCAAAATTTATAATATATCGAAAAATTGTCCTGTTAGAGAAAATCGTGGGAGTCAAAATCGACTCGTTTTAATGGAAGTTCTTGTTGTTCAACATTTGCAATATGAGAAATACTGAAAGACGAACCATTTTGGTTTTTCCCCTTTTTATTTTTTTCGTTCACTTTTCTTTTATTAATTTTTTTTTTTGTCAACATCACATTCCCTTTATTGATTGGTATTTGAAGTTCTGAACTTTATATGCATCAATGCTATGTGACTGTAGAGGATATTTTTGCAATTTATTATAGCAGAATCAGAAAGTTTCGGGTTCTTTTAACTATTTTTTTTTCTTCGCATGATGTTTTGTAAATATTTTCCGATTTTTGTGCTAATTTGCGCTTGTATATTTTGTAACGTTCTTGTTTTTTTTCCCAACTTGTTCAACTTTCACAAATTGATTTATGGCCTTATAATTGACTACGATATGAAAATGTTCTAAGTAAGAATTTTAGTATTTTTAAAAATTTTGTTTCGGAAATTTTCTTAAAGTGTAATTATTTTTTTTCTTCTGTTTTATAAAAGTGATTTTGATGTAAATGGATTTTTCCGTTTTCAGTAATTTTTCATTTAGAAGGAAATATTAACAGTAATTCAATTTTATTTCAGAGATATTCGTAATAAAAAGGATTTCTCTAGGATTGTGCTAAGGTGGTATTTGTTTAGTTTATAGTTTCTCATTTTATATATTTTCGATAGCTATGCATCTCATATTTTGATGGACTAATTTATTTTCTCATAGATGGCGTTGTCTCATGAGCCATAAGAGTTTTAGCAAACTGTGGCAAATTTAATCTATTATCTTTACCTAAATTATGTGATTATTAAACGTTACGTATTAAAATATTTTAATAACTAAATTAAAAACAAGCTTAAAATTTAAATTTCGATAAAAATGTTTTTTCATTATATTGACGATTGGGTGCTGCAACAAAGAGTTTGAATGATGTTTTTTGCGACAAATTTTTTTGATATACATTTTGTGTTATTGGTACGTATTTCATTGAAAATTACCTATACTTGAAGATTTTAATTTGGAGTCTAAGTGGTTTAAATAAGACAGCATCGCAGACCACACAACATTATAAATTTTCCGTTTATTTTTTTTGGTAATGTTAATTAGCTCCCAAGACTTTTGATTTGACGCCATTCGACTTATTTTTGTAAAACTATATAAAAAATCGTATAAATGCAGATAATTTATCAACTAAACAGAATAAAAATGATAATAATAATTTTAAATATTTATCAAATATGAAAAAATCATTAAAAATTACATTAAAAACGATCAAGAATTATTTTATGGCAACTATTTAAATAATTTTTTTCCTTAATATATAAATGGTAAAGTTTAAAAATTATTAATAAATTAAGTTTTTAATAAAATCTGAATTTAATTTATTGTATGTTTAATGTAAATTTGCTTTCCAAAGCGTATATTTGATGCAAATATATGGATTTAAATTGGAGAAAATCCTAAGTTAACAGTCGAAAATTTAAAGGATCTATTTAATTCCCTTTAAACATTCCTTTCGTAATTTGAGGATCTTTTAACAAATGTTCCCAATTGCATTTATATCGATTTGAAGATTAGGTTTTTGTTTTCGTTTAGCAGATGATTGATCCACTGCACAGTTTGGTGCATAGCCATATTTCGTCCAGTCCGAGAAGCGGCTATTATGTGAATTGCAGGTTGTTGTCTTTGATCAATATGGGTGTTTATCCACGATATGCTGATGACTTTTTTCAGGTGTATTTTCTGCACTTTTTTTTGTTAACATAGGACCATGCCTTAGTGGAATTCGAACCAACGATCCCTTGGACTTATTATAATCCTTAAATTAATTGACGATCAAAAATTAAGAGAAATTTTTCAAAACAGGTTCTTTTTAATTTTTATTGTATTTTATTATAAAATTACTCCTAATAGAAAAAAGCGAGTTTAGGGCTGTCATCAAACATCTCCATTTGAAAGGCTTAAGCCTGAAAGACATCAAAGCCGAGTTGGATGCAGTTCATGGCACATCTGCACCTGTGTTTGCGACGGTTTACAATTGGATGAATAAATTTAAACGTGGCCGTTCATCCACAAAAGATGAACGTCGTTCAGGACGCCCAGTTGAGGTGTCTACTCCTGAAATCATCGACAAAATCCACGATCTGATTTTGAACGATCGGCGAATTGAAGTGCGCGAATTAGTTGAGGCCACGGGCATATCACAAGGTACAGTCGCTTCAATTTTGCATGAAAAATTGTCTGTGAAAAAATTTCGGCAAGATGGGTGCCGCGTTTGCTCTCAGAGGAGAATAAGCGCAATCGTGCAGTGGACTCTGAGGCTATGTTGGCACTCTTTCATCGCAATCCTGCCGAATTCCTTCGTCGATATGTCACTGTGGACGAAACCTGGATACACTACTACACTCCAGAAACGAAGAGACAGTCATCACAGTGGATTTTCAAGGGTGAACGTGCTCCGAAGAAGGCCAAAACTGTGCCATCGGCCGGCAAGGTGATGGCCACGGTCTTTTGGGATTCGCAGGGCTTCATTTTTATCGACTACTTGGAAAAAGGAAAAACAGTAACAGGAGCGTATTACGCGTCGTTATTGCAATAGATGATCGAGGAAATCAAAGAGAAACGCACCCATATGAAGAAGAAAAAAATCCTCTTGCATCAGGACAATGTGCGTGTGCACACCTGCGCTGTTTCCATAGCCAAAATTGTGGAATTGAAAATGGAATTGTTGCAGCATCCCGCTTATTCACCAGATTTGGCCCCGAGTGACTATTTTCTTTTCCCCAATCTGAAGGAATGGCTTGGCGGACGACGGTACACTTCCAACGAGGACGTCATTGCTCAAACGGATGAATATTTTGCAGAACTTCCGAAATCCTATTTTTTGGACAGGATAAAAATTTTGGAAAAACTGTGAAAAATAAAATTTTTTTTAAAAAAAAACAGTTTTTTTCCATCTTTTTTTAAGGACTTATTGAACGACCCTCGTAATATTAATATTAATTTTTTTTTATTATTATTTTAAATAGAGAAGATAATGGTATAAATGGTAGTTGATGGATAAAAGTGGTAATATATTTGATTGTTTTTGGTTAACATATATTGTGTTAAACTATTCTGCTTTTTATATAAATATTCCATTAATTATTTATAAGTAATTGTTGAGTAACAATGATAATAAATTATTTATGAGAAAATTAGGAGTTTGGCTTAAAATGCATTTTATATTAACCAAAATTTGTATACTTGTAGATATAGTCTATATTGTATGAAATATAATTTTTATTATTAACATAAATTTGTTATCGTGTATTAATTGTATTTTGGGTTTCGTGTGTGTTAAATAGATTTGGTTATATTTATTTTGATTAAAATCATGTAATTATTCGTAATTGGTTTAATTTGTTAAATATGAATGTATGCATGCAGCTGGGTGCAAAATAAAACAAAAACCAAACAAAAATACAATTGGATCATCAATATTATTTTTTTAACACTATACACCACTCCTACAATAATACCCTCCCTCGCTCTTGTCGCTTATTTATTATCTGTCCAATGCGTTAATTTTATTTAAGTATAAAATCGTATGCATTTGGCGCAATATGATCCTGATTAGTAAAGATATGTAATTAATGCATACTATCAAAGTTTAACCATTTACAATATTGTATAAGATAATTGAAATTATTTTTAATTGGAGATACTTTTATATAAAAGCACGTTTCCATTCGATAAATTCCAATGTAAACAATCGAAAGCAAACAATATTCCCTCTTGACGATATGAAAATTTCTGATTCAGTTTTGGATCGTCTAGCTATGCTAATGGCTGTCACATACACCTAGATAGCTGATACTCGTAGTACGAACACGAATATTAATAAAATGTTATATTCCAGGATGGTTGCTTCCAAGCCCCATATATTTACTTGTAAATGCTTTGGGGGAGTACACGTACATACCCATTATATAAATATTTACATATATAATTATAGTAAATATGAATACGAAGAATTTAAATAGTAAATATTTAATCGTAGCAAATATTTGATGTATAATTCACATTTTCGAAAATCGAATCATTTATTTATTATTCACATAAGATGGCAATTGTATCTTGAATTGAATAATTTTTATATGAAGAAAAAGGGAATTTATACTAATTGAGTTCTATTCTTAAAATTAAATTGAATTCCTTTTTGTAAACTTTTATCATTAAATTATAATTATTTGATGGAATATTCGATTAAGCGCTGTACTTTGGTATAAAGAAAATATGAATAATCCAACAAAAAAAAAACAACACATTTTACAAAATAAAAGTATCGATTAGGTTTTTTTTTATATTAAATATAGATAAATATACCAGCTCTACTAGCACCACCCCAAAAAATTTTAATACGATAATTTATTAACTTTAATTTTATTATTTTAAAATATTTGTGCTGAAATGGAAATTTGTAGTGAAACGATAACTGAGATTTTTTGGTGGTAGTAAAATTACATTTTATTTCTATACATCCACTTTTCCAGTAGCGAAGGTGTTGTTTTAACTTTTTGTAGCAGTGCTGGAACTAGAATCGCCTTAAGCTGCCTGGTTAAACTCCTTTAGATTCAGTCGGCAGTACCACCGAAAAAAATTTCTGCAGTCCTGAGTTGACGTAGCAGGTCCTGAAATTTACAAGGTTCTCTACTGTAGCTCTTTGAGTTGAATGACCGATTACTTACTCTCAAAACAAAACTGGTACCACGAGGATCAGTTGCCCCATGGTGTTAAAGCACACGGTGCCTGATTATGAGATGAGGTGCCTTTGATATCTGTGGGTAATACCTACATAGCGGGTACAGTTTTAGGACTAGAGATATTTCGGATTCTATCAATACAGATAATAGTAGAGGCTTAAGAGTACTTGCTACCAATAGTTAGGATATCTAGCTTCTAACATATTACTGACTGTGTGCACGGCTGTACCTTTCGTGGATGTAGCTGGCTCAGGGGCTGCACTAGATAGAAGCATGTGATATGCCGAAACGAAGGCTAGGTGAGCGATCTACTTTTTAGACTGCTAACCATGGAGGAATTATTGTATGGATTGCTTAATTGTATCATGCATAGAAGAAGAGGTAGGTTTTATTAGAATGGTAGAGTTAGTTAGCTGAGGCCACTTGCCGTTAGATGGAAACAGAATACGGCTCGTGCGAAGGAGCGGAGATAAAAGAGTCAATAGAAAGGCAGGTTTCCTGTATACTGAGAATGGTAGAGTAAGTAGCTGACTCTATTTCCTATTAGAAGAAAATGGAAGGGATTCATGAAGAAGAGGGAATGAGGCAATTTAAGCAATATAACAAGAGGAGATGAAGATGGATAATGAGCATGCTGAGTGCAACTATCTGGATCTAGTCACCTAAGCTGGGCATATTCCAATCACGACGATCGTAGGGTACCCGTGGTATAATGTCTAATTATCGAGAGTACTAACATGACATTTGGTTAAGTGGTTTTTGAACTTGGGGAACCAAAAAAGTGGCACAGACTTTATCAGGTAAATAATGGGGCTATGTAACGTTTTTCGAACAAAAACTTTTTGATGGAGGTGGCCATGTGACGGTGGCATTATCATAGTGGTGTATCCAACTGCCTTTGAAGGACTACTTTATAAGATTTTGATTGACAGTTTAACCTGGAGGTACAAATTATTGTATTGGGTTGTTCGAAAAGTATTTTCGTTTTTTCCCAATAGAAGAATTAAGTGTATTTTTTCACAACCAACTTAAGCCGCATAATAATATGTATTTTGACAGCTGATATAGCAAGGCTTACTTGTGAAAAAATTCGATTGATGCTGTAAAATAGTTTTCGGTTAAAATAGTATTTTAAGCATATTTTACTTTTTTACTATAAAAAAGATAAAAATGCTGTTCAAGCACAAAAAAAACTATTCGATGTGTATGGAGAATATGCGTTAAGTGAGCGTCAGTGCAAAAAATGGTTTGCAAAATCTCGATCCGGCAATTTTGATCTCGAAGATGCACCACGTTGTGGAAGGCCAGTTGAAGCTAATAAAGGCATTAATTGATACAAACCGGCGAATAAAAACTTGTGACATCGCTGAGGGAATCAATCCATCGAATACGATGGTTCATGATCATTTGAATCGCCTAGGTTTAATCTCAAAGCTCGACATATGGGTTCCTCACCTTCTTACGGAAAGAAATTTGTGCCGTCGCATTAACGTTTGTGATATGCTTCTCAAACGCCTAGAAAATGATCAATTTTTGAAGCATATATGGACGAGAAATAGGTTGTCTACAACAATGTTAAGCACAAAAAATCCTGGGAGTAGAAAAGAAAAACCGGCTCAAGGCACTTCGAAAGCCAATATTCATCAAAAGAAGGTTGTACTATCTGTTTGGTGGGATTTTAAAGGAATCGTTTATTTTGAGCTTTTACCGAGCAACACAACGATCAATTCTGAAGTGTTCTATCATCCGTTGGACAAATTGAATGATTTACTTAAAGAAAAAAGGCTAGAATAAAATATTAATTTACTATAAGAAAATCGTCTTTCATTATTATTTAAAAACACGAAATTACTTTCTGGACAACCCAATATTATTGATCAACACTGCTTCAATCAAAAATGCAAATGCAAATGGAATTTTTCGATGTTGACGAAGCCTCCCTGAGCAACGTTCGTCTTCTACTATTTCTTGGCCCTCCAAAAGTGCTTTATGGCACCAAACAACATATTAGATACAGTTCCGAGTATCACCAAATTAGCACTCGAATTTTATTATTTTTATCACTCACATTTAGAGTCCTTGCATATTTGTTTTTTTTTATCGTACAATAAAATACGAAAATAAATGATTTAAAATTATTGACAAATAATTTATTAAAATGAGTTTATAATAAAGTAAAAATAAGTTTTTTTTAATAGGTAAGTTTAGAAAGAGGGTCAAAGATGGTGAAAGGGAGGGAAAGAGATGGATTGAGAAGAAGAGTTTTTATAAATGAAACTTGGAAATTTGTATGAACGTAAATTATATGAGGACCCACACAGGGTCCAACCCTTGCCAAAATACTCTAATTAGCAGTCTTACCAAAATTTTTGGATACTAAAAAAGGCTGAGAAACTTTGTGTCGCACATAATTTCCTTTTCGGAAACCACACTCACTCCATGTTCCATGATCAACTCACTATTGATCGTCTTTTAAGGGAATGTCATCTTATCTAAAATTCCTCTCATATTAAGATTCTCAACATTTTTTCTAAGTCATCCTTTATCTTTTTACAAAACCCAATTACATCTAACTGGTCGATCCAACTAGCAAATAACCGACTTACACACTAAAAACATACAAAATGGCGTCATGATCTTGATTGATGCTGCACTATTGCCCCTGGCGCATGTCCTAGGAACCTTATGTATAAACAAACAAGCAATTTAATTACATGAGATATGATCCTACATAGATAGCGCCACATACTATTTTATCGATAAATAATTTTTTAATTAAAAAATAAATGTTTTTTTAAAAATAGCTTCCAATATAATTTGATGCCATCAAATAGATTTGTTTTTTGGTATGGAGAGGGAGGGGGAGTGGGGGTGGTTACGGGTATAAGAAAAAAATTAAAAACCTTCTGAATATGATCATAGTAATAAAATAATCTCGAAAAATATACCCATTTTGAATATTGTATATACTCTTTATCGGATTGGTAATAATATGATTTGCATAAAATAATTCTATTAGTCATAATATATTTTGCAAAGTGAGAGAAGAAAAAAAAACGATTCTAAAATGTCAATTATAATATTAGCAATAAGAATGAAAAAAAAAAGTAATATTCTAATTTAGTAGAATTTTGTAGAAAAATTTACCACCCTATTTTTGGTGTTTTCCCCAAAATATTTGTTTTTTTTTCTGTTTTTTTTTTTTTTTTTTGTAAATTGCATAAACATAAATTATTCATAAAATGAGATTACTTAATAAACTTCTTTTCATTTTATGAAAATTCTATGAATTCGTCTTGAATAATTTTCCTCTTGTAATATTTGAAATATTAATAAGTTCTCGACCCAACGAAGTAGAAATTTCCCTTGTTAAGTGTCAGATACGATTCAGATACTGTCTTTTAGAATAAATCAAATATTTATTTACATGTACTCGTACAATAAAAAATAAAAAGTGAATCAAATAAAATAGGAAATATTTTATTTCCATACATTTGCCCTTCTTACTATATTATATCATATTTTTGCTAATATAATTTCTTATAAAATCTGCAATTAAATTTTCATATAAAAAGGACATATGACATATCTAGTTGGAATTTTTAAGAAATGTAATTACAAGAAACAAAAAAAAAGCACAAACGTTAACAATTAAACTACGAGTATCATCAGGTCACTGTCAAATGAAATTTAGAATTTTTCCAAAAATACTCATTTCTGATGAGTTTTATATTAAATAAAATAAATAAATTGTATAATTTTTGTTGTTTTATTGTTCAGCATTTAATAAAAATAATATTGAATAATGTTCATTTTAAAATTCATTCTGCATAAAGGGACACCCTTAATTCTAGAATAGCCATAGTTGTCGGTAAAAATATCAAAATGATGCGATGGATTTTTTGATTGTATGTTTTGATGTACTCTTCCTTCAGTGACATTGCATTGTTGGAGTCCTCTCCAGCAGTGAATCGAATATCCTAAACTATAGAGGATTATGTTTTCGAACAGCTTTAAGAATGTTTATTACAATGATTTGAATATTTTGAATGATACAGTGTCGAGGTTAAATTTTCTGCCATTTCTATTCTGTACAAAAGAAAAAGGTCAAATGGTTAAAAATCGTCTAAATAAGAACAAATGAAAAATTATTCTATTATTTACGTAATTGATAATTGGAAAATTTAAATGGCATAATGGGACAAGTAGTCGTTATTATTTTGCAAAAATAATCTATGAGAAGCCTTTATATTTTGAAATAATTTTTTCTACTTTTAATTGAATGCAAATTTTTTGTAGTTCTAATGAAAAGTACAAATATAAAAAATTGACTCCCCATAACCCCTCATACTAATCAATACTATTATGAAAAAATAATAGTATTGATTAGTATGAGGTGTAATGGGGAGTAAACATTCATTCAAATGTATTCAGCTCGCCTGTACGTTTGCGAACATGGCATCGTAGGACAAGTGTTTATAGGGAAAGAAGAGGAGGATAGTGTTCGAACGAGGGGATTAGTGTGATTGGAAAGACGGTCACATAATGAACAAATAGGACTTTAAGATCATGCTGAATAAGACTTCGACGAACATAAACGGTCGTGTCAGCAATTTTACGAAGTATTTTCAACTGAAGGTATTTGATTCAACTGAATTTCCCAGGCTTGTAGGATCCCAGAATTCTAGTTCGTAAGTCCATATGGGTTTCATTAGGGCATTATTGAATGTAGTTTACTGTTGGGTGTATAACTTAAAAATGCGGGATTGACAACAGATGGCATACCTTTTACACATGATTTGTGTTAATAATAATTCATATGGCATTTTGGAGGTTAAACATCTGTCATTCATTCTCGATTAGTCATTGAACGAAATAATGTAAAAAACAAAGTTTTTTTTGCTTCAAAAATGTCGAATTTCGTACCAAAAAAGTCCCATTTGCGAGAAGTGTTGATTTACTTCTTCAATTTGAAAAAAAGTGCAGCTGAAGCACATCGATTGCTCACCAAAGCTTATTCTGAATATGTTCCATCGATTTCAACGTGCGAGAGATGGTTTGTGCGGTTTAGAAGTGGTGATTTTGACACGGAAGACAAAGAACGACCAGGTCAGCCAAAAAAGTTTGAAGATGAAGATTTGGAGGTATTTCAAAACGTTTGAAAGCAGCAGGATTCATCCAAAAGCAAGGAAATTGGGTCCCATATGAATTGAAGCCGAGAGAAGTTGAAAGGCGATTTTGCATGTCCGAAATGCTGCTTGAACGGCAGAAAAAGAAGTCGTTTTTGAATCGAATCATTACTGACGACGAAAAAGGGATTCATTACGACAACCCAAAGCGCAAAAAATCGTATGTTAAGCCCGGCCAACCAGCCAAATCAACGCAAAAAGCCAAATATCCATGGCGCTAAGGTAATGCTCTGTATTTGGTGGGATCAGAAGGGTGTGATCTATTATGAGCTATTGAAATCGGGCCAGACGATCACAGGCGACCTCTACCGAACACAATTAATCCGTTTGAAGCGAGCATTGGCCGAAAAACGCCCGGAATATGCGACCAGACACGAAGCCATATTTTTCCATCATGACAACGCTCGGCCTCATGTTGCAAGACCGGTTAAAAATTATTTAAAAAACAGTGGCTGGGAAGTTTTGCCTCACCCCCCTTATAGCCCAGACCATGCCCCGTCCGACTACCATTTGTTTAGATCCATGCAAAACGCCCTCACCGGAATACGCTTCACTTCAGAACAGGGCATCAAAAATTGGCTCAATTCATTCTTGGCCTCAAAACCGGAGCAGTTTCTTTGGCGCGGAATCCATATGTTGCCAGAAAGATGGGAAAAAATAGTGGCTTCCGATGGACAATACTTTGAATAAAATATATTGTAACAATTTTTTTAAAAAACACTCAGAGTTTGCCAAAAATCCCGCATTTTTAAGTTATACACCCAAAGTAAATTTGGAACGTTTGTATTTGGTTGTATAATTGTAAAGACTAGTTTACAAGCTGTGATGGCTTCATTAAGAGCGGGTTTGGCAACACTGATAATGTTACTCTCGTCTAGATATGCAGTACTCGTTTCAACCTTGCCCGGTAGCTTTTTCAGTAAAATTCGTAACTGAATTTTCAGTAAAATTCGGAGCCACGATGTGCCATTAAATTTTTTGCTAAGCTTGGTGAGTCTGAAAGTTTAATATATGAAAATTTGCAAAGAGTCTATGGGAAAGCACAGGCTTATCAAGAGCAAACGTTTTTTTTGATGGAAAAATAAAAAAAAACGCCATTCTGGGAAGCTGTCAACATTTAAAATTGATAAAAATATTGAAAAAACTAAGGACAAACTGTCCAGGACAATTTCTGAAACAAGTTTTTTATGAAAAAAATCTTTTAAGACTCAGAAAAGGAGTTTCCTATGATTCTCTAACCTCCCTATTCATCTGATATTAGTCCAAAAACCAAATACTTCCAAGAACAGTACTGTCGATAATGTCCAAGAGAGTGCAACCAAGAAGCTGAAGGATAATACACTTCAAGCCTTTCAGCACTATTACAAAGAGTATAAACTAGGCCCCCCTGTTGAAGGGGATTTTATTGATATTAACAAATAAAAAAAAATTGTCAAAGAAGACGAATCTACCTCAGAGAGGACTTAAAAATTGAAAGCTGTTGAAAATACAGAACGAATGAAGGCTCTTGTGAGGTCAGACTTTCGATTAATATTGAATTTTCTTGAAAGGTTCAGAACAAAGTTTCTTCACGTCAATGGAGTCCTCCATTATAATAATTTAATGTATATTTTTGAACAATTTTCAAATGCCTAAAGCTTTTGAGATATTGTCTCTTGTGTCTAGCCTACGTCTTTTTTGAATAGACGTTATTTTTTTCCATGAATAAATTTTGAATGTAACAGAAAATTTAATATTTTTATGAGCAAATAAAGAAATTCGTACAAATTGACAGTCGCCATCTTGAAAGTTCTTTTCTTATATGAAGCGTGAGTACGGGAATTTCCTTAATTACGAAATCGTGTCAGAGTAAAATTCGGCAGCAGAAATGTGGAAATGTGATTATTATATTATCGATTGTATCATAAATCGGAAATAATAGTACATATAATCGAGTCATTAATAGTAAAGTTACTTAAATATTGCTAGTATAGAAAAGGATGAATTAGAAATTTTCCAAAAGTTGGAAGTCACTTCTAGGATTTTTTTTCCCCTCTCTTATCTTTGTTACTAGAAAATTCAATTTAAACGTTTTATTACCTAAAAGGAAATAATTGAATACCTCTTCTGTGCTCTTTTAATAAGTTTCAATAACTTTCCATTCAAAGAAACTTTACAAACATTAGAATACGTTCTAATCGTCTAAACTCTTAATAAACAGAGAAGAGATGAAAAAAAAAACTTTTCTAACAAGATCTTAATATATTCTATATTTTATATTAATATGATAAATGTGTTGAGACTTTATTCAAACTACACATAGTAAAGTGAAGATGAATTTGAAAATTCAGTTGGTGAATGGTGAGTGAAAATTACTTTGAAAATGTGCTGCTGATTTTTCTACTTTTCGAGTTTATTACAAAATACACTTTGTGAATAATAAAAAAAAATTCTAGATAGAATGAATGTATAAAATAGTTGTAGAAATGTATTACGATAAGAGGAAAGCTATTTTTGTAAAGTGAAATGAACAAAATGAGAAAAATAAGTTCATTTATAGTTTTAAAAAACTATCTTAACTTTAACTTTGTCTGCTAAAGCTATGTCTGTCCTTTTACCCCTTCAGTTCTTCTTTCGATATATTTCATATAATCCATTTCAAAATAAAAGTATTTTTCTAAATATTTGCACAACTTTTTCACAAAGACAATATCAAATAATTGAAACAAGTTTTAACATTTTTCTTTAATATTAAATAAAGATTTTCCTTTTTGACAATTTCGAAGTTGAATTTATTTGTTTCTTCGAGATCTAGCGTTACTATCTATTATGTTTCGATAAAGATGCATAGAACGACTGGGCTTAATGTAGATATTTTC
The DNA here is from genome assembly GCA_958298945.1 of Atherix ibis. Lineage (NCBI taxonomy): Eukaryota > Metazoa > Arthropoda > Insecta > Diptera > Athericidae > Atherix > Atherix ibis. Next base: position 32,820,062 of record OY282610.1, on the reverse strand, counting down.
AAATCAATAAAATTAATTATTATTTAAAAAAAACTCAAAATTAACTTAGTTTTATACCTATTATGGCAGTTAAATTAATCCTAATTAATCGTACTTGTATGCTTTGATTTAGTGGCAATATGATAAATTAGTGATAAATAGAAAATTTATGCATGATATTATCAAATCAATATTTTTATTATTATTTGGATTTAATTATAAGATGCTAGACAACATTTTATAAATATGTGTTCATTAGTTTAATTTTGACCGCTATTGAAAGCAGAAAAGTTTTGTGTTTTTTGATTAATATGGAAAAATTTGAATTCCGTTTTTTAATAAAAAAACAATTTTTGAAGGAAATAATTATATCTAAAACTAAAACCAAGCTTAAAATATATAATCGGACTCCTGACCATCGTATGGAATGATTCAGAAATGGTTTACTGATTTTTGCTCACGTCCTATTTGGGGTACCACTGAATCAATAATTAATAAAATCAATGATATCAAATTTAAAATACCAATGAATGAAAATGTATTAGAATTGGACATGGTTAATGTATAAAAAAAAAACGCGTATTCAAAATCTTTTATGAAATTTTGAATAAGAGAAAGCTATTGACAAGATGGATATCATATTTTTCTAGTTTCTCAACTGTGTTTCGACATTTTGAAGTGTAATCTAAATGAATTTTTGTATCGATTCATAATTGGTGATTAAACAAAGGCTCATCATTATACACTATAAACTAAAGTTTAGTCAAAATAATGGTCTTCTCTGGCGAACTTCATCGAAAAAGCTAAAGGCGGTTCCATTAGCAGAAAAGGTTATAGCAATGATTTTCTGGGATATGCATAATTTAATATTCATTAACTATATTTAAAAAAAAACAATATTATATAGTATTATTAGACCAGCTGAATAATAAAATCACGACAAAACGACTCCATTTCGCAAAAGAAATATATCAGTTTAATCATGGCAATACAGCTAATCATTTGTTGGCAGTTGCAACAGAAAAATTAGTGGAATTATATTATAAATTGTTTATTCACTCAAGAGATTTGGATCTCTGCAACTTTTTTCTATTTTTAAGCATAAGGAAATAGCTTGGCAAAAGAGATCTGCATCCAATTCTTAAGTTATAGTCGAAATTGAGGCCTATTTTATAGGATTTGACAAATTATGAATGGTATAAAGAAGTTTGATTATCGTATCAAATTGAATAGAGACTATGTTGAAAAGTAAATCAATTTTTAATTAATAAATTTATTTTTTGTTTAATTTATCATTGACTTATCATACTACACTTCTATTGTCAAAGGGCCTGAGTTATCGAGGCAATTTGAATTCATATTTCAATAAAAATTTACAATAGTTTCTTTAAAGTTCATTTTTATTATAGTGTTTTTCTGCTATTATTTTTGTAGCCTGAGCTTTAGGCCAATTTTTCAAAATAGATAATAAAAAGGTTCTGCTTGACAATTGTATTATCGAAAACACCCTTGACAGTGTTATGGTTTGAAAAAAATTCGAAGCATTCTTATGTTATAAAAATGATGAGAAGGTATAAAAATTTGGATGAAAAAAAATATTGCCAATGACGACGCATTATTCTGTTAGGTATGCTTGTCGTTAGCTTTATGCGTAGATTGCGGGGAGTTTGAAGTTTTTAGTGGAGATGGAGGCACCCGAAGGTGTTAAGTTCTCCCTGGAACGGGAAGAAGAAGGAATATGACAGAATAGTAAAAACTAAAAATTAAAAAAAAATACAAAAAAAAACTAAAAAAAAACACAAAATTGAATAATTTTATTCCTATTATTAAATGAGTGTGGCTAAAAAACTAACTAACAAATTTAGGATCAGTTTCAACAATATATAATATGGCAATTATTCTGTTTTTATCACAAACTTTTTTAAACACGTTCCTAAATGTAGCATTTTTCTCCTTGATACCGGCCACCAGCAGCAGTGCTACCAGAGGTAAAAAACTGAAGAAAGTTCTTCTGCTGATTTGTGCGCCATCTCTTTAAATTTTTAGGTAACGAATAAATGATCAGTACTATCGACAAGGCTATCATAACAACAGATCAACCATAAAAAAATTTCTAAATTTTGAGCCTTTTTTTTAGTTCGTTCACTATTTAAAATTTGTTTTTTTTTATAGCATTTTTTCTGTTATATTTTTTGAATTCTGAGCTTTAAACAAATTTTCCCAAATATACAGTACAAATGTTTTATTTGAATAAATTTCTTTTGGTAGAATAATAAAGGATCATTCAGAATTTGTTGTTTTGGAAAAATTTTTACCAAAAATATCCCATTGTAATATAAAAAAAATCCTGAATATCATATACATTGATGGAGTATCATTTCTAGTTTTGGAGAATTTCAGGGAAAACGATGGGTTTTTACTTCTTTTTTTGTGTTTTTCTGAATTGTCTATTAATGGACAAAGTAAACAGACAGAACATAAATATTGATATGTTTTTATAGTATACACCAAATTGTAATTATTTCATATGATTTGAAATATTCAACAAAAAGCTAATTGTATTTCATCAACAATCGAAAATTTAATTTAATACAAAGTTTGTGTAACATAAGAGCGGGTAGGATATCCCACATAAATAAACAAATCGATTGACGGATGTCATGATAGATTGTGCAAAATATTTCGACTGTGAGTTGATTGATTATATTGAACAAAGTCAATAGTTTTATATGAAGGAATATTTGTCCAAAAACAGGACACAATATAAATACAACAATTCATGTATTATTAATGTTAAGGAATCAGTCAATATAACGAGAATTCATATCGAGGATGATATGTGACTCCAGATGATGAGTATTTGGTGTCCTTCGAATGGTTACACTATTGTATGATTGCTATATTAACTATATCAGAATATTGAAAAAATGTGAAATTAGGTTTTTGTAGTTTTTTGATTTTATTTTTGTTATTTAATTTTATATACTCGTATATATATGTATATATTCTTTTTTTATGGATACATATCATTTTAATTTGAATTATATCGATACAAGTTAGATAGATATTATAGCATTTGGGACAGTTTGTATATTTAATTGAACCGTAGAGTAATTTGGTTGAATAGGTTATTGGATAAACAAGTTGTGTTCGGTGAAGTTATTGAAGCTGTCACCGGCACAATTCAGTGATTACAGAAACAAATCAGCCCCAATGACTGACTGACCGACTGAACAACTGTTTCTCTAAACAATCTCCTCATATAATAGTTTGTGCTTTCAACTGCACAATGTAACACAACAAAGCAATTTCATTATGTCTAACCTATGCTTGTACTTTAGGTATCGTCCTTCAGAGCTGCATTCCATTAACACTTCCTCGGCTGCCTATTCTGTGATTATTCGTAATATACATAAACCCTTCCCAATTAATACATATATGCTCCCCATCCATCTATCTATCTATCTATCTATCTACGGTATGCATTTGTCCAACCATCTATCTATATACATATCTGCGCATACAAATTTTGTCATAGTCCTGTATTCGTATTTTAGGAAGTATTCGTATTTAATGTTCTTGTTCGAAATCCCACATTCCCTTGAATAGAGAATTTCTAGATACATAGATACATACATAGATACATCGGTGGCCCATGGGTCACTATGATCGTGTACTGTTAAACTACAAACGGGAAATTTTACCATTTTTTTTTTACGAAAGGGTAAAGAAATGGAATTGTCGAAGGTGGGTGTAAAGGGAATGGACTGTATCATTTCGATAATGGTATCCTGGAATAAAGTTGCTTAATGATTAAGCACTTTGTGGCACGAAAATATAGGACATGAATTTGTAAGATTAATTGTATGGCCATATCATACTGCTTGTGGAAATGTAAAGTGTCTTCTGTACGACTATATTTGTATGTCTTCATAGAGTAGTTCGACAAGCATTATCCTTTCGAATGACATGAACAAAGTGTTCCTATAAATATATTCGAGTTGGTTTCATAGTCCTTCGCCATATTCAGACTAGTACGAAAACACATATACATATATGTACAAATTCTAAGGGGCAGACAAACTATAAGTTGATATACGGAAAAATAATAGTAGAAAAAGGAAGAACAAAAAATAACATATATTCTCGTAAAATCAGATTTTGATGATCATCTACATTATTCGGTAGAATTTTGCGTGTTTATTTTTGTTATAATATGACAGTATGAAAACACGCCTTCAATCATTTAGACACTTGTCTTGCTTGTCTTAAACGTTGATGTTTAGACTAAAGTCGATAGCATGTTGCGCAACATACTCGGTATTCGAATATGATAAAAAAAAAAACAATATAAATAAATCGCCATCCTTTCCTGCTATGACAATTTTGGTTGACATGAATTCCTATAATATATTTAGTTCGTTAGTGTCTTTTATTATATACGTATTTTATTTAAGATATTTTTATTATATTTTTGTTTTGTTTACTTTATAATCATATCATTTTTATGAGCAATATATTGTACTAGGAAAATTTTAATCAGAACTTTCAAGTTTGTATGTGCTGAAAAATATTTATTACAAATTATCATCAATGATATTGAAATTTATGAGAAATCTATATCAAAAATTTTTATTTTCAAAAATAGAAATTTTTATAGTAACAAAATGAAAAAGTTTCTTAAAATTGTATGAAAATTCAAAGTCACAGATAAGAAAATATTTTGTAATATTTTTAATTTTTGTGATCATAAAATATTTATTATGATGGATAATATAATAGTGGACTTGTGTGGAAAAAAATCTTTTATAAATAGTCGATTTTTGTGTTGTCGGAAAAATTTAATTCTATTTGAAGACAGGCTGGTCACTGTAAAACTGAAAGATACATGTACGAGGGTCATTCAACAAGTACTTAGCCTACAAAAGAAAAACGAAAATTTTGGAAAGGTGGCAATTTATTTATACATATAATCTCCTTCAAGCTCGATACACTTGGCCCAGCGATGCTTTAACTTTTTTAACCCGTCCAAAAAATACATTTTCTCGAGGAAAGCAAAATAGGCCTCCGTGGCGACGATGACCTCCTCATTCGACCCAAATCTATTCCCGGCGAGTGATTTTTTCAGGTTTGGAAACTAAAAGTAGTCACAGGGCACCAAATCTGGAGAGTACGGTGGATGGGGCAGCAATTCGTAGCGCAATTTGACCATGGCGACGGCGGAGGTGTGAGCCGGCGCGTTGTCGTGGTGGAACAGCACTTGTTTTTCGCAAAGCGGGGCCGCTTTTTCTTCAATTCGACGTCAAATCGGCCCAATAAGTCAGCATAGTAGCGCCCGTGATTGTTTTACCCTTCTCGAGGTAATCGATGTGGATCACACATTGTGAATCCCAGAAAATGGTGGCCATCACCTTTCCGGCCGATCGAACAGTCTTCGCCTTCTTCGGAGCACGTTCGCCGGGTGAAGTCCACTGTTTCGACAGTTCCTTGGTCTCTGGTGTGTACCAGTGAATCCATGTTTCGTCGACGGTCACGAAACGACGCAAGAACTCCGCTGAATTGCGCTGAAACAGCGTCAAACACGTCGCCGATGTGGTCTCACGGTTGCGCTTGTTTTCCGGTGTGAGCAAACGCGGCACCCATCGCGCCGACAGCTTTCTCATGCCCAGTTCTTCGTGTAGAATATAATGCAGCGTTCCTACTGCGATGCCCACAGTCTCATCTATCCGGTGAACCTTCAATCGACGGTCTGCCAACACGAGATCGTAGACTTTTTTAACGCTTTCCTCCGTAGCAGCCGTTTTCGGGGCACCTGGGCGTAGCTCATCAAAAACCGACGTGCGGCCACGAACAAACTCGTTGAACCAATTCTTGACGGTCGCCATCGAAGGAGAAGGGTCACCATACACAGCATCCAAGCGATCTTTGATTTCGCTGCGCGTTTTCCCTTCCAAAAACAAGAATCTAATCACCGAACGATATTGTTCTTTTTCCATTTTTGTGCAACCGACCGACACGCTCGCCTTCAAAGGCTCTCAAAACAAAACTAATAAAGGGAATCGACTAAAACTTTGACAGTAGGCTACTAAAAGAATGTACTGCACGATGGTAAATTTCTTTTGTGACAGCAGTTCCATCGGGCGGTGAGGCAAAGTACTTGTTGAATGACACTCGTATAAATAAGAATGATTGTATGAGTATCTTAGGATAGTAAAGCTTTGATAATTTGTATCTTGTTTTTTAATTCTTTAAATTCACTTTCAGAATCTTCTGAAGTGATATTCTGACAATGTCTAGTTGAGCAGTTCAATAACGAAAAGAGGCTGCATAGTATCCTTGAGGGTCTTTCTGTCTCTATCTATCATAAGGTCTCAAACTGGGAGATTAGGTTCCGGATTATGATTTCGCAAAGAAGTACTCTGTTATTAAAATGTTGCCCGGTATTTTCTTTGAGTTTACTGTGATAGAAAAGAAACTCATTGAGACATCTCATACAACCATTTTAATCTTCAAAGGATTCTCTCAAAGTATAAAAAAAAATACAATGAAAATATTGAAAATGAAAAAGTTATGGTATTTTAAAATTCTTCAGTTTTTTCATTGGGCATTCAGTACATAAATGTTATCCCCTGCAAATAAGTCTGTCTTCTCAAACAGTTATACATCAGTAAAAGCGATTTTTTTCACTCTTTATAGCAATACTGAAAGACTTTGGATATTATCGTCAGTACCAAAATGACATCCTTTTAGTGTTATTTGTTCTCGGGGAACAAAAAAGAGTTACTGGAGAACAACAGATCAGGGGACTGGAGAACAACAGAAATTCTTTTTTTTTAACCCAAACTCATTGATATAGATGGTCATGTGACAAGGGGCTATCTACAATGTCCGATCTGACATTAAGAATCCTTTTTGGGAGCTTTTCAAGAATTTAAATAAAAGAATTTAAAAAAAAACTCTACTATTAAGAACACAATTGAGAAACGACTTGTTTGATGGTGAAAGCCTTTCGCCATATCTCAGACCTCCAAAAATGCTTTATACCACCGAAAAGCTTTTGCTCTTAATAAGGAATATTACTCATAGGCTCGTTGAAACATTACAAAATTTTGTAAATTTTATATGAAAAATTTTAAAAAAATCTGTTCGTAAGAAATTTTCGATTTCAATTATGAACAGCAAAAATGCCATATTTCGAAAAGATTTTTCAAAAAAAAAAAATTTATTGCTGGAATTAGAAAAAAAAACGGGTAAAAATTTTTATTAAGAATTTTCTTCTTTTTTTTTAAGGAAAGAAGCTAAAAAAAATTATCATTTATGATTTTTATAATGAAAGTTGAAAAATTCAAAATAAATTTATTTATTTAATGAGGTTTTTTTTTTATATAAGAGATTTTTTTTTCATTTAGCCAAATGTTTTAATAAAAGAAAATTTATAAATAAAATAGATTCTTGCAAAAAAGAATAAAAAAATACAATATCATAAAAATTCCAAATCGACCGTGTTTTTAGATGCTGAAGAGAAAAGAAATTAATCAATGCTGTTTTCGGAACACTTTTTTACGATATTGAAAGTTCAACAAGATTATATATTTTTTATATCAAATCTCAGATAGTGTATTTCAGACGAAAAAACTACCACTAACCTTCAACAAGATTGTGCTGTGTACAATAATAACACAATCACTACACAAATCGACATATTATAATGGCATCCTTACTTATGTCCGTATATATATAAGTATGTATAGAATAAAGAAAATTCTAGGCCTTATAGTACTGTATCCTCCGGTGGTTAATGTATTTATTTAGAGGACTAGTAAGGGTTTTCCTTGACGGTGTGAAAGTATGCCATGAGTTCGATCGTATCTGTGCAATTTTCCAATAGCACTTGAACTATTCACATTTACACATAACAGGACATAGTTCGGCATTAACTTGTTTTTTTTGTCGAAGTTGTGACTATGTATGTTTTTTTGTTGCTGTTTTTGTTCTTGTATTGAAATTACGAAAATGTCAAATGTCCTTTACATTGTTCTTAGGATACTTTTGAACTTTCTCCTGATCTTCTTTTTTATTGTTTTATTTGCACACAATATTGTCTTGTATGATAAATTCTATAATTTTTTTTTGTCTTTTCGCTATCTATTTATTACGAGTATCTACATTATTTATATGTATCTCTATATCATAAAATATATTTTTAATTCGAAACTTTACTAAATTTTTTTTTCTTCTAAAATGTCAAAATACTTGAACAGTTTTTAAATTATTTAGAGTTGACAATAATTATATTGAATGTTGTTTCGTTAGTGCATAAGAAAAATGAGTATACGATGGGCCAGTCAACTTAGACTGGCTGATTTCAGAAAATCTATCACTTTTACGGTATTATCTTAAATTTGTTACTTTTGCTTTATTAATGTTGTATTTTTAAATTGCTTTTTATATTTTATACATAAAAAATATATTGTAGAATTTATATGAAATTCCATAATGGTTGGATTCGCCATACAACAATTAGTTTGCAAATTTAACTATTCTGAAATTTGCGTTTTATTTATTTCCCAAACGATCTACGAGTACGAGGGTCATTCAACAAGTACATAGCCTCACCGCCCGATGGAACTGCTGTCACAAAAGAAATTTACCATCGTGCAGTACATTCTTATAGTAGCCTACTGTCAAAGTTTCAGTCGATTCCCTTTATTAGTTTTGTTTTGAGAGCCTTTGAAAGCGAGCGTGTCGGTCGGTTGCACAAAAATGGAAAAAGAACAATATCGTTCGGTTATTAGATTCTTGTTTTGGAAGGGAAAACGCGCAGCGAAATCAAAGATCGCTTGGATGATGTGTATGGTGACTCTTCTCCTTCGATGGCGACCGTCAAGAATTGGTTCAACGAGTTTGTTCGTGGCCGCACGTCGGTTTTTGATGAGCCACGCCCAGGTGGCCCGAAAACGGCTGGTACGGAGAAAAACGTTAAAAACGTCCACGATCTCGTGTTGGCAGACCGTCGATTGAAGGTTCATCGGATAGCTGAGACTGTGGGCATCGCAGTAGGAACGGTGCATTATATTCTACACGAAGAACTGGGCATGAGAAAGCTGTCGGCGCGATGGGTGCCGCGTTTGCTCACACAGGAAAACAAGCGCAACCGTGAGACCACATCGGCGACGTGTTTGGCGCTGTTTTAGTGCAATCCAGCGGAGTTCTTGCGCCGTTTCGTGACCGTCGACGAAACATGGATTCACTGGTACACACCAGAGACCAAGAAACAGTCGAAACAGTGGACTTCACCCGGCGAACGTGCTCCGAAGAAGGCGAAGACTGTTCGATCGGCCGGAAAGGTGATGGCCACCGTTTTCTGGGATTCACAAGGTGTGATCCACATCGATTACCTCGAGAAGGGTAAAACAATCACGGGGCGCTACTATGCTGACTTATTAGGCCGATTTGACGTCGAATTGAAGAAAAAGCGGCCCCGCTTTGCGAAGAAAAAAGTGCTGTTCCACCACGACAACGCGCCGGCTCTCACCTCCGCCGTCGCCATGGCCAAATTGGTCGAATTGCGCTACGAATTGCTGCCCCATCCACCGTACTCTCCAGATTTGGCCCCCTGTGACTACTTTTTGTTTCCAAACCTGAAAAAATCACTCGCCGGGAATAGATTTGGGTCGAATGAGGAGGTCATCGTTGCCACGGAGGCCTATTTTGCTTCCCTCGAGAAAATGTATATTTTGGACGGGTTAAAAAAGTTAGAGCATCACTGGGCCAAGTGTGTCGACTTTGAAGGAGATTATGTGGAAAAATAAATTGCCACCTTTCCAAAATTTTCCTTTTTCTTTTGTAGGCTAAGTACTTGTTGAATGACGCTCGTATTATAATAACTATTTGATCAGTCAGGACAAAATGTTCATCGGCCTAGCCGCAATGAAGAAACTGTGAAAGTTGTATGATTACTTGGGCATCTCGAGAACATCGATAAGATAGATTTTGAAACCTGATCTGAAGATGTTTCCATAAAAGATAATACCCATAGATGCAGCACCACATCTATAATCAGTTGACCAGCTTTTTCGTAATTTTATAATAGCAGTATTAATATGACAGCGTTAAGCTATCGCCATCTTTTAAATTTTTTGCAAACTAAAAACACAACTATATAAAAGATAAAATTATTAAAAAATTATAGATTATGGCAGTGTGACTGAGGTGAAAATATCATCTTTGTAATACGAAAGTAAAATATTTGGTTAGTCGAAAAAATTCATGGATTTTTTTTTGAGTTAAATAGGCACGGTTAACTTATAATGTTAAAATCGATTTATGCAAACCAAATATTCTACATTATTATCGAGAATATTGCACCATATTTCGGGCAGATTCATAATTCCATCAGTGTAGAATTTCAGTGGTTTCTGGTTGAAAATCAGACCTCCCTTGAAGCCAGCTTGGAGTCATGAAGGAAGTTCTGCAGAACTCTCTTAATGGTGATGAGTCTGGATTATAAGGTAGATGTATCAGAACTTGCCGAGTAAGCTCGTTTAATTTTTGGCAATACTCTTTGAACAATTCTGGACATTTTCTCTGAATCGCTTGGCATAATCTGTCGAATTGCTCACAGTACAGTACTGAGTTAGCAGTTTGAACGAACAGTAGCAGTTCATTATGAATTCCTGTCTTTTTCCATGATTTCTTTCCGTTGATATTCTCGTATTTTACCAATTTTTCATCGCCATTTATGATTTGCTTCAAAAAATAGCTCGATTTTATTGCGCTTCAGTAACGTAACACAGAAAATGGCTCGAAAATAACAGCATATCTTCAGAAAATGGCTCGATTTCATTGCGATTCAGTAACGTAACACAGAGGACCCGTACTCACAGCACCAATCTTCGACATCACCATGGTAGTTAATCCAATAAAAGCTCTGACGACAATTTAAGAGAGTTTTCTTCACTCCACGATGTCCTCCAGATATGCTATCTAGTATCAGTCGCAACACGTTTACTACCATTGCTTTTGGTACTATAATTTATAATTCATTATAATCTCCCACTATGCCCATTATGATCTTGTAGTTACACTCATACTTGCATCTTCATGCCATCGAGGTTTCTCTGCTCCACTTTTAAGCCATGCCAAGTTCGGCTTCAAATCTCCATCCTCCTCCTGAGTACGTTGCACGATATCGTAACCCTGTTCATCGCTAAGAGCACCTATTTTTATAGTTCTTACAACCTCGGCTTCTTTAGCCTTACAATCTCAAGTACAAGGTTTATACTCATTTATATAAGGCCTACTCGCCGAAGCATCCACATTGTTAGTTGATGCTCCTTGCAAAGATATTTTCTTGCAGCCACCCATCAAGACACCATATTAAAAGTCGATTGTTAAATGATATCTTACATAAAGTCCAATTCAAAAATATGTGATTTCATCACCAAAAGCCTCTTACACTGTAAGAGTCTGATCGCGTAAACCCAGTATCGGTGCAGTTTGTACCTGTTCATATGTCCAATGATTTTCCTTAGCCACAGACTCAAACAGGACCTTGCATTTACTACCCACTTAATGATACGCCAAAAACTGTGCCTCGAGACGACGGCTCTGTTCCTCTTGTCGACGGCTCTGTTCCTCTTGTCGACAACTCTATTCCACTTGATCAAGTTTTAGCTGCTCCTGTAAACGTGGATTCTGTTCTTTAATGAAGCCCAATAAATCCAACATATCAACGGAAGGATGTCTGGTTATAGCGAAAGTTTTGTGCATTTCTATCACTGCATGGTCATCTTCTCCAGCTGCTCCTTCACCAGCTGGCTGCTGTTTTCCGCTTTGGAAACTAGACTGTCTTTGTGTTGTCGACATATTCCGACTAACAATGCAATTCACAAAAAGACTTCTTTCTATGGGATGATAGAAACTCACTAATAATAATGACCAATATAGGAAAATCAAATAAAAAATTGAAAAGTGGCAACGTAACGAACAGATGTGCTGAGCCGACTCGATTTGTGAATGCGATCACTTGCGCAACTCAAGAAAGTGCAGACTAATTTCACTCTGAATAGATCGTATATACTCGCACGCATACCTCCGTACTCTTTCATATAAATACTTTACTCTATCCAAATTCTGACACCAAAATATTATGATTGGATGGATAGGGTAAAAGACAAATTACGCATCGTCTAGTCCTTAGATTAAAGAATATCCTAATAGGCCCGTTTATCAGATTTTCGTATATGTATAGGCAATTTTCTGTCTAAATTATTGCAAAAGCGACGAGAAATCGTACTGTTTGCATACATTTGTATAGATTTTTTTATGTAGACATGACACCCAGTGACATCTAGTTTTCATTTTTAATTTAACTCACTTATTACAAACAAAAATATAATCTTCTGGTATTAAATGCAATTGTATTTTCGGTTTATTATTAACATTGTAAATATCAGTAAAAAATAAAGTGCTTCAATTTTGTAGACTTTCGGAGAGTTTCAAAACACGCCATTCTCTATGAAGTGGTAGCATACCGAAATGCTTGCATACTTTTGTTGACATTTGAAGATTTATCGCGTTAAAGTTTACGTGGGATTTTATTAAAATTTAAATAGTTTACTTACTAGTAAATGTATGAGGGTCGTTTAATAAGTCCTTAGAAAAAGATGGAAAAAAACGGTTTTTAAAAAAAAAAAAATTTATTTTTCAACATAATCTCCTATTAGCTCTATACACTTTTCCAACCGTTTTTCCAAAATTTTTATCCCGTCCAAAAAATAGGTTTTCGGAAGTTCTGCAAAATACTCATCCGTTTGAGCAATGACGTCTTCGTTGGAAGTGAACCGTCGTCCGCCAAGCCATTTCTTCAGATTGGGGGAAAGAAAATAGTCACTCGGGGCCAAAACTGGTGAATAAGCGGGATGCTGCAACAATTCCATTCTCAATTCCACATTTTTGGCCATGGAAATAGCGCAGGTGTGCACACGCGCATTGTCCTTATGCAAGAGGATTTTTTTCTTCTTCAGATGGGGGCGTTTCTCTTTGATTTCCTCGCTCAACCGTTGCAATAACGACGCGTAATACGCTCCTGTTATTGTTTTTCCTTTTTCCAAGTAGTCGATAAAAATGATGCCCTGCGAATCCCAAAAGACCGTGGCCATCACCTTGCCGGCCGATGGCACAGTTTTTGCCTTCTTCGGAGCCCGTTCACCCTTGAAAATCCACTGTGATGACTGTCTCTTCGTTTCTGGAGTGTACTACTCGTAGTGTATCCAGGTTTCATCCACAGTGACATATCGACGAAGGAATTCGGCAGGATTGCGATGAAAGAGTGCCAACATAGCCTCAGAGTTCACAACACGATTGCGCTTATTCTCCTCTGAGAGCAAACGCGGCACCCATCTTGCCCACATTTTTTCACAGACAATTTTTCATGCAAAATTGAAGCGACTGTACCTTGTGATATGCCCGTGGCCTCAACTAATTCGCGCACTTTAATTCGCCGATCGTTCAAATCAGATCGTGGATTTTGTCGATGATTTCAGGAGTAGACACCTCAACTGGGTCTCCTGAACGATGTTCATCTTTTGTGGATGAACGGCTACGTGTAAAACAACCCAATTGTAAACCGTCGCAAACACAGGTGCAGATGTGCCATGAACTGCATCCAACTCGGCTTTGATTTCTTTCGGGCTTAAGCCTTTCAAATGGAGATGTTTGATGACAGCCCTAAACTCGCTTTTTTCCAGTGTTATGCACAAATAAATGTCGTTAACTTTAATCGACGATAGAAATTGACCTACGCTATGGATCGAGCTGAAATTTTGACAGCTTTCCTGTCGATAATGCCACTTACAAAAGTAATCTTTATCGACACTACGAGCACAATTTCTTGGATTTTCTAAGGACTTATTGAACGACCCTCGTATATTAATACATTTGCATAAATAGTTTTATTCCTCATGACAGAAAATAGGAAGTGTTTTGTGAAAGGTTATTATGCAATTTTTTGCGTTCTTACGAATGTATTCTTGAAAAAATTTGGACAAAAATTTTGTGTATCGGCCAATTCAGTTCTTCTATAAATTAAGGTGTACTCCAACTGCTGTTCTGACTATAACTCAACGATAATTTAAACTAAACTGAACCAAATCGGTTTTCTGTAATCGGTTTTCTGGAATCTTCTAGAACACGCCAGAGCCGTACTATATCGTAACAATATATCCGCATTCTTTTGATAAGATTTACCATAACTTAATAAAATTACGTTATTTATTTAATTTTAATGTTATTTATTATGATTTTTTTTTCTTCCAAAAAAAAAACGCGAAGATAAAACTTTTGAGAGAGAAGAAAATTAATCGAAAAAAAAATATATATATTTAATGAATCAATGGATACTATTAATCGTATCAGATAAGTATGAAACTCATTATTAATGATGATGATGGTACTACGATATAAAAAGTGAATCGAAAAGATTGACCAATCTGACTTTACGAAATTATCTAGAATAATAGAATTGAATATTAGAAATGTCCTCACGGTGGAGTATGCTCGTAAGTAAGTATATCTAAAATAGATTAAATGAAAATCCGTAGCCGAAGAGATTTCATTAAACTCGAATAGACTAAAACCTTAACTAAAAGCTTTGATCCTGTTTCTGATGGATGCGCCTACAATTCTATGATGACTGTATATGTTTGCAAGGACTTCAAATCAATTCTACTGGATAAATGGGACATAGCAAAGAATAGTCATCGATTGGCGTACAGGGACATGTACGAATTTTTTTCACCTATTCCTCTCATTCAGAACGAATAGATTTACAATATTCTATATTTAACTGAACTCGTATATAAAATTATTCTTATTATATATACGAGTACATACATACATATGTGTGTGTAGAAGAAATAGTCAATCACAAAGGTTTTTGTTAGAAAATTATACAGTTTTTCATTATTATTGTTGTTATTGTTGCTGTAAATTTTGTCCTTCTTATTAATGTGTTTTCTTTATAAAAACAAAAAAAAAAAAGGTGAAATAATATAAGACTGTTAGATGCATACATACATACACATATGTATATATTTATATTGAGTGTTAGACTAGGCTTATAGATAGACCATCCTACTTTTCCAATAAATCAATCGAATGTAATTTATTAAAGAAATTGACAACATTAGTTACGTGAAACGAAAAATAAAGATACAAAACACAAAAAGAAGGTAGAAAAACATTCGAAAAAATTGAATAAGAACAAGACTAAGAAAATGATAAAGAAGAAGACACTTAAATATGAGAACCTATGAACTGAAAACGTACATTGTAATCTACAATATAAGAATAAGAATAATGGTTAAGGAGAGAGTTTTTCTATTTCACTTCCATTGTTCTTTTATTATCAACAATATAGAAAAAAAGAATAACAGAAAAATTATATTAAAGAAAAAAACAAAAATACCTACATAACTCGTATGTATTTACATTTGTATTAAGAGGATATTGATAAAATAAAAAATAAAAAGTAATTTTGGAAAAAACCAAAGCCATTTTTTTTTTATTCGAGTAAAAAATTGAAATTAAGACATTGAATATGCTTCTTCTTTATTCATCAAATACTCTTTGACAACTAATGTACTCATAGTACTTAGGTTTTTTTTCTACCGCTTATAAATGTTATGAAGGACAAATTTTGTTTATTGTATTGGGTTGTCCGGAAAGTATTTTTTTTTTAAATAAAAATAAAAGACAATTTTCTAATAGTGAATTAATATTTTATTCAATTCAATTTTGACCCATTGCCATCTTTCGGCAGTAGCATGATTTCACGCTCAAAAAAATTTGTATTCTGTGCTGGCAAAAAACTGATCTAAATGATTTTTGACCTGCTCATTTGAATTAAATTTTTTACCGTCTAAAAAAATTTTGTAGAGACCGGAACAAATGATAATCGGAAGGTGCTAGGACGATTGGATGTGGCAGTATATTCCATCCAAGCTCTAAAAGTTTTTGGCGAGTGGTCAAACTTGTATGTGGTTTCGCATTATCCTGTTGGAATACTATAAATTTCCTATTGACCAATTCTGGCCTTTTTTCTTTAAGCGAATCATTTAAATAGTGCAACTGATGACAGTATACTTCAGAATTGATCGTTGTGTTGCTCGGTAGAGAAGCTCAAAAATAAACGATTCCTTTGAAGATAACACAACCTTTTATTTGATGAATAGTGGCTTCCAAAATGCTTTGAGCCGGTTCTTCTTTTCTACTCTAGGATCTTTTGCGCTTAACATTGTTGTAGACAACCTATTTTTCATCTCCAGTGATGAAACGCTTCAAAAATGAATAATTTTCTTGGCGTTTGAGAAGCAAATCACAAACGTCAATGCCACGGCACATATTTTGTTCCGTAACAAAGTGAGGACCCTCTCAGCGATCTCACGAGTTGTTATTCGCTGGTTTGCATCAATTAATGCCTTTATTGTGTCTTCATCAGCTTCAACTGGCCTTTCAGAACATGGTGCACCTTCGAGATCAAAATTGCCGGATCGAAATTTTGCAAACCAGTTTTGGCACTGGATAATTTTTTTCGTGCTTGAACCGCATTTTTATATTTTCTATAGTAAAAAATAAAATAAGCCGAAAATTCTATTTTTCACTTTCCATTTTTAAAAGGGTATCAAGCAAAAACTACTTTGCAGAATCAATCGATTCTGCAAAATACAATTAAGTCCTTTGTTGGAAAAAAACGAAATTACTTTCTGGACAACCCAATATTTTCTAGTTTGTTTAACTGTTTCGATTTTTTTTTACCAAACAAACAGATATAATAATAATAATATAAATATAAAATAAAATCCAATAAAAAAGAAATTTTTTCGGCTCCACCGTATTCGGTACAGCTTTTCATATTCAAGGAAGCTTTTTAATAATACTTAAAAAAAATGTAATTTGAAGATCGAAAAAAATACATCAGCATAATTAAAAAAAATACTCATACACATTATAGTTACTTTATAAATCGGGATTATACATATATGATACTTAAAAAAAAAAACTAAAAATAAATTTATGTGCTTATTGCATCTATTAATAACTATTTTTGTTTTTTTAAATATTTTGCAACTAAATTTAAAAAAAAACTTTTCATAATTTAGTTGGTAAATGTTCTTTAAATTATAAGAGAAAATTCCTATACTAGATTTTGATTCGTAGCAAATTGCAGGTTTATTCGATAGCATTTATTCGTAAATGCATTTAGTAAATTCTTTGGTATATGAAATGATACTCACTGTTTATAGAAGCCACTTGATCTGGCTTTGAGAGTAAGTGCTTGCCACTTAACCTTAATTCTTTTGTTCCTTGTTTTGCTGAGAATGCATACTGACAGGACGTTACATCATACAAGTTTGTATAGATTTCTTCGAATATCGATTCTTACTTGTTGCATTTAAACTTTGTGGAAATTTTTCATTAAACTTTTACTGAAAAAAAATAAAATGGTTTTCAACCCTCTTAAAAAATATTTTGATAACTAATTTTTTCAACAAAAAACTCTTACCATCAGAAAAAATTGATTTTCTAATCTTTTGAATAAATAAGTTTTTAAAAATTTTCTGAGATTTTTTTATAAATTCTATATTTTCTTTAAATCCTTAAATATTTATTATATATATATTTTTTACAAGACTTCTTACACAACATAATCGTTTTGAGGTAATTTTCGATATGTTTTTCCCATACTCCGTGTTATGATCCGGCCATAACTTAAAAGATGTGGCTTTTCAAATATTCTAAAGCTTAAAATCTATTTGCTTAAACACGAGCTCTTAGAAAAATTTATAAAAAAAATTCACTGGCATCAAATCACACGATCTTGAAGGCTAATTAACACAATAAAATTTTAAAATTACGCGTTTTTAGAACGTTCTACACTATAAAACCAAAATTTATGGTGTTTTGGGACTTGTGGAACTGTCTTATTAAAATCATATTGGAAGTGATTGAGGCTTTATTGTAGAAAAATGATCCTTTGAGGCTTTATTGTAGAAAAATGATGATATATTCATGCTTTAAAGTGTTGCCCATTGCTAGCCACAACTTTTTCCCATTTTTCTGGTACAATATGGATTCCATGTCGAAAAAATTGCGCGTCTTTTGAGGCGATTCAAAAATCGACCCAATTTTTTGTCTCTTCATAAAATCGGAAGTGCCACGCGGCATCGATCGGAAGAGGTAGCAATCGGAAGTAGCGATGTGTGCATAATACTCCGGGTGAAGCAGGACGTCCCATTTCCGTATTTTTAGGTAGGTTTTAAGCACGTTCGCAAGATGTGGCTGAGCGTTGTCATGCTGCAAAATTAGTTTGTTATATCTTTGCTCGAATTGCGGCTATTTTTCCTTCAATGCTCGGCTCAAACGCATCAGCTGTGTTCGGCAGCGAGCTTCTGGGATGGTTTATAACAGTTTATAATATACCATACCGAGCTGGTCCCACCAAATACAAAGCCACGAGCTTCGAGCCATAGATTTTTGGCTTGGTCGTCGATATTGATGCATGGCCTCGGCGCCCCGCACGATTTTCTTCACTTTGGATTATCATAATGGATCCACTTTTTATCGCCAATCACAATTCGATGCAGAAAACCATTCCTTTTTTTGGAAAATGATATGCCGTTCAATGAATCTCGGCTTCAACTCGCATGACACTCAATTTCCTTGCTTTTGGATCATTCCCAAGGCTTTCAAATAATGGGAAATGGCTTGTTGAGTCACGCCCAATGAATCTGCAAGTTTTTGTTATGTTTGACATGGATCTTTATCCAGTAATACCGCCAATTCAGCGTCTTCAAACTTTTTTACCGGTCCGAGATGCTCCTTGTCTTCGATATTGAAATCACCACTTTTGTAGCGTTGGAACCATTTGCGACACGTTCTTACATTAATACAAGCCTTACTCCATAAGTTTCTATAATCATTCGATGCGCCTTAGCCGCAGATTTTTTCGAATAATGCTTATTTGACTTAAATTTCGACATTACAAATCTAATGATGAAAAGTTGCTGACAGATACCTAAGCTTACAAATTGACGTATCTGATCCAATATTTTATTCGACCATTTATTGCTGGCGCCATCTATTGGAAAACGAGGGTTTCCCGTTTGTACTCACAATATATATTGTAGCTTAAATTCCAATATTCAAATTAAGTTGGTTATCATGTAGCCAAACAGTTCAAACTTAATCTTAATGGTCTGTTCTTCTTTATTTTCAAAGATTTATGGACTAATGACACCCATATTTTCAGACGAAAATACAATGGCTTCTATATTATTTTGGTTATAAATTGATCCAATATTTATAATGGCAAATTTTAGTCTAAATATTTTAAATTTTTTATGATTTTTATATTTTACAGTCAGGGTGTCATTATCTTAATTATGAAATGGACAACATATTATTGATAAAATTATGATTTCTCTACGCATGGTATGTGAATTATTGTTAAGAAAAAATGTTAATAGTCTGCAATAATCACTCGAAAACCTTAATACTAATTAGAAGCTCACGCACAATTTCAGATTTATTCGAATTCTGGAACATTCAGCTGATATTTGTTGTAAGGACTCAAAACATATCTTCTTCTTTATTATAATTTGGAATTCTACTCGCTAAACTGATAGTAGAGTTTTGTTCGGTTTAAATAAAAAATGATTAACAATTTTCATTTTATAGAAAAAATAAAACAATAAACCTTTGTTTAAGCTATTTAATTTTTTAGTATTACATATATTTTTCTGTAATTACAATAATTAAATTTTGCAATTTTTTTTTTAAATTTCAGATCTTCAAGTACTTTTAACGTGTTAATACTAAATTAATCATATTATCAGGTATGTAATATTTTAAATAAAGAACAAATTTTTTTAAGTGGACTTAATTAAATATTTTTGTTGGTATGGTTTTTATAAAATTAGTATTATTTATGGCAACTGTGAAGTTATTGATACAGAAGATATGATAAACTTGTTTAACTTTATGGTCATTTCAATTAGAACCTCAAATTTTGGTTACACCTATTCATAGCTTATTTATGTTCAATAAGATGCGTTAGGCTGGTGTGAGGCAGATCCTGCTACTGTAGATACATTTATGGGCGTAGAAGACGGGGTAAATCCTATTTGCGGTGGAATGACAGTATTTGCCAGGATGTTAAAAAGATGCTAGGAGTGGTCTAATTGGCAGAATGTGGCGCAAATTTAGTACGCCTAGACCTGGTTTATTTGGGATAACTACTTGTCCAGTCTTATTTTTTGCCATTCTATTGGCAAGCGCTACAAATTGGGGATGAGTGTAAGCACTGGTCGACGGAAGGTTTCTCTAACCAGCTTATCAGCACCCAAAGTTCTCCCACATGCCCCGGTATCACTCCTATTACCAAGTATGCTATGACGCATTGCTCTAACTACTAAGTCACTCGATGGGCCACGAATGGCTTTGATTGCTATAACTACCTGCAACCTCGATCAAGGTTGCAGGTAGTCAAAGATACAATAAGTCTTCGAACAGTTTCAATTAGTATGGATTCTACCGGAGATATCCGGTGTGCTCCCGGGGCCTGATCCAACAGCTGATTACTGTCTTGACTTGCTTCTTCTATGCCTAATTTTGCGCACTAAAATTAAAATTATTTGTTTGCCAAACTTTGCTAACTAAAATTTTAACCATTCTGTGAATAGAATTGATTTTGCCAAAGCATTGCTAATTCAAAGATGCCATTTTCCTTAACGAATAATCGAAATACCCAGGACTTTCATGGTATCCTTTCCATAGTGAGGCATGTAGCCTAGTGATGATTTATGTTGATTTGAATTTTAAATAAAATTAAACAAGTCACAAAAAATAATTGAATGTAAAAAAAGTATTATGTTCTTTAGCGTGAAAATTCTTAGGTGAAAATAATTGACTATCTACAATATTTTGTGGTTTAGAAAGTATATTTTCGTCATTCGAGTATATATTTTATTTAAGATAAAAATGCCATTTTACATTATAAATTGTTTAACTACCAAACAACGCGGAAAATAGTAAAACGAAATATTTACTATATAAATTAGCTATTCTGCTATAGCCACGTTTCGAACATAATTTTCTTCAGCGATGAATAAACAAAATTACAGTATATGAGGCACTGAAGCCATTGTATCCGCGAAAAGTTACCAATCTATAGGTGAGTGTGGAGAAGCCATTGTATCTGCGAAAAGATACTTTCTGGTATGTATTTTGGTGTGAAAGTGTCACTGAACCGTATTTCTTTACAAATGATTAAGCAGAAATGATTACCATCAATAAGCCGTACTTTAACAAAAAGTATTCTAAACCATAATTAATAATACTACTTTTCGTAAATAAGATGAAAAAATTGTTTACTAAATATATTAATTTCATCAAAAATTGAAATATATCTACTAAGAGGGGACTTTATACCCATACTCTTTTAAGTTTAAAATAAAGATTTTAATATATTTCGAGATTTGGTAATGTCAATTGATCTCGAAAATCTTACCATTTGATGACGTTGATCTTTGTCTTGTCAAACTAAGTAAGACATTTTATTAACGCGGATATTTAATAAATTTAAGATCATTTTTAAAACAACATCCGTCAAGTAATGGCCCAATTACGGTACGAAAAGTACGTGAAAAATTATCCCAAAACGATCAGGTCCTGCAGGAAGTTTTGTAACAACTATAAAAAAAATTATTTATATCTTACAATATGACCTAATTTATGCAATATAAAATATGAAATTTTAATAAAAACATAAATTTAAAAAAAAATTTTATTTAATTTTGATTTCCAAAATAAAAATTGGATAATTTTTTAGTTTTTGTATATAAAGTTTTTATTTTGATCATATCCGATCGTAGGATTGATAGATTCAATAACAAAATGTGAAAAATTTTCTTAAGCAATAATAAATGTAACCAAAAAAAAAAAAAAAACTTAAAAGGCAATGTTTAATTAATGAAATCTGAAAAAATAGGACACTACATTGCGATGGTATATTTTTCGAAGATTACCAGTTCATGCAAATCTATTTGGGCTTTGTAAATATTCAATTATGTCAACAACGCGACAAGCCACACACACTTCTGCCAATTAAAATCGTATTAAATTTAAATTAGAAATTGTAATGAATTGTTTAACGTATAAAATTAGTTTTTCATTTAATTATGGAGTAAACGAGTTAGAAAATAACTAACTTAATTAATATTATAATTGATCTAATAGGAGTACGGAAAAAATTAACAAAATGAAATTCGGTAAATCAAGCAAGAGCCATTTTGAATCTAAATTTATGTAATTATTCATTTATTTTTTTTCTTATTTACTTTAAAGAATTTAACCTTCATTTAAAATTGTAATAAAATCCAAAAAATTTTGGGGTTATCTGGGAAAACGAAAGGATTTTATCCCAATTTTTATACGGATTTTTTCTAAAACTCTTACGCGTAAGAGTAATAATCTTGAAATTTTTTTTTATTTATAATATCGT
Source organism: Atherix ibis (assembly GCA_958298945.1). Taxonomy (NCBI): domain Eukaryota; kingdom Metazoa; phylum Arthropoda; class Insecta; order Diptera; family Athericidae; genus Atherix; species Atherix ibis. The sequence goes on along the minus strand of OY282610.1, from coordinate 32,797,519 downwards.
ATAAATTCGTAAATACAATAATTTGCCATAAATTCGAAATAAATCAAAATTCAACATTACAAAAGGAAAATGTTGAGAATTTTTTAACAATTCGATAGCATATAATTGTAAGGATGATGAGAAATTAAAGATGCTTGGAGAATTTGAAAGAATAAAGAATGTTTAATAATTTTCCTATAATATTTTAGGAGAATTGGCTAGAATGACTGTAAAAGTTTAATTTGTTTAGAAATAAGGACATGCTATTAGAAAAATACAAATTTCCAGTACGATACAATATTATCTCTTTGTCCTGTTCGAAAATGTTGGAAAGATCTCGAATAGTTAAAAGGTGAGCTTCTGAATCTAGAATAGTAAAAGAAAAAAAAACTTACTCCTATAAATTGTATTTTCTGAACGATATACGAACATAGACGTATGTGTAGGTATAATTGTCAGAATATCAGGATATTACTCATACTTAGAACAGGTAAGTTCGGTTTTACATAAAGTTTTGCTTAATAAGAAATTTCCGTTCAAAATTACTCTATGCTATCGTAAATCAATATCACACGTTGAATTCGAAGAAATAACGTGCAATGAATCTATTAACGATATTTGGCTGTTGGTCGTCAGTAGTTTGTCCTCAGTCAGTGAATGGTCCACGACTCGGATTGTATGATTTAGGTTTGGTAGTGTCAGGCATCATATACGTGTACCCATCAAAGTAGTTCTTATCAGATGTAATGCCATGCCTCAGGGACGGACACCGTAAAAAAGAGCAGCAAATTCAATTTATACAATTTTTGCCAAAAATCTCATCTGATTTGCTATTCTGAACTATTGGAGAACAGAGCCGAATGTGGAGCATTAGTCGTAAATGGTGTGTTTGTGTGCAAATCATACACTTTGGATGAGGATATTTTTCTGGCGCATTGCATTAAGAATTCTCTTAAGATTGTTTCCTTACTATTCGTTCACCATTCGGCCTGTTACAATTTACTTTAGCGCCTGATCGTTTACAACATCGAATTCAAATGGCAAATATCCAAATTGAAAATCCCCTTCTATTTTGATAGAATCGACAATGAGATAAAGCATACGACACTGTTGAGATCTTAGATATTGAGGTATGCTAGTAAATACATACATATCAGTCAGTTTGATAAAATCATCAGATGGATACGTGCTGCCCTACTACGCTCGACTATATGAATATATTGTACATACGTGTATGTGTATTCGAAAGGTATTTGGGCACCTTTTCATTTAATATATTTCTTACTATGTTATATACGATATATTTTATATTGTATTTTTCTAGTCTTGCTACTCGTACAAAACCATATCTATAAGTACACTTTTCAATTCACCTAGATTTCATAACAAAAGTAAAATCTAAAGAAAACTTGATCATATCATTTCTAAAGAATCTGAAATGCTTGAATTATTCCAATGCAGGATTTTTAATCAAACTTATTCTATGAACATCAGTTATTTTTGGATATTGAATGAGACTATCCATAACAATATAGATTTGATCAAATAACCATAATATAAAATTCAATAATACAATCTTCTAAGATAACACTTGTATTTTATTTTTCTTTTATTTTAGAATATATTTTATACAAAGAAAACTTAAATGTAAGAGTCGAGACCTTCTTTGACATTTCCATTTCACAGTGAGTGCCAACGGTCATCTTTCATCAAAACGGAATATGGAAAATTAATAAAATGACAAAAAATAGACTTTTGAAATATTTCACAAAAGCTCTTTCTTTTAAAATTTTTCGTTTCATCTATTATCAAACAGGACAGATAATTTAAAAAACCCCCAACAGAAGCTCCTACCACTGTACTATCATATTTTGTGTATGGTTAAGCACGTTTATTTCAGTGAGTTAATATGATTTCTACAGTTTTTTCTTAAATAATTTAATTATTTATTAAATAGTTTATGATTAAAAAAAAAACATATTTATTTGTTCTGATAAATCATAGTTTTTATTTTTGACAGATCTCTTATGACACGTGACGTGTGTCAAAGTCCGATTTTTCATGTTTTTATTTTTGACAGATCTCTTTTGATGCGTGACATATGTCAAAATTAAAAGTGCTCAATTAGCATTGTCATTTTATCATGAAAAGACTTACATCCTGACAATGCTTAGAAATTATTGAATTTTATTATTAAAATTCGTGCTCTGTGAAATATGTGTTTTTGCTTATTTCGGCCATTTTATGGTAGTCATAATCGCCCTACTGAGCAAGCAATTTGACTGCAGTTTTATGCTATTGGACATCAAACTACAAACTCATATGCGTAAAGTGTATATGGTACAGAGGAAAATATTGCTGTCGTAGCGTCCAGCATTGGTGAAGACAGCACTTTGTCCATCTGTCACCGTTCCCAGCAATTGGGATTGTTTTTTCGCGACCAGTAACGATCTTGGTATGAAAGCATATAAAATACAGCTCGTGCAAGAACTGAAGCTGAACGACCTGCCAAGGTATCGAATTTTCGGTGAGTGGGGTTTAGAACAACTTGAGGAAAATCCGTTTTATTACCAAAAAATTGCGTTCAGCGACGAAGCTCATTTCCGGTTGAATAAGTATGTGAATAAGCAAAATTGTCGAAACAAGAACTGCCATTGCACCCAAAAAAAAATGCACCGTTTGGTAATCGGTCCATATTTTTTTAAAGATGACGCTGACCTTAACGTTACCATCAATGGAGATCGCTAGCGTTCGATGATTTCGAACAAGAACTGCATCTGGTCGACATGTAGTTTCAACAAAATGGCGCTACATGCCAAAAAGAACGTAAAACAATGCACATATTGAAAGATGAGTTCGGTGAGCAATTTATCTGATGTTTGGTAGCGGTGAGTTGGCCGCCTAGATCGTGCGATTGGACGCCTCTACACTATTTTTTATGGAGCTACGAGGGTCATTCAACAAGTACTTAGCCTACAAAAGAAAAACGAAAATTTTGGAAAAATGGCAATTTATTTTTCCACATAATTTCCTTCAAGCTCGATACACTTGGCCCAGCGATGCTCTAACTTTTTTAACCCGTCCAAAAAATACATTTTCTCGAGGGAAGCAAAATAGGCCTCCGTGGCGACGATGACCTCCTCATTCGACCCAAAGCTATTCCCGGCGAGTGATTTTTTCAGGTTTGGAAACAAAAAGTAGTCACAGGGGGCCAAATCTGGAGAGTACGGTGGATGGGGCAGCAATTCGTAGCGCAATTCAACCAATTTGGCCATGGCGACGGCGGAGGTGTGAGGCGGCGCGTTGTCCTGGTGGAACAGGACTTTTTCCTTCGCAAAGCGGGGCCGCTTTTTCTTCAATTCGACGTCAAATCGGCCCAATAAGTCAGCATAGTAGCGCCCCGTGATTGTTTTACCCTTCTCGAGGTAATCGATGTGGATCACACCTTGTGAATCCCAGAAAACGGTGGCTATCACCTTTCCGGCCGATCGAACAGTCTTCTTCAGAGCAAGTTTGCCGGTTGAAGTATACTGTTTCGACTATTCCTTGGTCTCTGGTGTGTACCAGTGAATCCATGTTTCATCGACGGTCACGAAACGACGCAAGCACTCCGCTGGATTGCGCTGAAACAGCGCCAAACACGTCGCCGATGTGGTCTCACGGTTGCGCTTGTTTTCCGGTGTGAGCAAACGCGGCACCCATCGCGCCGACAGCTTTCTCATGCCCAGTTCTTCGTGTAGAATATGATGCACCGTTCCTACTGCGATGCCCACAGTCTCAGCTATCTCGTAAACCTTCAATCGACGGTCTGCCAACACGAGATCGTGGACTTTTTTAACGTTTTCCTCCGTAGCAGCCGTTTTCGGGGCACCTGGGCGTGGCTCATCAAAAACCCACGTGCGGCCACGAACAAACTCGTTGAACCAATTCTTGACGGTCGCCATCGAAGGAGAAGACGCACCATACACAGCATCCAAGCGATCTTTGATTTCGCTGCGCATTTTCCCTTCCAAAAACAAGAATCTAATCACCGAACGATATTGTTCTTTTTCCATTTTTGTGCAACCGACCGACACGCTCGCTTTCAAAGGCTCTCAAAACAAAACTAATAGAGGGAATCGACTGAAACTTTGACAGTAGGCTATTAAAAGAATGTACTGCACGATTCTTTTGTTACAGCAGTTCCATCGGGCGGTGAGGCTAAGTACTTGTTGAATGACCCTCGTACGTTCTATGTCAATAAACCAGCAGCAATTGCAGCCTTGGAAGCCAATATGATACATGCCGATAAAATAAAAACTTCACAGACTTTTGCCATTTTTTTGGAAATTTGAAAACCAATCATTTTAAAAAATCAAGCGATATTTAATAAATTCTTCTCAACTATTTAAGAAAAGCGTATAAAATTTTATGTGTAAAAAAATGTAAGAATTTTGAAAGAAATTTGAATTTTTGTTGTTATTTTTTTTCAGATAAATAATTTGATGCTGATAAAAAAAAGCTATAAATGCAATATTATAAAATTGGAAAAATTATTCCCAACTAAACTGTATAAATTTTGATATTTTTTAAATATTAATAGTTTAGAAAATGGCCTGTAAGTCCTCAGCGGTGCATATTTACCACTCACCCTTCCCTACTTCTGAAACGATGAAGCTTTATCCATTTTGTGTTTTGTATCATCTTCGTCCAAAAGAGCCTGCAATTGATGGTCTTCAACCTTCCTAGGCCGATTTTCACGCTTCTTATCCCACAAGTCAAAATTGCCGTCTTGAACCCACGAAACCACTATCGGCACGTTGTTTCCGATAAAGCACTGTCACCATAGGCCTACATAAGTATTCGATGCGATTCGGCAGCCGATTTCTTCAAATTAAAGCAGAAAAGCCGAGCTTCCCGCATATGCTTTTTTTTTCTGGCACAAAACTAGATATGATTACCAAAGGAAAAATATATTTTGTTGTACGAAATTGCTGACAATGTGCACTGATTAATATTGACAGATGTCAAACTCATAAAAAAAGTATGGCGAATCCATGGTAGCTTAATACGCTCACTCACGCCAACTATGACCAAACAGCGGATTTAAGCTTATATACCTGGTAGTGCGGTCATAGCACTCAGAATTAGTGGTAATGGTTTCTAATACCAGACTGCCAAGATCTTCAAATTTGTGACGGCGTTGACAAAAATGCTTTTAGCTGAAATTTGGGTCAGCATAGGACCAATTCTATTCAACAACGTGGACGTTTTTTTTTGCTCCTTAAATTGAGTCTGTATTAACTGGGGCACTGAGACCCTTAATAATTATGGTATCCTAATGTTCAATCGTCCATTTCTATCTTTACAACTGTCGGAAGTATAGGTAAGTACGTGTATATTTATTTTCGGACGGACTTTTATCTTTCAATAGCTTTCAAGATTTCAATGAATTTTTGGGTATGACTGACTATATGCAGTTCATATTAACCATCTTGTATATGAACATTGATAATGTATAGTTCAAAATCTACAGTAGTTTGAGTATTTGGTTTATGGGAGAGATTTAGTTTGCAAATTAGTTTTTTAATAATTCATATGCTAAGAAAATTCACTGGTTCTAAAGTCTGAAACACTTTTTGATCAAATATAATGAACATTTTTCGATTGTTTTCAGCATTTTGATCTTTTGTTTCCGCTTTTAACCTTTTAAAGGAATGCCTATTCTCTTATATTTTTCGAAATTTCTTTATATTATAGAAAATTGACTGGAAAATTTAATACATAATAATTTATATATAATAGATTCTTTCAATGTTCATAGAATAATAATTAGGCAATATTAAATTTTCATTCTCTTCTTTAATCCTTTTGGGATTTTAAAAGTTTAAGCTATAATTTTCTTATGGTTATTTTATATTCTTCGAAAAGTTTCCTTGAGTATAGAAATTTCGATTTTTAATAAGGCATTTTATCAAAATCTCCTTAAGACAGTAATTATGTTTGTTTCATAATTAATTATAGTTTATCTAGAAATATATTTACAACTATTAATTATATATTAATTAATAAGAAAATTCGCTTCAATATTTTTATCATCCTTTTTTTTTTAATCATCCTTTGAATGTTTCTTGTGGACTGAAAAAATTTTAAACTTAACTAGAACGATTTTTTGATATTGTTTTGAATATTTATTTATTAACTTTACCATTAAAAGTTTGATACTATCAACTACTCCAATTGCTATTCAAATTCAATTAAGTCTTTTTATTACGTATTTAATGAGCAAATTTATTTATTTTTACATTAAATTTTTTTTCTGTTTTATGAATATAATAATTCAAACTAAAGGCTGCTAAGGAAGAAAGAGCGATGATATTGGCTAGAATTTTAGGAAGAATCGTCGAATTTTTCGACCCGAGCGCTCGAAAATGTTGGACGAACCCCTTGCCTTTGATCGAGCATGTTCGTGACGAACAAAATGTAGATATTTAGTCAAATGGTGTAATCGTCTTAAATTGTAGACGTTCGATCATTTTAGGCAATAAACACAAGCACACAATTCGAATAAAAATGTTCACTCGAGCTTTGTGTTTTCTTTTTATTTTTATTTATTTATATTTAGAAGAAAATTGTCTCATATATTATTTGTCTGTTTTAGAATTTTCCAATTCGGATTCATGAAATTCTTAAGAAAACAACTAAATTAGGTGGTGAAGTGTAAGCAAACTCATTCATTTACATTCCGCACGAATTGTTTGAAATTTAGAAAAATTGAAAAATCACAGTCAGGATTCCATTGGTATTTGATCAATAATGAGGCAAACAGGCGAATGGATGGTAGTTTTTTTATTGATAAGAAAACCAAACGAAAATCTTTTCTCTGTTTTTTTTTTTTTTTTTTTTTGGAATTGAACGTTTTCTATTAACTTACTTGAAATCCACAATTTGTTATCGATTCGTATTTTGATAGGATGGTAACCGTGTCACATAACTAAACAATGTTTACTTAAAGGACATATACTAAGTAGTAGTTTATAAAGTCCACAATTGTTAAATTGAATTAACCTACCACATTTAAGGAGTATAAACTCTATGGTCTATAAGAGGATAGTACGTACTCGTATTGTTAATCGATTTCAAATTACTCACGCACTTTCTTGTCTCCAAGGACTAAGGAAAATGAATGCTTTCGAAATAGCTGTTCTGTATTCGTTATAATTATAAGGTAGACTTAGGTAATAAATATCCTTAAAGGCTATACTTCAATGTCGAATCATTAAAAATCTTTTTTTTTTTTGCTATTATTTTCAAAATTAATATCGTTTTTTTAGTTTTTTTTCTTCAAAAATGCATTATTTTTTTTAGGGTAAATAGTTTTGTGAAATTTTTTGATACTTTCTTCGTCAATTATCGTTATTTGCTTCAGTCCCTTTTTTTTTTTACTGAATCGGGAACCACTGACTTGTATAGAAATAATTCTGAAACACATCAAATATAACAAGTTAATCGTTTTTTAACATTTTAAATATTATTAGTAATTTTAGTGTATAATCAAAAGTAATTTTAGTGTACAATCACAGTAATTTTAGTGTACAATTGACAGTAAATATTTTAATTTCAAATGCAGAAAATAAATAGATTCGTAAAAAAAATGTAAAAAGGGATCCTTATTGAAAAATATATAAATTTTAAGGTCACAAAAAGAAAAAGAAAAGACACTCCAACTTCAAGTAATATAATTTGACGTAATAGTGCATTTAATTTGCAGACATAACCTTCTAGGATAGTACCAGATTTAAGGACTCTTTTCCTATTTGACGATAATTATCATAATAGCCTAATTTATTATCAATTTTAACATCGATAATAAAAGTATAATGGCTGTATCGATTCAGCAAAATAAAATCAAATATCAAATGTCATATATAATATAGAAATTGTATTATAGGCAAAACTGATGGTATCAAATAAAAATGTTTCAAAATCCAATATGTGCTGATATTGTGTGATGGATCAAAAAAAAAAAAAAAATGTCAGCCATTTTATATTTTATGCAGGAACATAATCCATAATACCTTATTTATATTCGTTCGTTATTATGGCTTAGAATACAATTTCCATTTTGAATAATCAAAATAAAATTGGAAGTATTTTGATTTTCGAATTCTTATCGTGTTTTTTGTTTAAGGAATATTTTATTGATTTTAGACGATAAAAAAAATTCTCTTATAAAATGACTTTTTTTACTTTTATTTTTATATTAAAAACAATGTCACAATTCTCTATAAGTTTGTAGTCATTGTAAAAGACAAAAAAGTGCTGCAGAAAAAAAACGAGAGTAATTTTTTTTTGCAACTATTTCATTTTATTTTATGCATCAATGTTTATCACCTTCAAAGCAGTTACCTTCCAAAGGTATACGTTAGTGTAGTCGTTAGAAGTGTTTAGCTGGAATCGCCGACAGCTCTTCGGTTACACATACTCATTTTTATACTATCAATAGTACCAATATGACGTCCTTTTAAGTGGTTTTTGATATAGAAAACAAAACAACGTTACATGAATTTGAATCAGACGACTTCGCAAGGCCATGGAACTACAGGAATATCTTTTTCCAAGAAAAACTCGTTGATAGAGAAAAGTCGTGTCACAACGAGCAGTGCCATAGTGAAGCATTCAAGTTACTGGAATGTCAGTTCTGACGCTAAGACCCTTTTTTTTGGGCCCTTCAAAAAAAATATTCATAAAATACTTGATTAATACTTTGTTCTGTAGAGGCAAAAATTATTTTTTAACGATCCGTCCCGATCCATCAAAATGACATCCTTTTAAGTGGAAAACACTTAAAAGGATGTCATTATGATACTATAAATTTATTTTTTAACGATTCTCTATGATCCTTCAAAGTAATTCCTTTGGACAGTTAACCATTGGCGGAGGCGTTGCTTCCATTTTTCGTATCAGTGCTTTACACTCTTTTGGATGTTATTGATATTATCATGATGATGTCCTTTTAAATGCTTTTGATTTTGGAAAACAAAAAATATAACACGGACTTTGATCAGGTGCAAATGGGTTGGTGGGAAGGGGGGTTGGGGGGAAGAGGGGTTGGTTTTGGAACCACATAAATTTTATTTTTCGCAACAAAAACTCGTTGATGACGATGGCCGTTACCATTATGTAGCATCAAAATACTAATTTTCTGATCTTTTTAAAGCCATTTTTTTTTCTGATATTTTTAAAGCCTCTTTTTAAAAGAGGTTATTTTAATAAAGATGTCCTTGAAAGGTATTACATTTTCACAAATTTTCAATGTTTAATGCCTTCCAAATCGAGGTTTGCTTTTTACTGCTTCTCAGTCCTACAAAATTGACTTATGTCATGAAAAAACGTGTGTTCGCCATAGGCTCATCGAAAAGTCTTCGGAAGTCAAAGTCAGAGATTCAATAAGATCAGTACAAAATTGTTTTGTCACATCCTTGCCCCAAATTCATTTATTTCAATTAACAACTTCACTTATTATGAGGGTCGTTCAATAAGTCCTTAGAAAATCCAAGAAATTGCGCTCGTAGTGTCGGTAAAGATTTTTTTTTGTAAGTAAATTTATCAACAGGAAAGCTATCAAAATTTCAGCTTGATCCATAGCGTAGGTTAATTTCTATCGTCGATTGAAGGTAACGACATTTATTTGTGCATAACAATGGAAAAAAGCGAGTTTAGGGCTGTCATCAAACATCTCCATTTGAAAGGCTTAAGCCCGAAAGAAATCAAAGCCGAGTTGAAAGCAGTTCATGGCACATCTGCACCTGTGTTTGCGACGGTTAACAATTGGGTTGTTTTACACGTGGCCGTTCATCCACAAAAGATGAACATCGTTCAGGACGCCCAGTTGAGGTGTCTACTCCTGAAATCATCGACAAAATCCACGATCTGATTTTGAACGATCGGCGAATTAAAGTGCGCGAATTAGTTGAGGCCACGGGCATATCACAAGGTACAGTCGCTTCAATTTTGCATGAAAAATTGTCTGTGAAAAAAATTTCGGCAAGATGGGTGCCGCGTTTGCTCTCAGAGGAGAATAAGCGCAATCGTGTAGTTGACTCTGAGGCTATGTTGGCACTCTTTCATCGCAATCCTGCCGAATTCCTTCGTCGATATGTCACTGTGGACGAAACCTGGATACACTACTACACTCCAGAAACGAAGAGACAGTCATCACAGTGGATTTTCAAGGGTGAAAGGGCTCCGAAGAAGGCAAAAGCTGTGCCATCGGCCGGCAAGGTGATGGCCACGGTCTTTTGGGATTCGGAGGGCATCATTTTTATCGACTACTTGGAAAAATGAAAAACAATAGCAGGATCGTATTACGCGTCGTTATTGCAACGGTTGAGCGAGGAAATCATAGAGAAACACCCCCATCTGAAGAAGAAAAAAATCCTCTTGCATCAGGAGAATGCGCGTGTGCACACCTGCGCTGTTTCCATGGCCAAAATTGTGGAATTGAGAATGGAATTGTTGCACCATCCTGCTTATTCGCCAGATTTGACCCCGAGTGACTATTTTCTTTTCCTAAATCTGAAGAAATGGCTTGGCGGACGACGGTTCACTTCCAACGAGGACGTCATTGCTCAAACGGATGAGTATTTCGATAACTTCCGAAATCCTATTTTTTGGCGGGATAAAAATTTTGGAAAAACGGTTGGGAAAGTGTATAGAGCTAAAAGGAGATTATGTTGAAAAATAAAAAAATTTCTTTTTTAAAAAACAGTTTTTTTCCATCTTTTTTTAGGGATTTATTGAACGACCCTCGTACGTTCAATGGGGTCTTTTAGTAACTGAACGAGGTTGAAACTTATGCTGCCATATCATTACCAGTGATAGCAGTCTCATTACTTCTCTGCTGCACCTCATTTACAATTTCTCTAAATAAGTCCAGTCGTAATAATAGAAAATGCAAAAAATTTTTACCAACCTACCGATAAGAAAGTTTATTAAAATTTCAATGAACTTACCCATAGATGGCGTTTATTTCTTTAGTGTTTTACTGTTGTTGTTTTTTTTAATAAAAATTTTTATGCAATCGAATTATTTTACGAAAAAAAAAAATATAATAAAAAGATTATTTCTTTCATCAGTAAATGTCATCTTTTGCTGAATAATGAAAATAAAATTCTAAAGATAACCATTACTATCATATTTTTGTGGCAGTTTAATTTAAACACTATAAATTAATTTATTATAAATAAATTTTCAAAAAGAAATAGAAACAATATAATTTTTAGATAATTTTTTTTTTTATGGTTGCTCTCTTGTACCAATGTTTTTTTTTTTAAACATATAAAATTTATATATTCCATTCAAAATCCTAAAAGGTATATAATTTTACTATGTGACATTTCATTTGTGACTAAAAAGATTGTCTGCAGTTTATTTATATAGTTTTTATATATTATTTTTTCATATTTGTTATATATTTTTATTTCGTTTTATCGTATATACACATATATTAAACTACTATAAAAGGTATATTATATCAATCAAAAGCATACGTATGCCATAAATCAAAATAAATTTATCTGTTTTTATATATTTTTGACGATGGATATAAGAATATTTAGTGCGTTCGTGACCATACGTACAATGGTACAATACATACTACTAAATGCATATAACATATACATACAAACATATGAATAATTGTGCAGAAAAGTTTATTTCGTTGATGGTTTTGTAGCTGACATAGTATCAACGTGTATCTGCAGATATGGGTTATATTACATTTTTATGAGAATTTTCCAGAAAATTATCTTCGTTTCATACTTCCGTAAAAAGATTTGTACTCGTTACATACCAACTAGGAGAACAATCGTCCACCCATAACTGAACTAAAAATTTGTCTTCGTTTCACAACTTTCCTTTGTCTACTAGTAGGTCTGTCTCAATTTTAATTCTACTTAATATGTAATATGCGTTCGTACCTACATACAAGCTATACATACATTTATGACTGACTATTCAACCATATACGCATTTATAAATATAAGTACTTTCACAAACACTCACATCTATGTGCAACGTTTTATTCCTGTACTATAGAAAATCTTTTTAGATCAAGTAAAAGCTTCTTCTTAGATTTTCCTATTTTAATAAAAGCATTTTGTTTTTTGTGTGTAAGGTTTTTTTTTTTTTTTTTTTGTATATGTTAGGATACCTTTTAGATTGTTGGTTGAGTGTTGTTGGATCGTATATTTTTTGATAGCTAGTTTTTCTATGCTCCAGCTGTTCTGAAATGGTATGACAACAGAATGGTACGCGTACTAAAAACGAATGTTAATAGTTGGTTCCACTATGCGGTGAAAAATCTTATATTCCTTAAATGACAACATAAATGGGAAAAGTGTAATATTCTGAAATCACATATGGAAATTTAGTTTTCTAAATACGTAAATATGAATGTACTTTGTATTAAAAGAAGTTTATACGAACATGCCGAGTAGGTATGAACATTTGGCAAGAACTAAGACCGCATATCGGTTTGAATATTACAAGTTGCCATATGAAACTTGAAATTGCATTTACTTAATAAACATTTAAACATTATAAAAAAAAAAAAAAAAAAACAATAATATAGTAAATGTAGCAAATATTGTATAATAATCAAAAGAATGACTCAGGATATACTGACTTATTTTATTTAACTACATATTTATAAATTTTTTTTTCGAGCTAATTTATAGTAAAAAATTTATAAATCGTAAATAAGTTATTTAAAGTATGAAGTACTCATATTTATGAAAACTTTAAAGACAAAAAAAAAACAATTTTATTTCGATTAGAAAAATTTGGTTAAAAAATGAAAATTACACAAAAAATTTTCCAACAATAGAATTTCATAAGTTTTACTCTTTTTCGTGGCTTTCAAAATTAAAGAAAAAACATTATAGAAGAACTTTTTTCTGTAAAGATTTTATAGGAGTAAAACTTATTATGAAAATAATTTCAGCTTTCATTTGAAAAAAAAAACAAAAATTATTGATTTATTTTGAATCGGTAAGGAATATATAATGTTTAGGCAAACATTTTTTTAAGACCAACCGCCTTCACTGATAATTAACCATAATTAACAGACTCATTTTGAAGCGCTATAAAAAAATATTTATGAAACCAATATTTATTTATTAAGTTATGTATGCGAAGCCTTTATAATTATTAATTTTTTATAGTTGTCATGTGACATACACAATGATCACTGTAAGAAATTAATAATTGTAAAGGCTAACCTGTTTATTGTTAGGAAAAATGTCAATGGCCACCAGTCGGAATTTTTTACTTTTGGAGACTTGAATTGGGAACCCCCGTCTAATTAGAAACCTGGCACAGTGACAAACAAATATCCTCTCGCCAATCTAAACTAGCCTCAAAGTGAAGATCAAAGCCTGTTTATTGTTAAAAACTTAGATTATAGAAGAACTGGATAGGTGTCTATACACAAATTTTGTTCAATTGTTGTTGGCAATACATTTGTAAGAAAGCATGCATATGCAAAATAACAGAAACGGCGTAAATCAGTGGGGGCCAATTTTAAATTTCAGAAAGGGATGTCATTTATGCGTAGCCAAATAGATTTTTTAATATAGCGGATTTTGCTATTTAATGTAATTAGTTTTGAAAATTTGAAATAAAACACAGTATTCTATATTAAAGTATTTTTTTTTTTAGCATTAGTTTATATTTTAACTTAATTTAAATAAACCACCTGCTGTCGAATTTGTTTTTCAGCACTTTAGCAAAATTTTCACAACACTTTCAGAAGAGTACTTTAAGAAGATAAAAAACTTGTATGCTATCAAACTATTTACTGTGAATTCTCCTACTAAAGCTGAAAGATAGTCTTCGGAATGTAAATAATTGTCTAGCTCACAAACAATAAATCCTGATATGTATTCAACCAATTTTTCACTATATTCATTAAGTGCAAAAGGGTTTAAATAAATAATCACGGTCACTTAAAATATTTATTTAACTCATCTATAGTTAATTGCCTTGAAATTTTCTTATACACATTTTATGTACGCCGCAACTGAATTATTTTCTGGTAAACATTGAACTGTCAACATCACATTTGTTTACATTTATTCAATGACGAACTTTTCAATTTTTAACCACTTTTTAGACCAAATAAATCATTAAAAGCCAATTAAAATACATTATAAACAAAATTTTTGTTAATTTCTCTAGTAAAAATGAATAATTCAACTTACCGAAAGAAAGAAATTTCCGGCTTCCTCAGTCCGTTGAATTACCGGCAACACTTCATTTTCTGAAATAAAAACTTCCTATTAAATGTTATCAACAATAAAAGTATTTATATAAGTACTTACTTATTCATAAATTCTTTAAAAAAGATGAAAAACACACTTTTGTTTGCACTTTCCGATAAGTGTCAAAATAACAATTTTAAAAACAACAAAAGTATGCAAGCATTTCGGTATGCTACCACTTTCATAGAGAATGGCGTGTTCTAAAACTCTCCGAAAGTCTACAAAAATTAGCCGCTTCATTTTTACAAAATAAATAATGAATCTAAAAATGCAATTGCATTTAATACCAGAAGATTGGAAAAAAAAATAAATGGTGCCTTCTGTCTTGTTTAAATTATATTTTTGTTTTGAATAAATGAGTTAAAATGAAATTGAAAGCTAGATGTCAGTGCGTGTCATGTCTAACATACATGAAAAAATCTTTACAAATATATGCAATCATTACGATTTCTCGCCGCTTTTGCAATAATTTGGACAGAAAATTGCGTATACATATACAAAAATCTGATGTACCAGGTATTCTTTAATCTAATATTAAAAATTATTTATAATGACCTGATTTAGTGATAATTTGATGCCTTGAGAATGCAGTGGTTTTAAGTTTCTGTCTAGCTTGTAGAATAGCCAGAGGTCCCGTTGAGTTGTCGCCAAATAGTCCGAGTTTTTGTGATGCTCAGTTACCAACGCATTGGCATTTTTTTTCCTCAGTTACCATGTGAATTTCTAATTAAGGATTTGATCATAAAATACACATAAGAAAAATTGTTTAATAAAAAAATTTGGTTTTTATATTTTTCAAATATTAAATTTTCCAAAGTATAAAAAGAGAAGTTATTTCGTTGATGACATTGCAAATTTAAAAAATCTAACCAAATGAAGTAAATATTCTATTTATAATAATCGTAGTTATATAAAAAAAAAATAGGATGTGAACATTTGTGTGTGTTGTGATGACTGTCATTGGCAAATTATAATATATTAAGTTGCTTGATTTTAAATTGTAGGTCATTTGGTGTGACACTGATTTATGATCTGGATCTTTGGTATACTACGAGTATATATTGTAGAAAATCATGCAAGGGTCATAATTGAAATTCCGGTTCATCCATGCACATTTGTTTTTATTGGTTTTAAGGATGAAATAATGAATCTGCCAATTCCACATCATAAGATGTATGCGTGTAGATGGTTTTCTATGAGGGAATGCAGGTTTTTCCTTATTTTTTTTTTGTTGTTGGCTAAGAGAAAAAAATAAATTACAGGGTAATAGAGAACAAAAATTATAATGAACTCAATTTAAGAGGATTCATTAATTTATATTTTGTCTATTGACTTTTTATGGTTAGAAAAAGGAAAACTTTTACAAATTTCGAATTATTTTAAGTTATTCTAGGAAATGATGCCCCTACTATTTTTTTTAAAAAATATAATTGTATCCTCACTGAGTATTTAGAGTTTTCCGATTTTAAACTTTCAAGATAATTTGATAAATTTTTTAAAATAAAACATAATAAATAAATTTATATTTATTAAGACATATTGTCTGTGTACAATTAAATATTTCAAACAATTTATCACATATGTTTAGTAGAATGCAACTACAATTTAACGGCCTAACTAATATTAATAAAGTCAAATTAGCAATTGTAATCTTATATTTAATGACTTGAACAAGGATAGAATATTTTTTTAAGTAAAAATACTTTCTCTAAATTGTATGCCAAAAATTGTAGCTACAAGTTACATATTTTGTTTGACTAAAAAACGGGAGAATTTTATTTTTTGGATTATAGCCAAATTTATTGAAGTTTTTAACCAACAAATGCAAAAGTTTTCCAATTTATTGTAGAAGAAAACTATTTTATTGTTCGTGTTTATATTTTGCATATACGTAGAATAGCAAATAAGTGCACTATAAATTTTCTTATTAAAACGTATTTACATTAAAATTACTAACATATTTCTTGGCAATTATTCATGTTATTTTTATGAAATTCCTTCTGATTATGTTATTAATTAGTTGCAATAACTTTGAAAAAGTTTTCTTCATTAACTTTTCAATGCCGATATTTTTCTTCAAGGACAGCATAGTTAGTTTTATGCAATATTATAAGATTAGTTACAAAATACTTCAAGTATTTAAGTGGAAATTTTTTTTAAAAAAAATTTGTTTTTTGAAAATTTTTCTACTTATTAGAAATTTCATTGAACATAACAGTTCGGCAGAAAAGTTTAGAACGAAACACAGTAGAAATATTTTTTTTTGCAAAATTCATTTTTATTATTCAACATAGTTGCCTGCGAGGGCGATACAGCGATTATAGCGATCTTCCAACTTTTCGATACCATTTTTATAGTACTCTTTCGGTTTTGCCTCAAAATAGGCCTCAGTTTCGGCAATCACTTCATCATCGGTCTTAAATTTCTTGCCAGCGAGCATTCTCTTGAGGTCTGCAAACAGGAAAAAGTCGCTGGGGGCCAGATCTGGAGAATACGGTGGATGGGGAAGCAATTCGTAGCCCAATTCATTGAGTTTGACCATCGTTTTCATCGACTTGTGCCACGGTGCATTGTCTTGGTGAAACAACACTTTTTTCTTCTTCAAATGAGGCCGTTTCTTAGCGATTTCTTTCTTCAAACGATCCAATAACGCTATATAATAGTCGCTGTTCATCGTCTGTCCCTTCTGGAGATAGTCAATGAATATGATACCATGCGCGTCCCAAAATACAGACGCCATTACCTTGCCAGCCGACTGTTGCGTCTTTCCACGCTTTGGATTCGGTTCGTCGCTCGCTCTCCACTCTGCCGACTGCCGATTGGACTCTAGAGTGTGGTGACGGAGCCATGTTTCATCCATTGTCACATATTGACGCAAAAATTCGGGTTTATTGCGCTTGAACAGCTCCAAACACTGCTCAAAATTATCAACACGTTGTTGTTTTTGGTCCACAGTGAGCCCACGCGGCAACCACTTTGCTCACAGCTTTCGCATGTCCAAATATTCATGCACGATATGTCCAACACGCTCTTTCGATATCTTCAGAGTCTCAGCTATCTCGCTCAACTTCACTTTACGGTCATTTAAAATTATTTTGTGGATTTTTTTGATGTTTTCTGCCGTAACCACCTCTTTTGGGCGTCCACTGTGTTCTGCATCAACTGTGCTCGTACGACAAGTTCGAAATTGACGAAACCAATATTCCACAGTTGAAATAGCTGGAGCAGAGTCCAGGTAACGTTTGTCAAACCATGCTTTGGTTTCCACTGTATTTTTTTTCATCAAAAAGCAATGCTTTATCAATACACGAAATTCGTCTTTATCCATTTTTTTTCAATAACAAAAGTTGCTCCACTCAAAATGTTATATCTCACGAACCAATCGACCGATTGCTGTCAAATTTTGACAGGAATTATTTGAAGCATGGGGCTTTGTGATAATTACAATAGGCGTCATCTAGACGTGATAATTAAGAGATTTTGCAAGAGGCGCCATCTAGACGTCATGGTTCTCAACTTTTCAGCCGAACTGTTACACGTATATTCGCAATAATTTTTTTATATTAACCAAAGTTAACATTATTTTGGTTGATAACTGAAGATTTTGTTGGTAAAAGTGATTTTTCGGAATTTTTTACTAACATTATTTATAAGCTGAAACAAAAAAATTTTTTTTGATTAGTAATATTTTATTTTTTTACCATAAAATAGACTATTTTCCATAACAAAATAGATATAAAAATCTTAGGGCGAATTGTTTGAAAATTTTACTGACAATATTCCTTTTTTTGAATTATACGAAAATCCTTGCGTAAACATATTACAATTGAAAGAAAATTCTGGACTCACTGTTTAAGTTTAAAACTAATTGGAATTTTTGATGTTAATATATGAAAATAATACGAAAATCATGGGGTCAATATAAAAATATTAAAATGATACAAAATCATATAAAATTACTGAGGAGCATATATCAAAATAATACGAAATAATCGGAATGCATCAAAACTATACTAAAAAATAATACATAAATCCTTTGGTTAATAATTGTTCGCTTCCTTTTTAAAAAAATATTCTGCTCATGAAAAAAGAGAAAATTATAAGCATATACCGAAAGACTTGTAGCATAACATATAAATATGATCCTGTAGAAAATAAATTCCTTGTGGTGTCCCATTAAAGCAGATAACTACGAATAATACAATAGATTGACTGAAATCTCATATTATTCTGACATAATGAGCTAAAATGAAAATGATCCTTGAGAGAATCAAAGCTCGTAAGAAAAAGAAATGGACTTACGAGTATGACTGAAAAATCTCATGGCACTTTTCACTAAATGGGAATAAATCGGAAAAATCCGGAAATTTCGATGGTGACTTGGTGGGTGTTGAGCCTTTAATTTTTGTACGATTTTATACTTTCCAGTTGATTTTTGGTAATATTTTTATTTAATTTCCGTTAGAGCTGCTCTAGTATCACCTGTTAACCATTTATGCTATTAACTTTGGGATAATGGTGTAAGTTTTGTTGATAAAATGAGATTTGCTCTTACTTCAACTATTTTAATTAAAATTTTTTTTAAGGTAATTTTCACCTAAGTTCTTTTTCAGTTTTTTTTTGAAAGAATTTTCCTAAGTGCTCCCTAATTTTTTTTTATTATTTTATTCTAAAAGCAATTTAATTATAATAAAATAATTATTAAATCAATAAAAATTATTACTTTTACTAAATTTTTTACGCTAAAAAATATAAATTTTTTTTTAACCAATAATTTTATGTGTCATTCATAAAGAGCATATTTGAAATATTTTTGCCCATTAATTTTCAGAACAAAATATAAGTATTTAACTAAAGTATGAGGAAAATATTATTAAATACGAAAAATATGTGAACAAATTTTTATGTCCTGAAGCTTAGTTTTAACGCTTTGGATATACATGAACAATGTAAAAATGGATGGCCAACATCATTAGTTACAATAATTAATCATCGAGTTGACATTGTAATTATCTGCGAAAAAGAAATTTTCCACTTTGACCTTTGTCAATTTAGTTAGTAAATATATTTTTGTATTATTTTTCCTCATTATTTATCCTTTTTTTCTTCTTTTGAATTGTATATACTTAAATTATTTTCTACGTTTTTTTTTGGGAAAATCTTTCGTACAACTTAAAATTCCAAATAGATTTTATGGATTTACATCCACATTTAAATATGTGAATGATATTGAACAAAATTATAATTTTAATGAAAAATTCAATGTTCTTTTTGGATCTTATGACAGTAGTGACACGGTTTTTTTTTGAAAAAAATTCATTTTATTTTTAAACATCAATATTATCCCTTTTAAAGTAGTTGCCTTGAGCAGCTGTACATCCGATGAGGTGTTTTTTCTACTATTCGTAGCAGTACTAGATCAACTGGTCTGGCCTTACGCTCCTTCGTCACAATGCTTTAAATGTTATGGACAGTAACAAAATTACGTCATTTTGGGTGGTTTTTTTTATGTTGAAAAGCGAAAAAGTCACATGGACTCAGTTCAGATGAATAGTGGCGATAGTGAATCACCAGAATCTCCTTTTCGGATAAAAACTCGTTGCTGGGGGATAAATCATCCAAGTGTCTGCATTATCCGATCTGACGCAGAAAACCCATTTTTTTAGCCTTTCAATGTCTTCTTTATAAAAAAAAAATCACTCTTGAAATAATTTTCGTCAGTTATCGTGGTTAAAGGTCTCCCTTAGCAAGGTTCGTCTTCCACTACTTTTCAAACTTCCAAAAATGCTTTGTGACATTAACAATTTATAATCTTAATAAGGAATACCCTCCAAAGGCTTGTTGTAACTTTTTGTAAATTGAAGTCGCATGTACGCCTAGTAAAATTTTACTGTTCCATTGTTCTTCGCCAGATGGTGCGTGGCTGCCGCAGGGATCTGTGGCAGGCCCCGCCATCTGGAATATGCTGATAAACGGTCTCTTGGTGCAGTTGGAGGAGACCGAATGCGGTATGATCGCATATGCGGATGATCTTGTGCTCCTGATTGAAGGGGATAGTAGGTATGTGGTAAAGATAGCGGTAAGCCGCTATATGTAGATGGTGTGTGAATGGGGTAACAGAATGGGAATGAATGCCGCAGAAAGGAAGACTGTGTGCATGTTGTGATATGTTTTTTTTTGGCGCCCAGTAGGCTGCCCAATATTCGTTTAGAGGCGGTCGAGGTCCGATACCCGCGGGAGATGCGTTACCTTGGAATAAAGGTTGGAGAGAGGTTGAACTTTCGGCCACACTTGCAACATCTAAGTGGCACGTGGAGGGTTTGGTTGGTATAGAAGTGCCCTTCGATCCAGAGCGGTGAAAGTCCTGTAAGGGTAGAACTATGTCAACCGATGCTATGTAGGTTCTCATGAGAGAAAATCCATAGGACCTGGAGGCGCTACGTGGAAGCATTCACTACCGTCTACGGTGGGGAATCCCGCTTGCTGGTTGTCCAGTTACGAATGAAATATTCAGGATCTTAGTCCACGACAGCGGCGTATACTGGTCCTGAATAGAATGTATGAAATATGGCAACGTCGAAGGGATGAGAGTGTGAATGGCAGTTGGGCGCACATATTCATTTCGGATGTGTCCTTTGCGTGTGCACATGGATTTCAATATGGTCTGTACCTTGGGTATTTACTCACAGGACATGGCAGTTTGAATGGGTTCCTGTACAGGCGTGGTCTGGCTGCGGAAGCTAGATGGCCTTGTGGGGCGGCGAAAGAGAGTGAGAAGTATCTTCCCGCTGAGTGTGGCCTGTACGGGGATTCGTGTCACCTAGATGCATGTGGAATCGTGGTGAATGATGAGAGTGTGGATATGTTTTAATAGGTTTGCCGTGGCACTTTTTTTATGAGATCGGGTAAAAGATCAATGTCTATTCCGATTGTACTTTCGGGTCTTGATGAACCCGCGTAGCTGAGCTGGCTTAGCGGTGCCTAGGGATTTACAAAGTTCCTTATCATAGCTCAATGAGCGGAGTACAAACCGAAGTACTCTTAAAACAAAAATTGGTACCACGGGAATCGGGTAACCCAATCTCTATTTTCGTAGGCTACTCGTGGTTTTATGTTTAATGACAGATAAGTCACGTTAAATAACATATGACTACTGTTCAAATGTTCATATATGTACTGCTCCCAACGTATAAGCTGTGTAAGGGGGAAGTCCATAACGTTTATAGATTATTCTCCGTGATGCCAGTCTCACTCTATTTCCGCCGTCCCTTTTATAGTCGGATAAACTTTCTTAAATTTTTATTTAAATTTGTCACATTGGTCAATTTTTAAAAATTCACGAAATCTATGAGCATAAACTATAGTCGAATCGTTAAGTCAGACAAATTTATATATCATAAAATTTCTAGGTAACTATTTTTAAAAAAAGAAATATTTTTGATAATATTTATTCTTCTCATAGGGGTATAATATGTTTTGAAATGGATGGTGTGACCATATTTGAAATGTTAAAATTTTCTGTTGTATTCAGTAAGGTTTGCGATTTATTCATGGATAAAAACACACCATAACATTGGTTATATAAAATTTTCAAAAATTTTCCAAGAAAATCAATTGCTTAGATAAGACGCCTACACCAGTCCTTATTTGTTTTCAAAATGACGAAAAATTTTCTGTAAGTGTCAATAGTGAGCGGTACAGATTGATTATAGTCAAATTTTCATGGCCTGTATTGGAAGAAATTGATTTAGTGGTTATGTGGTTTCAACAAGACAGAGGTAAGTGCCATACGACCCATGTCGCAATTGATTTATTTCACGAAAAGTTAAATGTGAAATAACCTCCGAGTAATTGTGATTTAATACGTTCGGCCTTAATAATAAAACATTTTAATGATTGGTACTTATAGTCTTGGTATTGGATGGGATATCACGGTTATAAATATTATGTTTAATGTGACCACAGACAATGTATTGTGGGAGTCCAGTTGAACTATTATATATTTCTGAGGATTCTGTATTTATTGATATTTGGAGATGACATTGGGTGGCATATATTTTTCGGTGGCATAAAGTATTTTTGAGTGGTCGTGGATAAATCAGATGAATAGAATGGCTGGGGAACCACCGGAAACCTTATTTTACGGCAAAAAATCTTTGCTTGAGATAGCCGTGTGACAGGGATTATTATCATTAAGGGGTATCCAAGTGTCTGCAACTTATGATCTGATGCGAAGAACCCATTTTCTGAGCTTTTCGAGGACTTCTATATAAAAAACTTTTTAATAGACTATCTAACCTTACAAAAGTCCTCACATTTTTTATCAATTTTTGATGTTAAGGATCTCCGTGAGCTATTTTCATTTTCGGTTTTGTTCAAAATAATAATTGAAAAAGTCGTTATCCTGGTACTATCGATAACATCCAAAGGAGTGTAACATACTACGAAGAGTTAAAGCAATGCCTCCACAAATGTGTAGTTACCTTTGTACAAGTAATTTTTTTTTAAATTATTACAAAAACAGAAAAAAAACGTTCTCATTAGTTTTCAGGCACACTAAGTAATCCTTTTATACGAGGGTCGTTCAATAAGTCCTTAGAAAAAGATGGGAAAAAACTGTTTTTTAAAAAAAAATTTTTTGTTTTTCAACATAATCTCCTTTTAGCTCTATACACTTTTCCAACCGTTTTTCCAAAATTTTTATCCCGTCCAAAAAATAGGATTTCGGAAGTTCTGCAAAATACTCATCCGTTTGAGCAATGACGTCCTCGTTGGAAGTGAACTGTCGTCCGCCAAGCCATTTCTTCAGATTGGAGAAAAAAAAATAGTCACTCGGGGCCAAATTTGGTGAATAAGCGGGATGCTGCAACAATTCCATTCTCAATTCCACAATTTTGGTCATGGAAACAGCGCAGGTGTGCACACGCGCATTGTCCTGATGCAAGAGGATTTTTTTCTTCTTCAGATGGGGGTGTTTCTCTTTGATTTCCTCGCTCAACCATTACAATAACGACGCGTAATACGCTCCTGTTATTGTTTTTCCTTTTTCCAAGTAGTCGATAAAAATGATGCCCTGCGAATCCCAAAAGACCGTGGCCATCACCTTGCCGGCCGATGGCACAGTTTTTGCCTTCTTCGGAGCCCGTTCACCCTTGAAAATCCACTGTGATGACTGTCTCTTCGTTTCTGGAGTGTAGTAGTGTATCCAGGTTTCGTCCACAGTGACATATCGACGAAGGAATTCGGCAGGATTGCGATCAAAGAGTGCCAACATAGCCTCAGAGTCCACTACACGATTGCGATTATTCTCCTCTGAGAGCAAACGCGGCACCCATCTTGCCGAAAAATTTTTCACAGATAATTTTTCATGCAAAATTGAAGCGACTGTACCTTGAGATATGCCCGTGGCCTCAACTAATTCGCGCACTTTAATTCGCCGATCGTTCAAAATCAGATCGTGGATTTTGTCGATGATTTCAGGAGTAGACTCCTCAACTGGGCGTCCTGAACGATGTTCATCTTTTGTGGATGAACGGCCACGTTTAAATTCATTCACCCAATTATTAACCGTCGCAAACACAGGTGCAGATGTGCCATGAACTGCATCCAACTCGGCTTTGATTTCTTTCGGGCTTAAGCCTTTCAAATGGAGATGTTTACTTAAGCCTTTCAAATAGTATCTTTACCGATACTACGAGCGCAATTTCTTGGATTTTCTAAGGAATTATTGACCGACCCTCGTAGTAAATTTAATATATTCCCTGAAGAAATTTTATTTACTTTCAATTTAATTAGGGCTCTGATGCATGGTCTTACGGTAATACCCCCAAAAAAACCACTTTGCTTTCCATTTTATTTTAATTTCTTATTCCGAAAAAATAATCGTTTTATACGGTTTATGGCATCATCGATCCTTATTTTTTTCTTCAAAATAATGAAGGAGTCGACGTTAAGGTCAATGGTGCACGGTACATATCAATAGATAGGAACTTTTTTAGCTTAAATTAGAAGATATTGATTTAATAAATATGTGGTTATAACAAGACGAAGTTATGGGCCACATAGCCCTTGCCTCAATCAAGAAATACAAATGTGCAATAGTCTCGAAGAAGTTATGATTTAATACCTTTAGACTTATTTTTATGGGGTTATTTGAAGTCATTGGTCTTTGTTAATAATTAAGCAACCATTAATGTATTAAAATTGAACAATAAATAATAAATACGTGAAATAAGGCCAGATTTATTGCATAAGGTTGAAAAACAAAAAACCCTATGAATAATAATAAAAAGTTGGTGATTTTATTAAAAAAGAATAATTCGACTTTTGCCCAATCGATGAGTACCAACTAGTCATGATGGAATATTTTATTTTATTAGAAATAGCAAATAATAATCAAAAATAAATACTGTTGAATATATCATTAAATAATTCTAATAATATATTTGGAAATAAAGGATTCGCAACAATTTATGAAATCTTTGGTAGGTGGCAATTTATAAAGTAAATAAAATTTTATTTATTTATAACTAAACAAAATAAATTCCTATTCAAATAGTTTGTTTAAGTTTAACTATAGTAAATGAAAATGTAAATGGAATTTTTAATCAAATATTAATTAGAATATATAGAATTTAACTTTTAGAGTATATTGACAAAGCTGTTGAATAGCCAAAAAGGATCTATAAACTTTATCGAATATTTATGAATTTTTACTATAAATTTTGAGCTTTATGTGACATGATATCTGTGTTGGGATAAAAAAAAATTTTGAATGCAACAAAAAACAATCATAAATCAGAAATGAATCCTTACAGATAGTCTCTGTCTATTTTGGTTTAGGAGGAAGCGGGGGGGGGGAGGGTGAGTATTCGGTTATAAAATAAGTAAAGCTTTTTTTGATTCGCCTTTTTGAGGATTTGGTTCTGTACAGTTGAGAGTAATTTTTATTCTTATATACACGTACATATTCGTACGAGTATCTGCATAAATTCTTCAAGCAATGAATATTCATACGCATATACTAAATAGTTTTTATTGCAGATGAATGGAGACTTGTATATGAAATATTTATTTAGATACCAACCTAGAACCTACAGTTCCCATCTCCTCGATGATATACTTATTTGTGTAATGTAGATCCTTATATAAATTTTATATTTAAGTATGCAGTTTAAATTGGCTGTGTATGAAAATTTATATTATGGACAATATCTGCACCAACTATGTGAGGATATAAAAAGGCTATGAATTTATTAAAATTTATTTTCCTTAATAGAGCAAAAGCTGGAATAACTCAAAATTACGTCGGAATGTATTGAAAAATTTTCTAGCTTCAGCTTCGAAGCATAGACCGATGCTATAAAATAGTTTTAGATAATAATGCATTTCCGGAATCCTCATGCCTAGACGGTTATGAATATAGATGCATATTATTGTAGTTGCAGTGCGAGTTGATAATACAATACAATAAATATCGTATATGCAATTTAAAAGGAATCGTTTCAGTGAATTGTATTTACGATATCTAATAACAAAGATTTGAAGAACATAATGAATCTATGCCATTATCTTAGTTAATACTTGTTCACCATTTGTGAATGTGTACGAGTGTTCAGGTATGGGCATATTCTGTCTTGAGTTTTGGCAGAAAATTTATTTTAGTTTTAAAGAAGATATGTTACTAACCATTTCGAATGTGCTCAATCTGGCAGGTATTCGTATCTGTATTTGCTTTAGCATCGAGAAAGTAAATTCAAATCTTATTCTATGAGAAATTAAATGTGAATTGAATGGATAGTTTTGGTGAATTTTGTATAGAACATTTGAAAAATTGTTAAATAAAAGCTTGGAAATTATAGGATTTTCCCGTAACTGGCATACTTTCCAACAAGACTTTTTTGTAGATCTGGTAAATTCTTGAAAACTTTTCCGAACACGAAATTTTTGCCAACGAAAACTTAATGAAACCTTCTTATTGCTAGAGGAGTTTTCTGAATATAACTTTTTAGCGAAATTTTTCTATTCCATTTGAATTTTGACTTTTCTTTTTTTCCATTCCTTCTAACTGAAACATACACATATACACACATAAAAACTATCTCTAAGTTTAACTTGGCTTTTGTCATTTTCACCAGTCAGTATATTTTTCCTTAGATCCTTTTTCACGAAATTGTGATGGAAGCAATTTTCTTCAGTATTCGGAATTTCCGTTTCAATTTTAAAATCTACGAAAACTATTGCATAAAATATTCAAAACTGAAAGTTATCCTATTCGACGAATAATTTCACATAAGTCCATATTCCTTTCGGTTACATCAGGCCATGTTTTCCTAAAATCCGATTATAATGAAAAACTTCAGTAAGCATTTGTCCAAATTTTTGGCTACACTGAAGTTAATCATGAAACATCACCCAAGCGTTGTAATGCGATTACGTCCAGAACACTTGGAACCCAAACGTTGTTGATTTATGATCTAACCTCTCAATTTACCATTTCACTTCAGAATCTTGAAGAAATCCTATTGTCTGTTGTCCTTTCGAATGAATATACTTGTAGCATTTACCTTCCTTATAGTCGAAGATTTAAATAGAAATGAAAAACTTCTAACAATCTCCATCAACCCCATCTTTTTCTGTTCTGTAAAATACCTTTTTCTTTTTTTTCCTTTTCACTACATTTAAATGGTCGATATTGCAAAAATACAAAAAATAAAAAAATATCTCAACAAATTTTAATCTATTTTTAAAACTACATAAAAAATGATTCTAAGAAGTTATACTCGTATTTTTATTTTCAAATTGTGAAAAATGATTCGATTTTGGACAGTTTTATATTAAAAAAAAAAAAAAAATATTCATAAATAAAATTGAATGTGTTAATTTAGTTTTTTGATTTGACAATTTTTATAATATGATTAATGAATATATAAAAAGGAAAGAGTTATTTAGAAAATGTCTTCAAATCATTATTTGATGAGATATTTTGAGATAATAAATCTTGGTGAAAAAAGTGCCAAGAAATTACTTTAGGATATGAAAACTCAAAAATAATTATTTAATTTTGATAATATAAATAAATTCTGTTTTGAACAAGGTTTGTCGTTTATTCCCATAATAATGTACGAAGTGATTTTATTCAAAATAGCCCCTATCGGAAGTGAAAATTTTCTCCCATCTTTCGAGTGATGACCGGATAACTTGAATGAAAAATTTTGCATCTTGTAATTCGATCCACATACCACCTTGATCAAAAAGTGTGGCGCTCCCATCGTTCCAATTTGAGTTCTGTTTTTTTTTGTTAAGTTGGTACATCTGTTGTGGATATTCCCTCTAAATCTTAGCATAATAGCTTGACATTTGCAAAAGTTACGTAGCCAAGAGTACATCTATCTCAGTGTGTGTTGGCGATTTTTTACAATTTTAGAAATGGATTTAAAAATTGCAACAACGAACTTGTATTAAATTGAGTAAAAACAGATTAAATGGTGCGAAAACGTTGGAAATATTGGAAAAGTGTTTCGGCAACGATTCTCTAAAGAAAACTGTCGTTTACCAGTGGCACGAGCGGTTCAAAAGTGGTCGTGAGTCAATCGAAGATGATGAAGACCATCGAAAACCGACGAAAACATTGATAAAGTAAAAGAAATGTGGGTCAATAACCGCAAATTAACCATCAGAGAGATAGCGGAGGACTTGAACATTGCCTATGGATCCGTCCAAGACATTTTGGTTAATGATTTGGCTTTCCGTCGTGTAGCAGCAAAGTTGGTGTCAAAAGACCTCAATTTCATGCAAAAAAGAGACCGTGTTGACGTCGCAAAAGACATGATTTGCGAGGCTGAATTCGATCCCACATTCATTACTGGAGACGAGACGTGGGTTTATGAGTAAGACACGCAATCCAGACATCAGGCAAGTGAATGGCGTTCACCAAATGGGCAGGGACCAAAAAAACCACGTCGTTTTCAGTCAAAAAAGAAGGCAATGCGCACGGTTTTCATGCATTACAACGGTGTTGTGCATCATGAATTTTTGCCAAAAGTTCGGACAGTAAACAAAGAGTATTTTGTGGGCGTTATAAGACGTTTGCGTGAAGAAATTCGCCGACAGAGACCAGAATTGTGGGCAGAAAACTCGTGAATTTTGCACCTTCATAACGCACCGTCGCACAGTGCCATCATTAATAGTAATTTTTTGACAAAAAATGCAACAAAAACCATCCAACAACCACCGAATTCACGTGAATTGGCTTCCTGTGACTTCTTTCTGTTCAATCGAGTTAAAAAACCATTACGGGGAACGCGTTTCAACAGCCGAGAGGAAGTAATGGAAAAATCGCAGGAAACACTGATGGACATACCGAAAAGCGAATATAAAAAATGTTTCGAGGATTGGATCAAGCGCTGGCATAAGTATGTTAAAGTCGATGGGTATTACTTTGAAGGGGACAATATAGATTTAGATGAATAAACTTGTATTTTTAATTTTCTGAATAAATTCCGGTAACTTTTTGATCAAGGTGGTTTTAAGCAATTTTTCGTTACTTTCATAGACCGGAATAAATGAAGATCTAAAGGTGCAATATTTGACAAATACGTCAAGTGGAGAAAGATTTCCCATTCCAATCTTTTTAAGTATTTCTGAACATTATCGTGCAGCAGACTTAGCTTGTCATCCCTATCGCCCCATTCCGGACATTTTCTTTCGAAGCTCGATTCAATCTTATTAGTAATAGTCGAAAACGATCACCAGTGATGATTTCGAGTGGTTTCAGTAGATCAGAGCACTGTTCTGATCCTACCAAATACACAGCATAACCTACGAAGAATGGATATTGAGTCCGAAGACCATCTTACATGTTCCCTTGTCTCTTTCCTTCAATTAATATTGGATCCAATTTTCTCTATTGTGGGCCCATTCAATTACATGCAAATACCTCCCAATCTATCAACAAATAATGCTATTTACAGATCCTTGAGCGAGTTTGATTTTTTGCGGTATTCCTTCGCATTGTTTATCACTCACGTCGAAATCATCAGCTTTAAATCGCCGAAACCATTGAGAATGATCACCGTAAATTTCAATTAGGATACGTTTCTGGAGCAGTCTTTTCACGTATATAATAATAGCGCAGGACATTCCGTAAATGCTGCTTTGGTAAGATCAATCATCCCCAAAATAAGAAATGTTCTACTGTGTCTGAAATTTTGTACATACACCATCAAACTACATGTACAACTGTTTAACCAAACATGAATCTAGTACCCCTAGTGACGTTACGAGAGTCGTTCAATAAGTCCTTAGAAAAAGACGGAAAAAAACTGTTTTCTTAAAAAAAATAATTTTTATTTTTCAACATTATCTCCTTTTAGGTCTATACACTTTTCCAAAATTTTTATCCCGTCCAAAAAATAGGATTTCGGAAGTTCTGCAAAATACTCATCCGTTTGAGCAATGACGTCCTCGTTGGAAGTGAACCGTCGTCCGCCAAGCCATTTCTTCAGATTGGGGAAAAGAAAATAGTCACTCGGGGCCAAATCTAGTGAATAAGCGGGATGCTGCAACAATTCCATTCTCAATTCCACAATTTTGGCCATGGAAACAGCGCAGGTGTGCACACACGCATTGTCCTGATGCAAGAGGATTTTTTTCTTCTTCAGATGGGGGCGTTTCTCTTTGATTTCCTCGCTCAACCGTTGCAATAACGACGCGTAATACGCTCCTGTTATTGTTTTTCCTTTTTCTAAGTAGTCGATAAAAATGATGCCCTCCGAATCCCAAAAGACCGTGGCCACCACCTTGCCGGCCGATGGGACAGTTTTTGACTTCTTCGGAGCCCGTTCACCCTTGAAAATACACTATGATGACTGTCTCTTCGTTTCTGGAGTGTAGTAGTGTATCCAGGTTTCGTCCACAGTGACATCTCGACGAAGGAGTTCGGCAGGATTGCGATGAAAGAGCGCCAACATTTCTCGGATTTTCTAAGGACTTATTGAACGTCCCTCGTAATATAAAAATTGGCAACAACTTATTTCCATACTCAATATTATAGCTTGATATTTTTTTAAGGGTAATTTTTAGTAAAGTTATTTACAATTTAAGGACACCCGGACTATGCCGCTAGCTGAATTTAAACTTAAAACTATTGCGTACAAGACACAAAGGATCCCGTATCGTTTATTATTTTTTTATAGCGTATTTTATTTATGAAACTCTTGGTTGGCTGTATTTTTCATCATTTTTCGATGTTGAAGTCCTTTATGAGCGACGTGCATTTATCAAAGCTTCTTGGCTGTTCAGAATGCTTAATGCTCCAGGAAAATATATGCTCTTGATAAGGATTGTTGCAACTTTCCGTAAATGAAACTTGCAGATTCATCAAATTTACTACAAAATTTTATGGTACATAATTGCTTTGAATTTTGCTATGTAGGATAGCGCAGTTACCGAACGAAGTTGAAATTTTTAACTTTTTTCTCACAGTCTCATTATTTACCTTATAGGCTGCTTAATTATCTAACAACTTATCGGATTTGTATTATAGTTGCTGAATATGTATTAATAGAATTAATTTCGGCAAAATTTATTTTGCTTCTTTTTCTTTCTGATATTTCCCAGTAGCCTAATTTCAAATAATTTGTTTTTCAGTGTAATTAATATTTAATGAGCATGTAAAGTTTAAATTTATTTTTTTATTTTAATTTACAATCTTGTGCATCCTGAAGTGGGAGGAAACACCCATCGGCGTTTCTCCAACCTCTAGAAAATCTCTAGGCCATTGTCTCTTAAGTCTCGGATGAGTGTTTCCAGGAAGGGTAGTACAGGACAATTTTCTCATAAGTGAATTATGATGGTAGGATAAACGGGAGTGAAATTTTTGATAGCGGGAAATGCACAGGTCCTGAACCAAGGGAACATTTAGATCACGATGTGTTACGTTGTTACGAACATAAAAGGAGGCATCAACAATTTTACGGAGGATCTTGGCTTATAAGGCCTAGACGCCATAGCAATTAGAACGTTTCGTTGAACCCCAAAGTTCAATTCCGTAAGTCCAAATAGGTTTTATAATTGTTAGTTTCGAGCGTTTGTCCAGTAGTCGAAGAAGTTGCAGATAACATCTAGTGGCTTCAAGTTTTTTTAAGTCTAGTATGTGGGTTCCATGTTAATATCTTGTCCAGGTAAACTCCCAAATAACGTACTTTATCATATTATGGAGTCATGTTACTATTTATATATAAAGGAGTAGGTTTTCATTCACAAAGAGTGAAAGTTATGTATGTTAAGCACTCTTCTGTTCATTTACCCTCACTCTCCATCTCTTAAACCAAGATTGAAGGTTGTGGATAAGGGATTGTAAATTGTTGGAATCTATGTTAAGATTTGACTGGGTAGCAAGTATGGCCATATCATCTGCATAAGTAGCAATGATAGTATTAGGATCAGATGGGATGTCATGGGTATAGATATTATATAAAATGGGACCAGTATACTACCTTGTGGAACTCCTGCTCGAATTTGATATTTTTCTGAGTTTGTTGCAAGTTCGAAATAAAGTTGGGAGAGATATTAATTTATGATAAGATAGTATGTTGAAGGAATAAAGCTCTTGAGTTTCCAGAGGAGTCCACGATCAAAAGCTTAGGATATATCTAAAAATACTCCTCTTAAGAGAGGATGCAGTGTGATCAGCAATTTGCGATGGCATTGTTAGATAGTGGAGTGTTCAGATCAGAAGCCAAATTTGTGATCAGGAATAATTTTTCATTAACTAAGAATTGGTAGAATCGTTTTAATAGGAGTTTTTCAAAATTCTTATCAAGAATTGGTAAGAGGCTGATAGGTCTATAGGAAGAAGGAGAATTGATAGATTTATGTGGTTTAGGAATCATTTTAATAACAGAAAATTTCCAGAGTAAGTGAAAATAGGTTGTGCGCAGGATACCCCATTGAAAATGTATGTAATTAAAACTAAAGCTTTTCATGAAATTTGCTTTCTGGATAGGAGCTGTTATTAGATCATAACCAGAAGCTTTTTTATTGGGACGGTGCAGAATAGTAGACTGGGAACATAGGGACTGGGAACATTAGTTCTTTGTTAATTTTATTATTATGCGGTTTGTCATCTATATCATCATGTGGAGCAAAATTATTTATCAAATGTTTAGCAAATACTTTGGCTTTTTCTTTGTCTGTTTTAGCCCAATTATCGATATTTTATTTCAGTGGGGGTGATGTTATTTTGTACAAGAGTATTCGTCTAGTGGTTTCCCATAAATAAATACTTTGTATAAATTTCATGGCATTCATTATAGGTGCTTTCTAATTTCCATATTCAGTTCACGTTGTAGTCGGTAAAGTTTCTGTTTGTATAGGGTGTAACTTTAAAAAAAAAACTAGTGGATATTTTTTCAAATTTCCGATTTTATTAGAAAGATTGAACCTTGAAATTAAAGAATGAAATACATCATTTAAATGACTGTCACGGCTGGTCTTACAGTACCCCATTAGCTCGACCCAATTTTTTAGTACATTTTCGATTGTCCGGCCCTGTATCTCTTCAATGGCAACTTTGATTTCGTGTTTCAAGGCCTCAATTATCTCTAGATGGCTTGCGTAACATTTATCCTAAACGGCTCCCCACAGAAAATAATCCAACGGGCTCAAATCACAGCTCCGAAGCGGCCAATTGACATAAGAATTTCGACTGATTTTCGGTTTTCGAAAGCAGTGCTCAAAAGTTGGATTGTTACGTTGGCTGTGTGACAAGTGGCCCCATCCTGTTGAAATCAAATGTCGTCCATGCCATTCTCTTCAACTTTTGAAAACAAAAATTCGTTAAGCATGACACGATAGCGCTCACTATTGACCGTAACGGCAGCTCCTTTATCGTTTTCGAAGAAAAACGGGCCTATGATGCCTCCACTCCAAAATCCGCACCAAACCGTGACTCATTGTGGATGCATTGGCTTTTCCATGGTGAGGTATGGATTTTCTGAGCCCCAGATACGACAATTTTGTTTGTTGACATATTCACTGAGGTGAAAATGGGCCTCATCCGAAAAGTTGATTTTTCGATAAAAATGCTCATCTTCGGCCAATTGATCTTGAGCCCATTGGGCAAACCGAAAACGCATCGGATGGTAATGCGGCTTTAGTTGTTGGACTAATTAAACTTTGTAAGCTTTCATACCAAGGTCTTTGTGTAAAATTCTCAACAGAGAAGTGCGAGACTAATTGTGCAAAATTCTCAACACAGAATAATTAAACTTTGCCCACAAATTCACGTGATGGCATTCGATCTTTACTCATTTTTTTTTTTAATTTCTCACAGTTTGGGTTGAAGACTCACCACTTTGGAAGTAAGTTAGCAATATTTCCCATTTTTCTTCAGTTCGTGTTGACATTTAACACTCTAGTACTTCAAATAAAAAGTAGTTCAAAATGGAACCGCTAGATGGACCACCCTATAGCTAGGCATTCGTAAGCGTTGCTGGTGCGTTATAATTTTTCTTTTTTCATTAATTAATGTACTTATTTTAATTGGTAAATTTTGTTATTGTGGTTGTGTCGTATTGTAAGAGAAGTGATCGATTGTGATTGTAGGTTTTATATATATAGTGAGGTCTTTACAGCATCATTAATGTCGTTTACTGCTATTAGCATTCGTTTTAAGTCAATATGTTGGTCTAATTTACTTCTAAATTGTTCCAATCTATTTTGCCATTTATGAGCCTAGGTTGAAAAGTCCTTAAGATTGGCTTAGAATTAAGGGTAAGAAGAAGAGGACTATGATCAGAGTTTTAATCGGAAGAAGTTTCAATCCTAGAATTCATGGTAATTGAAGGAGTGCTAATAAAGTAATCGAGGATATCTGGTCGTTTTGAAAAATCTTTTCGCAAGGGTAAGCAACGCAGCAACCTTATTGAGGGTGTTTGGTATTGTAATCATCACCCGCGCGGAACGAGGTAAGTGTATTAAGGATAAAAAGTCCAGTAATGTTTTTATTGGGAGGATTATTAATAATAAAATTAATAATTTCTAATAATTTTTTAGATTTGCTCTCTAAACAATGTTCACCTTCTATTAATATACGAGAACATTTCACATCGCATCAAATCTAAGACGAGTTTTATAATTGTAATACTAATTGAAAATGATGACTTGAAAAATGCATTTTCTGACCTTCATAATAATAAAGAAACTTTTATATAATAAATGTACTCTTATAAAAATAGTCGTTTCAATTCATTCACATTTAATTCTTTTGATTTCTGACAAGAATTCCTTATTAATAATGTTTTGTTCGTGTACGAATATGAAAAACAAAATTCTGATAGAATATTTGATATTTGGCAGCTACCTTTATGTATCGGATTTCTGTTGATTTAAGGGATTACGAAGTCTATATCAACTACCTTGTCTTTGTTCACGTTAATCCTCTACTCAAATACTTGGAAATGCTTGGATATCGATTCATAATCATACCACGTATTATTACTTCGGTATACGTACGAGTTTATGTAGTCGTACAAAGGAGGTAAGGATTAGACACGCGTGTGCAAAAATTTTACCTAAAAATATTATATTATCATCCCAAAAACTTTTCGATGTCCTTACTGTTATTCCAATATATCAAATAATTAAGTTGCCTACCTTAAGATAAAGGTGATAGTCAAGATGATATATCAGGACAATTTGTATGAAAATTGCTCATTTAATTGAATATATTCTACAAAACTGTATACATACTAATAGAAATATTATTACTGATGTTTGAATATCCTTATAATAAGACCATATTTCATTTACGCGTATAGAATTTGTATAATTTTTGTTCTGAATAAACTGATTTTTCATTCGATTTATTGAAGGATGGTCGGGCGAAATTATTGTCACTTATGTGGATAATTATTTTGATTCATGGGTTACCCTAATTTACTTCTATATATATACATATTTATCAAAAAAATCCTCTTTCATTATACTTAGGTGATTATGAGGGTCGTTCAATAAGTCCTTAGAAAATCCAAGCAATTGCGCTCGTAGTGTCGGTAAAGATATTTTTTTTTGTAAGTAGCATTATCGACAGGAAAGCTGTCAAAATTTCAGCTCGATCCATAGCGTAGGTCAATTTCTATCGTCGATTAAAGTTAACGACATTTATTTGTGCATAACAATGGAAAAAAGCGAGTTTAGGGCTGTCATCAAACATCTCCATTTGAAAGGCATAAGCCCGAAAGAAATCAAAGCCGAGTTGGATGCAGTTCATGGCACATCTGCACCTGTGTTTGCGACGGTTTACAATTGGGTGAATGAATTTAAACGTGGCCGTTCATCCACAAAAGATGAACATCGTTCAGGACGCTCAGTTGAGGTGTCTACTCCTGAAATCATCGACAAAATCCACGATCTGATTTTGAACGATCGGCGAATTAAAGTGCGCGAATAAGTTGAGGCCACGGGCATATCACAAGGTACAGTCGCTTCAATTTTGCATGAAAAATTGTCTGTGAAAAAAATTTCGGCAAGATGGGTGCCGCGTTTGCTCTCAGAGGAGAATAAGCGCAATCGTGTAGTGGACTCTGAGGCTATGTTGGCACTCTTTCATCGCAATCCTGCCGAATTCCTTCGTCGATATGTCACTGTGGACGAAACCTGGATACACTACTACACTCCAGAAACGAAGAGAGTCATCACAGTGGATTTTCAAGGGTGAAAGGGCTCCGAAGAAGGCAAAAACTGTGCCATCGGCCGGCAAGATGATGGCCACGGTCTTTTGGGATTCGCAGGGTATCATTTTTATCGACTACTTGAAAACAGGAAAAACAATAACAGGAGCGTATTACGCGTCGTTATTGCAACGGTTGAGCGAGGAAATCAAAGAGAAACGCCCCCATCTGAAGAAGAAAAAAATCCTCTTGCATCAGGACAATGCGCGTGTGCACACCTGCGCTGTTTCCATGGCCAAAATAGTGGAATTGAGAATGGAATTGTTGCAGCATCCCGCTTATTCACCAGATTTGGCCCCGAGTGACTATTTTCTTTCCCCCAATCTGAAGAAATGGCTTGGCGGACGACGGTTCACTTCCAACGAGGACGTCATTGCTCAAACGGATGAGTATTTTGCAGAACTTCCGAAATCCTATTTTTTAGACGGGATAAAAATTTTGGAAAAACGGTTGAAAAAGTGTATAGAGCTAAAAGGAGATTATGTCGATTAAATTTTTTTTTTTAAAAACAGTTTTTTTCCATCTTTTTCTAAGGACTCATTGAACGACCCTCGGATTTAGAAAATTTTAGTTGTTCCTATTATCTTATTTTTATTGTATTTTCAAAAGAATCTACTTTATTGGATCAAATATAATTTAATAATGATTTAAAAACATTTTTGTAAAAATAACTTCATTTAAATTTTTACTTTTGGACCATGAACTGCTCTGAAAATTCAAGAGCTTCTTCCATTTTATAATATCTTATTTGGAAATTATATCTCTTCCAAAGTCACTTCCATAGAGCTGTTAATAGAGAAAATTCTAAAATATACGCTGTTATATCTGGTGTCCCTCAAGGCAGCATGCTTGGCCCACTCTTTACACAATATTTATACATTTGCGGATGATATCATTATTCTTACATCCCACAACAATATACAAATAGCTTCATGAATCCTATAATCACATATAAAAAAATCGTCCAAACTGGTTTAAGAGGTGGAGAGAGAAAGTGAATAAGCAGAAGTGTGTTCATGGTAACATCATTCCACCTAAAAACAAAGTACGCGGCCTGTAATACTTAGTATTTTTAATCTTCCTGCGATATTAAAAAAACTTGTACTTTGCAGATATTATCATTTACTACTTAGTCTACTATACAATAGATCAAATCTGACATTAAAAAACAAACTTTTAATTTACAACACGATTTTAAAACCGATCTGGACTTACGGAATTGAACTGAGACGTTCTACTAAACTTTCCCTTCAATCCAAAGTCCTTCAAAAAATTGTTGTTTGTCATTATAAAAATTTTCACTCCCAATTATACTACCATAATAATCCTTTTATTACAAAACTCTCCTTTGTTACGTCTCTTATAAACACTAATCGACGTTTAAAGATAAATTGATGAGTCGTTAGGTAGAGTAACACCGATGGTTTATTGAAGTGTCTTGTCATAAGATCCCCTTGTTAAAATGTATATAAAGTTGTAGATATCAAATTTAAAAAATTAACTTTTTCATGTTTTTTTAACGGCATTAAAAGCGAAGTTTTTGGTTTTTTCATTTTGGTTTCTTCAAGATAATGAAATCTCTAGCGGGCAATAACCTTGCAATCGCAGAGTAGGTGCTCCGAAGTTTTATGGTCTTCAGATGATATTTGAAGAGACATTATCTAGAAAGTAGGTCGGTAAATATCCTTAGGTCTAAAGCAGTGTGAGTTTTTAAGCTTGCGTTCCCAGGACTCGCTAATGAACCCTAGGTGGCTCTTAGGATTGCCACTGAAAGGTTTTGGATCAATGAACAGAGTGTTTGTCCCGCTTTTGGCATGTTCGTCTGCTAGTTAGATGCCCTCAATACTCTCATGAACCGGTACTCATATTAAAGTTACATTATTGCTTGAAGCTAGTTGATTTAGGAGTATGAGAATATCCCAAACAAGGTTGGATGGAACATCAGACGAGATAGGAGCTTTCAATGCAGTTTCACTATCTGACATAATGTAGATCTGATACTTTTTCAAGCGAAAACTTCTATGGAATGTATGTATTTTCGCTTGAAAGTACATATACTCTAATACCCTTATACATTTTAGATCCGTCTGTGTAAAATACGAGGGCCCCTTCATCGAGTTATAACCCACCCTTATAATTTATTATAACCCCTTTACTTTCAAGGGGTATAAATTATCGTTTTGAAGGGATATACATTTTCTTTTCAACGATGGTCTTTTCTTTTTATTCGGTATAATAATAAATTATTAAAATAAAATGGAAAACTAAAATTAAAATTAATTATTGAAATAATAAATGAAAATTATAAAATTATTGAAGCTAATTAGATTAAAGATTAAAAAATATTTTTAAGATGCTTCTGAAGGTATAAAAATATTTTTATCATTTATTAGAGGAATAAATGATAATAAATTAAATTCTAATCCTATTCAAGCTGTTAGAGTTTGATGAAATTATAATTAATGTTCCAAATATTAATGTTGAAATAAATAAAATCTTTGATATATAGCATTAATATCTAATATTTAGTCAATTAAAAACTAAATTTAATAAATACAGTAGAAATTTAAATAAAATATATAAAAACTATGTTTATATTTACTAATAAATATAATTTTGCAATATGTTTCGGAAGCTATTAAAAGAGTCCTTATAAAAGGCAAGATGTTTTTTTTAATTGTGCATAGAAAAGGGGATATTTTTAATTATTTTGTTGTTTTTATTTGTCTTCTAGAGAATATGCTTTTATCAACTATATTGTTGAAGATTTTTTCAAAAAAATAAACCTACCTACTATAAGAGTACAAATTTGTTAAAGCATAATATATTAATAATAATTTATGGAACTACTCATCCCTTATTCCTAATTAAGATAATCCCTTATTCCGCAATTTTTACTCAAAAAGAAGGAATAGGAATAAAACATTGTTGATCAGAAATAGAAATATTGATTACAATTCTACAATATATTTTCATTTTTAATTGCAAAAATCTAAAAATGTCTACTGATTATGTTTTACCCATCGTCAAATGTCACCAAAAAAATTAATTGAATTTTAACCCCAGTTAATAGTATAAGTTCCTAAGATATCAGTTGTAAAGTGTACATTAATATCAGCGTTACTGCAATTTCTCTTCTTTTCAATCTATTTTGGATCTATAATTAATAATATGTATTAGTAGCAAAATTATAATAGACATTCGGAGGAATATCAAAAAACCTACAAATCCAAAATAATTTGTAGGTTTTTTTTTTATATTCCACCGACTGTTCAGCAGACATGAAATTCACGGAGAGTTTACAAAGTTTCTTAAAACAAATAAAAGGTAAAATCAAATTATATTAGGTGTTATAAAAAGTCATCCATTATTTTGCCAATAGATGGCTTTAGGAGGCTGTATCTCCCGTTGTAAAAGTGCGATCGGGTTGCACTAGATGGCGTTAGAACTAAAACGTATGAAAAGGTTTTTTTTTTTGTACTAAAAAACTTTTCATACAGTTTTGTGATTACTTGACTTAGTATTTTTTTAGCACGCGTCAAAGATGGACACCAACAAAGAGAAAATACGCCATATTTTACAGTTTTTCTTCAATAAAGACGAAAACGCAAGCCAGGCAGCTGAAAATGTGAATAATGCTTATGGTCCTGATACTGTCACAGTCAATTACGTGCAATTTTGGTTTCGTCGATTCCGTTCCGATAATTTTGATGTCAAAGATGCACCACGCTCTGGAAGGCCAATTGTCGAAAATGTCGATAAAATAATGGAAATCGTCGAGTCCGACCGTCACGTAAGCACTGTTTCGATTGCCCATGAGCTAAACATTGCACAAAAAACCGTTTGGAACCACTTAAATAAGGCTGGATACAAAAAAAAGCTCGATGTATGGGTGCCACACAAGTTATCGCAAAGAAACCTCATGGACCGAATTTCCATCTGCGAATCGCTGCTGAATCGTAACAATATCGACCCATTTCTGAACCGAATGGTTACTGGTGATGAAAAGTCGGTCACTTACGACAACATCAAGCGACAACGGTCGTGGTCAAATCGCGGTCACCCGGCGTAAACTGTGATCAAGCCAGGATTGACAGCCAGGAAGGTTTTGCTGTGTGTTTGGTGGGACTGGCAGGGAATCATCTACTATGAGCTGCTCCCCTACGGCCGAACTCTTAATTCGAACCTATATTGTCAACAATTGGACCGTCTGAAAGAAGCAATCGCCCAGAAGCGGCCAGCTTTGGCCAATAGAAGAGGAATTGTGTTCCATCAGGACAACGCCAGGCCGCATACATCTATAGTGACTCGCCAGAAGGTCCGGGGCCTTGGTTGGGATGTTCTTATGCATCCACCTTATATTCCGGACCTGGCACCAAGTGATTACCACCTCTTCCTGTCTATGACGAATGATTTTGCAGGTGAAAAATTCGCCTCAAGAGAAGATTGTGAAAATCGACTGTCCCAGTTTTTTGCCAATAGGGACGAGGGTTTCTATGTGAGAGGCATTATGAAATTACCTCCAAAATGGCAACAAGTTATTTGACCTAAATCGTATCATTCTATCTGTGCTAAATAAAACCTTTCATTTAATGCAAAAATAATGAACGCCTTTTTACTCACCTTATATAATAATAAAAAAAAATTGTTTTACTTAAAATAAAATTCCAATCCAAATTTGATAATTAAACATCTAATGGCCTTTTTGCTTATGCAAAAACAAAAAAAAATAGAAATACTCATAAAATATGTAAAATATTCTTGTAAATATGCATACTTTCTTATATTTATGTAAGAAACTGAAAAATTTATGAAAAAATCAACATTAAGTTGACCATACATATATGCAGGTCAAATAGAGGAGCAAACAAAACATACGAGCGTACAAACAATGGGCAATACTCGTATTATGTGGCCTAAAACATAAAATAAAATATTCGAAAATCGATCCAGTTCAATCAAAATCAATTTCAAACTTATCCTTTGAGACAAAGTTGATTTATTAGAATAGATCGTATAGTAGTATGGTGTGGCTTTTGATGTTGCCCACTAACCTTGTCCGTATTAACTCACACGCCAACCCAACCACCATCCCTTCCATTTTGTTCTCATCTTTTTCCAATTTATTTCTTTTGGAAACCGATAACATTTGTTCACTACTACTATCTGGTTGGTATAAGGAGACCCCCTCCTTACCCCCCCCCCCCCAGAAAAAAAAACAAATAAAAAACAAACAACATAAAAACAAAATTTTCACAAGAATATTTGATTGTGCAATATTAACAAATTCGATTTATTTGAATCACCGAAGTAGAAATGGAATTGAATTGGTGTATGAATCGTTCCAATTGTAACAATTGTCAGAATCGGTACTATCAATCCAATCGTTCCAATCATTTCAATCGTCTAATGTAAATAAAACAAGCACAAAAGTCTGTTTGCAAATCAATGCCATCTGTGGTGGGCGATGTGGATACGGTGGGGATATTGTGAATCGAATATTTGAATGGATGTTTGAGGCCACTGACAATGAATAAAACTAAATCGATGGTTGCACATGCAATTTACTCCAGTAACCTATAAATTCTCATGTTACCAAAATCAATGTTTGCCATTGAAGGCTATCTATCATATTTTGAATATCTTAAATAATTTTGTATTGAAAATTTTGGATATATTTACTTTTATATTAGTTTTAGATTGGAAAGTGTTTTATTCAATAGTTTCTAAATTTTGGTGAATTTTTATTGCAGTAATCAAATAATGGGCCGTCAGAGTAAGGCAGTTGATAACTAGCTAAGGGGTTGTGGATTCGACTTCATCTAAAGTATAGTCATACGATATTTTCCCAAAGCTCATTTTATTTTCTAATCCCGTGCAGGGAAATACCTAAAAATCCACCGAGTAATCAGAAATACGGACATATTAATACTAACTTTCGGAAGGAAAAACCAATAGTCAAAGATAACAACCCGAAATGGATATAATGGCTGCCCCCTCCTACTGGATGAAAGCATGGCAACATAGCAAACTGCTCGAAAGCATTGATACAAAATGTAATTAGAACATTTGTCAAAAGTGACCCATGTTCCAAACGGAATCGTAAAAGGGAAATATATAGCATGTTAGTCGTAGCTAGTACGTAGCGATCTTTATTTCAAATGCACTTAGAGATATAGTGGAGTTTCTCTGTACCATATTTATCCGGTTAATGGCCTAATTTATATATAATAGGAGTCTATTTAACCATAAGATCCTGTAGTGTTACATAGACTGCAATGGTTTGGGAACTTAATCAGTATGGATAAGGAAAATCCCTGCCGGGAAGTCTATAGTGGCCACATTTACCATAGTCCCAGAAAAATGCGTTAGTAAGTACACCAAAATCATGCTATGAGTGCCGAACTAGTA
This sequence comes from Atherix ibis, assembly GCA_958298945.1. Taxonomy (NCBI): domain Eukaryota; kingdom Metazoa; phylum Arthropoda; class Insecta; order Diptera; family Athericidae; genus Atherix; species Atherix ibis. The sequence goes on along the minus strand of OY282610.1, from coordinate 32,755,092 downwards.
GACCGCGGCGCGAATCCAAATCTGGAGGTCTATGATTCAGTAGGCCTTGACCGGACTAACCGGTAGCTGCAGCAGATCTTAAAACCGAAACAAATATAATTAGCACATTTGTGAAAAGGTCCTCACGTTCCAGAAAAACATATTAAAAGGGAAAAATTAGTTTATTATCCTTTTAATGAGGAGAAAAATTTTCAAACTAATAAAAAATTCGATTAAATTAATTTATATAAATTAAAATTATTCTGTTCGATTGATAAAAATAAGCAACTTGGGACAAGGCATTATTTAGAAGAAAAAAAATAGATACAATATGTGGCATCACTGAGAGCAATCTGGCAACATTGCGAACTTTCTCTTTCTATAGCTTGATAGTTAGTACCTTCTTGAACCTCGTCCAGTAATTGTGTGGCACTGTTATAAGTGAAGCTGTATTTTTCTGGTGCGTTACACAAAATAGAGCAGCAAAATTCGGGCCAACCATGTGCCACTAAATTTTTTATTTTAAGCATGGTGAATGCCCGAAGAAGAGTCGAGAATCATTAAAGTTTACGAAAAGTCCTTGGAGGGCTCAGCTATAGACAGGTCAGCTCCATTAGGGATGTTTTTTCTGGAAAAAACGATTATACTTGTTTAACCCAGCTCCTCCCCTCACCTCTTAATCATCTGATCCTAGTCCATGTAGCTTTTTTTTTGTTCCCCAAGACGTTTTCTTGGTACTGTCCATAACATCCAAAGGAGTGTAACCGAAAACTGCTGGAAAAGATTTTCAATATAAAATTTCTCACTGACAAAATGCGTTTTTATTTATAAGAATATTTTTACAATAAGAAATTATCACGTGGTTAAGACTAAAGCAGCCACAGTGTTTAAACTGTAATAGCTCATAAGACAACGCCATCTATGAGGAAATAAATTAATAAATAAAAATATGAGATTTTTGTTTTTTTATTATTATTTTTTTAACGGGAAAGGAGTAAACACCCATCGATGTTCCTTTGGCATTTTAAGTTGTCGTTGGGTGTATATTGCGAGGGTAGTTGAGGGAATGAAATGTTTCGTAATGGGTTATGGACAGTTCACGGACTAAAGGAACACTTAGGTCACGGAACAATATAACGCATATAATATGATGCATTGACGCTTTAACGTCGGATTCTAGATTATAGTAATTGGATTCAGAGGGACTTGGAATGCTTCGTCGAACTCCAAAGTTCAAGTCCGTACGTCCAGACTGTATTCAGTACTGTATTGTAAAGTAGTAATTTGCTGTCGATTGTTAGCTTGGATCTAGCGTTGAAGAATCGCAACAGTTTCTTGTTCTTTTAAGTTTTGTATGTGCGTTCCAAGTTAATCGTTTGTAAAACTAGAGTCCTAGATAACGCACTTCGTCTTTTGGTAGAATAATATTACCGTTCAAGATTATGAAAGGAGATGATTCTTAGTGAAGATTGAAAGTAACATGAACGCATTTTTGTTCGTTTACTTTCAATTTCCACTCTTTGAACCATTTTTGAAGGGATTAAAAATATGGATTTGCAGGATAGTGGGTGCTACGATAGTATTTTAGAGATGAGCTAAGATGGCAGTGTCATCAGCATATATTGCTATCAGGTTCTTATTATTGATTGGAATATCATGAGTGTAGATGTTGTATAATAAAGGACTAAGGATACTACCTTGAGATAAACCCTTTTGGGTACTCTATATCTCAAAATGTTGGACATTCTCAACCATTCGAAAATATTGCTCGAAAAGGTAGGATTTGATTATTAGGAAGTATAGGGCAGGAAGGATACTCTTAACTTTCCAGAGAAGCCCAACATGCCATACTCGGTCGAATGCCAGAGCTATGTCCAAAAATATGGCTGGGCAGTACTATTTCTGCTCAAGAGAGGATCCAATAAAGTCAACCACGCGATGATACTGCTGGATAGTGGTTCACTCCCAAAGCCAAATTGGTAATAGGGGGGATTATATTTTCGTCTTCAAGAATGGGATAAAGCCGTTGAATATTTTTGTTGTTCCTGTAGCTGTTGAATATTAAAATTTGCAGCGGTGACTCTGACATTTTCACTTACATGAGAACTGTGCCTAATTCTACTGATCTCCTTGGTGCATCGTTTGTAATTTGCAGGATGATTTCCTATAACAATAAAAATATTTGGCCGGGGTTTCCCTATTCAAGTACTTTCCCGCACAATTTACGCATTTTTGTGAGTGACGGCAATATGTCCTAAAGGTGTCCCCTTACTCTTGGCTGTCTATATCAAAAATATTTTGATTATTGTCCGCCAGTTTCAACAAAATAAAAAAGAGAGGAACAGACCCACTTCCTTGTTTAATATTGGAGACACTATTGACTTTATGACCTAAAAGTTCCAATTCCTCCTTTATACGAGTATATTGGAGAGGGGTGGAGTGGTTTTATTGTCTAATGACTACCTCGAATGCCTTTTCTTCTTTGCGGCTGATACGTGTGAACGTCATACTCATTTTTGTCAAGGCAATACACGACATTCTGTAATTAGCGGTTTTTGCGTGTATCGCAAGGCATTTAGTATTGACATTGTAAATAAATTTGGCTGTGCCGATACGTTTCCCAAAGGCACGTCAAATATCGATGAACGATGCCGATACGTTTCCCAAAGGCACGTCAAATATCAACATTTTGTTGTTGATTTCTGGCGGTGGGCTCGGTGTACCACGAGCAACGGCAGATAATCTCTGAGTTTTTACGAGGTCGTCTTATTAGTGCAATGAAGTCACTTGCCGATTTAGCATGATTTTCAATTTGTTGTGCCGTTATATTGGTACTCATGTCTCTCACTTATACCGATAAGTTTAGCCATTTTCAGTTAATTTTTGACAGCTGCTTTGCTTGGACGTGTTTTGGCTCGTCTTCGATTATTGCCCATTCCAAAAAAAATGAATCAAAGAATTTGTTTCGCGAACAAGAAAAAGTTACATGGGGCCAGATCTGGAACATACGGTGGCTGTGGCATTATTAGTATGTTGTTTTTGGCCAAAAATTCGCGCACAAGCAACGATGCGTGAACAGGTGCGTTATCATGGTGCAAAAGCCAATTTTTGTTCTTCCACAAATCCGGGCGTTTCTGGTAGATTGCTTCGCGTAACTTCCGCATAACTTGCAGGTAATATTCCTTTGCATCACGCCCCTGCAATTGAAGAAACCTGTAAGCAAAATCTTCACATTCGACCGAACTTGGCGCGGTTTTTTCGGTCTTGGCTTGTGCGACAGCTTCCATTGGTATGACTGAGCTTGGGTTTTCACGTCATAACCATAAACCCATGATTCGTCCTCAGTTATGACCCTCTGGAGCAAATTTGGGTCGTCGCGGACATAGTCCAACAGCTCCTTAGCAATGTTAATGCGATGCTGTTTTTGTTCAAAAGTCGAAGACGATCCAAAACACGTGCAAGCAAAACAGCTGTCAAAAATTAACTGAATATTCAAAATGGCCGAACTTGTCGGTATAAGTGAGTGACATTAGTACCAACATAACGCCACAAAAAAACCGAAAATCAAATATACGTAACCCGCGAAAATTCAAAATTCGCGATACTTTTCGAACAGACCTCGTATATATACTTTTTTTTAAAATAATATATGTAAATTTGTTTACTTTTCCACTGTATACAATTTTCATTTGTTTTTTTTTTTCTTTTTTATACAATTTGAATTTATCTTTGTCAGTTTTTAATATTATAAATTGAAAATTCCTTTTTAACACTTACACACATGAACTTATTGGATAAGACAGTCACGTCTGAACCATTTGGCTGCATTCAATTTACGACTAAGACTGTTAGTAATAAAATAATAAAGTTTAATGCAAAATTCATATTAATAAACTATTTTAAAGAGTTTAACTGCTATCAAATATTTTATGGAAACTATTTTTAATGGAACAAGAACAAATAGAAATGCGGATTAAATATTCTATATATTTACAATATAATATAACATGGTAACTTGCACAAATATGTCGAAAATATTCTCAATATTAGCTATGAACGATCCGAAAATAAAGTATCTATAATCGAATAGAATTGCAAGTTGAAACTTTATCATATTATGATGACAGTATTGGAATTCTTTCGAAATTCTATAAACACTTTTTTAAGGAAAATTTCCTTAATAATGAAATATTTATCATTCATCTAACCTTCTTGAAGGATTGATGAATTTTTGATTGATTCATGTTGTTGATTTTGGTCTATTTTTTTCCATCTCTTCATTTTTTTGAATATATTAAAATCGAAAATATCTTACATTTTTACTTATATTGAAAAATATGATAAATATTTTGTTCAACATTTAAATTTAAGTGGTATTATTGAAAATGTGAAATTTATTAACTGAATAAAAATTTCAAATTACTTATATCATATTGTTAAAAAAATATATGATATCCTTGGAAGGAATTCGTTTTAAAATATTTATTATAATTCAATTTATCATATTATTATTTTGTTTTGTATTTAAAGCTATTTACATACGTGTACAAATAAAAATATAACGAAAAAATTCCACTTTTCAAAAAAGAAAAATCCTTTTGAAACGAGGTGACAGCTTTTATTATCTTGTATGTATATAAGGAAACAAAATAAACTTTTTGTTATAATAATATTATCAACAAAATACACGTATGTAGATATATATATTCGAATTGAAATAGAATATATATATCTAAATAAAAATGAAGTATGAAAATAGTAGTAAAAAATGATTAAATGTGTTATAGGCATTGAGAAAATCTACACAAAAAGATTCAGGATATTAAATATTACAATAATATTTCATATATGTATATTAGAGTATTATGTTTACATTTATGATAACATATGTGCCTACACTAAGATAAATCTTGAAATTGTTAATCTGGGCACTTAACAAAAACACTAATAAAAATATTCTCTACGGGGATGATATTATGTTAGAGTAAAATTTTGTTTTTTATAATTGGCAAAATTTTATTATAAAAAATAATTATTAAATAAAGTAAATTTATAGAAAAACTATATTCAAAATTGTTTGTTTGTATGTAAGATCCCTATCGTACGACCATGATGTCAGTTAACCACATACAAGTAGACATGTTAAAAAACAGAAAGTTTTTAATTTTTTAATTTCAATAAAATTTTATACAATAATATTAATACGTTCAAAGATATAATATATTATGTTATTTTGCCTGAACATTTCTAATTTAGGATATTCTTCCATAAAAAAAGTTAATTTTCACAGTTTGAAAAATATAGTCCTGTTATTTGAAAGCTTTTGAATATATAGGTGTATAACTTAAAAATGCGGGATTTTTGGCAAATTTTGAGTGTTTATTTTGAAAAATTGTTACAATATATTTTATTTAAAGTATTGTCCATCGGAAGCCACTACTTTTTCCCATCCTTTTGGCAACATATGGATTCCGCGCCAAAAAAAACTGCTCCGGTTTTGAGGCCAAGAATGAATCGAGCCAATTTTTGATGCCTTGTTCTAAAGTGAAGCGTTTTCCGGTGAGGGCGTTTTGCATGGATCTAAACAAATGGTAGTCGGACGGGGTAAGGTCTGGGCTATAAGGCGGGTGAGGCAAAACTTCCCAGCCACTGTTTTCTAAATAATTTTTAACCGGTCGTAACATGAGGCCGAGCGTTGTCATGATGGAAAATTATGGCTTCGTGTCTGGTCGCATATTCCGGGCGTTTTTCGGCCAATGCTCGCTTCAAACGGATTAATTGTGTTCGGTAGAGGTCGCCTGTGATCGTCTGACCCGATTTCAATAGCTCATAATAGATCACACCCTTCTGATCCCACCAAATACAGAGCATTACCTTAGCGCCATGGATATTTGGCTTTGGCGTTGATTTGGCTGGTTGGCCGGGCTTAACATACGATTTGGGGTTGTCGTAATGAATCCATTTTTCGTCGCCAGTAATGATTTGATTCAAAAACGACTTCTTTTTCTACCGTTCAAGCAGCATTTCGAACATGTCTCTCGGCTTCAATTCATATGGGACCCAATTTCCTTGCTTTTGGATGAATCCTGCTGCTTTCAAACATTTTGAAATAGCTGCTTGAGTGACTCCCAATGATTTTGCAATTTCTTCTTGAGTTCGACAACAGTCTTCGTCGAGTAATGCCTCCAAATCTTCATCTTCAAACTTTTTTGGCTGACCTGGTCGTTCTTTGTCTTCCGTGTCAAAATCGCCACTTCGAACCGCACAAACCATCTCTCGCACGTTGAAATCGATGGAACATATTCAGGATAAGCTTCGGTGAGCAATCGATGTGCTTCAGCTGCACTTTTTTTCAAATTGAAGAAGTAAATCAACACTTCCCGCAAATGGGACTTTTTTGGTACGAAATTCGACATTTTTGAAGCAAAAAAAAACTTTCTTGTTTACACTATTTCGTTCAATGACTAATCGAGAATGAATGACAGATGTTTAACCTCCAAAATGTTATATGAGTTATTATTAACACAAACCATGTGTAAAGGTTATGCCATCTGTTGTCAATCCCACATTTTCAAGGTATACACCATACAATATATATTATTTAGTCGAAAAAGTTTATGGAGTTTTTTTTCTGAATTAAATAGAGACGTTTAAATCGTAATATCAAAATCAATTTATTCAAAACAAATATTCTACATTATTATCGATAATGATTTTAAAATAAATTCCTCTCTTTTTCCATAATCTCTTTCAGATGATATTCTTCTTTTTTACAAATTTTTCATCGCCAGATATGATTTGCTTCAGAAATGACTTGATTTCATTGCGCTTCAGCAGCGTATCACAGATATTAAGTCTGTCTATCCTGTTTTTCATACTCAATTCCGGAGGCACACAAATATCAAGTTTCTTTTTGAACCCAGCTTTTCGAAATGGTTAACTTTTCTTTTTTTAAAAATCGGTATAGATCAGTTTTTTCGGTATTTTGTCCGATCAGAATAAGGCTCATCTTTTACATAGAAATTTCCAGAACGAAAGCGAGCGAACCATTTTCGTGCTGCTGATTTTGATAAAGGCTTCTTAACTATAGCTACTACACATTTTTTTTTACAATATCACCTTTGTCGAAGTGGTATTATAAAATATAGCAAATTTTCTGTTTATTCTGATCTATTTTTGAACTTGAATAACTTTTGCTATACCCACGCGTCTAGTATTGTAACAATACGTTTAATGGTTATTGAATTTTTTACTTTTAACTTCATCTCTCAGACAATGCCAATAACTTTTTCGACTAACTAATATATAAATTTATGATTTGAAATTTTGTTTTCTTATTTAAAACATTTGTGTGACAATTGTTAAAATAAAATTTTTTTATTAATCTTAAGACTAGATCGCAATCGAGCTATTTATTATGATTTTTTCTTAAAACTAATGTACTTTTTATTTTTTTTTGTCTTTTTCTAGAAAATTATACAAAAATTCATTTATTTTTTCGGTTTTAAAAAAAAATTTTACAATGTTTCTGGTACCAAATTTACAATTTCTGTTCGAATATTCTGCTTCACGTAAACACGTTCCTTTAAGAAACCCTACAAAAAAATTAAGTGCCATTAAATCTGAGAAAAGAGGTGGCCAAGTGAAATTTGAATTTTTTAGCAATTATTCTGTTATCGAAAAGTTGTTGAAAAATCGCCATTGCGACAGAGCGACTCTCGAGGTATGATCTGTAGCTCCATCTTGCTAGAACTATATGCCATGGTTGTTCAGAACTGCTAGACTTTTATGGATGCTTACTGTCATCTTCAAAAAAATATGGACCGATAAATCTATCGGGCATAATTTCACACCAAACAGTTCATTTAAGAGGGTTTAATTGACGCTGATGCAACGCTCTCAAATTCTCCATGACCAAAATTCAGCAGTTCTGTTTTAGTTGAAAATGTACTTCATTGCTAATAATGAGATTGTTTAAATAGTTAACATTATCTGTCGCAAGCTGAATGAATCTTCTGACATATTGCAGCCGATTTGCTGCATCGGTCGATTATTCTGCATCGGTCGGAAGATCATCGATCTTCTGACAAATTGCAGCTTATTACATTTCGAACAGGTCGATTAAAATTTGTTTGTGGCTCATTAAATACGGCACCACGCTCCTCAAAACGGGTTATTAAGCTTTTTATCATGTTTATAATAAAAGCTGGTAACAGTATTTAAAATTTTGACAATTTTATCAAAATCTTTTATAATCTTCAACAACAAAAAATAAGAAATTTAAAAAATTCAAAAATTATTTGCATTTTAAATCAGTTAGTCCAAATTGGCCTACTTTGTATATCCAGGAGGATTGTGCCGCCTACATTTTTCCCTCAAGCGATCTTTCCATAATATCAGCTATACTGAATACTTGGTCAATGGTGGAATGCTTATTCCAATAGCCAAATTTGAATTTTCCTTTCAATGATTGATTTTAACTTCTTTAGAAATAATTTTGCAAATATTTTAGTAACGAAATCGTCATTTTCCAAGTTATTGGAACAACACATTCAAGCCTAAAGCAATTGTTGATGATATTTTTTAGTTTATCTATAGTTTTACTTGGTAGTTTGATAAGTTTGCTGTTATTAGGTCATATCCTCGAGCTCTTTAGGATTTAGTTTTCAAATTTTTTCAATTATCTCTGCAGTCGTTGTTAGTTCAATGTTTTCGTATTCATTTGATGTAATTATTTCTGACTGCTATTTTTAATATCTTAGTTGCTTCCCAGAGAAACTGGTCGATAGTACGATCATTTATTAATGTCTAAAATTGTGGATCTTTTTATTACCAAAAAATAAATAAAATTTACAAAAAAAAAATTAATTTGAAAAATTTTCTAATTATATTATTCCTAAAAAGTGTGCATTTTTGTCTAAAGGTGTCATTAGCTCGTATTTCTTTGAAAACGAAAATGTTAAGACTGTTACGGTCAATTATGAGCACTATGTCGTTATGATAATTGATTTTTTTTTTATCCTGAAAATAAAATGTTTAATCTGAACCGTATGTGATTTTAACAAAATAATGCCACAAACCATATAACACGACAGATTTTGGCTTTATTGAGCAAAACCTTACTTTCCGAAGTACAAATTCGATAATCCTATAGTTATAAAGATTGGATAATAGTTTTTGTGGGTTTTCTTATTTTTTTATATATTTTCATTTTGTTAAATATAAAGAGTTAATTTTTTATTAATTTAATAAAAGATGTGATTTCTTACGAATCGTTCAAAATACGATATTTCAGTTGGAAATAAGCCAATCCTCTTGCATATACTAATAATATTTGTATAAATATGAGTTTTTTTTTTATGGAAAAAAAATTCTTATCTGTATATTTATTCAAACAATTTCAAATATATTATTGTATATAATGCGGTATAATTTAATACACAAGAATTTGATAAAGAAAAGTATGAAATACACATACGTAAAGTTTGCAAGCGAAGGTATTTTTATACATATTTCTGCAGATAGAAAAAGCAAAAAGCTATAAGAAAACCGGCAAGGTATACGGATATTTAAATGTATTAGTTTGTCACTGGAAAACATAGAATATTATTAAAACTTTACACGTAGTCTGATTTTCTGTCAAGAATAACGAGATATGCAAAACAATCTGCGATGAAGAGAAAACCAGGTTGATGTATTTGATATAAGTCACTATGGAAAATGGTATAAAAATGTTGTAAAATATACTAAGATCATCTACTTATGTTATGTTAGATTGGAAATTTAGTAACCAAGATATAAGAAAATTCAAGAAAATAATCACAAATAAAAGAAGATGAAGAGAAATGATAGCAACCCATATTGTAGGTGTAGTATTGGTACATACAATAACGTACTATATGTATAAATTTTGCAATCGAATATAAATAAACTTGTGAATGTATAATGATAAAAAAGAAACAAAACAAAAAAAAATACAATACATCAAAATGTTTCAAAAAATATCACGAATAACAATCATGAAGGCGATAGATTATAAGCGCACAAATTCTGATTATATAAAATCCTAAGGATTTGTGCTAAGGACACGTGGAGTACAAAATTTTACAAATTTTGCCAAAGGCAAAATTACGATAGCGGCAAGAAAAATAAAAATGGTCTACAGTAAACAGGAATGATGAAAATATGCTGCACTATAAAAGTATGGAATCGAAAATTTACCGCAGCATAAATATGAAAATTTTTGTGTACGTCAAAATTTCGTTTATAGCAAAGCAAAAACTAAGAAAAAATACATTGTCATTTGGTAGTAATAATAAAAGTTAAAAAAAAAAAACAAATAGGAACAAATTCAACAAAGAAAACGTTTTACAGAAATTCAAACATTAAAAAAAAACGTTTACAAAAATTCAATTTAAAATGAAATTTATTTGAATCGATAAATCAATGCTTGCCATTTACTTCTTAAAGATTATTTCATGAAAATATTAGCCATGACTACATTTTAAATATTCAATGTAAGAGTTCCAATTTTGAACAACTTTTAGACGAGCGACTTCACGTAGTCCCATAAAAAAATAGTCTAAAGGCGTCAAATCGCACGATCTAGACGGCCAACTTACCGAACTCATCTTCATTGTATCAATTGTTTCATGTGCTGTGTGGTATGTAGGACCGTCTTGTTGAAACCACATGTCGACCAAATACAGTTCTTGCATTTTGATTAAAAAAAAAGTTCGAAATCGTTGAGTTATAGCGGGTGCCATTGTCGGTAACGTTAAGGCCAATTTTTCTGGGTGCAATTGCAGTTCTTATTTTTTCCTGTAGTTATTCATCAGACCAAATGCGACAATTTTGCTTGTTCACATTTCAACCAAAAATGAGCTTCGTCACAGAACGTAATTTTTTGGTAAAAAAATGGATTTTCCTCATGCTCGGATAGTTAGACTGGTAAGGCCTACCCTCCGAAAATTCGATGTTTTGGCAGGTTGTTCACCTTCAGTTCTTGCATGAGCTGTATTTTATATACTTTTTCATTAAGTTCCTTTCATAAAATCTTTCACATGGTCAAGTAACGAAATCCTGGTTGCCGTGAATGGGTGTTCACCAACACTGAACGCTACGACAGCAATATTTTCCTCTGTAGGCACTGTACGCATATGGATTGGTGGTTTATTATCTATTAGAGTAAAACTATTGCTAAATTGTGTCACTATGGCTTTGAATTTCTTGCTAATATAAAATGGTTGAAGTGCGCGAAGAGAGCACGAATTTTAATAATAAAATTCAATAATTTATAAGCGTTGTCCAGGTGTAAATCATTTTATGATAAAATGACAATGCTATTTGAGTACTTTTGATTTTGACACACGTTACGTGGCATGCGAAATCAATTAAAAGTAAAAATATAAAAAACCAAATAACAAAAAAATCACCCGATATTATTAATATAATAGGAAAATATCTCATAAGGAGAGTGAAATTATTTTGTCCGGAGAATAACGAAAAATCTGGAAGCTTTAGTTTGTTAGTTGTCAAAAATTTAAATAGGTAGCGTCCAAATCAGTAAGACTATAAATATAATTTTCGGTTAGTTTTGGTACCTCAGGCAACACTACTTCCAGAATTATCCATGATTCGATCATCAAGCATTGATGATTTGTTAGTTGTCAAAAATTTAAATAGGTAGCGCCCAAATCAGTAAGACTATAAATATAATTTTCGGTTAGTTTTGGTACCTCAGGCAACACTACTTCCAGAATTATCCATGATTCGATCATCAAGCATTGATGATTTGTTAGTTGTCAAAAATTTAAATAGGTAGCGCCCAAATCAGTAAGACTATAAATATAATTTTCGGTTAGTTTTGGTGCCTCAGGCAACACTACTTCCAGAATTATTTATGATTCGATCATCAAGCATTGATGATTTGTTAGTTGTCAAAAATTTAAATAGGTAGCGCCCAAATCAGTAAGACTATAAATATAATTTTCGGTTAGTTTTGGTACCTCAGGCAACACTACTTCCAGAATTATCCATGATTCGATCATCAAGCATTGATGATTTGTTAGTTGTCAAAAATTTAAATATGTAGCGCCCATCAGTAAGACTATTAATATAATTTTCGGTTAGTTTTGGTGCGTCAGGCAACACTACTTCCAGAATTATCCATGATTCGATCATCAAGCATTGATGATTTGTTAGTTGTCAAAAATTTTAATAGGTAGCGCCCAAATCAGTAAGACTATAAATAGAATTTTCGGTTAGTTTTGGTGCCTCAGGCAACACTACTTCCAGAATTATCCATGATTCGATGAAGCTTCGTCGAATCAGCGGCGAAACCGATCGTATTATACGAAGACGTACGAGCAGAACACGAGTGTGCCGGCATCATTAAGTGATAGAGTTTACACAAGGCAGTCGGTATTTGGCCAGAGTATATAATGGTTTTTTTTTTTTTGGGTTGCAAATTAATGGAGAAGTTTGGTTGTTTACTTGTGAAAAATACTTGGAAAGCAAAAACGAGTGTTTATTAAGTGCATTTATTATTGATATAGTTTTTTACTCTAAACCGATAATAAATGTACTTAATAACTCACCCAATTATTATAATATTACTAATTAATTAATTGATTACAATTTTTTTCAAAAATATAATTGTAAAGTAAGGAACGAAAATGTATTTTTTTCTTGAAGAACAACATTTTATTATTGCTATTAACTATTACTATTTTAAGTTGATGTTATAATATATTTTAAAAAATATCATAATATATAATAATTTATGTAGATAATAATAATTTAAGAAAATACTATAGGAACATGAGAGCAAGAATTTAATGCATAAAGCACGAATAAATCATAGAAGAAAAATATTAAAATTGTCTAAAAGCTTGAAAAATTAGCGAACATTAAAAATAAAAAACATTATTTATTATATTATCGTATGCAAAGTATATAAGAGAAAATAAAAATAAAAAAATATAGTAATTATAGTTAATATTGTATAATAAAAAATAGGATTGTTAAATCGGAAAATAATATAAAAAATATTTTATTGATCCAATGACGATGGTTGGAACAATGAAAAACGAATAATTGTTTACTTTATTATTTTTTTGCATCTTCTTTCTTTTTTCTTTCTATTTCTTCCCATCCCATGGAGAAATTAACACCTTTGGACAAGATCATTTTCTCATTATATTGCATGTGAGCGCACCACTTTTGCATAAATTTCAAATCTCCCGCAATCAAGCATGCCTAGCAGGGTAAGGTGCTCTCTGAGTATGGTTGTCATATACCATACTCCTGTTGAATTTGACGTTCAGTTTTTTTTTTAATACCTTTCTCTTCCCTTCCAACATCCAAAGGATTCGTAAGAATCTCAACAATTATACAAGATAAAAATAGCCGCTGTCGAGAGTACCAGCAGCCATTTTGTAATGTTCCGATTATCAGGACATTTGACGATATCATGTTGCATCTGGGTTGGCATAGTCAACTTCCTCAAATCACTCTTAAGTTGGATAGATCAATTAGATATTCTTAAATTTTGGTGGAGCAAATAACATTAATCCAAAAAAAACCCAAATGGTTGGGTTTAGGAGCTCCAAAATGGAAGTATACGTAGTGATATTCAAGACAAAGCTCTAGATTAAGTGGTATTCGTTGAGTAGTAAGACAACTACATTTTGATATGCCCAGTTCGAATTCTTGCACAAAAATTTTGAATGATTATTGAGAAGACTGTGTGGAAAGAAATCTTTCACTATTGATCTTGTCAAATTGTCAAAAATTTTACAGTCAAATGTGGTAATATTGGAATATCTGAAAAGGGTGGTTTGAAAATCAAGAGAAAGGGTGTATGGACTTTTCTCGAGTTCAGAGATTAATAGGGGAACGGATTAACCTATGAACTATACAAAGGTTTTGACGATTGTAAAGGGGATTAAATGAGATGTTTGAAGATAATGTGAAACAGGCTTTCGACCAGTTCAATAAAGACAGAGAGGTCCGGCGTATACCACTGGCTGGTCGAATACAGCGGTTCATTATTGCCTTACTCCTGGCATTCTGATGTATAAAGTGAGTAAAAAGAGCAACGTTCCGTCCGGTACAATGTCAGATACTCTACGTTATATTATCTTATAGTTACTGATAACCACAACCTTTACCATATTTGAAAATATTATTAATTTGGGACAATGTGTGGATAATCCAAATGGTGGTTGAGCCCCTAAAATCAATAGCCTCGGAAACCATTTGTTATTCGTTAAGTGATTGTGTTCTTGATAGCAAAATATAATCTGTCTAAAAAATGGAAATAATTTGCGAAAGTTTCGAGTCCACTAAAAATTTTGATACTAACCTGACGGAAAATAAATGCACTCTACTGCAGAAAACTAATATTTTGCTGGCTAGAATTTTGCACTTGCATTTTTCTGAGTGTTCTGACTTCCATTTCGCTAAGCATGTATAGTTTCACTTAATCTAAAATGTGCCAAAAATTAAAAATTTCTTTATTAATAAATTGTTAATCATTTGATCAAGTTATAATTTCATGACAAAATACAATTTGTCTCTAGAACTTTCTCTAGAAAACAATTTTTTTAATTTAACTTACGAATAAAATTCAATTGATAAAAAATCATTTCAACATTTATATTCATCTAAACTTTGATGGATTAAAGATACTTTGGAATTTCTTATAAACGATGAATAAAACTTGAGCCTTTACAAAATTAAATGGAAATAAAAATTGTGAACTTTTTTAAAACTGAATTCATTTACAAATTTTCATTATATAAAGGAGAGCAGATATTTGTAAGGATATTATTCAATCGTTGTATTTTTTATATATTCACTTTTGAATTTGAAGTTTTCTTTTTTGTGGTTTTTACTCGCTCATTTAAAATTAAGGAAATAAAAATAGTTAAAATGTAGTGAACAGGAATAAAAGCAGAAGAAGGAATTTATATTTTCCTTGTTTGAGTTATAATTTTTGACGACGTAACAAAACTCTGTAAATTTTCATTATTTATCGTCCTTTTTATAAAACTATCTTTATTTTAATCAAAAGTATTTAATAATTTTATACAAGTAAGATTTATACTATTTGAACAAAAAGCCAGTCATTACGTGTAACGAAAATTATTCCCAAACAAGAACGGATGGGTTATGGTTTTGTGCAGCTATCATTACATTAAATGATATTCTAAAGCATGCTTATTCATTAAGAAGATTCCATTTTTTTTAAAAATAAAAATGAATACGTACACTTTTCATTTTAAGGAACACATTAAGGAAACTGAAATCGCCTCAAAAGGAATATTATTGCTACTGCCTTTATTACGTTAATGTACTGAAAATAATTTAGTCATAATTTAAGTAGGTTATTCGGAGAAGAAAAGAATATATACAAATATTATTAAAAAAAAATGCAAACAAATTTTTGACCAGAATAACTGAATACGTGTACTTTGAGAAAAAAATATTACTGAAAATCAGAAAAAAAGTTCCCATTTTGTATATGGTGAAGTGGGTAGTATCTATTTTTCCTTCCTTTGAAGTCCACTTTTATTCTGATTTGAATTTTTAAAATAGTTTTTTTTTAAAAAAAACGGTCTTTTTAATTATAATAAAAAAAAAGTTTACTTTTTTAATCAAGAAATAAAGCAAAAAAAAATATATTTGTTGAGGAAATTAATATCCTTCGTACTATAAAAAAAATCATTACACATATTTAACTATAGCTTTCTGGTCTATTTTGAAAAATCAAGTAAAATTTGATCATCATCAGATCATGTCGTCGATAGTGTCTTTTAAGGTACGAGGGTCGTTCGATAAGTCCTTAGAAAATCCAAGAAATTGCGCTCGTAGTGTCGGTAAAGATTTTTTTTGTAAGTAGCATTATCGACAGGAAAGCTGTCAAAATTTCAGCTCGTTCCATAGCGTAGGTCAATTTCTATCGTCGATTAAAGTTAACGACATTTATTTGTGCATAACAATGGAAAAAAGAAAGTTTAGGGCTGTCATCAAACATCTCCATTTGAAAGGCTTAAGCCCGAAAGAAATCAAAGCCGAGTGGATGCAGTTCATGGCACATCTGCACCTGTGTTTGCGACGGTTTACAATTGGGTTGTTTTACACGTGGCCGTTCATCCACAAGAGATGAACATCGTTCAGGATGCCCAGTTGAGGTATCTACTCCTGAACTCTTCGACAAAATCCACGATCTGATTTTGAACGATCGGCGAATAAAAGTGCGCGAATTAGTTGAGGCCACGGGCATATCACAAGGTACAGTCGCTTCAATTTTGCATGAAAAATTGTCTGTGAAAAAAATTTCGGCAAGGTGGGTGCCGCGTTTGCTCTCAGAGGAGAATAAGCGCAATCGTGCAGTGGACTCTGAGACTATGTTGGCACTCTTTCATCGCAATCCTGCCAAATTCCTTCGTCGATATGTCACTGTGGACGAAACCTGGATACACTAGTACACTCCAGAAACGAAGAGACAGTCATCACAGTGGATTTTCAAGGGTGAACGGGCTCCGAAGAAGGCAAAAACTGTGCCATCGGCCGGCAAGGTGATGGCCACGGTCTTTTGGGATTCGCAGGGCATCATTTTTATCGACTACTTGGGAAAAGGAAAAACAATAACAGGAGCGTATTACGCGTCGTTATTGCAATGGTTGGGTGAGGAAATCAAAGAGAAACGCCCCCATCTGAAGAAGAAAAAAATCCTCTTGCATCAGGACATTGCGCGTGAGCACACCTGCGCTGTTTCCATGCCCAAAATTGTGGAATTGAGAATGGAATTGTTGCAGCATCCCGCTTATTCACCAGATTTGGCCCCGAGTGACTATTTTCTTTTCCACAATCTGAAGAAATGGCTTAGCGAACGACGGTTCACTTCCAACGAGGACGTCATTGCTCAAACGGATGAGTATTTTGCAGAACTTCCGAAATCCTATTTTTTGGACGGGATAAAAATTTTGGAAAAACGGTTGGAAAAGTGTATAGAGCTAAAAGGAGATTTTTTTAAAAGCAGTTTTTTCCATCTTTTTCTGAAGACTTATTGAACGACCCTCGTAGCATGCTTAGGGCCCTCTACTGTATAAAATTTATATTAACGGCATTTTGCCATAAAACAACATCTTAATAGCTGTGTAGGCTGATGACACAACTATCCTATCATATCACAAAAGTGCGGTTAATTCCTCGTAAAATTTACAAAAAATATTTTGATTCCTTTCAAAACTGTTTCAGAACAAAAGAGTGTTCCCGATACTTTTACTATTTGCGGAAGACAATCTGTTTTCATAGATATTATCGGCAATATTGTTCCAAAAAAGAATTATGTACTTTAGTTATGGTTTTACATTAATAAACATTTGACTGAAAAGAACTAATATAAGGAGACGCTACTGACAACTACAAAAACTTTTAAATAAGCGATCAAAACTGAAATTCAACAAAAAACCCATCATATTCAATACAGATCCATATGGACATATGGAATAAAATACTAGAGGTCAACATGACTTTGGAGTTTCTATCAAATCGAATTCCTACAATCGGAAACCCGCCGAACAATTATGTGCGTAATAGTGTGATCTATCGAAACTTGCAGTATAAGTTTCGGGTATTGAAGAAATACCCCCTATAACACGGACCATCAGAGTTATATAAATAAAAGGTTCTTCGAGTCAGACCATAGATTGCTGATACTGAGATGCTCCATCATAACAATGCCCCTGTCATCAGGTATTTTTTTTTTATTAGAAAAAATAAGTTTGTGCAGTTCCCAGCCTTTTTTTTTTTGGTCTGATCTTTATCCGTGCGAATTTTTCTTTATTGTCGTAGGCAAAAAAAAAACACTTAAAAGGACCTCATCATGGTACTATCGATAATTTAGATTATAGAAGAACTGGATAGGCCTCCACATACAATTTTTTTCGAGAATACACTTGTAAAATAACCTATCGCGAAACATTTCGTATTCTAAAAGAAAAATTTCCTATTTACTGTCGTACATAATAAAATTAATTTACACTTACTAGTTCGTAAACTATTTAAAATTCAATAAAATCACACTTAAACTTTCACTCCGCAATTAGTCTCTAAATGTAAACAAAAGTATGCAAGCATTTCGGTATACTACCACTTTATGGATAATGGCGTGTTTTGAAAACTCTCCGAAAGTCTACAAAATTGAGTCGCTCGACATTTGATTATTATTTACAAAGTGGAATAAGTGAGTTAAATTATATTTATGGTTTTGAAATTCCAAAAAATTCTATTACAAAAATTAGATGTCAGTATGGGGGTCATGTCTACATAAAAAAATCTACACAAAAGTATGCAAGCATTACGATTTCTTGCCGTTTTGAGATAATTTAAGCAGAAAACAGCGTATACATATACGAAAATCTGCTGTTCGGACCTACAATATCTTGGTATTCTTTAATCATAAGAATATAAGGAGGAGCTGATGTCTGCGAAGAGTGAAGACAACACCATTCAAGGGAGTTATTTGAGAGAGGAGACCATTGAAGTATAAAAATCAATTGAATATGTTAGGAGGAAAAAAATTTGTCACATAAATTTTCGTCTACACTTTTTAGATCATAAAAATGTCCATATTTTTATGTGTGCTTATAGCGGTTATAATCTTAGAGTATAACCGGAAAGATGGTATTTGTCTAGTATAAAATTATTCCTTTTTATATATTTTACAATTTTTTAATTTTTATCAATTTAAAAATCATAAATCTAAATAATTCTGCTAATTTTAAACTTGCTTAAAAACTTAACTTCTAATAATTCGATTTAATAGTTTTTTTTCTTCAAAGTATAGTAAGTTTAAATAATTATTATTTTTATTATCTTATAATCTAGATAAATTACTATACTGTAACCTATAAATTCATCACACATATAGAAGAAAAAATATTAATCAAGTTCTTATCTTAAGAAATTTTTAATCGACTATCATTTTAATGGCTTTTTAGAAATTTAAGTTGCCCAACCATGAAGGTTTCCTATCTTGCATGCTTTCGAATGGAAATTAATTTTATTATTCATTTCATAAGTAATAAAATTCAAACGAATGATTTTGGATAATTGATAAAAAAAGGATATCAATAAAGGATAGGAAGGCAAAAATACCTTTTCTTATATGTGAATCAGTTCTATTGATCTTGTAATAGCTTAGCTGAAATGCATAAATCTGGTTTTTCTCTTATATTTGGAAAAAACAGTCCTGAGTGGAGATATTTAGTTTTACTTTTTCAAACAAATAAAATTTATGCATTTAAGGAAAAGGAATTGAAATCTTTCAAATTTAATTCTAATAACTTGTCACTTAGGATAATACTATGAATAGTCGTTTTAGTAGATATTCACGTAGAAAAAATAGAATCACAGAATTTCCATTTGTAATTTTCTAGTTTTTCCTTAAACGAAATTTTGTCACAACAAAAAATAATATCGATTTTTAATTTATTATAGTTACCAGTTAATCAAATAAGTTCTAAAGGATAAAAACTTATTTAGAAATATAAAAAAAATTTAACAAAATATTATATTTTTTGTAAAAAATGTTGATTTTTGGGAAAAATTTTCGTCTTTTGTCTTTAAAATGACTTTTGGCATATGGCCACGTTTGCTGTTCTTGACGAAATTCATCCAGTCAATTTGTTGGCTTCAGAGGCGTCAACTGTAGCTAGTTTCTCAGCATACACCAATGATTTCACATATTCTTAAAAGAAATGAATATTGTCAAATAGCGCGATCTTTGAGGCCTGTTTACAGGCCCATTGCTGTATTGATAGTAGCACCATTTGTTTATTAATGAGAATTTTACAATTTCACATAATTTTATCTTTTGTGAATTGTGGACTTATTTAGTTTGAAAATATTGTTCTTTTTTAAACATTTTCGATCCACTTTATAGAAACCTAATCTATAGCGACCCACTTTGTCTCCGGCGCATTAAAATTTCTACCTACGAAGAGAAATATCAACAAAAAAGTAAAAAAAATACTTTTTATTTTATTTATTTCATGTACTTCACATTTATTTTAGTATCACCTACTTAACACCATCCCAATAAACAGTTAAAAGAGGTTTTACAAAGGAACTACTAAAAAGAAAAACAATTATTTTCAAAAGTTAGTTCTAATAATTTAAATAGGACGATAAATTCTCTATCGTATTTCGATGGTAAAATGTTCGATGAAATCCAAAAGTTTTGTTTTTGACATTTTCAACCCGTCCAGCTTTTTTGAAAAAAATTTGGAACGCTGCTTTTTAAAATTGGGATGCTTTATCTCAATATTGGGCGAATGTTTTTATTTGCAAATGGTTCATTGCAAATAAAATACTCTCATCTGGGA
The DNA here is from genome assembly GCA_958298945.1 of Atherix ibis. Taxonomy (NCBI): domain Eukaryota; kingdom Metazoa; phylum Arthropoda; class Insecta; order Diptera; family Athericidae; genus Atherix; species Atherix ibis. Next base: position 32,734,714 of record OY282610.1, on the reverse strand, counting down.
TTATCTTAATCTTCATTCCATAAAATTTCGAAATCTAAGTAGTTGGAATTATACTTTCTTATCACTTTTCTTCGTTTTGGCTGCTTTCAATGTTAGTTAGCTGCATCTGATTCTTCCTTATCAACTAGTTATCCAGGGTATAAAGGCGATAAAATAGAGGACCAAATAACTAAAAACACAATTGAAGGCAGTCTGATAAGTCAGTAATAAAGAATTAAGATGAAATTGCAATGGCTGTCACAAGTAAACTGATAGACATATGTTTATAAAAAAATTGATTTCGTCGTTTTGAAAATGTCAAATGATAAAAGAAAATATTGTTTTACTCATATTAGCCATATTTTTTTCATTTAACATTGACTTATCAGATTATATTCGTAATGGACACGCTAACTGATTTAAGCATTCTTACAGATATATTGTTTTTTTTTTGTTTTATATTTGGCATATCTTATGAATTTTAATTTTTACAATCTTATCGTGACCCACCAAAGGGAGAGGGAATATATACAAATCATTATCAGTCGTCGACAAACTATACTCTATTTTTGGAAATAGAGGTCAGATATCCATACTAGATGTCATCTATCAAAGTCTTATAATGATTTAAACTCAAATAAAATTAAATATTTTTTTTTTTAAATTATACGCCTACGACATCAATGAATCTAACCAGGTAATGTGTGAAAGTATATTGAAAAATATCATCAAAAGAGCAGAAACTTTTCATATTGACTAATTCTATTTTCCAAATATAATTCCCCAAATCAATTCGATATAAACGGTTTTGGCTAACCAAATCACTTTTTTTTAATATATTAATTTAAAATTATTTGTGCAAAACAATTGTGAACTTATCTTTAGAATAATATGTATGATAATTATTTAAAAAAAATATATACTAGAACTTATTTTGAAGGGTATTTATTTATTTGCTTATGAAATAATTTGGTATAATAGAAAAAATCACTTTTTTCCATCCTCAATAAATTTATAATCTAAAGTAGAATAATCTAAATTTATAATCAATTCATAAAAAAAAATTACAATTTTATTATTATACACGTGTATTTATGTGTATCGCAAATCATATTCGATTTATTTTAATCTACCATATTTCCTTCAACTGTGACAATATTCTCAATTTTTGCAATTTATCGAGTAACTTTATTTGATAAATTGATAAAATTATCAATAAATTAAAAATAATGCAGCCTTTGAATTTGTAATAAAAAAAATTATTTTTATCTAACATACAAAATTGTTTTTAATTAAAAAAAAAAAAAAGGCCAAATAAAGTCCTTTTTAGAACTTGATTTTTCGTCTATGGTTACGCAACAACGAAATTAACTCAAAATTATTTTGTCAACAGTTGACTTAGCAATTGCAAAAACCAATTTTTCTATTACTTGGGTTGGATCTCAGATTATCATAACAAATGTTTACTGCTCTAACTGTTATAAAGACAATTATCTTTTTGAATAAAGGAAAGGGATTCCCTGTCTTCGCATATTAACAATAATTTTGTGTTTAAATTTATATTTGTAATTATTTCATTTTTTGTAGGATAATAATAAGTGGTTTGCGCATGTCATTTGTTTAAATTCCTAAAGTTTCGCTTCAGCTCTGTAAGGAATAATAACAATTGTTGTGCTCAAATTACTTTTTGCAAAGTCCTAAAGTTTACTTCAGCCAATTTTCACAGAGTACTATTTATTTTGAAATACTATTGGGTGTATAACTTAAAAAAGCGGGATTGACAACAGATAGCATAACTTTTACACATGGTTTGTGTTAATAATAACTCATATGGCATTTTGGAGGTTAAACATTTGTCATTCATTCTCGATTAGTCATTGAACAAAATAGTGTAAGCCTTAGATTAAAGAAGTACTGGATAGGCCTCTACACAAAAATTCAGTCCAAATTTTGTTGGCAATACATTAATAGAACGCCTCACATGCAATACAACAGAGACGGCGTAAATCATTGGGGGCCAATTTAAAAGTTCAGTATGCGATTGAAGCGGTTCGTTTAAAACCATTTTTCATGTGTGATATCATTTATGCGTAAATAAGCAGATTTTTTAATATTGCGGGTCTTGTTGTTTGATGGAATTAGTTTTGTAAATATGCAATAAAACACAGTATTCTATTTTTAAATATTTATTTATTTATTATGTATTTTCATTTTATTTATTTCACTGTATATTATTTATTAAAACATAATTTTTAAAGTGAGGAATAGTATATAAAAATATGAATTGTAAGTTATTTGATTATATGAAAGCAATTATGTGCACAATAAGATGTTAATCGTATACAACATTAAAGGAAATTCTTTAAAACTAAATTACAATATGAAAAATTTAATGCACTTAAATAATTAATAACTTATATTCTAAAAAAAAAATGAAAACAATATTATTTAGTAAATGCATTATAATATGGTCTAATAGAGCAATCAAAACAAATTTATTTAAATAATAAGCTTACCGAAGAATAAACTTTATTTATTATAACACAATGAAAACAGCAATGGAAAATAGACAGAAAAATTCGGTCCCTTAAACTTTCTTACACACACTTTATATACACCGGCACTGTACTATTTTATGGTAAACATTGAACTGTCAACATCGGATTCACAAATGACAAAGCTAACCCCCAAATCTCCACTTTCATGGAGAATTAAAGTTTTCAAACTATCCGAAAGTCTACAAAATTGAGGCGGTTTATATTTGATTGATATTAACGAAATATTTAATAAACCTAAAATAGAATTCCATTCCGTATCAAAAGATTGTACAAAAAATAAAAATGACCTATCGTTGTGTTTAAATTGTATTTTTATTTCCAATAAGTGAATTAAAATAAATATAAATTATTTTTTTGCAATTAAATTAATTTCCATTACGACACATAGATGGCAGTGGGTGTCATGTCTACATAAAAAATTTTTGACAGTCATATCCCCCTAGGAAAAATTTGTACACAAAATTGCGTATACATATACGGTAGGGGCCTATCCAGTCCTTCTTTAATCTAAGGTGTAAACAACAAAGTTTTTTTTTGCTTCAAAAATGTCGAATTTCGTACATTTGCGGAAAGTGTTGATTTACTTCTTCAATTTGAAAAAAAGTGCTGCTGAAGCACATCGACTGCTCACCGTAGCTTATACTGAAAATGTTCCATCGATTTCAACGTGCGAGAGATGGTTTGTGCGGTTCAGAAGTGGTAATTTTGACACGGAAGACAAAGAACGACCAGGTCAGCCAATAAAGTTTGAAGATGAAGATTTGGAGGCATTACTCGACGAAGACTGTTGTCGACCTCAAGAAGAAATTACAAAATCATTGGGAGTCACTCAAGCAGCCATTTCAAAACGTTTGAAAGCAGGCGCCATGGATTCATTACGACAACCCAAAGTGCAAAAAATCGTATCTGAAGCCCGGCCAACCAGCCAAACCAACGCCAAAGTCAAATATCCATGGCGCCAAGGTAATGCTCTGTATTTGGTGGGATCAGAAGGGTGTGATCTATTATGAGCTATTGAAATCAGGCCAGACGATCACAGGCGACCTCTACCGAACACAATTAATCCGTTTGAAGCGAGCATTGGTCGAAAAACGCCCGGAATATGCGACCAGACACGAACCAATAATTTTCCATCATGACAACGCTCGGCCTCATGTTGCAAGACCGGTTAAAAATTATTTAGAAAACAGTGGCTGGGAAGTTTTGCCTCACCCCCCTTATAGCCCAGACCTTGCCCCGTCGACTACCATTTGTTTAGATCCATGCAATCTCACCGGAATACGCTTCACTTCAGAACAGGGCATCAAAAATAGGCTCGATTCATTCTTGGCCTCGAAACCGGAGCAGTTTTTTTTTGGCGCGGAATCCATATGTTGCCAGAAAGATGGGAAAAAGTAGTGGCTCCCGATGGACAATACTTTGAATAAAATATATTGTAACAATTTTTCAAAATAAACACTCAAAGTTTGGCAAAAATCCCGCATTTTTAAGAAATACAGCCAATATTTAATCTTTTATGATCCTTTTTGACTTTATCATCAATTTTTATTTAATATTTAAATAAAAATCTAGAAATAGTTTTATGTAAAAATATTTTTAAATTAATCTAAATATTAAAAATTCCTCTAAAAATAATGTAGAAAAAGAGTTTGTATTCAAGTTTGGCAAAATTATAATTTTCCTATTCTAAACATTAATAATATTAACTAGTTGAAATTCACAATATGCCTTAGACATTTTGTGGTATGTTTCTAAAATATATTTAAAATATATCCTTGTATATTTGTATTTCGGTCGATTGTATGTGAATTTAAATTTGGAAAAGCCTATTGCCCGACCATAGCTATTTGCCGATTACCAAATGTATTTTGACGAAAAGAATGTTTAGTAAAACCCTTTTTACTATCACCAACAAAAAAAAACGGAAGAGAAATGTTTGCTTACAACATTTTATGGTTTATTTACGCAAACAAATTATAGTCCTTTTCTCAATGGTTCTATCGATTTACCAGTCAAATTCCACTCGAAGTTAAATTTAATAGTTTTTAAATTTGAATTTCATGATTTCTCTCACATTGTACACAACTTTTCTCATTACTTCAATTTCAGATCAGAATTTTGACTTTATTCAACAATTTGTTGTATTTTTTTTTGCAGTTTTTCTTTTAACATGCGCATATTTTTGATAAAACTTTTTAAACATTTTCACATATTAAATATTTTCACTTTTGGGAAAATTTCGTCTATTATATAGCTGCTTAAGCTCAAGAATGAACTGAAAATATTTCTATTTTGAAACGATTGAATAGAGAAAGTTTTCCAAATTGTGTCATTTCATCCACATGGCTTGATCCTAGCACATAGTTTAATCGAATAAAACCATAATCGGACATTTCAATAGTAAAACTATAAATTAGGAATAGTTTATTTGTAAAGTTGGAATTTTTCAAAGTTTTCTAAGCAAATCCATTTTCAAGGAAAATATACGTAAAAGTGTTAGGAAAATATTATTCCACGAAGAAAACTTACTTTCCTTCGTACCTTATACATTATAAATAATTAAAGTCATTTTGTGTCAGGTAGAATTTATTCATTTTATCTATAATAAAATATTAGAAAAATTAAAAAAAAAATATTCTTAAAACTACAATAATTGTTTATAAATTTTAATAAAGTTTTTTCGAATTTAAACTTTGGAAATTAGAGTTCAATTTTTAATTTAGAAGATTATAGGACATAGTATCGTATAAAATCCTTTTGTAAGTAAAAACATTTAATTTCGATAAAATTATTGTAGTTTATTTTGGTATAAAATTTTTCCATCTTATTTGCCAAAAATGGTACGAGGGTCGTTCAATAAGTCCTTAGAAAATCCGAGAAATTGCGCACGTAGTGTCGGTAAAGATTTTTTTGTAAGTACCATTATCGACAAGAAAGCTGTCAAAATTTCAGCTCGATCCATAGCGTAGGTCAATTTCTATCGTCGATTAAAGTTAACGAAATTTATTTGTGCATAACAATAGAAAAAAGCGAGCTTAGGGCTGTCATCAAACATCTCCATTTGAAATGCTTAAGCCCGAAAGAAATCAAAGCCGAGTTGGATGCAGTTCATGGCACATCTGCACCTGCGTTTGCGACGGTTTACAATTGGGTGAATGAATTTGAACGTGGCCGTTCATCCACAAAAGATGAACATCGTTCAGGACGCCCAGTTGAGGTGTCTACTCCTGAAATCATCGACAAAATCCACGATCTGATTTTGAACGATCGGCGAATTAAAGTGTGCGAATTAGTTGAGGCCACGGGCATATCACAAGGTACAGTCGCTTCAATTTTGCATGAAAAATTGTCTGTGAAAAAAATTTCGGCAAGATGGGTGCCGCGTTTGCTCTCGGAGAGGAGAATAAGCGGAATCGTGTAGTGGACTCTGAGGCTATGTTGGCACTCTTTCATCGCAATCCTGCCGAATTCCTTCGTCGATATGTCACTGTGGATGAAACCTGGATACACTACGAGTAGTACACTCCAGAAACGAAGAGACAGTCATCACAGTGGATTTTCAAGGGTGAACGGGCTCCGAAGAAGGCAAAAACTGTGCCATCGGCCGGCAAGGTGATGGCCACGGTCTTTTGGGATTCGCAGGGCATCATTTTTATCGACTACTTGGAAAAAGGAAAAACAATAACAGGAGCGTATTAGGCGTCGTTATTGCAATGGTTGAGCGAGGAAATCAAAGAGAAACGCCCCCATCTGAAGAAGAAAAAAATCCTCTTGCATCATGACAATGCGCGTGTGCACACCTTGCGCTGTTTCCATGGCCAAAATTGTGGAATTGAGAATGGAATTGTTGCAGCATCCCGTTTATTCACCAGATTTGGCCCCGAGTGACTATTTTCTTTTCCCCAATCTGAAGAAATGGCTTGGCGAACGACGGTTCACTTCCAACGAGGACGTCATTGCTCAAACGGATGAGTATTTTGCAGAACTTCCGAAATCCTATTTTTTGGACGGGATAAAAATTTTGGAAAAACGGTTCGAAAAGTGTATAGAGCTAAAAGGAGATTATGTTGGAAAATAAAATTTTTTTTTTTAAAAAACAGTTTTTTTCCATCTTTTTTTATGGACTTATTGAACGACCCTCGTATTATTAGTTATGGTTGGGACCATACTTTTGATCAGAAAAGAAGAAGCTCTCATTTCAGTATCATGGAAAAAGTAGAATAGGGACCATCATTCTAATAAGAATTATTCTTTAATATTAGGATCTATAAACATATTAGAAATTTATTTTTTATTTTTAATTAAAAAGTAAATTAATTCGTTGATTCAAATTTAAAGTCAAAAGTTGGTTAAAATTTAATAAAACGTTTTGTTAATTAAAAAAATATAATTTTTTCGATTGCAGTCATTTTAAATTTTTTCTTTTTGGAAATAAGTAATTTTTTTGGTTTAGGAAAAATTTTCTGGCAAACATATTTTTATTCAGTAAAGCTAAAAAATACTTTTAACCGAATTAGGCAAAGATATTCATTTAAGAAGGAGTTGAGTGGGCGTTCTTCCAGATTACCTAATTTTCATATTTTACTAGAGACGTGAAAAATTGTTTGAAGAAAGAGTACAGAAAATGCCATTCCTCAGTTAATACAGTGTGATTTTTTTGTTCCAGATTAAAGTTTTTTTTTTAAAACTTTGAAACGAAAAAAATAATTTTTTAATTTATATTTTATTGATTGATTATATGGTTTTTAATATTATTTGTAAAATATAATGTCGGTCAAATGCTTATGTTTAGCTGCGCCGAAAAAGCGATCACTTTAAAGCACATTTTTCATAATATTTTATTACTACAGGTATTTTAAAAAAGATGGAACAGTAAAAATGATTAATAGTTTGTGTCTCAGAGAAATCCAAATGCCTGTAGTTATAAACATGTTTCAGCAACATATATACTCGTATGTGGCTAGCAGTATTTGACAGGATAAAACCGTCTAGAATTGCTGATTTTTTACACGATTCATTTATTAAAATAATCAATAAAATGGAAATAATTTAATTAATTTTATATAAAATAAAATCAGATCATAAAATTTATTATTATTATTATTATTATTGTCATTCTTAATAGTATTCATTTTAAATCCCTAATAACAATTTAATTAAAAGTTCTTTAATAATTATACAGTCATAAATGTATTTAAAATTAAATCAAAATATTTCTTTTTTACTATTATTAATTAATACTATTATTAATGAATTTAACTTTCTTTTTTTTTGTTGAATTAGTTAATTTTCATATTGTGCAATTCAAAGAGTGTTTTTTTTTTTGATTTTCATATTGAAATTAATTTTGTTTAAGCATAAATTATGAATATATTAACATACAACTTGGTAAAAGGATATTTGTGCAATAATTGAAAATCTATCATGTGTATATGAGTGCAGGAGAGTGAGCTTACGGAATTACCGACAAATGAATGATAGAGGAGAAGTGTTTCCCTCGGGAATGGTCCATCATAGTTACATTCCATACGTGTAACAATTATAACAATTAACTCTCATTAAGGTCTGATGAATTTACGTTAAACAAATTTCCACAGATTATAAAGAATCACAACCCATGATTGACTGAATGAATACGGGAGTGACAGAGTGACTGACTGACTGACTAAGTGACAGACAGTTCACAACGTTTGAGGATATTCCATATAAAATAGATACGATTGAGAAGTTAGTATTAGTTTGTCTATAAACACACAACATATTAAGTATAAATCAATTAAGAATCCATCAATCCGGTAAGTGAACTAAAATCAACCAAAATAATTTGGAACAGTATATAATTTAAAGGCATTGCAATTTATCAAGGACTCCCTCAATCACATTCTATTGCCTATACATAAATACATTCTATAATTTGGTACCCCATCACAATATACAATAAATATACTCTCCACCCCTCCATACTTATGTACGTTCCTTTTTATATCATAGGAAAACGTATAAATATTATATGTACAGTCTCATTTCTGTTGTTGAAAATATAAATAGTAATTAAGTATGCACTTTAACTTATATAGTTGCTTTTATCCTATTTAATAAAATGTATTCTGTTTATTCACTTGCTATAGTATTTATAGTAAAAAAAAATTTCTACTCTAGTTTTTCATTTAAAAAAGAAAATTTCTAATTAATAATAATAACTATTTAAAATTCCTTTTTTATTTATTGCTCGTATTATAGTAATTCTCTTTAAGTAGTTGAAATTTACTTTTATCATACCAAATAAATACTAACAATTGTATTGGATTTTTCTAGGAAAACTTCTAGAAAATAAATTTAAGAAAAATAGTCAATTGTTAGAGTATTTAAACTTCTTGTTAGTTGGGAAAAAAATTTTACGTCTAGAATATTCGCTTATAGTAATTATGCGCATAGAAATAATTTATAATAACAAGCAATTTTTATGAGAATTTTAGAAAAAGGGACACTTTTTAATGTTTTGTTCTTACAATGTGAAAATAATTTTTGTATGTCTTCTACCATATTAATAAGCGATAATTTAATTAATTAATTACTTTAGAAATATTCACTCATAAATTTCATATGAATATATTTATTATTACAGAGGGTACAGGACGAAGAGGATCCATGCAGTCTGTTTGTCTACGCATTGGGCAAAATGTTCAGTGCTTTTTGGTCAAAAGATGCAGAAAATTTTAAACTAAAGAGGGTACAGGACGATGAGGGTCCATGCAGTCTGTTTACGAGGGTTATTCAACAAGTACTTAGCCTCACCGCCAGATAGAACTGCTGGCACAAAAACTATTTACCATCGTACAGTACATTTTTTTAATAGCCTACTGTCAAAGTTTCAGTTGATTCCCTTCATTAGTTTTGTTTTGAGAGCCTTTGAAAGCGAGCGTGTCGGTCGGTTGCACAAAAATGGAAAAAGAACAATATCATTCGGTGATTAGATTCTTGTTTTTGGAAGGGAAAACGCGCAGCGAAATGGTGACTCTTGTATGGTGACTCTTCTCCTTCGATGGCGACCGTCAAGAATTGGTTCAACGAGTTTGTTCGTGGCCGCACGTCGGTTTTTGATGAGCCACGCCCAGGTGCCCCGAAAACGGCTGCTACGGAGGAAAACGTTAAAAAAGTCCACGATCTCGTATTGGCAGACCGTCGATTGAAGGTTCACGAGATAGCTGAGACTGTGGGCATCGCAGTAGGAACGGTGCATCATATTCTACGCGAAGAACTGGGCATGAGAAAGCTGTCGGCGCGATGGGTGTCGCGTTTGCTCACACCGAAAAACAAGCGCAACCGTGAGACCACATCGGCGACGTGTTTGGCGCTGTTTCAGCGCAATCCAGTGGAGTTCTTGCGTCGTTTCGTGACCGGAAACTGTCGAAACAGTGGACTTTACCCGGCGAACGTGCTCCGAAGAAGGCGAAGACTGTTCGATCGGCCGGAAAGGTGATGGCCACCGTTTTCTGCCGGGAATAGATTTGGGTCGAATGAGGACGTCTTCGTCGCCACGGAGGCCTATTTTGTTTCCCTCGAGAAAATGTATTTTTTGGACGGGTTAAAAAAGTTAGAGCATCACTGGGCCAAGTGTATCGAGGTTGAAGGAGATTATGTGGAAAAATAAATTGCCACCTTTCCAAAATTTTCGTTTTTCTTTTGTAGGCTAAGTACTTGTTGAATGACCCTTGTACAGGATGAAGAGGATCCGTCCAGTCTGTTTGCCTACGTACGAGGGTCGTAGGATCCGTCCAGTCCTGTACGCTCTCTAATTTTGAACTTCTTGCATTTTTTGACCAAAAAGCATTTAACATTTTTGCTAATGCCTCGACAAACTGACTGCACCAGCGGTGGAAGATTTTCAAAAATATTGGATAAGGAAATTTCTCAGAATTCTGAATGATGTTTAATCCCTCAAGTTATAAAACGCCCAGAATTCCATTTCGAAAAAGAACCTCTTTATTGTGAGGCTTCTAGAGCCCAAAACTCCTTTTCAAAGTCATTTCTTAAATCAAAAGTCATCTTCGAAGTCATTTCAAAATTTTATAAATTTTATTTCTCCCATCAAACTCCTTTTCAAAGTCAATGGATACTCACAAAAAACTGCTAGTTTGCTGACAAAAGACTGATTTAATTGAATTTTCCTAATTTAATTAAACATTCAAAATTATAAGTTTACTTAATAATAGTTGATATCCAATTGGTGATAAAATAAATTTTTCATGGTTTTACGCTTTATTAATTTCGATCTGATGATATGTTGCCAATGCGGTTAAAGAAAATTTCATTTTATCGTACGATATATCGTCAACAACATGGAATTTTCTTCCCTCGTTTCATCCTTATTTTCAGTTTCAGTTATATTGTTTCTTTGTAAAAAAAAAGCACAAACATTTATTGGGGTAGTATAAGTAGATGGTAAACGGTGGTGAGGGAGGAGTCTTTTATATTATCGAAATGAATTCAATGAAATTGTAAATCAAGAGAGAAAATTTCTGTTGACTTTCATCAATAATTCATGTGCCAAAAGGATTTCTATGTTCATTTTCTGATAACACACTATAGACAATAACAAAAAGATATAAAAATACCTCCTTTGAACTTCTCTTACCCATTTAAAAAAAAAACGAAAATACTGAAAAGAATAAATTTCTTCCTCTATATTCCCATCTATGTGTATGTGTATGTGTGTAGAAAAAATTTATTTGGGGAATTTTTCGTAAATTAAACTTCACAGATGGTGAAACGAATTAGTATGACTTCATTTATTCATTTGATTTTGTTTTCTATGAATAATAAAGAACTAAAAAGGTGGAAACGATTCGCAGAAAAAAATAATCGTCTATGATTTGTATTTCATGCGAACATATATTAAGGAGTTGAATGATTTTATTTATTAAATTTATATCACACATCATATTAGATCTTTTTTTTGAAGAAAGGATTAATATACTATTTACTAAAGTGGGCCATGCCATCCATTATCCTTGATAAACTTTCGCATTATTTTCAATATAAATATGTACTGTTAGTTAGTCCTTAAATTATGAAAAGAAAAGTGTTTTAATGAAAAGCTTATTATTATTTTTGTATGTTCTTTTGTTATTATTTTTACCTTTTGTTTTTTTTTTTTAATATGAGAAGAACAACTTTTCAACAGAGTTTTGAGTCATGCACAAGTAAATTATTTTAGAATTACTTAAAGAAGCAGTTTATAAATTGGAAAAAAAATTTCAATTTGTGACCGTGGAAAAGTTCTTGTATTCAATAAAATTTGTATGAGTTCAGAAATTTGCAAAGACATTGTCAAGGATTCATGAAAGTTTTATAATTGCTTGCTTGGTTTTTAAGAGAAAAAGGGTCATCATCTCAAGGATATTTTCTTCTTCGAGTTGGCATACAGCCAAAATGGGATAGTAATAGGAGTTCTAGCTAAAAATCTAATAATTATCTCTCTAAATTATTGAATAGATAATTAGAAATTGACATAATCAAAAGTAAAGATGAATTCACAATATCATAAAGCAAGTAAAATTTCCTTTACCAACTAATAAAAATTAATATTTCAATTTAAAAATTAGCCTAAATAGAAAATATAATCTCATTTTGGTATTTATATTAATTAAGTCATATTTAAAGTATAAATGAGATTATATTTTAATATAAAAGTCTCATACGAGGTCCTCAAGTATCGGTTGCATTACTTTGGATATTATCAACGGTTCCCTCCTCTTAGGAAGCAAAAAAATGCTATACCAACTATGTTAAAAAAAAGGAGGTAAGCGAAGTACGTAAATTATTTTTTTTCCGGCAATAACTTGTTAGTCGTGTGACATGGGGTGTTGTCAAAATATACACGTATGCAATCTGATATCTGATCTGACGCGAAGAACCTATTTTCTGAAATTCTCAACAACCTCATTATAAAATAATTTTTAATCGACGATCTGACCTTTAGAAGAGTTCTGACTCGTTCGAGATTTCCATTATTTTTCGGTGTTGAAGGTCTTCCTAAGCTACAATAAAATTGATTAATGTAGATCGCCGTGTGGCAGGGACTCTTGTTATGGGAGAGCAACAGAGTGTCTGCAATGTCTGATCTGACGAGAATAACCCTTTTCCTGAGTTTCTCGACGACTACTCAGTACTTCAATGTTAATCGAAGGACTGACCTCACAACATCTTTCGCTCTTTTTTTGATATTGAGGGCTTCTATACGTGATGTTCGTCTTTCACTGCTTCTTGGTTCCCAAAAAATGGCTAATAACATCAAAAATTTCTATTAGTTTTCGGTGCTGAAGGTCACCCTGAGATACAATAGACCCATCTTCTACTGTATGTCGGTCCTCGAGACAATCTCATTAATGTAGATCGCCCTGTGGCTGGGACTCTTGTCACGGCGGAACAACCGAGTATCGGCAATGTCCGATCTGACGCAAATAACCCTTTTTCTGAGACTATCGAAGTCTAGTCAGTGCTTTAATGTTAATTGAAGGTCTGACCTCACAAAAGCTTTCGCTTTTTCCAACTTTTCAGCAGTTTTTGAAGTTTTATATGCATGACATTCGCCTTCCACTGCTTCTAATCATCAAAAAATGGCTAATATCATTAAAAAATTTATGTTATTAATAAAAAAAATGTATTTTTATCGATTTCGCCAAGATTGGTTTTATGGGTTCAAAAAAAAAAATCGCCGAGATTGGTTTTATCGGTTCAAAGACGGTAATTTTGACTTGTGGGACAAGAAGCGTGAAAATTGGCCTAGGAAGGTTGAGGACCATCAATTGCAGGCTCTTTTGGACGAAAACGATACCCAATCGTGGAGCAATTAAGTGTTACTCAACCAGCCATTTCCATGTGTCTGCGTACCATGGAGAAGATTAAAAAGATCGGAAAATGGGTGGCACATGAATAAAACGATAGGCAGATGGAGCGACGCTAAAACACATGCGAAATCTGCTTCGCCAGACAAAAAAGAAAGTCGTTCCTGCATCGGATTGCACCGTGCTCTGCATGAAAAAAGGACGGATTATCAACAAAGACATGACAAGCTGATTTTTGTCCACGACAACTCACCATCGCACACGTCGAAAATGGTCCGAAACTACTTGGAGACACTCAACTGTGAGGTACTACCCCATCCAGGTTATTCACCAGACCTAGCCTCTTCCGACTACCACCTGTTTTCGTCGATGGGCCACGCGCTCACTGAGCAGCACTTCGATTCTTACGAAGACGTCCGAAAATGGTTCGATGAGTGGTTTGTCTCGAAAGACAAGGAATTTTTTTGGTGTGGTATCCACAAATTGCCCGAGAGATGGGAAAAATGTGTAGCTAGCAAGGGAAAGTACTTTGAATAAATTTGTTTTTGCTTTCTATGAAACTAAAAAACAGCGGATTTAAGCTTATATACCTGGTAAACCTACAAATTCTGGTTTTTCCTTGCAAGCATTTGAGCAGATAATAAATAATTTTTATACAATATTAAAAATTAATGAAAATTTTAAATATTTACTATTTCCAAAAAAATATAAGTTGTTAAATGTTAAATTCTTTAAAATTATTTTATAAAGGATATTTTTATTATTGATCCTTAAGATGATACATACGGATTAAAAACAAACGCACACATTTTAATTAGTATTCTAAGGGTAGTCGTTGGTTGTGGGTCAAAGTGAAAATTACCTGTACAAGTGGTCTCTTTCTTTTGTTCTATGCAAGAATATAGCCTCACAAAAAAAAAACGACAAAAATAGTGTTTAACAAAGACAACTGATAATAGCTGAAAAATGCTTTGGAACAGTGCCAAGCCCCTCAGTAGTCCTGCATTCAAACAGAACTGAGAACAGTAGTATGGCTAAATTTTATACCTGAACATGAAGAGGATAATTGGTAAATTGTACTCGGAGGATATGAATCTTTTTGGTGCTTGGTTTTTGTATTTTTGATACCTTACTCCATTCAAGTTTTTCTACTTATACTCTTATACATACAAGACAACGCTTCAATGTTTAGGTATAAGTGCATAGATAAATGTTTTTTTTTTTCGATTTCATTTCATTTTCTTGTTAATTTTGGCATCTTTTTCTTATGTAAATATAATTTTTTTTTTCTCGCTAAATCTATCCCTATCATGCTGTTAAAGAAATTATTTTCATTTTGCTTTTCAACTATCCTTCGTTTTCTTTATATAAAAATAAATGTTCAACACCATTGCTATGGAAAAAATCAAAATCGATTAGGGAGAAATTAAAAAAGCGTAACACTGTTGATTATCAGCGATTATGTGCAAATTTTATTTCCAAGTTTTCTCATTTTAATACCTTAAAAATGCTCTAAATCATTTATTTCCTACTATATACACAAACATACTAAAGTTGAAATTTAATTGTGAAAAATTGTCCAACAACTGACAGTGTTTTACTTTTCCATTTTCATTTTGTTGCCTTTTTGTTGATTATCAATGTTTAATTATATGGAAAATATAATGGAGAAATATTAAAAATATTATAATTAAAAATGTTTAGTTGTAGAAATTTTTTAAGAAAATTTAATAACTTATAAGGATACGGAAAAGGTGGAATGTTACAAGTTTATTGATTTGTTGAAGGACTTTTTCATATAAGATATTTAATTTTTTCCTTCTCTTATTTTTGAAAAATTGCATTGATGATTTTCTTTCTATTAAATATCAAAAATATTTTATATTCTTTGACCTACAGTTCGGCTGAAAAGTTTGTAAGGTAACACAGTAAAAATATTTTTTTTTGCAAAATTTATTTTTATTATTCAACATAGTTGCCTGCGAGGGCGATACAGCGATTATAGCGATCTTCCAACTTTTCGATACCATTTTTATAGTACTCTTTCGGTTTTGCCTCAAAATAGGCCTCAGTTTCGGCAATCACTTCATCATCGGTCTTAAATTTCTTGCCAGCGAGCATTCTCTTGAGGTCTGCAAACAGGAAAAAGTCGCTGGGGGCCAGATCTGGAGAATACGGTGGATGGGGAAGCAATTCATTGAGTTTGACCATCGTTTTCATCGACTTGTGACACGGTGCATTGTCTTGGTGAAACAACACTTTTTTCTTCTTCAAATGAGGCCGTTTCTTAGTTTCTTAGCGACTTCTTTCTTCAAACGATCCAATAACGCTATATAATAGTCGCTGTTGATCGTCTGTCCCTTCTGGAGATAGTCAATGAATATTATACCATGGGCATCCCAAAATACAGACGCCATCATCTTACCAGCCGACTGTTGCGTCTTTCCACGCTTTGGATTCGGTTCGTCGCTCGCTCTCCACTCTGCCGACTGCCGATTGGACTCTGGAGTGTAGTGACGCAAAAATTCGGGTTTATTGCGCTTGAACAGCTCCAAACACGTTGTTGTTTTTGGTCCACAGTGAGCTCACGCGGCACCCACTTTGCACACAGCTTTCGCATGCCCAAATATTCATGCACGATATGTCCAACACGCTCTTTCGATATCTTCAGAGTCTCAGCTATCTCGCTCAACTTCACTTTACGGTCATTTAAAATTATTTTGTGGATTTTTTTGATGTTTTCTGCCGTAACCACCTCTTTTGGGCGTCCACTGCGTTCTGCATCAACTGTGCTCGTACGACCAGTTCGAAATTGACGAAACCAATATTCCACAATTGAAATAGCTGGAGCAGAGTCCGGATAACGTTTGTCAAACCATGCTTTGGTTTCCACTGTATTTTTTTTCATCAAAAAATCAATGCCTTATCAATACACGAAATTCGTCTTTATCCATTTTTTTTTCAATAACAAAAGTTGCTCCACTCAAAATGCTATATCTCACGAACCAATCGACCGATTGCTGTCAAATTTTGACAGGAATCATTTGAAGGATGATGCTTTGTGATAATAAAGTAGATTTTTGCTACTAGACGTCAACCTTATTAACTTTTCAGCCGAACTTTTTATGTTAAAAAATATATCCAATTTACACTTTGGAAAATTAATTTAAAGAAAATATACTAAATATTTAGATTGTCATAATTTTTTTTTATTTGTATTAATTAATCTTTACTATTAAACGATAAATATTATATAATTCAAATAGCTAATATGATATTTCTTGCAGGTCTTGATCCTTTTTAAGGTAAGTTTTGATGATTTTTTTTTGAAATTTCTAAAGTTTGAACTTCGTCTACATAAATACGATTCGTATAGAATCTCATAAAAAAAAAATCAGACAGCGTCAAATCGCACGATCTTGAAGGCCGCATTGATACGAGTATTACCAAATCTCGAAATTACGCGCCCTGAAAACTTTTCGTTTTAATGCTAAAAATTTTTCATGCCATGTGGTTTGTGGCATCGTTTTGTTAAATTAACATAAGATCCAGATAAAAAATCTAAAAGTTTATGGCCTAGTTTTCTGCTTAAAAATCTAAAAGTTTTCGTGATAATTCGGTTTTCTGCCTAAAAATCTTAAAGTTTTCTTAGGTTCGTATATATTAATGCATCCACCGTATAAGAAAGTCTCCTTCTTAAAATTTTCTTAGCTTATTAATGCATCCACCAAATAAGAAAGTCTCCTTTTCTAACAATCATAATATCCTCTTAAAGTGTGACACGTGGTTATGGTAGAATTATCACATTTGAAGAGGCTGGCAATTTTTACGCGTATTTTTTGCTAGTAAAACAATTTATTTTTAAAAAAAAATATATATATTTTATTTTTAAATAGTATTTATATTTAATAATTGTCAAATTACAGACCTTTATTTGCCAATCTAAAAATTGTATAAAATGTTTTTTATTTACAATAAACATTATCCAAAATTTTCCTTTTTATTTATAAATTATTTACAAAAAAAGAAAAAAAATTATTATTATGATTATTATTATTATTATTATTATTATTATTATTTTTATTACAATTACTCTCTAGATATTGTAGCAGAGTAAAGAAAAAATTAATAATAATAAAAATCGAAGAGAAAAAGTCATATTGAAGTTGTAAAATATGAATTCAATCCCAGAAGAGCTTCCCAATATACAAATACGACTGTACCATTTACCTTACGTATTGGAAGGAAAGGTGAATTTGATATCAAACATAAGTGCTTCATTAAGTAATAAATATGCGAGCACATATGGGAACAATTTATAATGTATACAACAGTAATTTAGTATTTAGTACTAAAAACCATTAACAAAAGTCATATATTTGCATTCGATAAATTTTACCTTTCAAAATCTTTAGGGAGAAAAAGGACTTTCCTATATTTGTATACAAATATATATACTGTTAAGTTGTTCGCTACAGTCTTGGGTTTTCTTTAAAAATATTTTTTTTAAGATATCATTTTTAAAGGAAATATTTTTATTGATAGTATATATTGGTTTTTGTTATTTTTTTATTATTTATACTGAATAAAATACTAATTTAGTCCATCTGGTGGCAATTAAATGTACCACGATTACATCAATACGAGAGGCGTTCAATAAGTCCTTAGAAAAAGATGGAAAAAAACTGTTTTTTAAAAAATAAAATTTTTTTATTTTTGAACATAACTTTTTTTAGCTCTATACACTTTTCCAACCGTTTTTCCAAAATTTTTATCCCGTCCAAAAAATAGAATTTCGGAAGTTCTGCAAAATAATCATCCGTTTGAGCAATGACGTCCTCGTTGGAAGTGAACCGTCGTCCGCCAAGCCATTTCTTTAGATTGGGGAAAAGAAAATAGTCACTCGGGGCCAAATCTGGTGAATAAGCGGGATGCTGCAACAATTCCATTCTCAATTCCACAATTTTGGCCATAGAAACAGCGCAATTGTGCACACGCGCATTGTCCTGATGCAAGAGGATTTTTTTCTTCTTCAGATGGGGGCGTTTCTCTTTGATTTCCTCGCTCAACCGTTGCAATAACGACGCGTAATACGCTCCTGTTATTGTTTTTCCTTTTTCCAAGTAGTCGATAAAAATGATGCCCTGCGAATCCCAAAAGACCGTGGCCATCACCTTGCCGGCCGATGGCACAGTTTTTGCCTTCTTCGGAGCCCGTTCACCCTTGAAAATTCACTGTGATGACTGTCTCTTCGTTTCTGGAGTGTGGTAGTGTATCCAGGTTTCGTCCACAGTGACATATCGACGAAGGAATTCGGCAGGATTGCGATGAAAGAGTGCCAACATAGCCTCAGAGTCCACTACACGATTGCGCTTATTCTCCTCTGAGAGCAAACGCGGCACCCATCTTGCCGAAATTTTTTTCACAGACAATTTTTCATGCAAAATTGAAGCGACTGTACCTTGTGATATGCCCGTGACCTCAACTAATTCGCGCACTTTAATTCGCCGATCGTTCAAAATCAGATCGTGGATTTTGTCGATGATTTCAGGAGTAGACACCTCAACTGGGCGTCCTGAACGATGTTCATCTCTTGTGGATGAACGGCCACGTGTAAAACAACCCAATTGTAAACCATCGCAAACACAGGTGCAGATGTGCCATGAACTGCATCCAACTCAGCTTTGATTTCTTTCGGGCTTAAGCCTTTGAAATGGAGATGTTTGATGACAGCCCTAAACTCGCTTTTTTCCATTGTTATGCACAAATAAATGTCGTTAACTTTAATCGACGATAGAAATTGACCTACGCTATTAATTGAGCTGAAATTTTGACAGCTTTTCTATCGACAATGCTACTTACAAAAAAAATCTTTATCGACACTACGAGCGCAATTTCTCGGATTTTCTAAGGACTTATTGAACGACCCTCGTATGATCACTGGTCGACGGAGTGTTTCTCCAACCGACTTGATAGCACTTTCATTACCCACAATTCCCACATGCCCCGGCACCCACTGCAACTCCATACTCTTATTGCTAAGTAGGATAGCGACTAATTCCGCTAATTACTGGGTCACTCGATGGGCCACAAATGGATTTAAGGGCGATAAGGCTGTCGTTAAAAATAATAACGCTTCGTTGGTTGGGAATATTGGCCGCAATTTCAATTGCCCACTGCTCCCCGTAATATTGAGTTGCCCTAAAAAGGAAGATTCCACAACATAGTGTGCGGTTGCTTCAGCCGAAAAGTTCGACGACCTAAAAAGATGTAGTATCGGTGTCAGCGGCGGTATCCGTGAACAACAGTCGATGATATTTTAATCCGTCCAACTGTTCAAGGAAAAGTTTCCTATAATTGAACGGATCAGTACTAGCCTTCGTAAACCTGTTAAGAGAACCAGTTACTTTCACCTTTGCTCTCAATCCCGGTTTCCAATCTGAGTTCGGAAAGGAAGTTTGTGTAAAACGAGGGGGAGTATGGATGAATTGCTATCAAGGTGGGATATTAATAAGAATAGCGATGATGAATTCCTTTTTGAACTGGGCGAGATGATGGAGGTGGTAATTTAGAAGGCATATTTTCTTGTAAATTGAATATAGATGAGCTTTTTGAAAATAGAAAGCGATAGTTTTTCGACCAGTTTCTATCAGTATGGACTCCACCGGAGATGTCCGATGTGCTTCATTAGCTAGTCTAATGCAACGTTTTACCGCTGCCTCGGCTACCTTTTTCGCTGCTATTGGCACACTGACACATATAGTGAGGAAATAGAGTAAGGTTCCGTCTAAAAGAGCATTGATTACTTATTAGTTCAAATTAATTCATGTGTTTAAGTGGTAAAACGGCAAATTCAAATTGTATAGATTCTGCATGTCTGACAAAACCCATGTCTGCACGGTCAAGTGCTATCGCTATACGACCTAAAAAAAATTGCCATCTCCATTAAAGCTGGATTTAAGAAGAAGCCACCTAAATTTATGCAAAAAGCATGGTGGACCAAATTTCCATCTGCGAAGCCGTGGTCAAACGGAACGAAATTGATCCACTTCTTAAACGGTTGGTGACTGGGAATGAGAATTGGGTCACATGCGACAATATTGTGCGAAAATGTTCCTGGTTAGAGCGCAATTAAGTGGCCAGACCAGGACTAGCATTTGGTGGAACTAGAAATGATTCATCTACTATGAGCTGCTTTCATATCGCCAAATACTACTGTCAACAAGTATATACGTGTATATACCAACTTATCATCTCAATAATGGCAAACACATATAGCTCACAAGGGGTAAAATTCCGTAGTTCTCCGAAGCTCTATGAGCGGAGTACAAACCTTAGTACTTTGAAAATATAAATTGGTGCCCCGGGAATCGAGGGGCCCCATGACAATAGTTCAATTGCTGTGCTCGAAAATATGGAAAGGTGCTTCGGCATTTACGTGGTGGTTGTGGTTGATACCCACATTGCGGGTACGATCTCCGGATTGCTGGTGGGAGATACTGGTAATTATGTCGGGCGCTGTTACTGCTTAAGATAGCAGAGGTTTAGATTGGCCTCCTCACTAGCACTTGAAGTAATTAGCTTGTAACTGATTACTGACTCTGATAGTTATGCCACCTAAAAAAATAGAAAATTATCTACTGTCAACAATTCGAACGTTTGAAGCTAGCGATTGAGAAGAAACTGCCGAAATTGGCCAATAGTCCGAGAAAAAAAAATGCAAAAATTTGCCAACTTGGGAAGTTTTGATGCTTCTTAAAACTATACGTTATAGTCCGGACCTGGCACTAACCATATATTTTTTTTTGTTATTTCAAAACTTCCTTAATGATAAGAAATTGGTATAAAGAGAAAATTGTGAAAATCGCTTAGTCAAGTTTGTCGCTAATAGGAACCAGGGCTTCTATGAGAGACGCATTATGAAGTTACCTTTAAAAATGGCAAAAAAATTATAAAAAAACGATAAAAAAATAAGATTTCGTTTCCCCCAAAACTATAGTATATCAAAATTTAATTACATTTAAAAATATGTTAATAGTTGAGTTTTTAATTATTGGGTTGTTCGGAAAGTAATTTCGTTGTTTTCCAACAGAGGACTTAATTGTATTTTTTCACAACCAACTTCATACTTAAGCCGCATTATCATATGTATTTTGACAGATGACATAGCAAGGCTTCGATTGATTCTGCATAGTAGTTTTTGGTTGATACCCTTTTTTAAATATAGAAAGTAAAAAACAGCATTTTCGGCATATTTCAATTTTTTTAAATAGAAAAGAAAAAAATGCTGTTCAAGCAAGAAACAAATTTTCCGATGTGTTAAGTGAGCGTCAGTGCCAAAACTAGTGTACAAAATTCCGATCCGGCAATTTTGATCTAGAAGATGCACCACGTTCTGGAAGGCCAGTTGAAGCCGATGAAGACACAGTAATGACACTAATTGATGCAAACCGGTGAATAACAATCCGTGAGATCACTGAGAGATTAAATTTATCGAATAATACCATTCATGATCATTTGAACCGCCTAGGTTTAATCTCAAACTGCGACATTTGCGTTCCTCATCTTGTTACGGAAAAATATTTGTGCCGCATTGACGTTTATGATTTGCTTCTCAAACGTTAAGAAAATGATCCATTTTTGAAGCGTATCATTACTTGGAACGAAAAATAGGTTATCTACAACAATGTTAAGCGCAAAAGATGCTGTAGTATGAAACATGAACCGGCTCAAAGCACTTCGAAAGCCAATATTCATCAAAAAAAAGGTTTGGTGGGATTTCAAAGGAATCGTTTATTTTGAGCTTCTATCGAGCAACACAACGATCAATTCTGAAATGTACTGTCATCAGTTGGACAAATTGAATGATTCACTTAAAGAAAAAAGGCCAATAAATAAACTGTTGGGTTGTTCGGAAAGTAATTTCGTAATAATTAATTATACTATTAAAGTTTAGTTAAGTTCAGGAAAAAATCATGCTGAATTGAAATGGTAGCAAAACAATACATTTAAATACAGAAATATCGTTTAAAATATTTTTTTTAGCTCTTAAATAATAAGAAATAAAATGCGGTCACCTCGTCTACCTGATTTGACCGCTTCGAATTTATTCCTGTACGGATACTTAAAAGAAATGGTTGTCACAACATACCTGATCTTTAAGAAAAAAATTCAGAACAAAATCAATGCAATAAACCCGGGAAGGTATGCAATCGTATTGAAAAATGTCATACAAAAAGCAGACCAAACTATAGGGTTTTCCAAAAAGAGTAATATGATATCTTTTTTTAAAAAAACACACTAATTGTTAAGGAAATTCAAATGTTTTTTATTTAATGTGAAGTACAATCGATACAATGGATAAAACGTCATTCAAATGGCCTACACGACTTCTTTTGCCAAGTTTCGATGAACCCAATTTTCGTGCACTTTTTCCACTAAATCAAGTCGTATGTCATGCGCTTTTGCCATTTTATGGAAACTTTTCGTGCGCTTTTGCCATTTTATGGACGATAATTATGACCATAAAATGGCAAAAGCGCACGAAAAGTTGCAATTGGAGAACGATTATTTTGATAATAAAATTGAAAAATTTGTAAACGTTATTCTTACGTATATCTTTCTATGATAAAATTGTAAACATTACTAAATGCAATGAAAAAAAAATCACAGATCATGAGATATTACAAATGGCCGAAACGTCACTTAGAAATCATACCACTCTTATTGGAAAACCTTATATAAGGAGTAACCCTTTAGCCTAGTTATTTTTTTTAAATTATCTTTTCAACTAACATTACCACGGAAATGTGTATTCTAAGCGCCACGACACTACACCTTTGATGGTAGTCCGATACGCTAAGACTAAACTAACCGGGCCCGGTTAGCCTGAATTATTTTTTGTGCAGTCAACAAAATTAGTATTTTTTTAATTCAGTTTAAATCGATTTTAAAGAAAAGTTATTAACTTATATGTAGTACAACTGATATTTATTAGTCCTTGCGGGAAAGTTAATTATTCTAAGTAATATAAACTTTTTGATAAATTATTAACATACTCGTATGAAAATAAAGAAACTATTTAAAACTTTCAATTAACTGTTAATTTAAATTAACTGAAAATAATTCCACATAAAAAAATTACTCATAGTTAAAATGATCTTTGCATAAGCAGAAGAAATTTTTTCTTGTGAAAACGATAACTTTTCCCTCCTGATAAGGATTTCTGTTAAATAAAAAGTAAATATTTTCGGAAATCTTATTAAATATTCTTTAATTAGATTGAAAAAGAAATTTCCCTTATTTTAATTTTAAATTAGACAAACTTTTCTAATAAATTTATTGTCGTCGCATGGGGATATGTTTTTTGGTGAAATATTCCATATGTATTACCGGGTAAGGATAGGGAAGGATAACTTTTTAATATGATTATTTTTTAGATACTTACAATAAAATGTAATTAGTTTAATTTTTGTATGTGTGCATATCTTTCTTTTTGTTAAAAAGAAACAATAAAATGGGGGATAGTCAATGTTGATCAAGAGCTTTTGTTTAAATAATTTACGTAAAAATATTTAATATTTAGGTTTTGTGATAAAACTTTTACTAATACGAGTATTATTGAAAAATTATAATATTGGAGAATGTTTCATTTTAAAATATAATTTTCAAATTTTTAAAGACATTCAAATACTACAATAAATAAGTAAATTTTTAATTTAATGCTTAAAAAGTCTGAAATTTTAAAATGCAAAATTCTTTTTTTAATATTTATTTTTTTTTTAATTAATATAAATTTATGGTAAAAATATATTTTTGTGAATTTTTAAATTTTTTCTCTTAAGTGACTTCTTAGAATTTATTTCTCTTTTCTTACTGAAAGAACAAAAATGGTTTCTTGATAAATATTTGTTAAAAAAATAAATTCTTGAAATATTGTTTGCAATTTAAATAAAGATTAAAAAGCAATTTTTGTGCTTGCCATAAGATCGCATTGTTCATGGAAGACTATTTTTGACTTTAAACGCTTCTTTCTGATTGAAGAAAATTAAAATGAATAAATTCGATTGAAATATGAGAAAAAACACTGAAATTATTTATTTTTATATATTTCTTTATTTTTTAATTTTTAAATAATTTCATCCTAGAAATCCAACTTGAAATAATTTAATTTCAGAAACGCATTTATTATTTTATTCTTGAAAAAAAACAACAAAAAATATTGTAATAAAATTTTTAGTAGAAAACACTTTTCCAGATCATCCTTATAATACCAAGATACTCAGAAATTGAATAATATTCCAATGACAAATAAGCTTTCGTTTTGTATTACGATTGTCACTTAAATTTTTTTTGGTCTTGACTTCATATCCATTTAGTGACTTATTCAGAAAGATTTCTAGTTGTTGCTAGATGGCCTGGGGTAATAATTAAAATTTCAGTACAAATGTTAATAGAAAATATTCCTTATCAAAAAGATGAGTTTTAAGTGAAGTATTTTTAAAGGCTCGAAAAACAGTGGAAGACGAATTTCAATTACGGAGACCTTCAATATAAAAAACTGATGCAAATGCGTAACGAGTGCGGGATTTGCTGAGGTTTAAGGCACAGAAAAAAAAATTACATAGAATATAGCACATGCTTGGAGGATCAGTCATTTAAAGGCACAGAAAAAAAAATACATAGAATATAGCACATACTTGGAGGATCCATCATAAGAATATCGATCTTATCACGTGGCCATATTTTTCTAGTCCTGTTATTCATCTGAAAGAAGTGTAACCGAGGAGGTGCAGACGATTCCAATTTAAACTTTTTTTCACTGCTACGCAAAGTGGATATAATGACACCGCCGATGTTAATCTACCCAACAGAAGTAATTAAAAGTAGATAAATTTGATATATAAAAAATAAAATAAATTTTTTGGAGTCAAGGGTCGTAGCGAAAAGCAACTTGGAGGAAAAAAAATCCAACAGAGCCTATTTCAGTCAGTCGAAATTATATCGCTCAATAATTGTGGCTATAATATCGACGCTACTGCTTGTTTTTACAGTCTTAAAACTCTAATATGCTTTCGACAAAAGGATTATTCGAATGATTTTTGGCCCTCTACATGAAGATGGATGATTTCAGAACCTATTATAAAAACAAGCTTAATAGGCTATGGTGGGTTGGACACTTAATCTGCATTTATGGTCCCAGAAGATAAGGTAGGCCTAGCCTTCAGTGTACCGATAGAGTTACCCAAGATGGTAGAAACATGCTCGAAGGATTGAACTGGGAGACCACACCATCAAGCAGGGACGTTTGAAGTTCTTTCATTCAGTAGGCCTAGACTCTTGATTGTCGCGCAGTTTATTTCGATAAAGATGAAGAAAAAAAAAATTATCTTTATTTTTCTTCGTTTTTAATAACACCACTGTATTTATTTGTGTGTTCTTAAAAAGGAAGACAAAAAAAGTTATTTTTTTTTTATAAACAAAGCTAAATTCAAGAAAAAAATAGCTTAAATTTGGCAAATATCCCTCAGTGGTTCGTGGTTCTAGTGTACGCACTTTTTAAAAAATCAAATGTTATTTTTCTTTTATTTAAAAAATATTTTCTATCCTTCTCTAATCTATTGAAATCAAAATAATAAATCTGATTAGAATTAAAAGCCAAAATGTTCATTTACCTATAATTTAAAATAGCCGCGTATTATTCGCAATTTATTTCGAACACGTATAAGAGTTCGAAGGTATTTCAGCATCTGCTGGCGGTAGGGAGAACTCTTCTTATTACTTTATGGTAACACCAAATTGAAACCATAAAATTGAAATTAAAAATGACTTTTATTTATAATATAAAATAAAATTTGAAATATATCAAAAGAATAAAATAACGATGATTGTGCGTTGAAACTTTTGCCACAAGCACTCATTTTTAAGTATTTTTTATTGTCTAATATTGTAAATGACTGATAGTCAAAAAGCTATCAAAAAAACATTTTATTGTCAAACGTTTGTTGCAGTTTTATTAAATACTTAATAATTCCAATAGTCGTGTAAAAAAATCACCTCACAAAAGCGTCAGTCGACGAACGTAATATGATGTCCTTAAATTATAATTATGTGTTCATTTATTATTATACAACTTAAATAATAGTACAGTAAGAAAAAGGACAAATAATTTTGTTCTTTTTCTTACAGTACTACATTTGACTAATATCCAAATTTATATAATAGTTTTAAAAATTACTATATTACCGTAAACAATTTATATTATGTATACACCCGAGCCTCGTATAACACGGTCATATGGTTCCACAAAAACGTCGTGTAATACAAATCCGTGTTATACAAGGTTTGAAGTTCATACAAAATTGGGGCTTGCATTCCCCCAAAATATGAACGAAAAAAATATCGAAAATAGTTTATATGAATATGTACTTTACTTTTTTAAATAAACAAATATACATTTACATATTTATTGAAAATACCAGGTGTATAAGCTTAAATCCGCTGTTTTTTAAATCCGTTGAATTTTTTGACATGTTATTTTCATAGAAAGCAAAAACAAATTTAATCAAAGTACTTGCCCTCGCTAGGTACACATTTTTACCATCTCTCGGGCAATTTGTGGATACCACGCCAACAAAAAATCATTCTCTTTCGAGGCAGACCACTCATTAAGCCATTTTCGGACGTCTTCGTAAGAATCGAAGTGCTGCTCAGCGAGCGCGTGGCCCATTGATAAAAACCGGTGGTATTCGGAAGAGGCCAGGTCTGGTGAATAAGCCGTGTGGACTAGCGTCTCCCAGTTGAGTGTCTCCAAGTATTGTAGTTTCGGATCATTTTTGACGTGTGCGATGGTGCATTGCCGTGGAGGAAAATCAGCTTGTTATGTCTTTATTGATAATACTTCCTTTTTTCAGGCAGAGCACGGTGCAATTTGAGAAGTTGTTGGTGATAACGGTGGGCATTGACAGTTTAATCATGTTTCAACTTCTCAAAGTAGACGATACCCTTTTGATCCCACCAAACGCACAGTATCGTCTCCCGTCCGAAGGGATTTGGTCTTGCGGAAGATGTTGGAGGTCTGTTCAAAAAGTATCGCGAATTTTAATTTTCCGCGGGTTACGTATATTCGATTTAAGATTTCTCGTGGCGTTATGTTGGTACTCATATCTCACACTTATGCCGAAAAGTGCAGCCATTTTGAATTTTCAGTTAAGGTAATTTTTGACAGCTGCTTTGCTGCACGTGTTTTGGCTCGTCTTCGATTTTTGCCCATTTTCGGCCAAAAACAGCATCGCATTAACATTGCTAAGGAGATGTTGGACTCTGTCCGCCATGACCCAAATTTGCTCCAGAGGGTCATAACTGGTGACGATTCATGGGCTTATGGTTATGACGTGGAAACCAAAGCTCAATCATCCCAATGGAAGCTGCCGCACGAGCCAAGACCGAAAAAAGCGCGCGAAGTTCGGTCGAATGTGAAGGTTTTGCTTAGAGTTTTCTTCGATTGCAGGGGCGTGGTGCATCATGAGTTTTTGCCAGAGGGTAGAACGGTCAATAAGGCATATTACCTGCAAGGTATGCCAGGATTTGTGGAAGAACAAAAATTGGCTTTTGCACCATGATAACACCTCTGCTCACACATCGTTACTTTTGCGCGAATTTTTGTCCAGAAACAACACACTAATAATGCCGCAGCCACCGTATTTCCCAGATCTGGCCCCCTGTGACTTTTTCTTGTTCCCGAAACAGATTCTTTGATCCATTTTTTGGAATGGGCAAAAATCGAAGACGAGCCAAAAAACGTGCAAGCAAAGCAGCTGTCAAAAATTAACTGAACATTCAAAATGGCCAAACTTGTCGGCATAAGTGAGAGACATGAGAACCAACATAACGCCACAAAAAATCGAAAATCGAATATACGTAACCCGCGAAAATTCAAAATTTGCAATATTCTTTGAACAGACCTCGTACATATTAAATTTCGAATGCAGATCTTTTTGTCATTTGTAATGTTACTTTCACAAAACTCAATACATGTTTTATTTATAATTTGATTGTATAAAGCCTCTGGACTACTAAGGGTTATTTTGTACCATAAATATAAGTAATTAATAATAGGGATATGTAAAGTGCATACGCACAAACAATAAACCAGAAAAATCTACGAATTACGAAGAAATATGCACTGCAACATTAAATGCCAGAGCGCAACTGAAATGTTTCGAAACAAACGAAATTGACAGGACCTCAACATGCTCAATGAGATTTGTCATGGCATATTTCATAGACGTACAAATCAAACATATTAATTATTTAATTTAACTTTCTTCCTGAAACCTGGTTATATAAAGGGTGTTGTATAAAAATATGCCGCAATTTATACATCCGTATTATATAAAACCGTGTTATACGAGGCCCGGGTGTATTTGACTAGAAATTGCCTATGAAAAAATTCTTAAATTAAATAATAACAAAACAATTGTGACCTTCACCCAAATGTAGAATTTTTATAGTATTTGTTTACACTGAATTAAACCATCTTGCACTATCTTTATATACTGCTTGAATGAGTTTTTCCTGTATACTTCTTGCCAGGAAAATGAAACACCTTAACGCCTAAAGGATGTGTAGTTTTTTTTTTTAACCAATCCAAAAGTTATTCTACATAGGGAAATAAAGAAAAAAGTACAAAAAACCGGAGAGAAGTTTTCTTTTTGTTAATATTTAATAATATCTAAGCTAGCAACTCAAATAATTTTTGAATATTGCAAAAACAATAATAACAACATCAATAAAAAAATAAACTGCAAACATTAAAAATGTATGGCAATAAATAAAATTGTCTAGAATCTGTTTACTTTTTTATACAAGAAATGTTCATTTTTCATTTTAATATTAGAGTTTCCGAAAATACTATGCAGGAGCAAAAAAATTATGAATAATACTAAAAGGATGAGTAGTACTGAACTAGCATGAAGAGTAAATACGACTAGTACACAAATGTTGGCTGGCAGCAAATGTCTCGAAAAATGTTTTTATTGTTTATATTTGTACAAAGTCGCATAGTGAAAATTTTCATATAAACATAAAAAAAATATATACATCGAGTTTATATAAATATTTGTTAATGTTTTTTAATCCCTAAAAAGGAATTCTGAAATTAGAATTATTTCAAATACTAATTTTACACCGTGCTGAGCATACCCCATATTAACGAGACTCAAGTTTGTTGAAAAATTATGCCTCTAATTAATTGTAACTAAGGAAAATCGAACTTTCTCAAAGTTTCCTCCCTTAAAATAATATTGTAATATTTTATAATAGAAATATTTGTGCCTTTTTCGTTTTTTTTTTTTGTTAAATAAAAATATTTTCCTAAAGCTTTTGATTGATTTTCATATATATTTTTTTAAATTTACTCTTTTTTTCAATTGAAGTGAAAAACTTTTTAGAAAATGTTTATAGTAAAAATTGAAAATAATATAAACAATATTATTATTCTTGGTGTTGCTAGTTTGAAAACGGATATCCTTTTCTCCTATAGTACTCGTATATGAGTATATATATATATATATATGGAAAAATACTTTTGAAAAATAAATAAGAAAATTTATATTGTGATCCTAATAAAGTTGCTGTTGAGCAGATGTTTTAAATCTCAAATTTCAGAAAGAGAAGAATTTCTAATATTCCCCGTTTCTCCTCTCGTACAATGCTATCGATATATATAGGTTATACATTTTAAAATACAATAATAATAATAAAAAAAAATAAAAAACAATACTAAAAAGGCAAGAAATAAAAAGAACAAAGAACGACTCTTAACGAAACTTTTTAAATTCAATAAATTTTACTAAAGTTTTTAGCATTTCAGAGTTTTCGACAAAAAATAAAAACTATTTCCTTTTTCTGAAAATATTTTATTTAATTTTTTCTGATTTACTAATAGTTAATTTTTAAAAGAGAGGAATTAAAAAAACGTAACAATTAAAAAAATTTCGTTAAAAAAAAGGAAATACAACAAAAAATTAATTATTTCTTATTGGTTCTTTAATATTCGTAATTATTACGAGAATTTGATGGAAATTTTTTTTTTAATAATACAAATATTTTTAAGGAATATTTAATATATAACATTTAATTAAATTAAAACTGTAAAAAGATTTTATCCTCATAATTACAGAGAAAAATCTTAAATCAAAGCAGCTTTTGTTTAGTAATATAAATTGCACAAGATGGCACTACCGCTGCGCTATTATTATATAAGGTTTTCCATGTGAATCTTTGCACCTTAAAAGCATACATTTCAATAAGAAAAATCAACTCTTTTTTTTAAATTTATAATTTTATATTTTTAGATTAAAAATATTTAGTTAAGAGGATATTTTGTAAATTTTTTTTATAATAAATAATTTTAATTTTAATTTTTTTTTTTCGTAGATTTTCAAAAAATTGATTTAATTTGAAAAGATTCTCTTTTATTTTCCTGGAAAAATTACTATTTAATATGTATAAGAAAAAAAAATATTTATAAAAATTATAGGAAAACTATAATAGAAATGTGCTAATATATTTTTTTTTCTCAATTAATTTAAACATCTAAATTAGATTTCATTAGAAAATATCGGAAAATGTTTAGTAACAAAATAGTTTAGATAAAATTAGTTTTACTTTAAAAAATTAGCACCTAGCGCCGTTCTGTTAAAAACCACAAGTCACCGATATTCATATCATCAAAAATAGATTACTAAAAATTAGGTATAATATTTCTGTAATATACTTCATTGACAGTAACTGTAGTACCAGCTTAATTTTCAAAAAAATATGGACCAAGGATGCTTCCAGCTTAGAAAGCGAACCATACAGTAACTTGTGACAAATGTTATGATTGTTAAATACCTGCTCTTAGATTTTCAGATGCAAAAATGTAACAATTTTGCTTATTAATATAGCATATTTCTAAAAAAAACTCGTTACTTTTTATTACTACGCACAATTTTTTAATTATTACTCTGAAAATTTTGCAGTTATTTAAATGACCTCAAAATAATAAATAAGCCAATGCATTCTCCATCTTTCCATAAATGTATTAATCTTCTGCCACTCTTTGATCAAACTTTTAAAATGACTCAATCGATTTCTAGAAAATGAAAAAAATTAACCCTTATCTTCAATTTGGATTGCGATCTGAACACAACACAATCCAATAATATTAGCGCATTATTTATTATATTCCGTCCTATCTTTAGAGAAAAGATTAATGGCCTTTTGATATTTCGTATGATGTTTACTCGCTTATGATAATAGTATAAAATCATATCCTTCCCAACGTCATTTTAAATTTCAGTTAATACAGCTTCCTTTGAAACATTTCAGCTGGATTCCCATAAATCAGTATCTATTTGTATTAGATTTTAAGTCCATCATTGCCAATTATATAGATAATACAGCCATACAGTCGTGCTGTTATTATTTTCAATCACAAGATAACAAGTGAACAAGCTAAATGAGCAAAAAAGTACTCATATTACTTTCAATCTTCGCCATATTCCACAATAAAACAAAATGCGTTATTTAGAACCTTATCCAGATAGTAGATTAACCTGGAACAAACTTGCTAAAATAAAAAGACTTGATACTCACAAACGTTTTCTATAAGTACTTAGACTTACTGAACAACCCTTTATAATTACCAATTAATAGCCAACTATAAATATACAACGCAATTATAAAACGTATTTGAACTTACGGAATTAAATTTTGCAGTTCAACCGAAAAATGCTACAGTTTAATTATGTTGACATAACCAATTTTAGGTCCATTTATAAAAAAATTGGTAAACCCATTGTAAAATAGAGCCCTCTAGTGTTAAACTCAGGTTAAGCTTTTTATGATCGCCATCTGTTTGTGACATTTCTTGTACGAGGGTCATTCAACGAGGGTCATTCAACATGTACTTAGCCTCACCACCCGATGGAACTGCTGTCACAAAAGAAATTTACCATCGTGCAGTACATTTTTTTAGTAGCCTACGGTCAAAGTTTCAGTCGATTACCTTCATTAGTTTTGTTTTGAGAGCTTTTGAAAGCGAGCGTGTCGGTCGGTTGCACAAAAATGGAAAAAGAACAATATCGTTCGGTGATTAGATTCTTGTTTTTGGAAGGGAAAATGCGCAGCAAAATCAAAGATCGCTTTGATGCTGTGTATGGTGACTCTTCTCCTTCGATGGCGACCGTCAAGAATTGGTTCAACGAGTTTGTTCGTGGCCGCACGTCGGTTTTTGATGAGCCACGCCCAGGTGCCCCAAAAACGGCTGCTACGGAGAAAAACGTTAAAAAAGTCCACGATCTCGTGTTGGCAGACCGTCGATTGAAGGTTCACGAGATAGCTGAGACTGTGGGCATCGCAGTAGGAACGGTGCATCATATTCTACGCGAAGAACTGGGCATGAGAAAGCTGTCGGCGCGATGGGTGCCGCGTTTGCTCACGCCGGAGTTCGTGCGTCGCTTCGTGACCGTCGACGAAACATGGATTCACTGGTACACACCAGAGACCAAGGAACAGTCGATATAGTGTACTTCACCCGGAGAACGTGCTCCGAAGAAGGCGAAGACTGTTCGATCGGCCGGAAAGGTGATGGCCACCGTTTTCTGGGATCCACAAGGTGTGATCCACATCGATTACCTCGAGAAGGGTAAAACAATCACGGGGCGCTACTATGCTGAATTATTGGGCCGATTTGACGTCGAATTGAAGAAAAAGCGGCCCCGCTTTGCGAAGAAAAAAGTGCTGTTCCACCACGACAACGCGCCAGCTCACACCTCCGCCGTCGCCATGGCCAAATTGGTCGAATTCCGCTACGAATTGCTGCCCCATCCACCGTACTCTCTAGATTTGGCCCCCTGTGACTACTTTTTATTTCCAAACCTGAAAAAATCACTCGCCGGGAATAGATTTGGGTCGAATGAGGAGGTCATCGTCGCCACGGAGGCCTATTTTGCTTCCCTCAAGAAAATGTATATTTTGGACGGGTTAAAATAGTTAGAGCATCGCTGGGCCAAGTTTATCAAGCTTGAAGGAGATTATGTGGAAAAATAAATTGCCACCTTTCCAAAATTTTCGTTTTTCTTTTGTAGGCTAAGTACTTGTTGAATGACTCTCGTATTTATGCCAAGAGAGAAAGTGTAATAAAAAAACCTTTGAAGCTCATTAAAAAGTTAATAAAAAATATTATTGGGCTACCTACTAGTTTTGGTCAAGTCTGTATATTGGACTCATAAATAATATCTTCTTATCAATATTTTATTTAATCCTAAAGGTTACATATTCAAATGATTTTTATAGTATTTTTTCTTAAAAAGATATGTTTTCATCAATTTCATATTAGTAAAATTTTTACTGTTATTGTAATTTTCTAATATAAAATTTATTGCCAATCAAAACTAATCGAATTTGCATATGAAAAGAAATGTTGGACTATCTTCCAAATAAGGAGAATAAAATTTCTCTACATTCATAGGCAAATAAAAATATTCAAAATACCATATAACATACATATAAATTTTTTTTGTAAATGAATAAAATATCCGAAATGTTAACATAATTCAAAAATTACCAAGGACTACTATTTTGATATTTCAAACGCACTTTCTGGCTTTATGTTTCGTTTTCCTATTTTCTATTCGAACTATTGAATAATTCAATAGACATTATTGTTGACTGTACAATATTTGTCCAAACGATTCAAATCTTATAGTTTCTTGTATAAATCAATAGAGAGGATGGAATTATGTTAAATATATAGGCAATATTTAAAAATTGATGAGACGTATGTATTTCGATTATGAAAAACAAAAGATATTTTACTATTCATGAAGTCGATGAATTTTATCTGATTTGTCAAAACAGGAAAATTTCATATAAATTTTAATACCGATTTAAAAATATCAACTTAAATGGAACTTTTTATTATCTAATATAAAAGAGTCCTTTCAGTACATATATGTATATATTGTCCAACAATTTTTTAGACCCATACGTCATTTTTAAGATTTTTTTTTGTCGTTTTAGATTATGTTGGTGTGTGTAGAGTTTTTCTGCAAGCAAGTAAAAGGATAAGTCTACAAGTTTTGGGAAATTTCAGACTAATCAAAAGGATAACAATTTTTTTTTTATTCATAATTATATTATTAAAAATATGACTGCTTGCAGTGCGACAACTGTTTGGGTCCATTTGCAATAAAAATACCAATATTTTAACAGTCACAATTGAGTAAAATATGTTAATTCAATTTAACTATTAATATTTGAATACATACAATTTTTATATCATAGTAAAACGATTTCGAATCGAATTATACTGGTTTTTTTCAAAAATATATTGTTAAAAATATATCTTGTATCCTTGTACTGCATTCGTCCTTCATAAATTTTTCTCATTAGTATTCCTCATAAATTTTTGATGTAGTTCAGATCAGTAGATTGTGTCGGCCAAAGTATAAACAGTAATAATATTTTTCTTGTCGAACGATTCTTTGATAATTTTTGAAGTATATATTAGTGCATTATCCTATTCAAAAGTCCTTCATCTTTATTATATTACATTACTTATTTTGTTCAGTTGACTTTTCAGCAATTGATAGTTCTTTATTGCCGGTTATTTTGCTAACATACGAGGATCGCTCAATTAGTCCTTAGAAAAAAATGGAAAAAAACTGTTTATTAAAAAAAAAATTTTTTTATTTTTCAACATAATCTTCTTTTAGTTCTCTACACTTTTCCAACCGTTTTTCAAAAATTTTTATCCCGTCAAAAAAATAGGATTTTGGAAGTTCTGCAAAATACTCATCCGTTTGAGCAATGACGTCCTCGTTGGAAGTGAACCGTCGTCCGCCAAGCCATTTCTTCAAATTGGGGAAAAGAAAATAGTCACTCGGGGCCAAATCTGGTGAATAAACGGGATGCTGCAACAATTCCACAATTTTGGCCATGGAAACAGCGCAGGTGTGCACACGCGCATTGTCCTGATGCAAGAGAATTTTTTTCTTCTTCCTCTTATTGTTTTTCCTTTTTCCAAGTAGTCGATAAAAATGATGCCCTGCGAATCCCAAAAGACCGTGGCCATCACCTTGCCGGCCGATGGTACAGTTTTTGCCTTCTTCGGAGCCCGTTTATCCTTGAAAATCCACTCTTCGTTACTGGAGTGTAGTAGTGTATCCAGGTTTCGTCCACAGTGACATATCGACGAAGGAATTCGGCAGGATTGCGATGCAAGAGTGCCAACATAGCCTCAGAGTCCACTACACGATTGCGCTTATTCTCCTCTGAGAGCAAACGCGGCACTCATCTTGCCGAAATTTTTTTCACAGATAATTTTTCATGCAAAATTAAAGCGACTGTACCTTGTGTATGCCCGTGGCCTCAACTAATTCGCGCACTTTAATTCGCCGATCGTTCAAAATCAGATCGTGGATTTTGTCGATGATTTCAGGAGTAGACACCTCAACTGAGCGTCCTGAACCACGTTCATCTCTTGTGGATGAACGGCCACGTTTAAATTCATTCAGCCAATTGTAAACCATCACAAACACAGGTGCAGATGTGCCATGAACTGCATCCAACTTGGCTTTGATTTCTTTCGGGCTTAAGCCTTTCAAATGGAGATGTTTGATGACAGCCCTAAACTCGCTTTTTTCCATTTTATGCACAAATAAATGTCGTTAACTTTAATCGACGATAGAAATTGACCTACGCTATGGATTGAGGTAAAATTTCCTGGCGATAATGCTGCTTACAAAAGAAAAATCTTTACCGACACTACGAGCGCAATTTCTTGGAGTTTCTAAGGACTTATTGAACGTACCTCGTAAAATAACGCTTAAGATACCATATCAATGAGAAATAATACTTAAAATCCTTGCCCAAATTTTTAAGTTAGCATGAATCATTGCAATTTTACCAAGACTTATCTGGTCCATTAGAAATAAAGACCACTTTTCAGTCAGTATTTTTTTTCGTGTGATGTAGTGCAAATTTCAGCCACGTTTCTTCGTGAGATCTTCTTTAAGGAGGGATTTTTTTTTCAAAGACAGAACAATTTTCAATTTGGAAAAGTCTTAAGAATTTCCTGGAAGACACTCCAATTTTCACTATAATCTATCTTGCTCTCAAGAAAAAATTCAATGCTTCTCTTAAAAATGATTTGCCTTTTTCTCTCGTTTAATATTTATGAAAATTTTCTAGATCTATTAAAAAACCACTTATCATATTATAGTTTCTGCCTATTTGGCAATTAATTTATATCTCAATAACAGACTTTAGTTTTGGAGTATTTTAATTTGGTCAATTCCTTTATTATTGTAGTTTTTCACTTCCAATGTGTATTTCTAAATTGCTCTTTTATCCAACCCCCTGCAAAATTAGTCCTCGTTTAACATAACTTTCTTTAACAACAACACAACATAACTTTTTTTTGATGCCCGCCAACTTTGGATGTGGTCGGTGGTATCTCCCCTTTGTAAGCATGTACCCTTTTTCTTACCACATGTTTATAAGTTATCCATTTTTCATCACCAGTCACCAAGCGGTCCAAAAACGGTTCCCTTTTGTGACGAGCAAGATTTGAAGAACATCTTGAAATTCGATCCATTAAATTTTTTTTGCTCAATTCGTATGGGACCCAAACAGAGAGTTTCAACACAAAACCAGGCATTTAAATGTTTTTTAAAGTAGTTGTCTGATGAATTCCAAGCTTGAAAGCCACTTTTGTGGAATCATAGAAAGCAAAAACAAATTTATTCAATGTACTTGCCCTCGCTAGGTACATATTTTTCCCATCTCTCGGGTAATTTGTGGATACCACGCCAAAAAAATTCCTTCTCTTTCGAGGCAAACCACTCATCAAACCATTTTCGGACGTCTTCGTAAGAATCGAAGTGCTGCTCAGCGAGCGCATGGCCTATCGACGAAACCAGGTGGTAGTCAAAAGGGCCTAGGTCTGGTAAATAACCGGGATGGGGTAGCACCTCACAGTTGAGTGTCTCCAAGTAGTTTCGGACCATTTTTGACGTGTGCGATGGTGCGTTGTCGTGGACAAAAATCAGCTTGTCAAGTCTTTGTTGATAATCCGTCCTTTTTAAACGCAGAGCATGATGCAATTTAATCAGTTGTTGATGGTAGCGGTGGAAATTGACCGTTTCACCAGGTTTCTATATCTCATAGTAGACGATACCCTTCTGATTCCACCAAACGTACAGCATCGTCTTCCGTCCGAAGCGATTTCGTCTTGGGGAAGATGTTGATGGTTGGCCAGAATCAACCCACGATTTTTTGCGTTTAGTATTCTCGAAATACCATGTCTCCACTTTTCATCGCCTGTCACAATACCGATACAGGAACGGCTTTTTTTTTGTCTAGCGAGCAAGATTTCGCATATATTTTTGCGTCGCATCATCTGCCTATCATTCAATTCATGCGCCACCCATTTTCCGATCTTTTCAATCTTCCCCATGGCACGCAAACACATGGAAATGGATGGTTGAGAAACACCCAATTGCTTCGCGAGCATTTGTTGCGATTGGGTATCGTCTTCATCGAAAAGAGCCTGCAATTGATGGTCCTCAACCTTCCTAGGCCAATTTTCACGATTCTTGTCCCACAAGTTGTCTTTGAACCGACGAAACCAATATTGGCACGTTGTTTCTGATAAAGCACGATCACCAAAGGCCTCAATAAGTATTCATTGCGATTCGGTAGCTGATTTCTTCAAATTGAAGCAGAAAAGCAGAGCTTCCCGCATATGCTCTTTTTCTGGCACGAAACTAGACATGATTACCAAACGAAAAATATATGTTGTTGTACAAAATTACTGACAATGTGCACTGATTGATGTTGACAGATGTCAAACTATTTTTAAAAAAAATATGGCGTATCCATGGTAGCTTAATACGCTCACTAATGCCATCTATGACCAAACAGCGGATTTAAGCTTATACACCTGGTACACCACAAAAGTTTTTTTTTGCCTCCATCGTGTTGTTACCCTTTTTGGAACTCATACAACATACAATATCTTAAGTGCACTTTTTCTTCACATATGTTGACTGTTTTGCAAGTTTAAAAAAAACTAACAAAAATACGAAAAAATGTGTATAAACCATCAATCATTAAGTAATCTAACGGTTTAAATCAATTTCAGTCGAATCAAAATTCTCGCTAAGAATCGAAAACGCATACAAGTGCAACCTAGAACAACGGAAAAATAGTTTTTAAAACTAAAAATTAAAAATACCGTCAAATTAATAAAAGAATATGCTTCATTTTAAGGATAAATTTCTTCTCAAAAAAAAAAAACCATATTTCGTATGTATATTAAAATGTTTTCATTAAGCTTATGATCATTAAAAATTCACAAAGAGTTTAACAAATAATAAATTTTAATATTGATGTAAATTTATGTGAACATTCAAGTTTTGAATGTTTACGTACTGGAAAATATCCTGTCTACTGTACTAATGACATGGGCAACAATTAAATGGAGTAAAGCAGCATATGTCAGCGCCATGGATTACAGGGTAAAAAAGGGAGTTTAAGAAAATTTGAAGATTCATTTGAATTTTACCAGATAATTAAGATGTTCTAGAGAACAACTTAAATGATAATAGACGAATGTAATTAAGTATATTACATTAACATATTTTAATAAAGAGGAAATTTACAAATTTGCAGCTTTTGGCAGTAATTCACTTTGATCTTTGTAGCATATTTTCAAGAACAACAGTCAACGAATTCCCATTTATTGTCTCAAAGGAATTTATATACACATATTTATGAAAAATACTTTAATTGTTTTTGAAAATTTTACATTAATTTATAAAATAAAGAAAACAAAAATGTATATTAATTATTTTAAAAGAATTACGAAATTTATATTTATTTAAATATAATTAATAGTCCCTTGAAAGTGTTATTTTCTTAAATTTGTTTTTATTTTCGTCTTTGCAAGAAAATTATTTATGTGATATTATTCAAAAGTAAACAGTTTTTCTTTTTAAAATTTATTAATTCGAAGACCTTAATGATACGAGGGTCGTTCAATAAGTCCTTAGAAAAAGATGGAAAAAAACTGTTTTTTAAAAAAAAAAAACTTATTCTCCTTTTAGCTCTATACACTTTTCCAACCGTTTTTAAAAAATTTTTATCCCGTCCAAAAAATAGGATTTAGGAAGTTCTGCAAAATACTCATCCGTTTGAGCAATGACGTCCTCGTTGGAAGTGAACCGTCGTCCGCCAAGCCATTTCTTCAGATTGGGGAAAAGAAAATAGTCACTCGGGGCCAAATCTGGTGAATAAGCGGGATGCTGCAACAATTCCATTCTCAATTCCACAATTTTGGCCATGGAAACAGCGCAGGTGTGCACACGCGCATTGTCCTGATGCAAGAGGATTTTTTCTTCTTCAGATGGTGGCGTTTCTCTTTGATTTCCTCGCTTAACCCTTGCAATAATGACGCGTAATACGCTCCTATTATTGTTTTTCCTTTTTCCAAGTAGTCGATAAAAATGATGCCCTGCAAATCCCAAAAGACCGGCCGATGGTTCAGTTTTTGCCTTCTTCGGAGCCCGTTCACCCTTGAAAATCCACTGTGATGACTGTCTCTTCGTTTCTGGAGTGTAGTAGTGTATCCAGGTTTCGTCCACAGTGACATATCGACGAAGGAATT
Organism: Atherix ibis; assembly: GCA_958298945.1. Lineage (NCBI taxonomy): Eukaryota > Metazoa > Arthropoda > Insecta > Diptera > Athericidae > Atherix > Atherix ibis. The sequence goes on along the minus strand of OY282610.1, from coordinate 32,694,611 downwards.
CGGCAGGATTGCGATGCAAGAGTGCCAACATAGCCTCAGAGTCCACTACACGATTCCGCTTATTCTCCTCTGAGAGCAAACGCGGCACCCATCTTGCCGAAATTTTTTTCACAGACAATTTTTCATGCAAAATTGAAGCGACTGTACCTTGTGATATGCCCGTGGCCTCAACTAATTCGCGCACTTTAATTCGCCGATCGTTCAAAATCAGATCGTGGATTTTGTCGATGATTTCAGGAGTAGACACCTCAACTGGGCGTCCTGAACGATGTTCATCTTTTGTGGATGAACGGCCACGTTTAAATTCATTCACCCAATTGTAAACCATCGCAAACACAGGTGCAGATGTGCCATGAACTGCATCCAACTCGGCTTTGATTTCTTTCGGGCTTAAGCCTTTCAAATGGAGATGTTTGATGACAGCCCTAAACTCGCTTTTTTCCATTGTTATGCACAAATAAAAGTCGTTAACTTTAATCGACGATAGAAATTGACCTACGCTATGGATTGAGCTGAAATTTTGACAGCTTTCCTGTCGATAATGCGTCTTACAAAAAAAAACGTTTACCAACACTACGAGCGCAATTTCTCGGATTTTCTAAGGACTTATTGAACGATCCTCGTATTAAAAAAAAGTTTGAAAATCTGACCATAACATTGAAGATACTGCTCGAGTACAGGATACTAGTTTTGCTAACTCTTGCCTGTGTTTAAGAGGAGAATTCTTCGAAAAATTTTGAGATAATTCCAGATCCTTTTTAATGACGAGATCCTGAAACGTTACTGCGATCACCCGATTGAGGATAAAATTAAGCTCAATAGGCTTTATTCGGCAGGACACTTAATTTGTATGGATAAGAAAAATCTTACTCGAAAAGTCCATATTGGCTCCATTTATGGGCTCAAAAAATATAATTTATATATTGTAGATTGAGCACGTGCAATTGTTCATAGATCGATGGATTCAGATAGACTAGTTGGTTCACAGAAGGGCTAAGATGCCCGGATAAGAGGGCATGGAATTTATTGTAACGTTAATGAATCACACTATAATGAATATAGAAAGGAACGTTGGCAATTTTATGAAGGATTGTTAACTGTAAGAATTGTATTCGGTGGGTTTTAGAGGGCGTGGTTATACCCCAATGCTCAAGTTCATACGTCCATATGGGCTTCTGTACTGTTTTCAATAATTTACTGTTATAACTAATTATCATTATTTTCAACATATTGTACTATAATTACTTTTCATTGCAGTATGTTAAAATATAATTTCAATATTTGAAAAAAAATTTTTATCCAGTTTTTCAATAATCTACGCTACAATTAATCTCCCCTTAAACAGAGCGTTATAACAATTTTTAGCGACAGCTTTGCAGGCTTGGAGACCCTTCGATATTTATCAGTTAACTCGGATCTTAACGGTAGTGAATATTGGTTACTGTATAACCGAAACTTGGAGTTAGTATCGTCGATGATAAGAAGACTGACCAGTTGGTGAAAGAGGATCATTACCGTCTTGGTCCCACTATAACTTCTAACTGACCAAATGTCATTTAATACCTTAAACGATTTCTTTCCATACACTGGAAAAAAAATTATAAAGATAGTCTACTCAACAAGCTGGTCGTTTTTAAAATTCCGGGTAAAGAAACTTCTTCGAACTCGAATTGAGCATACGATGGTAGTTCGACAAGTACCAGGCCTAGCAAAGAAAACACAAGAAATTTTGGAAAAAATTATTTTACTTTTTAGCATAATCCTCTTTTAGCTTGATACACTTTTACGAGCGATGTTCAATACCTTTGATACTCTGTTTATGGTCAATCACTTTTGAGACTACCCTCGTACCGCAATTGTTCATGAGCTTTTTCGGGAGTTAGCTTTGTTCCATTGCAATTTACATCTCTCATATCCTAAACGACTGCTACATAAAACCGAATTTCTTTTTAAATATGACTCTTTATGCTTTGAAGAATTTCTCCTTAATCCAACAACAAATATTTTGTGATCACTTCTAATTGATCCCTCCAACTTACGATCGACCACCAGTTTCTCTGCAAAAGCTGACAATGCCAATTCCTCAGAGTCATTCCTAACAAACGAATAAATAATCTAGTCATTTCTGAATATGTTGGTATATTTTCAAATTTCTAAAAATATTTAATTAATGTTCAATAATAATTTTTTCCCATTAAAAAAAAAAACCTGAATACTTTTAATAAATAAATAAATATTGATATTACGAAATCGTGATTAAATAAGCAATTGAATGAAAGCAAATAGTTCGTGATAGAAACTAAAAAATCTTTCATTCACATTTAATTCTAGAGACAATAATATTTATTTATAATACAAAAATTCCGTACGCTAACTAAAAGCGTCTAATCCTGATTTCATGTTTCTGTCATAAAATTTTAATATGAACCTATCTTTAGTGATTGATATTTTTTCCTTTCACAAAGACAGTTTGTAAATATTGTTATATTTGAGAGAATGGTCGAAGGATGTGATGGATTTGGTAGAGAAAAAAATAAATTACGAAAAAAGTTTTAAGTTTTATTAAGACTTAATTAAATAAATTATTGAATTTTTCTCTTCTAGTTGCTATACTCTACGTAGAATATTTTATTTAAATAAGGAAATTTACCCGTAGAGTAGACAGGATGAAAACTTTTGTGGAAAAGTAGAAAAATAAATGGATTTGAAGAAATGGAATTTGATGTTATTTTGCTCTTGTTGAATTAATTAAATTTATTCCTACAGCATAGTCAAAGTGCAAGTTCATTAAACATTCAAATAATTAATATTGTTTAAGTAGTAATAACCCGATAACAATGTGATCTAGGCAAGGATCTTGTTAGCATAGTGGGCAGGCGGATAGGTGATTGTGTGTAAGACTAAGTAGGATCTATATTTGCTTGTTGAGGTGGTTGTTTTTTCACCAATAATTATTGTGACGATGACAAAGATGATGGTGGTTATTTTTGATACTGTTGGTGTATAGAGATAAAGATGGTGATAATAATAATGGGTATCCGAATCAAGGCACTTTAGATACTCGTATCTAAAGTGGGAAACATATAACTTGCTTGCTTCTATGAACAAATACTTCTGCGTGCTAATTTTTATTATACAATCTGAACGAGTATTGTACTCGAAGAGGACACTTAATTTATTATTTTCTAGTAATAATTACTCAAACCTACACTATATACCAACGACTAAATATAAAATGAATTTTTAAAATTTCCCAACAATGCAGAGATACTTGTTCAATCAATAAAAACCTAATGGAAATATAATTGATTTCTTCTATTAATTAATAGTATCATAATGCATTTTAGTATGTAATATTTCAATTAAACTTGATAATTTTATTAATTTTTGAATTTAATGAAATTTTCTTTAAAGGAAAACTGAAATCACTCACTTACAAGTATAACATATATATTTCTAGCTGAGGCGAAAACTACACTAGAATAAATAATTTTAAATCAATCAGAATGATGAAAATTCTATCATGCTCCCAACACAACCACTCCTATTCAAGTATAATATATTATATGCTACCTTATATTAAGTGCGTCTATTGGCAAATTAAATAAACTAAATGAATTTGGACAATTTAGTGATAAAATCAGAGCACACAATTCAATTTATTTAAGTTGAACTTATTGAATTTTGTGCTTAGTCGTATTTGATAAACGTTTAAGGACTCGTATTCATGTGTATATGTATTTTGTATCAAAAATGTTCAGTTCTGGCAAAAATCAGAGTGAAATAATTTCGTAAGTTCAGTAAGTGTTCTGGTTGAATTTTTTTTTTTTATGAATACTTTTAAGTTATCTTCTTTATACTTTTATTGAATTAATTTTCTATTACTAAAATAGAAATTCTATTCAATTTTTGATGAGAACAATTTGATCGTTTAGTATATCATCGAAAAACCTTATGCACGTTATTCTAAAGGTAAATTTACAATTTAAATTTGATAGCACTTTGGATAGTTAACATTCTTTAACTTTGGATACCGCCAAAAACTATAATAAACATTATAATTTTGAATAGAGTATGATTATTTTAGAAATCTTTAATAGAAAAATTATAAAATTGCAAGTACATGAAAAATGGGATAAATTGTAAAAAAAATACAACTTAAATTCTGCTATTTCAAAAAAAAAAAATCACTGAATAACAATTAAAAATGAAAAATTTCATGCCAAGGATATTTTTATAACAAGGCATATCATGAGTATAAATTTTGTAAAGCAATGGACCTAGTACACTACACTAAGGGCAACCAGCGACGATAGAATTAATACCAGGTAGTTCTTTATTTTTAGTGATCTGATGGAATTTCGGTCGGTCCTAATTAAGAATTCTACTTTTTTTTTTTTTTTTAAAAGTGAATGTATAACTTAAAAATGCGGGATTGACAACAGATGGCATAACTTTTGCACATGGTTTGTGTTAATAATAACTTATATGGCATTTTGGAGGTTAAACATCTGTCATTCATTCTCGATTAGTCATTGAACGAAATAGTGTAAACAACAAAGTTTTTCTTTGCTTCAAAAATGTCGAATTTCATACCAAAAAAGTCCCATTTGCGGGAAGTGTTGATTTACTTCTTCAATTTGAAAAAAAGTGCAGCTGAAGCACATCGATTGCTCACCGAAGCTTATCCTGAATATGTTCCATCGATTTCAACGTGCGAGAAATGGTTTGTGCGGTTCAGAAGTGGTGATTTTGACACGGAAGACAAATAACGACCAGGTCAGCCAAAAAAGTTTGAAGATGAAGATTTGGAGGCATTACTCGACGAACACTGTTGTCGAACTCAAGAAGAAATTGCAAAATCATTGGGAGTCCCTCAAGCAGCCATTTCAAAACGTTTGAAAACAGCAGAATTCATCCAAAAGCAAGGAAATTGGGTCCCATATGAATTGAAGCTGAGAGACGTTGAAAGGCGATTTTGCATGTCCGAAATGCTGCTTGAACGGCAGAAAAAGAAGTCGTTTTTGAATCGAATCATTACTGGCGACGAAAAATTGATTCATTACGACAACCCCAAGTCGTATGTAAAGCTCGGCCAACCAGCCAAACCAACGCCAAAGCCAAATATCCATGGCGCCAAGGTAATGTTTTGTATTTGGTGGGATCAGAAGGGTGTGATCTATTATGAGCTATTGAAATCGGGCCAGACGATCGCAGGCGACCTCTACCGAACACAATTAATCCGTTTGAAGCGAGCATTGGCCGAAAAACGCCCGAAATATGCGACCAGACACGAAGCCATAATTTTCCATCATGACAACGCTCGGCCTCATGTTACAAGACCGGTTAAAAATTATTTAGAAAACAGTGGCTGGGAAGTTTTGCCTCACCCGCCTTATAGCCCAGAACTTGCCCCGTCGACTACCATTTGTTTAGATCGATGCAAAACGCCCTCACCGGAATATGCTTCACTTCAGAACAGGGCATCAAAAATTGGCTCGATTCATTCTTGGCCTCAAAACCGGAGCAGTTTGTTTTGGCGCGGAATCCATATGTTGCCAGAAAGATGGGAAAAAGTAGTGGCTTCCGATGGACAATACTTTGAATAAAATATATTGTAAAAAATTTTCAAAATAAACACTCAAAGTTTGCCAAAAATCCCGCATTTTTAAGTTATAAATCCAAATACTAAAATTTTGTTTTTATAAGTTATACACCCAAATACTTTTAGTATACTAAAAAATACTTTTTAAAAAAAAAACTGATTTAAAATCTATTTTGAAAAGAATGAAATTTATACTATAAGCAGATTTGTTAATGAGAAGTTACAGTCAATTATTTTCATAAAAACAAAAGAATGTGAAATCTGAAATGTTTTAAAAAGTTTTACGAAAATCCAAATTGTTACAATTTCATTAATCGAACATTTACTTTCAAACACGAACGGATGTGTATATTTATTATGTAAATGTAAATAACCAGAAGTAATATTGTCGCAGCCATGCTGAAAAGATTTTCATCATCTATATTATGCAAATATAAAAGCTAAAATCTCATTATAGTTAATAAGTGATTATGTAAACTTTTTCAACTTTCGCTGGCACTTACCAAATATTCGTCGATAAGACGAAATCTTCATTTAACTAATTACTTTTACAGTTTCTTATTTACGCATGAATAAAATGAGCATATTTAAATATTAGCATATGTTCCTATAAAAGATTTTGTTTGCATGCACACAAATATGACGTATTCGCACATTCTTTTTGGAGAGTAAACGTCTTACAGTCCTCTTAGAAAGTACACAGGAATGGGCTACAAGACAACTCCTTACTCCAACTGCTAACCGGGCTCTCATAATCTCATTCCTTCAACATGCACAAGTTGTAGAATTTAAATAAGATACAGCTTAATGAGAGTCTGACCTTCAATATATCCTAGCAACATTAAACGGGAATCTCTCCAATATAAGACTGCATATGGAATTGTGTATAGCCGCCACGCAGAGGCACCCACATCTGAGGTGGTATTGACGCGGCCTCGAAAATGGTTTCTTCCATTCTTTCTAAGAACGATGCGATGCTATCAACAATTTGCGGTGGTTACTCTTGTTATCCTTTTATTTTGCAAAATTTTAACGATATTGTATTATTGCAATAATTATGGTTTTTTTTTCAAATAATATTTTTAATTTTTTTTTAAAATGTAATTTTCAATTAAATATTTTAACCTCATCTCATGCTGTGCAGTGAAAAAGGCGATTATCCTTTACTTGAAAGCGTGTAATTGACATGTAATTATTTGAAACCATATTCTATGCATAAATTTTTATTTTTGTCTTAATTATTTATTGAGTTGGTGTTTGTATTATTTTGTATTTTAACAATAAGTATGATGGTATTTTCTGTATTTAAGTTAAGTTTATTTGAAGTTTTTCATGCATTCTTCGACTAATTCTCAATTTATTAAAAGCATTTTAAATTTAACATTTAGTCAAAAGTATTATAGCAAATATTTATAAAACTTATTAAAAATAAATTTATTATTTTTATTATTTAAAAATAACATAATTCAAATAGTTTTTAAAGCTTTGTTTGTAAAAGATACTCCAAGTGCGTTAATTTAGATAACTCTTGACTATTAATTAGGCTTGAATGATGTTTTTCTGCATCTTCGAAATTATTGTTGATTTATCGATAAATTCGATCTTTACATTGATTTACTGTAGCGTTAAAAAATTTATTCTAATGGCGTCAAATTGCACGATCTTGGAGCGGCCAGCTGATATTAGCATGTCTCGAAATAACGTGACGTAGAGACTTTGTCTGCAATAAGTCCATTATTTCAACTATTGTGAGGTAAGTCACACAATCCTAGATTGGAACCAGATATTGTCCAAGTCCATATCGTCCAATTGAGGCAAAAAATTTTGAATTCTGTATGGATTTTAACATAACAAATGATACCGGCGAAAAAGCCTAGTCTTTTCGCAGATGTATTTAAAACGTCAAAGTAACAGGCTATCAAAGATTAAGCCTACCTATTGAAAAACCCCTATCAAATGAAACTGGAAAAAATCGACTTTTGATTAAAACATACTTTCAAATTGTAAAAATTTTGTTTGCATAAAAATCCTGTACGATATGAGCCAACATACGGTTTTTGTTATCTTATCAAAATTGTAAAAAAAAAATTTAAAAAAAAATACTGGAATATTTAAAAAAAAATACTGGAACCATGCGGTTTTTGATAATATCAAAATTGTAAAAAAGAATTTTTTAAAAATACTGGAATATATAAATTAAAAAAAAAACACCTAAAATTTTTTAATCAGAAAGAAAATTTATTTACGAGGCGAGAACCAGAATATTAATCGATAAAATGAATAATGCCAAATTTACCATAAAAGTAATGAGAATGCTTATTTTCAAATAATTTTCTTTTATTTTGATACATCAATGTTAATCCCTTCAAAGTCGTTCAATTAAGCAACTATAAATCAGCAGTCTTGATTGCACTTTTTATAGCAGGGCTGGAAGGCTCCAAATGGAAACACCTTCACCTCCTCGATTATGATCTTTTGGAATGTTATCGACATTACCAAAATGACGTCCTTTCAAGTAGATTTTGATCTTGGTTTAATAAGGGGCCGGGGAATTACAGGAATCATATTTAATTTCAAGGAGCTTCTATGTTAATCGAAGGTCTGACCTCATAAGACCGTGATTTTCACCAGTTTTCAAATGTAGGATGCTCTTGATAAGATGTATTCCCAATAGGCTCGTGACAATATTTTGTACATCGAATTCACAGATTTATCAAGTTTGCTGGCTTATTGGGGGAGGGGGGTGGGAGAGAGGTTACCTTTTGAATACTTTTCTTCCCATAAATATTTTGTTGAAAAAGGGTAGAACATGTCCAATCTGCAACGAATAGTATTATGGGTGATGGATAAGAAGGGTTACCTTTTGAATCCTTTTGTCCCCTCAATTAACTTGTTGACAAATCGTAGAGCATGTCCAATCTACGGCGGGGGGGTGTTAACTTTTTTTGTAGGCTTTCAAAAACTTCTTTTTAGAACAAAAGTTGATTGCCGGTCTATGCTGAGGGCACAAATACTTTATGATATAAACAAAAGAATTTTATCAGTTTCCAAAGCTGAAGTGAAGTTTGTGTTTAATTGATTCTGGGTCCCCCAAACATGTTTAGTGCCACTAAACTATTTATGCTATTTGAACAGAAATGTTCCCCATAGGCTTTGTTGTAACTTTTTCTAAGTTAAATCATGTTTAACGCAAAACTTTCTGTCACATGGTTGCTCCAAAATCCGGTGGTCCATTTTTTTTTAACGCACAACAAAAATACAACTTCACTAATCACGCTTTATAGGAACGCATTTTTTGAAACTCGCGCTACATATCAAGAAAGGACTTACTTATGTAGTGTTGCCAGATAGCTTTCAGTATCGTCAGTTCCTCGTATATGAAAATTGATTAAAAAAAATGCTGATAATTGGTAAGAACGATATAAACTTTTGGATCAACTATAACTGACTCAATAGTGATTGTCATAATATCAAATCCTTATACGACTACTAAACTATATATACATAAAAAATTAAAAATTTAAAAATACTTGCTAAAAACCGTAAAGTATGAAAATTTATAAATGTTGGTAAAAGTCATCTTAATCAAAATTCGAATATCTGTTCAATTTTAATTAAGATGATTGTTCATTTCAACGTTTACAATACATTTTTTTATAGTAAAAACTATGCAATATTCCTTTTGCTATTTGGGGTTTTCGCGTATATTTATTACCTAATATGTACAATACGTACTCATATATAGCTATATTAAAAAAAAAATTTGATTTACCTATCGACGTCATATATACAAATGTTCAAATATAGATTTATAGATTTAAATACAAAATTGTTTGTATTCGCTTCAACAAATTTAACAGATTTACAACCAGCGTCACGTACGGTCGATTTATTTGCCTAAAGACTCATACAGGCAGGATTCGATTTGTATTTCGGTTCGTTGAGTATTTTTGTTATGCACGTTGACTCAACTAGAATTTTGCAAGCAATATTTTGTTTACGAAAATCACACTCTAATGGGAAATATGTACTAACAAAAACAGGAGCCAACTAACCATTGAATAGAGTCTCATACAAACAACGAGTACATCGATCGACGTGCTACTTCATATTCCATTCTAAGCTTTTCGAAATAGTAAAAATCATTCAACCTTACTACTATGTAAATATTGTATAAGTGTTTTGTGATTGATAAAAAAAAAGTTTAACGAACAAAATAAATAAAATAACAATAAAAAGGTAATAATGCTAAACAGAAATCCGTTTAACTTGGAGTAGCTTCCTTTTTTCGAGTTCATTTTTCACCCAAGCTGATTGTACTAAAAATTTTGGTTTATTCATTTAATTAGAAAAGGGAACATATACCCACTTATGGGGTACTCAACGCAACTAAATGAAAATATTTTCTCTAAAGTTTATATACAATATTTTCCTGTAGTTTTTGTCCAAATTTAGAGACATGCTTTCGGATATTACATGGCAATTTTTAGCAAAATATAATCATTAGAGCTAATTTAAAAAAAAATATTTTGCAATATTCGTTTTTTTATTATTTTATTATTACTACTACAAATATATTGTATAAAGCAGATTTATATTAAAAATTAATTTACAATAAAATGTGATTAAATATTCATCAGCGTTTCACTATTTACAATAACAAAAACTAGAAGATTGCCAAAAGTTTAAGTTCGTAAGTCCAAAAAGGTGTTGTAAGTCAATTTTAAATTTAAAGTTTATTACCAATTGTCCATGTTATCTAATTAGATATTGGTAACCGTTAGAGCAGTATGTATTATAGTATTTTGTCTAGGTGAGATCTGAAGGAAGGTATAAAGTGGTTGTTGACTTGTAGTAAGTGTAAAAGTAATGTGAGTACTTTTTTTGTTATTAAGTACTTACAAAAGGTTAATGTGGACGTTTTTTCTTGATTTCTTCGCTCAATATTTATCGTTCATCTTTTTTCCAACTAGTCGATATAGATGACATTCTTCGGAGGCGGCTTACCTGCAGATATTCACCGTTTCGATTGTAATCTCTGCGAGTGTGTAGAGAATAGAATGTATGAAATTTGGCAAAGTAGATGGGATGAGAGTGTAAATAGCAGATGGACGCACATATTCATCTCGGATATATGCTTTGCGTCTGCAAATGGATTTGAATATGGTCTGTACGTTGGGTATTTACTCACGGGACATGGCCGTATGAATGGGTTCCTGTACAGGCGTGGTCTGGCTGCGGAGGCTAGATGGCGTTGTGGGGCGGCGCAGGAGAGTGCCAAGCACTATCTCGCTGAGTGTGGCCTGTACGGGGATTTACGTTTTTGAGAGGAAAGCGAGAATGTTACGTGAATGAGTGTATAAATGACACGCCAGGTGAATGCAACCGGTTGTACTTTCGGGTCTTGGCGAACCCGCGTATCTGAGCTGGCTTACAAGGTTCCTTATCGTAGCTCAATGAGCGGAGTACAAACCGAAGTACTCTTAAAACAAAAATTGGTATCACGGGAATTGGGGTACCCTATGGTGTTAAAACTAATAATTGGAGTAATCAACTTGTAACTGGTTACTAACTACCAGTAATGGTGGTGCGTTGATTGAGCGTAACTCAATCCCTATGGTTGTAGGTAACTCGTGGTTTTATGTTTAACGATAAATAATTCACGTTAAATAATATAAAATATTACTTTTGTCATCTATGCGGTATAATTGTGTATCTACATTTTATCAATAGTTATATATCGATGCAGAAATTCATCAGAATTACGACTAAAAAAAGCAAAACTAGCCATTGACGATTGCGTTTGTTTTCTACGGTGAGCAAACGCGGTACTTCACCTTGACAATATTTTTTTTTCAATCGAAATTTTTAATGTAAAATTAGAACTACTAAGCCATGTGATATTAACAGCAGTCTATTGAGGCATAGTACTTATTGCAAATATATTTGCTTTAATACTAAGAACGCCATCTCGGCGATTTTATAAGTACTTATTTTCTCGCCCTTGTAAAAAATTTTTAAAAATAAGATGAAAAATACTGCTTTCTGGGACTTCATCTGAAATAGGGTATATTTCTGAGAATTCTATATATAATGATACTTGAAAATGACATTGGAAGAAGTGTGAATTTATCAATAGATAGTATTTCGAAGGAAGGAAGAGACCCCTTAAGTTCCTAGAGGAGCCTAGCATACCATTTCTTTAATAGCAGTTTTTCAACAAATTGAAAGGTTTGCTATCGTTAAGTAGCAGAAAAGTCATAAAACTGGCTTTACTGACCCCATAAAGAACAAAAAGTGAATGCATTGTAAAAAATTTAATGGGACATTGTTGCTTTAAAGTCCGCTTTATGAATCGAAGACTTAGATTTAGGAATAATTACAGAGAGCCTATGGGAAATATTCCTAATGAAGAGCATAAATTGTTCGGGTACATAAGGCATTTTCAACATCTGATAAGCAAAGACAACAAAAAAGATAATTTAAACTTTTGTCAAAAGGTCCCAATATTTCGAAGAGAATGTTGAAAGGGAAAATGATAGAAGAGCAGTGAAGGACAAATCTAGCTCAAGGAGGTCTTCAACATCGATAACTGTTGAGAATGGAGGCTTTTCTTCGTATGGTAAACTGAGAAAAAGGTTCATCTCCATCAATGCGTTTTTATCTAAAAAAGGATTCTTGTAATGTTATCTAAATCAGTTTAATTTTTGTTACCCAACATCAAAAACCATTTTTTTGCCAATAACATCCAAAGTAGTCTCAACGAGGAACTTAAGCTAATTCCAGTTGAAGCCTTTCATCACTGAATATCTGCCCGAGGAAACTACTTTAAAATAGTATTAATTTTTTTGCATATACAAATTAGTTTCATTACTTTTCTGTCGCATTAAAATATAAATAATTATCGAAGAACTAATGTTTCCAGTCCCTATGAATCTTCCTCCCAACAATTTTAAGCCCTCGGAAATTAACTCTGGGAATTTACTGTTATTAAAATGATTCCTAAATAAAATAAACCCATTAATTCTCCTTCTTCCTAGAGATCTATGAGCCTCTTACCAATTCTTGGTAAAATATTTGAAAAACTCCTATTAAAACGACTCTACCCAGTCCGCGTTAAAGAAAAAATTACTCCTGATCACCAATTTGGCTTCTGATCTCAACACTCGACAATCCAGCAATGCCAAGACATTATTGATCATATTGCATCCTCTCTTGAGAGGAAATGGTATTGCCAAAGAGTAATTTTAAAAGATTAGGATCTTTCTTCATCATACTACGAGGGTCGTTCAATAATTCCTTAGAAAAAGATGGAAAAAAACTGTCATGTTTTCAACATAAACATGTTTTAGCTCTATACACTTTTCCAACCGTTTTTCCAAAATTTTTATCCCGTCCAAAAAATAGGATTTTCTCCTTTTAGCTCTATACACTTTTCCAACCGTTTTTCCAAAATTTTTATCCCGTCCAAAAAATAGGATTTCGGAAGTTCTGCAAAATACTCATCCGTTTGAGCAATGACGTCCTCGTTGGAAGTGAACCGTCGTCCGCCAAGCCATTTCTTCAGATTGGGGAAAAGAAAATAGTCACTCGGGGCCAAATCTGTTGATTAAGCGGGATGCTGCAACAATTCCATTCTCAATTGCACAATTTTGGCCATGGAAACAGCGCAGGTGTGCACACGCGCATTGTCCTGATGCAAGAGGATTTTTTTCTTCTTCAGATGGGGGCGTTTCTCTTTGATTTCCTCGCTTAACCATTGCAATAACGACGCGTAATACACTCTTGTTATTGCTTTTCCTTTTTCCAAGTAGTCAATAAAAATGATGCCCTGCGAATCCCAAAAGACCGTGGCCATCACCTTGCCGGCCGATGGCACAGTTTTTGCCTTCTTCGGAGCCCGTTCACCCTTGAAAATCCACTGTGATGACTGTCTCTTCGTTTCTAGAGTGTAGTAGTGTATCCAGGTTTCGTCCACAGTGACATATCGACGAAGGAATTCGGAAGGATTGCGATCAAAGAGTGCCAACATATCCTCAGAGTCCACTACACGATTGCGCTTATTCTCCTCTGAGAGCAAACGCGGTACCCATCTTGCCGAAATTTTTTTCACAGACAATTTTTCTTGCAAAATTGAAGCAACTGTACTTTTTGATATGCCCGTGGCCTCAACTAATTTTAATTTATTTTAATTCGCCGATCGTTCAAAATCAGATCGTGGATTTTGTCGATGATTTCAGGAGTAGACACCTCAACTGGGCGTCCTGAACGATGTTCATCTTTTGTGGATGAACGGCCATGTTTAAATTCATTCACCCAATTGTAAACCATCGCAAACACAGGTGCAGATGTGCCATGAACTGCATCCAACTCGGCTTTGATTTCTTTCGCGCTTAAGCCTTTCAAATGAATATGTTTGATGACGGCCCTAAACTCGCTTTTTTCCATTGTTATGCACAAATAAATGTTGTTAAATTTAATCGACGATAGAAACTGAGCTACGCTATGGATCGAGCTGAAATTTTGACAGATTTCCTGTCGATAATGCAAAAAAAAATCTTTACCGACACTACGAGCGCCATTTCTCGGATTTTATAAGGACTTATTGAACGACCCTCGTACCTTATCGTAAATTCATATGTGTCCCAATGTCATTTTCAGGTTGTAATTAACTCAGAATCCTCGGAAATATATTCTATTCTAGTTGGAGTCCCACAAGGCAGTATTCTTGGTCCCATTTTACATAATATCTATACCCATGACATCCCATCTGATCCTAATACTATCATTGCTACTTATGTCAAAATCCTGACATAGCTTTCAACAATTTACAATCCCAAATCCATAACCGTCAATCCTGTTTGAAGATATGGAGAATGAGGGTAAATGAACAGAAGAGTGCTCAAATTACTTTCACACTTTGTCGAAGAAAATCCACCCCCTTATACCTTAATACAAACATGATTCCATAATATGATTTTATTTGGGACTTTACCTGAACAAGAGTTTAGCATGGAACCCACATACTAGACTTAAAAAAACTTGAAGCCACTAGATGTTATCTACAACTTCTTATACTACTGGACAAACGCTCGAAACTAACAATTAGAAAACCTCTTTGGACTTACGGAATTGAACTTTGGGATTCAACGAAACGTTCTAATTCCGATCGCGTCCAGGCCTTATAATCCAAGATTCTCCGTAAAATTGTTGATGCCCCCCTTTTTTGTTCTTCACAACGTACTCGTAATACATCGTGATCTAAATGTTCCCTTTGTTCAGGACCTGTGAATTTTCCGTTATCTAAAATTTCATTCCCGTTTATCCTATCATCATAATCCACTTGTGCGAGAATTGTCTTGTACTGCCCTCCCCGGAAATACGCATCGGAGACTTAACTGACAATGGCCTAGAGAACTTTCTAGATTAACCTAACTTCCGTTAGTTGGAGAAACGCCAATGGGTGTTTACTCCCACTTCATAATGTACAAGATTGTAAATTAAAATGTTATTTAAATCTGCTTGTTACAAAACAATTGTAGTTGCAGATCAAAAAAAAAAAAAATTAAATCATATTAAAGTCCAATAATTAAAAAAAAAGATTTAATATTTCTTTTACTGTAACTAATTAATAATATTAGGGGGGGGGGGGTTAAGAAGATAGCAATTAATTAATACAAAGACAATAAAATAAAATAAAAAGCAAAATGAATTAAAATTGCAATTATCGCATTTATATGAAATTTGTTTTCTCTCAGATTAATTATTTTCGAAATGCAAACTTTATTCTTCCATATTCTATGACTCGTAATATTGTTGAAAGTATATTCTCATATTTAAAAATATAATAACACCCATACATGCTAACGTTCACACATATTTAAGTACAATAGTAAAAATGAAAGGAAATTGTTTTTTTTTTCAATTTGATATCAGCCAAAATTGGAGAAGGAGCAGCAGCAGCTCCAATATTCTACAAACGTTCATGTAATCGTACACTTAAGCTTTCGCATTTCTCATAAAATCGTTAATAAAAAGCTAACAGGTGCCAGGTAAAAAGTGTACGAGCAATAGTGATACCTGTAGCTATATTACTCGTACACATTAATACTATAACAGGTGGGATATTTAGTAATGTAAGAAGATATTCAACGCCTTATTCGTACTGAATGTGACCTCCTTTATGGTCGTTGTTTAAAAAGCTGGATTGACGGTTCTGTGGCAGAGAACAAAGCATATCAGCTTCAAGCAACGATAAATTCCTTTGCGAGTCTATTTCCTATCAAATCAAAGGAATAATACAAGGATTAAATGAGTACTCATATGACAGCTATAGATACGATACACGTATGTGTGTGTGCTCCTATGCATTCAGGGCAGAAGTTGCATAATACATCACGATTACTACCTATTTACCCCTTGTATAATCGTAGAATATCGTGCATAGTCGACAACCACACCATAGAAGAGTGCTGAGATGCAGTCAGTCACATACGAGTACACAAAATTAGAGATTCGTATCTAAAATGGCATCTACCATGTGAATGCATATTTTGGTGGCTTTGGTATTAATTTGTGTGTTGTGTGTCGTGTAATTGTGGTGTGGTCTCAACATCAACCAAAACCCACAACATCAACCGAACGATGGCTTCATTCAATTCCAAATCAATCAGCCGTAGAAAAAGTGACAATGGAATTGACACCAAGAATACCAATAAGAAGGATTTATATACGAACAATATAGGATCGTATTTTTATATCAATAAAAACCAAAACTAATTTATGCATCCCAACTAGCATTAGTCAATCATTTATTTCAATGGGATTATTTGCCGTAGACGATCCACCTGTACCATAGCGATAGATTTTCGAAATATTCTAGACTATTTTTACCATTCACAATAATTATACGAGAATAGCAAAAAGAAGGATTAAAAAATATGTGTGTACGTAAAAAGTGGAAATTTACGGATAATACTTGAGCTCGTTTAAGAATTCCTAGCACATTTTTTGTTTATTTAGTCTACGTGTTAGTGGCACATTTATATAATCAATCCCACAACACTGTGCTCGAACAGTTCTTAGTCATCGGATAAACAAGACTGCTTGCTATAAACAGGAGGACCCTTGCAAAAACGATTCTGACAATAAGGCACATCTTATTTACAAAATCAATTAAAGGGAAACGGAAGCATTCTAGACCATGCCAAGCTATAACCATTTCGTGCCGCCAGCATAGCACAGTCAATGTAGAAAAAGATTTCCCGAATGATTGAACATGTCTCATTATCCTGTTTGAAATAAAGTGTTGTTGGCAAAAAGGATACTTGAAAGGAGAAAAAATACAAAAAGCAAAGAAATGGAAAGGGGTAAGACTATGTAGGGTAAGTTAGTAGGTGTCTAAAAAAAATCACTACCAGTATACAAGTAAGAGACATAAATATAAGCGTACGACTTGGATTAATTTCAATTACGGGTAGTACCATTATTATGAACTTTTTTTTTTTTTTTAAAAAAGGATGCATTTTAAATTAAATTTTTTTTTAAACCGTATAGAACACCAGTCGTCTGGTATTTTTCTGTTCGCAAAAATCATTGCGAGCTCTTGGGCGCGTTTGCAAGGAGGAACCTTACGAAGGATTTCTAGTTCTTTTTGACGATTTCGGAGCCTATTTAGAAATTAAAATAAATAAGTAAGCTAACCGCCCGGTTATGGATAAAATTAAGGTCAATAAGGCACTTATTTCGTATGGCTACAATGGTTCCATTTATGGTCTTAGAAGACATGGTAGGCTCCATCTTCAGTAGAGTGACGGCGTTAGTCAGGATGGATATCTGATGATATGATTCATTAAACCTAGAGCAGAGTCCTGGTTGATGATAATGGTGCTGATTAATTAATTAATCTGGTGAAAAATCCTTCATAATTATCCTTCAAAAAAATATTATTGAGATTGATTATTATAATGAAAAAAAAAAAAGGATTTCTGACTATATAATTATAATTCAAGTCTTTCAATCGAAATATAATAAAATTAAAAAATTGTCCGTTCGACTATCATTTATGATTCTATTATTTTAGTATGAAAAAGCGTTTTTAAATAGTTTTTTTTTTTTAATTTTATTTTAATTGTTGTTTTTTTTAAAGAAGACATGAACAATTTTAAACGGAATAAAACACAATCCGAACAACGAACCAAAATCATTCAAATTTTAATTGAAAATGAGAGATTTTTTAAGTGTTTGGTTTTAAATTTCCAAAAAAATATACAAAAATCTTACAAAAAAATATAATATAAATTATTTTGTATAAATATTGGACACAGCTACATTTAAAGTGATCCATGGTATAGGTTCAATTTTCAAGCACTTTTTCACGTATTTCAGCTGGTATCTCGCTAATAACACGTGTAATTGATACTAGTTTATCAGCATAGACGAGTGACTTCCTGTAGCCTCATTAAAAATAGTCTAGAGGCACAAACTGGGCGGACAACTCACCAGTCCAAAACGTCAGATAAATTGCTCACCGAACTCATCTTTCAATGTGTCCATTGTTTCATGTGCTGTGTGGCATATAGAACCGTATTTTTGAAACCACATGTCGAACAGATGCAGTTCTTGCATTTTGGGTAAAAAAAATTCGCAATCACCGGTAACGTTACGGCCAATGCCATCTTTAAAGAAATAGTTCCACCGGCCCATAAATAGCACCAGACAGTGCATTTTTCTGGGTGCAATGGCAGTTCTTGTTTTCCCTGTGAATGTTCCTCAAACCAAATTCTATAATTTTGCATATTAACATACTCATTCAACCGAAAAGAGCTTTGTCGCTGAACACAATTTTTTGATAAAAAAAAACGATTTTCCTCAAGTTAGTCTAAGGCTAAAATTCGACGCTTTGGCAGGTCGTTCGACTTTAGTTCTTGCACGAGCTGCATTTTATATGGTTTCAGAACAATATCCTTGCGTAAAATCCTTCTCACAGTCAAGTAACACAATCCCAATTGCTGGGAACGACGACAGATGGACAAATCGCGGTCTTCACCAACACTGTACGTTACGGTAGCAATATTTTTCTCTGTACATACTCTACGCACACGAGTTGGTGATTTGATATCAAATAGCGTAAGATTGCTACGAGTACTAAATTTTATCACTATGGCTTGAATTGCTTCCACACATAAAATGATCGAAGTGCGCGAAACACATTTTTCACAGAGCAACAATTTTAATAATAAAATTGAATAATTTGCAAGGGTTTTTTGGATGCAAGTCTTTCTATAATGTAATGGCAATGTTAACTGAGCACTTTTGACTTTGATCTGTTAAAAATAAAAACATGAAAAAGCAAAGAGCAAAAAAAATCACCCGACATAAAAATCAACGGTCCATTTTTTTGACGTATCGTGCATATCGTCGATATTTGAATGTGCAAATTGCACCCTCAGGCCAATAATAAACCTTCAGAAGCCAATTTTCGACAAGAAAGGAAGAAATTCCAGAAACATCAATAACGAAACGTTCGATACAACTCGGACTATCACGAAAGTCGCTTAAATAGTGTTGGGTAAATTATGCAATCTCCCATAAAAAAGCTAAGATTTTGAAAGAATTGAAGGTGACAGACATCTTAATTATGTCATTTATTTCGGGCAAAAAGTAAAAGAAAATCCAGATTTTATTCACAATTTGATAATGACCAATGAAGCCCATTTCCAATTAAATGGCTTCGTAAATAAGCATAATCGCCATATTTATACCCACTTAATTATACTATTTGGTGTGATGTATCGTCCGGAAGGGATATTGGCCTATATTTCTTTGAAAATTATATCGGTATTGCAGGTATTTCATCAATATCGGATGATGGTGGATAATTTTTTAAGTCCAGCTGTGGAAAACTATCCAACACTGTGGTTCCAGCACTATGGAATCACTCAATACCTCCGGATTTAATAGCTCCTGACTGTTTCTATTTGGGATGTTTAAAAGAGAGATTGAACAACAATAAGTCAAGAACCACTTCGTAATCAAACAACAATATTCATAAAGAAATTGAGGCCATAACATGTGAAATTTTGCAAAAGGTTTTGAAAAGAATATGCAAAGCAGAAAATGGCCAACACTTTCGAAATATTAGTTTTCATAATTAAACCAAAAATATTCCCTTTTAATGAAAATCAAAATAATAATTTTAAGCGAAAAATTTTATAACAAATTCAAACCACAAAGACTTTAACGACAAAGACCCTAAACTACTAATAAATTTAAATTTAATATTTTTTATATAAAAAAAAGAAAGAAGCATTTTCCTTTGAAAGTATGTTTTCAAGCGTTTCATTTATTTTATAAATTTTTATGGGACACACAGACAAATGTTCACTAGTTTTTAATTGGAATTTTTTTTTTTGTACTCTTTCTTTAAAGTAACACAAGAAAATTTAAAAGGAATCTAAAATAGACAAGAAAAAAAATACATATGCCAGCCATGTAATAAATTTTATTACCAGTGGACAACTTCTTTTTTATTACTTTTTTAATCATTAAAAGTTAGACTAATTGAAAAAATTTTACGAAATTAAAAGAAACAACAAATTCATGATTGCAACTATTAAGATTGTATTAGTAGAGTTCATTTTCTTACGAATACATTTGAGAAAATAATTATTTTCATACCACAAATATTCGTTAAAGTTTTAGATTTTTCAAAAGTAAAATATAATAAATTTATGAAAGTTTATCATCAATCCTCTTTCTTCCAATTAAAGCTTTCAACAGAAGTGCTCAAAAGTAGTGTATACTAAAAATATAATATTTGCTGTTTGTTTGTATCAATAGTAACCACTTGCAATATAATAGTTTTTAATGAGAGCTTTTTTTTTGTGTGACTAATGAACAAAACGATATCTTTTATATAATTTTTTATTGAGATTTTATTTTTGATTTGTTGTTATTGAAAGTGTAAAAAGGAGCTCAAGTTCTTCGGAAATTTCTTTTATCACTATTCGGAATTGTGAAATAAAATAGAAAAATATTAGTTAATAATGTAATAATATTTGAAGAAATACATAAATTGACACCAACAAGTCCAGTCATAAAAACTTGTTTGTATCGCCTTCAACTACTCCGGAAAATGCTCTTTTACGAGGGTCATTCAACAAGTACTTAGCCTCACCGCCCAATGGAACTGCTGTCACAAAAGAAATCTACCATCGTGCAGTACATTCTTTTAGTAGCCTACTGTCAAAGTTTCCCTTCATTAGTTTTGTTTTGAGAGCCTTTGAAAGCGAGCGTGTCGGTCGGTTGCACACAAATGGAAAAAAAACAATATCGTTCGGTGATTAGATTCTTGTTTTTGGAAGGGAAAACGCGCAGCGAAATCAAAAATCGCTTGGATGCTGTGTATGGTGACTCTTCTCCTTCGATGGCGACCGTCAAGAATTGGTTCAACGAGTTTGTTCGTGGCCGCACGTCGGTTTTTGATGAGCCACGCCCAGGTGCCCCGAAAACGGCTTCTACGGAGGAAAACGTTAAAAAAGTCCACGATCTCGTGTTGGCAGACCGTCGATTGAAGGTTCACGAGACAGCTGAGACTGTGGGCATCGCAGTAGGAACGGTGCATCATATTCTACACGAAGAACTGGGCATGAGAAGGCTGTCGGCGCGATGGGTGCCGCGTTTGCTCACACCGAAAAACAAGCGCAACCGTGAGATCACATCGGCGACGTGTTTGGCGCTGTTTCAGCGCAATCCAGCGGAATTCTTGCGTCGTTTCGTGACCGTCGACGAAACATGGATTCACTGATACACACCAGAGACCAAGGAACAGTCGAAACAGTGGACTTCACCCGGCGAACGTGCTCCGAAGAAGGCGAAGACTGTTCGATCGGCCGGAAAGGTGATGGCCACCGTTTTCTGGGATTCACAAGGTGTGATCCACATCGATTACCTCGAGAAGGGTAAAACAATCACGGGGCGCTACTATGCTGACTTATTGGGCTGATTTGACGTCGAATTGAAGAAAAAGCAGCCCCGCTTTGCGAAGAGAAAAGTGCTGGTCCACCACGACAATGCGCCGGCTCACACCTCCGCCGTCGTCATGGCCAAATTGGTCGAATTGCGCTACGAATTGCTGCCCCATCCACCGTACTCTCCAGATTTGGCCCCCTGTGACTACTTTTTGTTTCCAAACCTGAAAAAATCACTCTCCGGGAATAGATTTGGGTCGAATGAGGAGGTCATCGTCGCCACGGAGGCCTTTTTTGCTTCCCTCAAGAAAATGTATTTTTTGGACGAGTTAAAAAAGTAAGAGCATCGCTGGGCCAAGTGTATCGAGCTTGAGGAAGATTATGTGGAAAAATAAATTGCCACCTTTCCAAAATTTTCGTTTTTCTTTTGTAGGCTAAGTACTTGTTGAATGACCCTCGTATGGCTTCAATGGACTCAAAGCATCTTAATTTTCGTTCAGTTTTCTGGTTAAATTAGTTTTAAATAGCTGCTGTATAGGACGGTATATTATCCAAAATCCCAGAATTGTTTTGCATCAAACCCAGCCATTTCTGGTAAACACTCTCTTTC
Organism: Atherix ibis; assembly: GCA_958298945.1. Taxonomy (NCBI): domain Eukaryota; kingdom Metazoa; phylum Arthropoda; class Insecta; order Diptera; family Athericidae; genus Atherix; species Atherix ibis. The sequence continues at coordinate 32,672,425 of OY282610.1, read as the reverse complement.
AAATACCTGATAAGGCTTTCTGTTGATGGTTTGCGCCACCGGAAGAAATTTTCAGTATCACTTTAATTTTCGAGCGACTTTCAGGTGGTTTTTTCGGTTTCGTCCTCTTATGGAAGCGCCATTACGAAGTTTGTTTACTGGTTTGCATACGGAACTCATAAGACTCTATTTTTATGAATCTAATTAAAGCAGATGCAACTTGTTTCTATGCTCTTTTTGTAGAAAATCAATGTCGTTCCGGATAAACCATTTTTTCGATGCGTTTAATGACCAAAACATTAACTACCACGAAGCGAAAGAATCCGTCTGCGTCATCTATTCTGCTATTCTGCATTATCTTTAACTATTCTGTGTCATCTTTTCAAAACTAGAGTGACGATTATTATCACCTTTACTTCTTCGATGTTTTGGCCAGTCAAAGGCATTAAAGCTCTGTCAAAATAAGACAAGTCTTGAACCAATTATCGGCCATCTTTGAATTTTTTTTAGTTTTTTTACCACTCACATGCTTGTGTTTGACATTTATCATTCTAAGCCTTCTTCAATATTAAAAAGGATTCATCATCAAAAATTTCATCGACAATATTAAATTTCAGGTAATTTCCTTGCTCGATCTATCCTCACATAATAAAAATCGTAGTACGCAGTCGGCATTGACCAGCAGAAAAGCTGTACAAAAACTAATTGACAGATCGTTACATAAATCCACATAATAATTAGTACCAACTTAACAGCAAAATATTTTTTATACATATGTTTTACGCGGGCTTTTCAAATGAACAATTAAAGATTTTTAATTGAAAAACTTCCTTTTTCAATTATCTAAAGAGTCCCTCTTACCTTCAATGCCGCCATTTTTTTCGATATATTCTATTTAAAAATGCTTTTAATAAATACCTGCATTACTTTAAAAAGGATTTATTAGCTCATTAATAGTAAAAAATTAAAAAAGGAAGTATTTTCAATAAATACTCAAAAAGAAAAACTAAATAAAATTTTGAATTAATTTTTTCTTAAATATTTCGTATTCGCCTTTATCCCTTATAATAGCTTCAAAACCAGTAATTTTTCCTTAGTTTTGAAGTAATTTTATTCCAAAATTCTTAGAGGTTTGTCGAGCGGTATCTATTGTTTATTAGAATTTTTATCTTAGCTTTAAAATCAAACTATACTAAAGACGAATAAATATTCCATGGCAGCTGGACTTTAAGACTAAGGCAAGGAATTCATAGATATGGTGAATTTTATCACGATATTATTCTCTTTAAATTGATCCTTGCTACTCCTGCTTCTGCAAGAATGATGAACAAAGGCGAAAAGCATACTTAGAGCCATTACCCTTTTTCTAAAATTCTTGTTTGTTTCCGATGGAATAGTATAGGACGCATCTCCAATTTGCCCTTAAAGATTTCGTTTGTAAAACTATTATCATAACTAGACCGCCTTTGCGAACGTTCTTTGAAAGGATGCAATCAGAACAATATTATTTTTATTAAGCCAATTCTATCAATTATTTGAATTAATTTGAAATTGACTATAAAAATAAACTTGGAATATTGTTTAATTTCTGTGGTAGTTTAAGGGTATTTTATATAAGACAAAAAGAAAAACTAATAATTTTTTTATATGGAAACTTTTTTAAATTTTATGTAAAATAAAATTATTTTCTTGTTTTTTTTTTTAATTCTTTTGAGCAGTTTTCCCTTTTAGTAGAGGAAGTGTGTTCTTGCATGTAGAAATAAGTGAAGGGGAATTTTGTTTGAATTCTTCTCTTCGTCATTATTAAGCTTGAGGCACTGTGTCATTTTTATTTAGAAGAGGTAAACTGGCTTAAGTTTAATAACCGAGAGATAATAATAAAATTTTATTAAAAATGAGCATATTAAGATGTTTCCGTAAATTTGATCACAAAAAACCACATCTAATATTTGGAATAAAGTCTTTTTTTCCAGTTCAATAGTTTCAATTACTATTCGCATATGAAATCGTAGCTATAAACTTACCATAAAAATTATTCTTAATTTTTTATTAAAATTGAAAAACTCTGAATACTTGTATGCGCAGAATTTTAACACAAATATTTGTAAATTAGTGGAAAATTTCAGCACTCAAATTTAAGGATTATTAATAATAATTTTTTTAATTAGAAATAATTTTTTTCAATTATAATTTATATATTATTTTTGAGTTTTTATTAAAATATTTAAAAATGGAAAAAGGAGTTTGTAAATTTACAATATTTTTTAGATGTTCACTTTTCATAATCTTTCTATTCAATTATAGAAAAATTCACTACTAATCCTTGTTTATAATTCTAATTAATCCTTATAAATGAGGAAATAACTAAATAGGAGTCAGCATAATAATTTAATTCCCTGTTATATCATTTCAGGTATGCAAGTAAGATCAAAGATTTATAAAATCAAATAAATTTCTTCGTTATAATGTCTATTAAAACATTCTTTTGTATGCAAAATGTATTTTTTTTATTAGATTTGTATTATTTATTTAATCAATTATATAATTTCCATCCGTTCTTATAACCTCCTCCAATCTTTCTATAAACTTAGTAATACCATTAGTGTAAAATTCCGTGGATTTTGATGCGAAAAATTTAGTAAGGGATGTTTTTACCTGCTCTATTGTATCAAATTTTTTATCATTTAAAAAAGTGATCGGAATAAATGAAAATCGGAAGGAGCAGGATCTGGAGAATACAATTCAGCTTGTGTTGGGTCATCATAGCCACATGTGGCTGCGCGTTGTCGTGATGAACCACTACCCCTTTTCTGTTTACCAATTCTGGTCTATCCTTTTGAAGGGTGATGTTCAATTTGGATAATTACTGATAATATCGTTCTGCTGTAATTGTCTGATTGCGTTCCAAGAGTTCAAAATACACAATACCCTTACAATCCCACCAAACACAAAGCATAACTTTTTTTTGATGGATTTCGACTTTCGAAGTTGTTAATGGGGCTTGTCCAGGTATAGCCCAATGTATTTTTCTTGTCACGTTGTTGTACACGACCCATTTCTCATCTCCCGTTACCAAAAGATGTCAAAAAGGTTCATGTTTTTGTCTCGCACTCAAAGCAACGCACATTGAAACACGATCCAATAAATTGGCAGCTGACAATTGATGAGGTATCCAAACGTCGTACCGCGAAACCATCCCCATACGCTTCAAATGTCTTAATACGGTTGTTTGGTTGACTCCCATCATCGACGCGATCTCCCTGATGGTTAGACGTGGATTGGTGGCAATTATGACTTTTAACTTGTCCTCATCAGACTTCAATGGCCGCCCGGTCTTCGTACCTGTCGAACTTTAAAGACATCTGCTCCATACACTTCGCAAATGTTTTTGGTTGCCACACTCGCGGTATTGTCTTTACGGAATTCATAAAGTAAACAATGACGTAAATGCACTTTATCGACCGACATTTTAAAAAAAATACAAGGGCTCTTCACTGTACTCTAGCCACGCTAAAACTGAATAGAAAGTAGAGGGAAAGCATCTTTTATACAATGGAATCATTTAGAAGAAGGTTCTATTCATCATTTCTGAGGAAAAAATTTGTTTACCTAGGATCATAAAAAATGGTCATAACTTTTGCGTACACCCAATAACTCGGCATAGGACGTGTAATATGAAAGTAATACCTGACATTGGTCCCATGGAATGCATATTCAGCTGTCGCAACCCAGCATGTGACAGCTGTTCACCAATTATTTTCTCCACTTCTTTCCTTTTTTCGCTAAAGCGTAGACAGTAGAAATAAGCATGTTTCGCATCCTCGATTATGGGCCTACAATTGGGGAATCTCACGTCTACTTCCACCTTAAAGCGATATAGATGATCAACTTCTATCTAAAATAGCTTTTATGTAGACCATCTATATCAATAGAAGTAGACCATCTATACAGCCGTTTCATGTGGCTATATCAGGAATCAAATGATACCTCCATCTTCTTATAATCTAATTTCCAGAATCGCTGCCATTTCGCAACTGTGAGCCGATGGATTACTTTTCTCTTTCGTCGCCGATGATCTATTTTGCGTTGTACGAGACAGTAAGGAAAGCTGTCGAGACGGAAAGCATCATATCTTTTGTCCAGATAGGAGTTTCGTCGAGTATCGTAGAGCTAATAAATGTGTACAGCAGCTTGCGTCAGCCTAGTCTGGGCCCTCCATGGTTAGGCATGCTCATTTCTAAGGTATTAACAACCCGACTTGCCTTTTTAGCAGCGATTTTCAGATATTCACAACAGCTCAACCTAGCGTCTATCTGAACTTCCAGGTATTGTAGTGATGGCGAGATTAATTTTCTGATGGTCTTACTTTTCGGCTGGTCACTATTACTGCCTTAGTTTTTCGACCAGCAATGTCACCTGCAAAACTAGCCAAAAATACTTGTTTTGGCATCGAGAGTTTGATCAGCGCATTATACATATTGTAATATTTCATAACAATAGGCCGAGGACCGAGCCCTGACGAACTCCCCCACTGATGGTGTATATTCTCATCCCACTTTCGTATAATAGCGCTCTGTCGGTAAGATATTCTTTGATTATGCTTCTGATATACACCGGAGCTTTCAGGCGGCGAAGCGCATTCTCGGCTATGTTATGGTTAAGATATCATTATGACAAGAAATATCAAGGGGTGTAAATAATGTAAAGGATTGGACTTATGACAGTTCCCTGAGAGACACCGGCAGAGATAGGATAAATGTCAAAATATTCAATATTCTATGTGGAGATAACCAGAGAATAGGACTTATAGCAAAAAAAGCATGAAAAGTGTTAATACATACGCATGCGCTTTAAGGATCACATTATGTGATTGACTATACAATGACACTATTAGATAATAGAATGCTCAGTTATAAATTAAAACGGATGCTAAGGAATTATATCTTTGGTTTTAATAATAGAATAAATAGATTCAAGAATTAATTTTGCAAGGACCTTTGATAAAATGGGATGGAGTTTTATGGGTCTATAGTAGGTCGGAATGCTTTTGGGTTTGTTGGGCTTAGGGATCATTTTGAATACTATGTAAATACATATTTAGAATTTTTAGGTATTTTATTTACAAATTATTTATTCAAAAATACATTTTCAATGAATGGCGTAATATTTTCGGTGTTTTTAATTTTTTTTATCTTTCAAAGATCAATAGTATATTATTTTGATGATACTTTTACAGAACATTTACCATTGACAATTGCTAATATTGAAAAATCGTTTATTGACTCCATTTTATAGTCAAAAGGTCATTCTCTCTGCAATAAACTTGGTTTTTTTTATTTAAGTCCTTTTTACCAATACCAAGAAATAGTTTTAAATTATTGACTTAGGTACTAAAAAATGAATTTCATATATTTTTTTTTTCATGTTCAAATCTGCTTTCTCCAAGCATTTTAAATATTGTATATTTTTTTTAGTATTTTTCTTATGTTAAAAAATATATGGTATAAAAGTAAATCTTTCATCATAAAATAAATATTAAAAACGAGTTAACTGTTTTTATGGAGATGCCTTCAAAAAATATGTTTTTATATATAAATACTCGAATAAGTCATACGTTTATAAATTCGTTTAATCAATCTTAAGTATTTGAAGGTAAAATGGGAAATGGTAAAATTTTATTAATAATAATAATAATATGATTTTCTCTTTGAATATTATGTGATGTAAAAGTCAGAAAAGAAAAATTGGGAAAGAATAACCAAACAATTTCTTTGAAGAGAATATCGAAGAAAATTTTTAACATCGTATTTATTTATCTACATACAAGTATATGCAAGTATAGGTGGATTTATCTTTAACGCGATATTCAAATAATATATAGAATATGAGCATAGTAAATGTAAATGATTCAACCCTTAATATAGGGGTAATATCTTTATCTGAATCCTGACAATGGTTTCTTCTAACGGAAACCATAAGAAAAATCGATTTAAGTTAAGTACTTAATATCCTGGCTGCTGCGGTTGAGAGTAAAGTCGTTTGGCTTTTTTCAATTCATAACAAATCCAGATAAATAAATTACCAAAAAAAAAAAAAAAAAATAAAAAAAAAAAGCAAACTTGAAAAGAAAAAGGACAAAAATGACAGAAAAGCCTATTTCTATTGAGATTCGACTGAACAAATATGAAGAGAATATACTTTTCTTTATATGTACAATTAAAATCATACAATTTAATTTCCATTTTATATATAGACATACACACATTGCACACACACCAACGCACAGATAAATATAAGTTTACGTGTATTTTCCTTTCAATTGATAAAGAAAGCCTCGAGAAATATCATTGAAAATCTTTTGATAAAAGCTACCAACAAATTGAATTTGATTTTATTCATTTTATTATCACTTAGTATATTGGTTTTAAAAAGGAGAAATTATTTCATTGTGAATTAATTAAATTCAATTTTGTCTAGAATCCTTTTTAGCCTTTATATAAAATAGATTCATTTTTTAAGCCTTTATATAAAATGAAATAAATGTTATCCCTTTTTGTATACCGTTCATTTCTCTATTTAGCATAAATGGTAAAAAAAAAATAAAAATATGAATACTTTTACACAAGCTCACAAAAGTATAAAATAATTTATTTTCATTTAAAAGAATATTAAAATCATATTGAAATCTACCAGCATAACGAATATAATAATAATAAAAAATAAATAAATTTATATTAAACTGAATTCTTCATTTTGAATTATTATTTATAGAAAAGAAAATTGCCAGCTAAGATAATATTAAATTATTGTATTTATTTAAAAGGATATATTTTCTACAAAAAAGAATTTCTTTATGGTAAAATTTTTGTTGTATTTTTATAAAAAAAAAGTGCAGGAAATAATCTTTAAATTCTTCTAGATTATCGACATTTAAAACCTCAGTTCAATAGATAGCAACTCCATCTGTTAGAAAATTTTGAAATTTCTTAAAATTCAACAAAATTGCAATATTTAATGAATAGTTCTATAGTTAATTAAACGATACAAATCAATATGAATAAGAAAAATAAAATTATAAAAATTAGGATCTGAAAAAATTAATTGTTTCTTGCAAAATATATAATAAAATTACTTAAACTAAGATGTTCTTATGATTGTGGCCTTAGAGTCTGACTCTTGATTTTTTATATATATTTCAAAATCGAATATGTAATTTAGTTCAATTTATGAAAAACTTAAATTTAAACTTTGGAAAAATTCAAAAAAAATAAACTTTTTTTTTGTTTTATTGAAATAACCAAAATAATTTACAAAAATAAATAGAACCAACATGACTTGACCAATTTCAAGTTTGTCGATGGGGTAAAATTTCATTTGCTTTCGAAAATGAGTTTGTAATTTTTCTTAAGATTTAAGTAAAACGAACGAAAAAAAGTCTAGTAATGAAATTTTCCATTAATAATGACATCCTTGATGGATAGGATCGGATAGGATAGTGTATTTTTGAGATGGTTGGTAATATGGGTAAGATAAGTAAGTGAAACTTAGAAATAATAATTAGCAAAAGGCTAAGCAAATTATTTTTTTTTTTAACCAATTTTGCTTTTGGTTTTATTTTTCTTAATTAATAAAAAAAGGATATCGTAGGGATTATCAATTTTAAAAGTTAACGAAATAGAATATTAATCTTTTTCTTGAAAAAGTTTAAAAAATATATTATAGAAAATTACTCTATATACTCGTATATATTTTTTATCATTCATAATAAGCTTCCATTCTCTAAAAGAAAATTAGATGAATCAACAAAAGGAAAAAAGATTAAAATTAATTTCAATTTTCTGAAGAATTTTCTTTAATAAATTTTAAAAGAATTTATCTGTCCAAAAATATAAAATCCCAAAAATTCCAATGAATTCACAAATAATAACCAAAAAAAAAAAAAAGGAATTAAAATAGATGAACTCACAATAGAAATAATTAAATAAATATAATTATTTGAAAATATGTATTTTCTTTCATCTATATTAGAATATAATTTTATAAATATATACTATTTGGATTTAAATATAAATTATAAATGGAATAATTTATAATAAATCAACGAAAAATGAACGCTAAAAAGAAAGATTCATTTAGAATCTTAAAGAATTCTCTAGAAACTTATTAACTAAAAGGAAAAGAAGGCAGAAAAAAATTAAATTTCATAATTTGACTATTGGGAGTTGAACAAAAACAAATTCTTTAATAAAAACATATAACATAATAATGAAAATAAAAGAAAATTTAAAAAGTAAAACTTAAAAAATTAAGAGAAAAAACTTTAGAAAAAAAGGATAAGGGAACAATGATGGCAATATAAATGTGGTGGTTTTTGCTATGGGAAGAAGAAAAATGAGATGGTTAAAAGGAAAAGTACTTTGTATCCGAGCCCTGCTTTAGCAAGTTCTTTTCCCTTTCATTTGTATCTGCTTATCTACATTTTTATATCCTTTCTAGGTATAATCATAAAATGGATAAAAAAAAAGATAAAGAAGAATAATTATGGAAAACAATACTAATACCAAAGTGGGTAAAAATGTATGGAATTTTCAATTCATTCTAAAGACTAATCATCTTTTTTTGGTACTCAATTTTCTATCCGGTTTATCATATCCTAAGCCGGCATTCATCCATCTGCCTAACATTATTCATGAAGGGCTTAGAGCCACTTTAACCACCTTTCAGCTATAGTACTTCCATAGACTAGTCCATCTCAATAATATTCGAAAAAATATTGCCATGACTAGTGAGTTTTTATTTGCGTCGAAAACTACTTTTACCTCCGCCTACATCGAATTCATCCGAACGACCATTAAAAAATATATTTTTTTTTTATTTATTTTGATGACAACTTTCATCATTCTTCTCAACAACCTCCAGTCAGTTTTTCATATAATTTTCTTTTTAAAATCTATTTCAGAATATATTTCTTTTGTGGTTTATTTATTGCATCATTAAAATTGTCTTTCTATATCGACAGAGAGTAAATTTCCCTACTTATTTAAGGATGGGTTGTATTAACTATGATCATTTAAGAAAATGCTATTGAAATATAGAAAATATAATATTTACTGAATCGAGTTAAGCCAATTGTTCAGTTATAATCTTTCAGTAATAAACTTTCAGTAAAAAAATTTCAGTTAAAAATTTTCAGTCAAAAAATTTCAGTTAAAAATTTTCAGTAAAAAATTGTCTGTAAAAAATTTTCAGGAACAAAATTTCAGTAACAAAATTTCAATAAAAATTTTCAGTAAATAATTTGAAGTAAAAAATTTTTGGTAAACAATTTTCTGTAAGAAATTTGCAGTAAAAAATTTTTTTGTAAAAAATTTTCTGGAACAAAATTTCAGTAACAAAATTTCAATAAAAAATGTTCAGTAAAATATTTGCAGCAAACAATTTTAGTAAAAAGTTTTCAGTAAAAAATTTGCAGTTAACAATTTACAGTAAATAATTATAAGTAATCAAATTTCAGTTACAAAATTTCAGTAATAAATTTCAATAAAAAGTTTTCAGTAAAAAAATTTCAGTAAAAAACTTCCAGTAAAAAATATTTGGTCAACAATTTTCAGTAACGAAATGTCAGAAACATAATTTCAGTAATAAACTTTCAGTAAAAAAGTTTCAGTTAAAAAATGTTCTGTAAAAATTTAAATGAAAATTTTTAGGAACAAAATTTAGGTAACAAAATTTCAATAAAAAATTTTCAATAAAAAATTTTCAATAAAAAATTCTTGGTAAAATATTTTCAGTGCGAAATTTTCAGTACAAAATTTTCAGTGAAAAATTTTCAAGAACAAAATTACGTAACAAAGTTTGAGTAACAAAGTTTTAATAAAAATTTTCAGAAACAAAATTTCAGTAACAAAATTTCAATAAAAATTTTCAGTAAAAAATGTTCAGTACAATATTTTCAGTAAATTTTTCAGTAAAAATTTTTAATAAAAAAATTTTAAGTTACAATTGTTTAGTAAAATATTTGCAGTAAATATTTTTCAGTAAAAGATTTTCTGTAAAAACTTTTCAGAAACAAAATTTCAGTTACAAAATTTCAATAAAAAATTTTCAAGAACAAAATTTTAGTAACAAAATTTCAGTAAAAAATTTCAGTAAAAAATTTCAGTAAAAAATTTCAGTAAAAAATTTCAGTAAAAAATTTTCAGTAAACAATTTTTGGTAAAAAATTTTCAGAAAAAATGTTCAGTTAAAAAATTTCAGAAAAAATTTTGATTAAACAATTTTCAGTAAACAATTTTCAGTAACAAAATTTCAGTAACCAAATTTCAGTAACAAAATTTCATTTAAAATTGTCAGTAATAAATTTTTAGTAACAAAATTTTCAGTAACAAATTTTCAGTAAAAAAATTTCAATAAAAAATTTTCAGTAAAAAATTTCAGTAAAAAATTTAAAAAATTTTCAGTAAAAAGTTTACAGTAACAATTTTTACCAAAAATAGTTAATAAAAAAATTGTTTTCAGTTCTTCGTATTTTTTTTGTTTGTTCTTAAAATTTTTTTCTGTAATGTGTTTTCTTTTGTTTTCATAAATTTGAGATATTTTTTTGTCCTGAAACTTTTTGGTACTGATTTAAGATTAGATACTTCAATTTTTTTTACCATATTTACTGTTCATACTAACAAAATGTCGGTAACAAAATTTCAGTAACAAAATTTCAGTACCAAATTTTTAGTAAAACTTTTCATCAAAAATTTTTAATAAAAAAATTGTTTTCAGTTCTTCGTATTTTTTTTTGTTTGTTCTTAAAAAATTTTCTGTAATCTGTTTTCTTTCGTTTTCACATATTTTGGATTTTTTTTTTGTCCTGAAAGTTTTTGTTACTGATTTAAGATTAGATACTTCAAAATTTTTTCCCATATTTTCTGTCCCTCAGAAGTTTTTGATTGAATTATTACTTTCCATTTAAACTTTTCTATATTTGGCACTTCCTTTTTGCCCGTAGATAATTAATCGCATGACAATTCTTGGCATAAATAAAAAATAATACCTGGAAGGAGAAAGAAAAAGCGAAAAGTTTTCTAAATATTGAAATAAATTTATTTATCTATTCCACTATAAATTTTTTTGTGTAGTATATTTTTTTTGAGCAGCTATGGGCTGGTATTCAAAGAAAAAATATAAAAAGATAAATGAAAGGAGAGTTCTATGGTGAAAGGAATAAAAATGTGGAAGAAAAAACTGTTGCCAAAAATGTGGAAAAATTGTAAAAAAATAATTTAGGCATGTTTCCTGGGAATTAACCCTTGTAAATTTCCATCTATGGACGCACAAGTAGGTGTGATGTGGTAATTGTGGTGACTGTGGAATTGTTGGTTAAAATGTAGGCTATGGTGCTGATACTAGAGATTAGTGAATTGCCATCAGAATTCTAGGATGGTCTGTTTAACATGGATCTATTTCAGGTTGAGGTTGTACGTTTGTGCATAGACAACATTTATATTATTTTTGCCTGTTTGTCTTTTAGCGAGTAGATTCATGTTAAAGTTTATTGTGAAGAGTTGGGTGTGTTATGTCGCACGGAATACGAGAACTGACCATTTAGATTTGACTGGAGATCGATATAAAAGATACTCCCTCCCTTCCTACTGATGCAACGCTGGTAACTACAGCGATAGTGGCCTTTCAGTTGTCTAGGTCTACATGACACAGGATACTGAATGTTTTATTGTTTCTAGGACATTCGGGATATGTTATATATAAGAACTCTGCTCGTTTGTATACTTGTTATGGCATGCATATGTGCTAATATTAAATAAAGGAGGCGTACACTAGCGTTTTAGTAATTTACATCGTGTACTCATTGCAATAAAGTCCATTTAGCCATTTCTCCCCAATGTTTCCGAACGATTATTGCCCGTGTCTACTTGCTTTTATTGCTGATACATTTTGTGAAAGCATTAATGTTTATACTCGCATATTCGTACTAGTATCCTTTTAGTGCCCATCTTCCCATAATCTGTTTATTTATTTTTTAGCCTCTTAGATATTTGCACTACTTTTTCATCGAATTTTCACTTTCATTTTCGTTCACAGTTTACAGGAGAAACCAATTTATATCATTTCAACTATTTTCTCATTTATAAGTTGTTAAATATTCAAATTTAATTAATTTTATAAAAACTTTTTTATTCGGTACAAATTATATGTGTACTCATTGAATTTTATAGAAAACAAAATTTTAATTCTAAATTTTTTATTAGGACATATTTTGTGTAAATAAAATTTTGAAAATTACTATTTTAATTATTAATTAATTGTGGTTTTTTTTCTATTCTGAAACTTTATATTTGTTTTTTGAAAATATTATATTTTTTTAATAATCGTTTTCTTAAAAATTTTATTTTATTGTTATTAATTTTTCCGTTGGTCTAATTAATATTTTGAATTATGATTTCTTAACTATTCCATACATATTTCTAAATATATAGTTGAATGAAAAAAAAACCTTTTAAATAGCTACTAATAAATAACATTATATAAAAAGAAATAAGATGATCAACTTTTTATTAGAAAATAAAATCTACTGATACGTATTTTGTTTTTCATAATTTTTCTTAAGAATTTTCATTTTTCAAAAAGCAACAAAATTTCTTCTCAAAAATTATTTCAATAAATCCTTGGAAAACATTAATTCATAATAAATAAAAATATATATCATAAAAAATATTCAGATTAGATTATTCTGGGAATTAAGTTTATTATTGACGACTATTGCAATATTGCTTTCGAGGATTCTCTTATCTATTTTATTTTACTCATCAAATTATAAATAATATTATTTATCTAAAAAAAATTTTTTAATATTATTCTTACTGAATCAGGTTTACTGCACGATTTTGACTGAACGATTTTTACTAAATTAAAATAAATAAATAAATAGTTTTTACTGTACGATATTTATTGACCGTTTTTAATGAATTTTATTAAATGATAGAGTTTTGATGAAATAATTGTTTCGATTAATTCTTCCCAACAGTTCAATAAATATCGTTTACTTTTTACTGAACGATATTTATTGAACTGTTTTTATTGGATCTTTTTTTGAATAACTTTTATCGTATGATCTTGCCTATATGATTTTTACTGAACGCCTCTTACTGAATGATTTTGATGGAATCGTTTTTATTGGACTAATTTTACTGAACGATTTTTGCTTCGTGATTTTAACTGAAAGACTTTTATTTAATGATTTTTACTGAACAATTTATATTTAACGGTTTTGACTTAATTATGTTTGCTGATTGATTTTTGCTAAAATATTTCTACTCAACAATTTTTATTGAACGTTTTTCGCTCACACATTTTAACTGAACGATTTTTTGTAAATAATTTTTTCTTCACAATTCTAACTAAACGATATTTATTAAATGATTTTTTCTAAACAATTTTTAATTAACGGTTTTTATTGAACGGTTTTTATTGAATATTTTTTAATAAATAATTTTTATCGAATGATCTTACATATATGATTTTTACTGAACGCCTCTTACTGAATGATTTTTATTAAATCGTTTTTATTGATTGATTTTTATTGAACCAATTTTACTGGACAATTTTTGCTTTGTGATTTTAACCGAACGACTTTTATTTAATGATTTTAACCGAACAACTTTTACTGAGTGAATTTTACTAAATTATGTTTCTTAAATCGTTTCATTGAATTGTTTTTACTAAACGATTTATATTAAACGGTTTTTTACATAATTATGTTTGTTGATTAATTTTTACTGAAATATTTCTCAGCAATTGCTAACGAACGTTTTTTTACTCACCCATTTTAACTGAACGATTTTTACCAAACGATATTTAACAGTTGGAAGATAGCTATAATCGCTGTATCGCCCTCGAAGGCACCTATGTTGAATAATTAAAATGAATTTTGCAAAAAAAAATATTTTTGCTGTGTTATCTTATAAACTTTTCAGCCGAACTGTTACTAAATGATTTTTGCTAAACAATTTTTACTAAACGGTTCTTATTGAACAGTTTTTATTGAATATTTTTTCAATGAATAATTTTTATCGAATGATCTTGCCTATATGATTTTTACTGAACGCCTCTTACTGAATGATTTTGATGGAATTGTTTTTATTGGACTAATTTTATTGAACGATTTTTGGTTTCGTGATTTTAACTGAAAGACTCTTATTTGATGATTTTTTGCTAAAATATTTCTACTCAAAAATTTTTATTGAACGTTTTTCGCTCACACACTTTAACTGAACGATTTTTTCTAAATTATTTTTGCTTCACAATTTTAACTGAACGATTTTTATCAAACGATATTTACTAAATGATTTTTGCTGAACAATTTTTACTTAACGGTTTTTAATGATTTTAACTGAATGATTTTTACTGACTGAATTTTGCTTTATGTTGTTAACTGAACGATTTTTAATTAACGATTTTTACTTAATAATTTTTACTAAATAAACTTTACTAAATTATTTTTATTGAATTGTTTTTACTGAATTATATTTAATAATCAAATTTTTTAACTTTTAATTAAAAGTATGCAATTTTATTAAAACTATAAAATTGGCATCATCAGCCTAGTTTTACTGAGCTGTTTTTATTTACCTATTTTGAATGAAGAATTTTTATTGAATAATTTATTTTTGAATAATTTTTTTGAACTATTTTTATTGAACCATTTTTATCGAACGATTTTTTACCGAAAGTTAATGTAAATATTGATTTAACTGTCAGATTTCTTTTAAAATATTTGTATTCAGAAATTTCCACGAATATTTCTACTCAAAAATATATTTTTCCATTAAATTATACCAAAGAGCAACAAAAACTCTTTCAGCAAACAATTTTTTAAAGTATTTTAGAATATTTTACGTAAAATTGCATCATTTTTGATTGAAAGTTTATTTTCGAACAATTTAAACGAAATTTTCAAATAGGATATATGAAATTTTAAGAGAAACCCAATCAATTATGAGGATGACTTATGGAAAATCTTATATAAATTTATCATTTCTTAATATCTACCATCTTTCAATTTTGCTTAATTTCATAATTTCATATTATCTTTTTAAGAAATTTTTGGTGAGCATAATAAAACCGAAATCAATTCATGATTTAAATCAGTGGCAATTTTCCCTTTCAAAAATGTTAATACATGGATTTGTCCTTAAATTTAATCAGATTGAAATAAAAAGTAAAGAAAATTTAATGGATTGGAATATGCACATCATTATGTATGATGGATTGATTATGCTTGGATTTATGCTAAGCTAAGTAAACATTCTCCTATTGAAAAGAGTACGACATGAGGATGAAAAATGGAGATTAAAATAATGAAAAGAAAAGAAAAATGTGTTTTTGGAACTATGGTAAAGTACGTGTAGATATACACAAACTGAAAGTGATTTTGAAATAGAAGAAAGTGAAAATAGAGTGAGTGAGTGGAATAAGCAAATAAATTAAAATTTTACTTATACACTATAGAGAGTGATATTTGGGAAGTTGAAATAAATTAAAATGCTCCTCTCTTAAATCATATAATCTGGATAACCAACGCTTCTCTATTCTAATCATATAATCTGGATAAACAGATATTGGAAAGTCCAAGTATATGCATGTTAATTTGAAATTCAATATCCGAACATGGAAATGGTAGATTCTAAGAAGAAAATTATAAACTTATAGAGCAATAGCTGCAGGATTTTTAGGATAAGGACATGGAGTAATGGACACCAGGTCTTAGAAGTTAGCCGACCAAAAATAAACAAAAGTCCAAGGACTATCGTCAGGTGCACAAGTTTCACTTTGTATGGAATCTGCTTAGTTTGCGTTGTTTACGCTTCAGTCGACTTTTTAGCTTTTCCCAACAAAAAAAAAATCGAAAGCAAAATCTATACTGTATGAGTATAATCGAATTGAGCTATATTTTTCTGTAAATATCCATCCCCAAAACAGCCATAACTTAACGTATACATGATATGTGAGGAAAATAAAGATGGTGAAAGTTCTACCAAAAATACAGAAAAATCGTAGAGCTAAATGCCCTTCTTTTTATTCATCTCTGTTGCGCCCCCTCCTCCCTCTCTAACAATCCCCCCTAGAAAACCTTCTCTTACTTGTGCTCTGTCTATTAGTTAATATATTCACTTGTTTTGAACAAAAGCACCTGAATCAAGGATCCATCAGCAAATCCATTTCAATCTACCCTTATGTAGTTGATATATAATATATATTTTTCTTCTTAATTTTTTTGTCCCTCTCCTATTTTGTACTTACTTTTTCCAGGATTTCAACTTCCGTTTTTTTTCATTTTTTTATTTATATTTATTTATATTTACAGGAAACCCTACTTTTATACATTCATACAATACGTAAATATAAATTTTAACTCGGAAGGTTCTTTGCCATATTAAATAAAAAATAGAATATCTTTAAAAATGGACAAAATTTATTGAGAGAATAAAAAACTATAAGGTAGATAACATGTTCCGGTGGAAGAATTGTTAGAGCATAAACAGAAATCAATTATAGTCCTTAAAATTCGATTTATTAGCATATCATAATATATCTTTTATTATCCCAAAAATTCAGCATATTTGTGAGTATATATTTATTTTAAAAATTATTCTCATGAAATTTTATCAAGCAACTATTTAGTGACGGGATGTTACGGTTATAAATATTATGTATCGGGTTGTTCGGAAAGTAATATCGTTTTTTTTTTTTATAAAAATGAATGACGATTTTCTTATAGTGAATTAATATTTTATTCAATTAAATATTGTCCAGTCTGATCCAATAAAAAAAAATGAAATTACTTTCCGAACAACCCGATACATAATATTTATAACCGCGATATCCCATTCCAATGCTCACAAAATTTTTGTTCTTTGCTGGCAAAAAAAAACTGATCCAAGTGATTTTTGACCTCCTCATTTGAATTAAACGTTTTACCATCTAAAAATTTTTGTAGAGACCGGAACAAATAATAATAAGAAGGTGCTAGGTCTTGAGAGTATGGTGTGTATGGCAGTATATCCCATTCAAGCACTAAAAGCTTTTGCCGAGTGGTCAAACGTGTATGTGGTTTCGCATTATCCTGATGGAATACTATAGCTTTCCTATTGACCAATTCTGGCCTTTTTTCTTTAAGTAAATCATTCAATTTGTCCAACGGATGATAGTACACTTCAGAATTGATCGTTGTGTTGCTCGGTAGAAATTCAATATAAACGATTCCTTTGAAATTACACCCTTACTTTTTTTTTATGAATATTGGCTTTTGAAGTGCTTTGACGCTTATTTTATGCTTACCATTGTTGTAGACAATCCATTTTTTATCCCCAGTGATGATACGCTTCAAAAATGGATCATTTTCTTGGCGTTTGAGGAGCAAATCACAAACGTCAATGCGACGGCACACATTTTTTTCTGTAAGAAGATGAGCAACCTATGTATATGTCGAGCTTTGCGATTAAACCTAACCGTTTCAAATGATTATGAACAGTCAAATTCGATAAATTTAATCTCACGAGTTGTTATTTGCCGGTTTGCATCAATTTATGCCTTTATTGTGTCTTCAACAGCTTCAACTTCATCAGTTTCAAAACGAAATTACATTCCGAACAACCCAATATTATGGGATCAAAGACAATGTACTGTGGGACTGCAGTTAAAATAGGATATATTTCTGAGGATTATCGAAGTACCCAGAGAGAGGGAGAGAGGGTAAATGGGAGTATGATAATGTAACTTTATCTAAATTTTAGTCGAAAATGATCGAAATACAGAGAAAGAAAGAGAGTTTAGTCGAAACTGATCGAAATACAGAGAGAGAAAAAGATTTTAGTCGAAACTGATTGAAATACAGGGAGAGAAGGAGATTTTTGTCGGAATTTTAGTCGAAACTGGTCGAAATACAGAGAAAAAAAGCTTCTATTCGAAATTTTAGTCGAGACTGATCGAAGTACACAGAGAGAGGGAGAGAGAGTGGATGAGAGGGTGATGATATTACTTTATCTAAATTTTAGTCGAAACTGATCGAAATGCAGAAAAAGAAAGAGATTTTAGTCGAAATTTTAGTCAAAACTGATCGAAATACACAGATAGAGAGAGAAAAAACGAGGGAGTGCATAAGAGCGTTATGATGCTACTTTATCTAAATTTTGGTCGAAACCGATCGAAATTCAGAGAAAGAAAGAGATTTAAGTCGAAACTGATCGAAATAGAAAGAAAGAAAAAAGATTTTAGTCGAAATTTTAGAGAGAGAGTGGATGAGAGGGTGATAATGTTAAGTGCATGAAATGTGGGCTGGAGCACTATGCGTAAAAAGTAAAAAAACTACAATAGTTTTAGACGTATACGAGTTCCCAGAAAAATGCATACTTTCGCATACAGAGACATCCCTAAAAAAATATCGTGTACATTTGAATGACTGATTATCTGAAAGGCAATTCAATGTAATTGATATAAACATAAAAAAAGGAAAATATTTTTAAAAAAATTAAAATGTTTAGGGATAAATTAATTTAAATTGGAAATTAATTTTAATAATAAAGAAAAACAAAAAACAAAATTAGTTGTAACAGGAATAGTAAGCCATCATAATCATTATAGAATTGAATAACCACATTTATTACAGAGTATTTTTTTAGAATCGAAAAATGTATTTGTCAGTGTATATAAATTTTTTAAACAAATTGTAAGTTTGGTGATGCAGTTGAATCATTTTTTCAAAATTTTTTTAAACGATTATATCAGTTAACTAATTATTACAAACCTAAACTGAATTAAGAAAATTAAACAATAAATATATAAATATACGAATACATGTCATAAAGAAAATTGTCGGTCCGAGTATAATAGTTTTAACAGAAACAGTAAAAATAAAAAAAAATTTGACTAAAATCAAACTTAGAATAAAAAAAATAAAAATACAAAACAGCTACACACCCGCTCCGGAATACCGACGGAACCTGGGTAAAAACGGATAAACAGAAAGCCGACATCTATGGCAAACACTTAGAAAACATCTTTAAACCTCACGAAGATGTCCAAGACATTCTGCATGACAAACCAATATTCCAACAAATATCAACTCAGTTGCCCATAAGTCCACCTCCTAAGTTTTTCACTGCTTCCGAAGTTAAATTCATAATAGAACACCTTTCCAATAAAAAAAAGCCCCAGGATATGACCTAATAACTTCAGAAATCCTGAAGCGAATTTCCAAAAAAAAACCCTCGTCCTTATAACCTATATTTATAATAGTATCCTCCGCACATAGTTTTTTCCTTCCCTGTGGAAGTTTTCCATAATTAAGATGATCCCAAAACCCAATAAGCCCAAAAACCTTCCTACCTCATATAGACCTATAAGCCTCCTTCCCATGTTATCAAAAATCCTAGAAAAATTAATCCTAAAACGCCTCAGCATCAGTTTGGATTTCGACCTGCGCATTCCACTATCCAGCAGCGTCATCGCGTAGTCGACTACATAGCGTGTTCGCTAGAGCGAAAGGAATACTGCCCAGGCGTGTTTCTTGACATTTCGCATGCTTTCGACCGTGTATGGCACCCTGGATTGCTTTGGAAGTTGCAGCGAGTCCTACCCTCGAGTTATTTCCACATCCTTAAATCTTATCTCTCGGACCGATATTTTCAGGTATCTGAAAATATTGAGTACTCTGACATTTATCCAATTTCCGCCGGTGTCCCTCAAGGAAGTATCCTAGGTCCTATCCTATATAAAAACAACATCCTAAGCGCAACAGCCATCCTGACACATCACAAAGATCCTTCCACAGCCATTAGTATCCTACAGAACCATATCCACTCCTTAGAAACTTGGTTCAAAAGGTGGAGAGTGAAGGTAAATGAGCAAAAATCTGCTCATGTAACTTTCACACTCTGCCGAGAACAAATTCCCGACATAACCCTAAACGGCAGTATTATTCCACAAAAAAATAGCGTACGTTACCTTGGACTTATATTCGACAAACGGTTAACCTGGAACCTTCATACGAAAACTAAAAGACGTGAACTTAACGGACGATACAAACAATTATTACGTCTCCTAGACAGTAAATCAAAACTTACAACAACAAGTTAACTATTACTATACAAAACGGTTCTGAAACCAATATGGACATATGATCTAGAACTTTGGGGTTCGACTAAGCATTCCAACTCCCTTCCAATCCAATCCCTACAATCCCGAATCCTTCGTAAAATTGTCAATGCCCCCTTTTATGTGCGAAACACTGTTATCCACCGTGACCTAAATGTTCCATTTGTTCGTGAACTATGCATCTCCCGATATAAAAAATTCCATTCGCATCTATCCTTCCACTTTTCACTCCCACCCTTCCAGTATACAACCATCGACGTTTATAACGGCGATGGCCGAGAGATTCTCTAAAATTATAAAATAAATAAAATTACCCTTTTCTAGAGGTAACATCGATGGGTGTTTTCCTCCACATGTCTTCATGTCCATGTATATTCCCGTACAAAATCTGCTTGTTACTAGCATAAGTAGTTGTAGATAACATTTAAAATAAAAAAAAAATAAAAAAGAATAAAAAAATTTATTTACAATTGGATATGATCAGAATAGTGTAAATTATGTATTTGAATTAGATGAAGAAGAAAAAATATAAAATGATATAATTATTTATTTTTATTGACCTCACCAACATGCTTCATACATAGTTGGATAAGTCGTTATCCGTTTAGTGACACTTCCCACATCTAGCCAGAGGCGCCAAGGTCGGAAAGGGGAATAACTATTGATGAACAAAACCACCTGATCACCCCCATAGCTTGCGATTGCTTCCTTTCTCGATTTAATCAGAAACTCAATTTTCAATTCAGTAACAAGCAAAAACAATTAATAATATTAATTATGAAATAAAAAAAAACACTAAAAGGCATAATATTTGTTCTGTTTTCTTTAATTATGAAATATCCTTCCATAAGGAAGCACATGAAATTAAAATGGTATTAAGGATAATAACAATAGTATAGAAAGAAAAAAATATTATATCAGATATGATGTGAATTTAAAGAAAGAAAGAAAAAAATCTGAATAAATGAAATTTACCACTTATACTAAAGAGAATAAGATGGAAAATATTTACAAAAAATCGAAAATTTCACCCCTTTTAGTCATGTGTGAATAAAATATTTTTGATGAAAGGAAATATCCTTTTACCCGTCCGTTAGATATTCGTATTTGGTGTCCTGTTAAATAGAGAATACGATGTGATTTATCCCTCTTTTAGTATTGCTCAGTAGTCCATCATTCAATTCGTTCAAAAGAAAATTATTCTACTTTCTAAATTTGTAGTTACTATATATATACATATATATATATACATCCATACACTTACGAATACTTATAAAGAGCATTCGGCTTTTTTCAGTACTTATTTTTTATTATCAAGATTCTGTTTATTACTACTCGTAGTTCTGAAAAATCTCACCCACTCACTTCGCTTTTTATAACGCCCTCATCAGGAAGGATACTTTATCTAATATCCTTTCTTATTATCCTCTTCTATAAATTTGATTAATTTTTTTCTACTCATATAACCGTTTAGATATATGAGGCTCTCTCTCTCTCTCTCATCATTCAAGTATACTCGCCTAGTTTCCTATTTAAGCCCCTTCGTTGGAATTATTTCATACGTTATCCTTATGACTTGCAATACGTAAATAGGTACTCACACATACTAATGTATATACAAATAAATTCAAAAACATAATCACCTATCAATTTGTCTATTGTGATTGTCATTTGATGATGACAGCTGCTATTGGAAATCTTGGGAGCAATTGTCCTTATGGGCATATCGAGTAGTATCGTAGCTTAATATGAGTCGAGTTGAGTCGAGTGGTTTATTATAAAATTACATAGCTAACAGTTATTATTATATAACCAACATAAACAAATACGTTCTCATATACAGCTATAGATAAGAGTGTATGGGGTACACTTCCTGTTGGAATATTACATAATCTGAATAATTGTTCAATGATAATTCTCGAAAATACTCAATTCACCAGTTATAATATGTATCTGAATAAATATCCATGATATAGTAGAGTGTCTCATCGTGACAGTCTTAAAACTCCAACAGAACCAAATGTACGATTTCATAATTTATATCGGAACATTAGAGCCTCTTAATCCATAGCACGTACAAACTATACTATTCACTATTGTTAAATGTTTTGTGCAATCCGTCATTTGCATGAATTTACCTCTTTACAGTCATCCTTATTCATTTTTATTCATTATTTAATATCTCACCTTTACAATAACTCTTCATTCTGTCAAATCCAGATAATTTTCAAATTAAAATCTTTATTATCGACCATAAAAACGTACAATATTCAAAACTGTAAAACACTCAAAAATTTAATCAGGAAATATATTCAAAGATTTACTTTAATAATGTATATTCATTATAATTAACAATAATATATTATATACAATAATTTATCAATGATAATACATAATATATTCTGTAATATGAAATTAACTAAAATTGATTTGAGGTTATGTTGTCAAGTTTTTTTTTTTTTTGATATGGTTTTTGAGGATCTGTTTATTAAATTTCTCATCATTCATTCTATTAATTATAATTACTAATTTTATTGATAATAATAATTACAGATAATACGAGGGTTGTTCCATAAGTCCTTAGAAAAAGATGGAAAAAACTGTTTTTTTTTTAAAAAAAATTTATTTTTCAACATAATCTACTTTTAGCTCTATACACTTTTCCAACCGTTTTTCCAAAATTTTTATCCCGTCCAAAAAATAGGATTTCGGAAATTCTGCAAAATACTCATCCGTTTGAGCAATGACGTCCTCGTTGGAAGTGAACCGTCGTCCGCCAAGCGATTTCTTCAGATTGGGGAAAAGAAAATAGTCACTCGGGGCCAAATCTGGTGAATAAGCGGGATGCTGCAACAACTCCATTCTCAATTCCACAATTTTGGCCATGGAAACAGCGCAGGTGTGCACACGCGCATTGTCCTGATGCAAGAGGATTTTTTTCTTCTCTTTGATTTCCTCACTCAACCGTTGCAATAACAACGCGTAATACGCTCCTGTTATGGTTTTTCCTTTTTCCAAGTAGTCGATAAAAATGATGCTCTGCGAATCCCAAAAGACCATGGACATCACCTTGCCGGCCGATGGCACAGTTTTTGCCTTCTTCGGAGCCCGTTCACCCTTGAAAATCCACTCTGATGACTGTCTCTTCGTTTCTAGAGTGTAGTAGTGTATCCAGGTTTCGTCCACAGTGACATATCGGCAGGATTGTGATGAAAGAGTGCCAACATAGCCTCAGAGTCCACTACACGATTGCGCTTATTCTCCTCTGAGAGCAAACGCGGCACCCATCTTGCCGAAATTTTTTTCACAGACAATTTTTCATGCAAAATTGAAGCGACTGTTCCTTGTGATATGCCCGTGGCCTCAACTAATTCGCGCACTTTAATTCGGCGATCGTTCAAAATCAGATCGTGGATTTTGTCGATGATTTCAGGAGTAGACACCTCAACTGGGCGTCCTGAACGAGGTTCATCTTTTGTGGAAGAACGGCCACTTTTAAATTCATTTACCCAATTGTATACCGTCGCAAACACAGGTGCAGATGTTGCATGAACTGCATCCAACTCGGCTTTGATTTCTTTCGGGCTTAAGCCTTTCAAATGGAGATGTTTGATGACAGCCCTAAACTCGCTTTTTTCCATTTTTATGCACAAATAAATGTCGTTAACTTTAATCAACGATAGAAATTGACCAATGCTATGGATCGAGCTGAAATTTTGACAGCTTTCCTGTCGATAATGCTACTTATAACCGACACTACGATCGCAATTTCTCGGATTTTCTAAGGACTTATCGAACGACCCTCGTATCAGTAATTGACTTTGTAAAAAAATATTTGATTCTTAAATCTTCACTTTATATTTTCTAGAAAATTCTTATGATAAAAATCATATTAATAAAAAGTATTTAATAAATAACATACAATAAAAGGTTACTTTTTTAATAAAAAATAAAAAATTTTAATTAATTTTTGAATTGATTAAGCTTTCATTACTGATACAATGAAAATTCTGTTTTCCCTTAAAAATATTCCAAATTTTACTGAAATATTTTAGCAAAAAAAACATATTTTTTTAATTAAATTAAAATTAATTATTTCTTTATAGGCAATTTTATAGTAAAAATCTGAGCAAATAATTTTTTACCCTTTTTTTTACTCATCCTGAATAGGTATGATTATCGTATGAAATTTTTTTTTCTGTATGGAAAATTTAAGCATATGGAAATAAGAATTTTAAACATGCATTTGTAGGAGCAAAAGTTTGTAATAAGAAGGATAATAGAGTACAAGATAAAATTTGATATTGAATTTTCCGATGATTAACCAATAACAAATTTATATGAACAAAAGCATAAATGTGCCAATTAGTGTATCTAATATCCTTTTAGACCATAAGTTCCAAAAAAAATTTTACCGTAAACAACTTGCCAATTTTTGTATTTTTCGTTGACTTTACTCCTCTCTTGACTGTCTTATATAGAATTTTTTCGTAACCTTATTGAAAAGACAAAAAAATTCAAGGAAATATTTGAATTTGACAGGAAACAAAGTATCAAAATTCCTTTAAGAAGATTGGTAGCCACGTTAAAACTCCTGTTCACATGGTATGAAGATAGAAAGGCTTTCAACAAATTTCTTGCGATAGTCCATAGCAGCTAATACCCCTGTATGAACTGCACCCCATTTTAATCCCGTGCACCCGCAATTTTTTTTCTCCCTGACTTAGACTCCTGGTAAGTCAAAATTGAGCTTAGAGGGTTTAAATATCATTTTTTTTTCTATATCCCTTCACCTCATACATCAAAATTCTAATAACAGCATTAAAACGAGTCTTGTTATAAAGGCACATCGGTCTTCCGCAGTGGACTAAATTTTAATCGAAACTGATCGAAATACGATCTTTTTTTATATTTACAATATTTCATATTTATTTGTGGATAACTTTTCGATTTTCTAATTATATCGTTGATACTATAGTAAAAAGAAATATTTCGATCTCAAACTCGAAAAAAAAACCAATTATTTTTATGCTTATGTTAATAGTTTTAAAATTAGAGACAGATCTTTTACTTGATCTATGCGCTTCCAAACTTCCTTACCGTATCCAAATTGGAAGCTGTAAATTGGATAGGCTTATGAAGGCAAGTACCGACTCTTCTATCTACAGAGGAAACTCCTCCTCAAACTACGTAAACAAGCAAAATTGTCAGATCTTAGATGAAAAGTAAATACAACAGATCCAGGAGCTTCCTTTATATCCAGAAAAATTTACTGTCTAATGCGGATTTTGGTCGGGCTTTTACGATATAGACTTGGATTATATTTAGTTGTAACAGGTTGCTGCACATTACCACACAACAGTTGAAGGAAGGGACTTCATGCAGATGACATCGCATTATTTTGAGATATGCTTATGTCAGCTAATTGTCAAGATCGTGCAATTTGACGTCTTCAAATAGTTTTCTATGAGGCTACATTAAATTATTAATCTTTGCCAATAAACATCATTCAAGCCATAGGAAAGATTCTTCCTGTTTTATGTTGAAGAGTCATTCAAAATTGGACTTTTAAGATCACCTCCTGCAAACGAAGCATTGGAAGCAATTTGAGCAAGGTCATTTTTAAATAATTATAATTTTATCGAAGGTGCGTTAATCTGCAATTTTGGCAGAGCTTACAGGCAACTTCTTTTATTGAATTTTAAATAAAGAAAACCTTTGAAGGTGTTCCTTTTTCTGCTCAAAAAAAGGTCGTGTGACAGGGCACGTTGCCATGGTGGAGCATCCAAGTGTCAACAGTATCCATTCTGATGCGAAGAACTCTCTTTCTCAGCATTTAAATGACTTATTTATGAAAAAACGTGTTTGACAGTACGTTCTAGAATCAGAAATAGACATAATATTTGATTTGCTCATTCGAGCTTTTTTCGGTCAAGGAGATTCGTCAAATTGTCCCTCTTCGCTATGTCATTTTTTTCCTGGACCATACCCAAAATTCTATGTGGCTCTTTTTATTGCAACTTTTTGTTAGTCAAACTTGTGGATTCACTAAATCAACACATAACTTGATGGCTTCAAATTTCGCTGTTCCTTTTTTCCGCAACGCACTAGAAAAACACAACTTCTACACTAATCACGCTTGATAGGGTCGCCTAGGTACTGAATCTGTTTAAAACTTGTATTGTCTGTCTTCGGCGGTGTCACGTTAAAAATGTGTGGAGTAGAAATGTCCAATACTATCATATCACAGTCAGTTATGCCAGTTTCATGACTTTTCTGCAACTAAACGATAACTAATCTTCTACCAATCATCAGTAATATTATATTAGTTAACGTGACTTATCTGTCGTTAAACATAAGACCACGAGTCTCATACGACCATAGGGATAGAGTTACGCTCAATCAACGCACCGCCATTACTGGCAAGGCCTATCTAAATCTCCACTGTCATAAGCAGTGACAGCACCCGAGATAATTACCAGAATCTCCCACCAGCGATCCGTAGACCGTACTCGCGATATGGGTATTAACCACAGCCACTACGTTGCTGTCTAAGGCGCCTTACGATTGTTGGGTACAGAGTGTTTTAACACCATGGGGCACCCCAATTCCCATGGTACCAATTTTTGTTTCAAGAGTACTTCGGTTTGTACTCTCGTCATTGAGCTACGATAAGGAACCTTGTAAATCCCTAGGCACCGCTAAGCCAGCTCAGTAAGGCGGATTCACCAAGAACCGAAAGTACAACCGGAATTAACCTTGGTCTTTCACCCGGTTATAGCCGCCTTGCGTGTTAGCCATACACCATTCTCGCTCTCCTTTCAAAAAGTGCCACGGCAAATCTATTAAGACATTTATACCGTTCTCTCATACCTGATACTCGGCACAAGGGCATCTAGCCTCCGTAACCCATTCATACTGCCATGTCCCTTGAGTAAATACACAAGGTACAGACCAAATTCAAATCCATACGCAGATGCAAAGCACACATCCGAAATGAACATGTGCGTCCATTTGCCACTCACACTCTCATCCCATCTACGTTGCCAAATTTCATATATTCTATTCAGGATCATTAAACGCCACTGATGTAGACTAAGATCCTAAACGTCTTCATTCACAACCGGACAACCAGCAAGCGGGATGCCCCGCCGTAGACAGTAGTGAATGCTTCCACAGAGCACCTCCAGGTCCCATGGAATTTCTCCCATGAGAACCTGCATCGCATCGGTTGACACGGTTCTACATATATTCAAACATGCATACAAAGCCAGACGCTGCACTGAATTTATGACCACCCTCGTATACTGGTGGCGCATAAAATCAGCTCATACACACGATGCATACATTGCACACGGAACACATACACCCTTAAACAGGACTTTCACCGCTCTGTATCGAAGTCCCCATCCTTTGGGAAATACTCGCACCAACATCCCAACCAAACCGGTCACGCGCCACTTTAGATGTTGCAAGTGAGGCCGAATGTTCAGCCTTACTCCAACCTTTACTACAAGGTAACGAACTTCTCGCGCGTTTCGGAGCTCGACTGTCTCTAAACGAATATTAAGGGAGCCTACTGACCGCCAAAAAACCCCTCAACAACGTACACGCAGTCTTCCTTTCTGAAAACTTCACTCCCATTCTATTCCCCCATTCAGTCACCATCTACATTTAGCGGCTTCCCGCCACCTCTACCGCATACCTACTCCCCCCCTCTATCAGAAGCAGAAGATCATCAGCATATGCGATCACATCGCAATCGATCTGCTTCAACTGCATCAAGAGACCGTTCATCATCATATTCCAGATAGCGGGGCCGGCCACAGATCCCTGTGGGCAGCCATTCACCATCTGGCAAACAACCCTCTCATTGTTCCCGTACATGGGCGCATACCTTTCATGGAAGTAACTTCGCCATAGAGAAGTTTCTTCACATGAAACTTTTTCAAGCCTCTCAATAATGCGATCCCATCTCAGGCAATTGAAGGCACTCCGGAAATCCACAAACACACCATATAACATATATACCTACTCTCACTCTCAGCAACATACCTGATTCGTAAATTCATACTGAGAGCCGGATACATTGAAGTCAGCCAACTTCACATTTAGCCGGTTTACCATCACCCGCTCGAGGACCTTACCGAATACTGGCAGGAAGCATATCGACCTATAAGAGGACGGGTCAGTCTGTAGCTACCAATCAATCCTAAATTTGTTCAGAAACTTCTATCATATTAATTTTTTCACTTAAAAATGGACATCCGGACATTTCAAACTTCAATACTGCCACCCAAAAATTAATTACATTTCATCCCCTCTCTTGAGATTTAAAAATTTTTTTTTTACACTGGGATTTTTCTTTCTAAGCACTTTTTACTAATAATTTCATATATCTTTCAACGCTATTTCCAAGTACGAGGGTCATTCAACAAGTACTTAGGCTCACCGCCCGATGGAACTGCTGTCACAAAAGAAATTTACCATCGTACAGTATATTCTTTTAGTAGCCTACTGTCAAAGTTTCAGTCGATTTCCTTCATTAGTTTTGTTTTGAGAGCCTTTGAAAGCGAGCGTGTCGGTCGGTTGCACAAAAATGGAAAAAGAACAATATCGTTCGGTGATTAGATTCTTTTTTTTGGAAGGGAAAACGCGCAGCAAAATCAAAGATCGCTTGGATGCTGTGTATGGTGACTCTTCTCCTTCGATGGCGACCGTCAAGAATTGGTTCAACGAGTTTGTTCGTGACGCACGTCGGTTTTTGATGAGCCACGCCCAGGTGCCCCGAAAACGGCTGCTACGGAGGAAAACGTTAAAAAAGTCCACGATCTCGTGTTGGCAGACCGTCGATTGAAGGTTCACGAGATAGCTGAGACTGTGGGCATCGCAGTAGGAACGGTGCATCATATTGTACACGAAGAACTGGGCATCAGATAGCTGTCGGCGCGATGGGTGCCGCGTTTGCTCACACCGGAAAACAAGCGCAACCGTGAGACCACATCGGCGACGTGTTTGACGCTGTTTCAGCGCAATCCAGCGGAGTTCTTGCGTCGTTTCGTGACCGTCGACGAAACATGGATTCACTGGTACACACCAGAGACCAAGGAACAGTCGAAACAGTGGACTTCACCCGGCGAACGTGCTCCGAAGAAGGCGAAAACTGTTCGATCGGCCGAAAAGGTGATGGCCACCGTTTTCTGGGATTCACAAGGTGTGATCCACATCGATTACCTCGAGAAGGGTAAAACAATCACGGGGCGCTACTATGCTGACTTATTGGGCTGATTTGACGTCGAATTGAAGAAAAAGCAGCCCCGCTTTGCGAAGAGAAAAGTGCTGGTCCACCACGACAATACGCCGGCTCACACCTCCGCCGTCGTCATGGCCAAATTGGTCGAATTGGGCTACGAATTGCTGCCCCATCCACCGTACTCTCCAGATTTGGCCCCCTGTGACTACTTTTTGTTTCCAAACCTGAAAAAATCACTCGCCGGGAATAGATTTGGGTCGAATGAGGAGGTCATCGTCGCCACGGAGGCCTATTTTGCTTCCCTCGAGAAAATGTATTTTTTGGACGGGTTAAAAAAGTTAGAGCATCGCTGAGCCAAGTGTATCGAGCTTGAAGGAGATTATGTGGAAAAATAAATTGCCACCTTTCCAAAATTTTCGTTTTTCTTTTGTAGGCTAAGTACTTGTTGAATGACCCTCGTATCTATAAATACATTTTGCTAGAACGCTCTCAATGATGCCAGACTCGACCATGCCTCCTACATAGGTAAAAGTATTTTCAATTGAACTTACCAACTCTAATCATTGGTACTATCGGAATAATTAGTAAGAAAAGTATATTTTACTTACTAATTAATCTAATATAATAGAATATATATATTGTTGAAATAATTTTATTTTTAAACATATTTATCTATTCGAATTATTAAAGAGCACTTTCTAAGCGACGACAAAATTAATGTGGTGCTAAAATATCCTAAAAAGCAAACATATTTTATCTGTTCATAAATATCTTTCACGTAAAATAGGTATTATCACGAAATTTACGATCTAGTCTTAACACTTTGAAGAAGTTAATATCACATTAATTGCGGCTGTTTTTCAACTCTTATCCAAAAATTTCCCCAACGTCCATATAACATATAAGTTGGTACAAATTATGCATTCAAAATCACCCGTTAGTATAGAATAAAAACCAGTTAGTTTAAATTTAAAAAAATATATATATATAACTGACTTTCTCGTCAGTTTTAGTATTAGGCCTATTTTTTTAATGTTAATTTAAAAAAAATAAAAAATTTAATAAAAATAAAATATATAAAACTACCAGTCCTCAACGCATATACTCATAATAAGTATTCTATAATATTATACCATACATGTATGTATATATATTTATTGAAGGGAATTGTACAAAATACCGAGCATAAATTTACAAGGATTTATAGTACAATAAATATATTCGCTTGTAAGCAGATCTGCTGATATATTTATATGCTATATAAAAAGAAAAAAAAACAAACAAACCAATAAAATATGTATAAACATGTTAAAGTACATATTATTGAATGGAAGGAGAAAAAATACAGTTTTGGGCAGACTTTTAAATTGTTAGACAACCAAACCCCATAATGTTGAAGGATGCCAAATATTTTTCTAGGAAAACAAGTATGGTCACGTATATATTTTGTTGTTGTTGTTGTTAGTATTATTATTATCATCTAAAAATCCTTATAGAATTATAATATTTCGAAGAGATGAAAGGAAAAAAGGAACCGAAACACATATACTACAAACATATGCAAAAACGATATGGAATTAAGGACTCCCCCATTTTTGTACAGTGTATAAATATGAAAAGGATAATAAATAAATGAAGGATATAACGGCAAAGTCAAGTTTAGACAGGTGTAGGCCACAAATATATTTCAGAACCTATACACTCACTTCGATTCCATATATGGGCTGTCTGTCTAATATGACTATGTAAGAATGTCGTAAGTCCTTACGTTCGTATAGTCGTTTGAGAAATATTGTACTTTCCTGAATAGACGGAATGATATAAATGCCGATGTCAGGTGCTCGCACACGTCCATTAAAAAGTAATTCCGTTACCAGACTTCAGCATAACGTGTACTTAAAATTTTCAGACGGCAATGAAGAGTTTCATTACTCTTAGAATATGCTACCTTCTCTGGGTTAATACATTTTTTTTTAATCATATTTCATTTCAGCATTGTTTTTTTTACCTATTTTTTATTCTCTTCCATAGAAGCTATAATATCCATACGCTTTTTTTCTTAAGTATATACATCTTATTTTGTAAGAATTTTTATTTTTTTATTTTTAACACATTAATTGTATAAAATTTCCTTCTATGTGACTTCTAGGAAATCAGACACATTATGTTTATGTAAAGCTTTTACTCTTTAAATTTCGAAAAGTTTATATAACAGGAAATGTATAATTTCTTATTAAAATTTAAACATTTTCCAAGAAATTCTAATAAAGAATGGCAAAAATTCACAAATCTAATGGAAATTATTTAAGAAAAAGAAAACGTAAACCATATTAAATTGATAGTCTGCCAAAGAAATTGAATAGTTCTTTTTTAATTTTGTTGTAATTTTCATAAATTATTTAAAAAATTTTTTTATTAAATTTAAATATTGACTTTATCTTAAAGGAAATTATTTTCAGATAGTCTTAAATATTCTAGGGGTATAAAGTCTTATTCTTCGGACTGGTACCAACAAATTTGCTTAAAGCTTGATGAATCCACAATTTTGAATTACAAAAAGTTGCATCAAGCTTATGACGAACATTTCTTACCAGGAACATAAATTTTCCGGGATCAAAAAGTATTTTTCGAAAGACGTGAAGCAGTGAAAGACGAATCTGATTCCAGGGAGGGGGGGGGGAGGGGTATGGCTTTAAAAAACTAATAAAATGTAAGGGCTCTTATAACCGTCGATTAACCTTTAAGTTGTTGATTGAGTCCTCAGAGTCAGATCATATAAGATTGTTCATACTTTGATAGGTAACTGTCACACTGTAATCTCCATAAACAAGTTTTAAGCGAAAAAAAGAGGACAACATTTCTGAATTTCCTAAAACCCTCATATTCACCGCATATAAGTTCTATGTTATATTAATTGGTTCCCCAAATTTAACATAAAAAAAACACTTGAAATGAGGTCATCTTGGTGCTGTCAATAACATCTAAAGGAGTGTAACCGAGGCGTTTCCAGTTTAAGTCTTTTAGCCATGGAAAGAAAAGCTGAAACAATGCTTCCTCGTCTGAATGCTCTAAACGTGAATATAGAAATTTCCTGTTTATTAGAAAAGGAAATCAATAATCTTAAAAGAATTTTTTTAAAAATCTTCTTTAAAAACTTAATTTTTCTAAACAAAACTTTAATTTAATATTCAATAAAAATCTTATGTTAAAGTTGACATTTTCATGGATTTTAGAAAATATTTTTAATCTAAATTCAAGACAAATTTATTATACAAAAATTGAGTTTGCAAAAATTCCAATAATAATTACTACGAAATTTAATAATTTTCTACAAAAATCAAGAGAGAATCAAAAATAGTCTCAATATTAAGGTTGAAAGTATTAAACAAATTTTAATTAGCTTAAAAAAAAACTTTTTAAGTTAACTTTTTTAACAAATATAATAAAAGTTTTTTATTTAAATTATGTGTAAAAATATTTTTTTAAGAAATGTGCACAAAAAAAAAAATATAAAAAAATAATTTAATGGTAGCGAAATATCATCATCTTCAGTGATAGCAAACTAAGCTCTGGAAGCCATTTAAAATATTCGACATAACCTGCTTAACGACAGGAGTGTTAGATGGCGTTGGGTTCCAGGTCATTTCGTTCAACGAGCGGTCCGTTCTAATTCTAAGGATCTTAACTTGCCACACTAAATGGAAAATAGCACCTTTTGTTATTCCTAAATACACTGGTTAGACAAGGAGTGAAAGAAAGGTTGCTTAACTTAACTAAATGGAAAATAACACCTTTTGTTATTCCTAAATACACAGGTTAGACAAGTAGTGAAAGAAAGGTTGCTTTCGAAACATTTGGCACCCATTGTCCAATTAGTCTACTCGACAGCCTTATCATAATTTTACGAAAAGAAACTTCTCCATATTTGGATAGGAAACTGGCCTTGCTCCCTCTGCCCACGCTGTGACACTCAACTTACTGCCGCTAATCCTCAACAGGAGTGTCACCTTCGCCAATATTTTTTTTTCCAATGGGATTCCCTCCATTATGTATATTTCAAATCCTTTACAAGTCCTCTTTTTAATCCATCTTACATTATCCATCCAATTAAAAAGTGACCTATTTCCTCTGATCCATATACTTACAGGTCAACAAACAGTCTCATGTTCGTGATGCTGAATCATATGTGTAGCCCCTAACTTTGTGGTAGTTTTGATTATTTTCGATTAATTTGAAAAAATTTGAAAACTTCTCTAAGGAGGAGTTATGCTCGGCTGTATTTGAACTTAGAATCTCTGCTCACTAGACGCATTTATTCCGAGTGCCGGTAAGTTTGTTTGGTAAAATTTTTGAAGGGACACCAAAGGCAGCCATCTAGTCAAATGGCCATGGTGACCTGATTTTTTCATTGACCTAGTCGTATTTTACGATAGGCAAGTAATACCGTTGGGCTATTTAAGTCTCCCATCGTACCCGGAGAAGTGCCGCTAAGTCAGAACACCTGCGAAAAGCCTTTGCCATATGCTAAAGAAAATTTATGCATACACATATATGAATATTTATCAACAACAATAAAATATTCACATTTAAATAATTGCCAATCTAATAGGCTAAAGTGCATTTGAACATACGTGTACACCTATTAATTGAAGGCACTTTTCACCTATAATCAGGTCCTCATAAAACAGGTACTCATATGAACATTTCCATTAAATATATTTCCTATTCTAATCCAAAAATTCTACAAATGCAATTTTATTTGCATTTCCATTAAACTCATTCCTGCCATTATGATTTTACAGTCAATATTTATTTGATTGTGTTAAATTATTTTCCAATTATATTAGTAAAAATTTATTCAGAAAATGAATCGAAAAATATTTTTTTTCCACGGCGATTAGGTTTGAGAATTGTAATCTGACACTATTTTGATTGCCGACACTGCTAGGTAAATATATTTAAAAAAAATTTATAAATTATATATAACAACAGAAACAAGAATCAGATTTTATACCGAAGACATTACAATAACGGGAAGAGAGCAAGTAAGAGTTAATACTCGAGCATGTATGGGAAGGTAACAGGAGTAATTTTTTCTATAAGAAGATATTATATTGGAAGGACATTCGAGCATGCAACTTTTTATAACGAGAAGAAAACAAATCACTATCAAGAAGGGCTATTTAAGTCACGTTGAATAACTTTGGTACGAAAAAAGGACCACTTTTCGGACAATTTTGGATTGGAAGGATTATATTTAATAGTAATTAGAATTGTTGGTAGAAACCTAAAGTTTTTTATCGTATGTCTAAATTGGTTTTGAAATCGTATTGTAGATTAAAAGTTTGTTCTTTATTATAACTTTTGATCGATTGTCCTGTAGGCTTAATAATTATCGACTACGTCACTGGAGCCCATGTATTTTTAATCTCTTGTGCGAATGTTAAGTACATCGTTTGTCAAGGTATAAATCTAGAAAGCATACCTGGTTAATGGGCGGAATAATATTTCCATTAGGGTAAACAGGAATAGGTAATTTTTGGCATAGAATCGGACAAATCTTTATGGTTTCATTGAATGACTGATGTCACGGTGAAGTTAGCTACTACCCATTTTAATTGATTACGAACATGACTACTTCGGTCGTTTTAAATTGCCATGTTGACAAGTTCTTGATGTGGGGCAGTGGTGGTGTTGGCCAAAAAAGGTGGTTATGGGTTTGGCCTCTGATTGTGAGTGAAGAAAGGTGGGCTAAAGGAATAAGCTTAGATTTTTGACATCTGGGATCTTTGTGGCTCTCACTCGTGGAAATTTTGGAATGTTGTCGATATTTTCGCGACAGTAACCTTAATAAATCTCCCACTGGTTGAGCGGGAACAAAGACATCGGTTAATTCCTACTCTACAAAGTAATGGCTGACAGCGGTCCTGCGAGAAGATGGTCCCACACTTTATATGCCGTGTTATGTTTTCTTCGATCCTCATAGAATTGAGAGATTTGATGGTTGAGTTGAAAAAAAAATTAGTAATTGCGGACGTGAAGTCCTAGAGAGATGAGTCATATATCATAACTTGACCATCCAGAAGACGAGGAAGTTGGATAGCATTGAGGGACTGTAGGGCATTGTTTACTTCTGATGTGTATACATAGTACAAAACTTTTGCACCACCTCGACTATCGAGTCCTATCAATTGATATTCTTTCTCAAACTTTCTCTCATCGACTCTTCATTTTTACATATAGTAACCAACCGCGACCTCCTGTTCCCGAGTATTCGGTGTGTGCAATTTCACCTGATTTCCCAGTTTCGGTGTAGATAGGCTCGGCGAACGAGTCAACTGGATGAACTATGATACATATTCAAGTTCAAACAGCTGATCCACTAGTACTTCTCAACAGTAAATGTTTTCCATCTTACTTTAACAACAGTAAAAACTTTTAGAAATGGAATTGTAAATTACTGTAAGTTGTTTGAATATTTTGAGTAACACTAGCTTCAATTGAAAATATTTCGGAAGAGTCCATATTAACTGTTTTATTGAAATGACATTGATATATTTTGTGTATAAGCTTAAATCCGCTGTTTGGTCATAGATGGTGTGAGTGAGCGTATTAAGCTACCATGGATACGCCATACTTTTTTTTATGAGTTTGACATCTGTCAACATTAATCAGTGCACATTGTCAGCAACTTCGTACAACAACAATGTTTAGTTTTGTGGCAGAAAAAGAGCATATGCGGGAAGCTCTGCTTTTCTGATTCAATTTGAAGAAATCGGTTGCCGAATCGCATCGAATGCTCGTCGGTTTCAAAAATGGCAATTTCGACTTGTCGGACAAGAAGCGTGAAAAATCGGCCTAGGAAGGTTGAAGACCATCAATTGCAGGCTCTTTTGGACGAAGATGATACCCAATCGCCAAAAATGCTCGTGGAGCAATCTGCATGCCATGAGGAAGATTGAAAAGATCGGAAAATGGGTGCCGCATGAATAGAGCGATAGGCAGATGGAGCAACGCTAAAACACATGCGAAATCTGCCTCGCCAGACAAAAAAGAAAGTCATTCCTGCATCGGATTGTAACAGGCGATGAAAAGTGGATATATTTCAAGAATTCTAAATGCAAGAAATCGTGAGTTGATCCCGGCCAACCATCAACATCTTCCCCACGACCAAATCGCTTCGGACGGAAGATGATGCTGTGCGTTTGGTGGGATCAGCAGGGTATCGTCTAATATGAGATATAGAAACCTAGTGAAACTGTCAATGCCCACCGCTACCACCAACAACTGATCAAATTGCAACGTGATCTGCGTGAAGAAAGAACGGATTATCAACAAAGACATGACAACCTGATTTTCCTCCACGACAACGCACCATCGCACACGTCAAAAATTGTCCGAAACTACTTGGAGACACTGAACTGAGAGGTGCTACCCTACCCCGCTTATTAACCAGACCTGGACCCTTCCGACTACCACCTGTTTTCATCGATGGGCCACGCGCTCGCTGAGCAGCACTTCGATTCTTACGAACACGTCCGAAAATGGTTTGATGAGTGGTTTGCCTCGAAAGAGAAGGAATTTGTTGGTATGGTATCCACAAATTGCCCGAGAGATGGGAAAAATGTGTAGCTAGCGAGGGCAAGTGCTTTGAATAAATTTGTTTTTCCTTTCTATGAAGAAAAAAACATGTGTATTTTTGACTAAAAAACAGCGGATTTAAGATTATACATCTGGTATATGGAAGGAAAGATACTTTAACTTAGACATAAGTTTTTTTTTATACATAAAAATTCTATGCGTTTGCATAAAAATCGACAAAATAATAATTGATTAAATTACAATTTTACCATAGTTGGTTTTGTTAAATTAAAGATTTTAATAATTAGTAAAAAGCTGAAGATACAATATAACTTAATAAGTAAAAATTGAAATGTCATAGATCCTTTCTGGTTGTTTTATTTTTCTTTCATCTAATTGAAGTTAGTGTATTAGGCATGATGAAAAAGATCAACAACAAAAAAAATGTGAACCCTCGAATAGAAAGTAAAATGAAATAAAAATAAATATCAAATTGAATAGTCTGAAAATTGATGAAAATTTTCTTCTTCAGTAATTTTATTGCACTTGATAAATAATTTTAGAAAAATTTACCATATAAGTTAGTGTCGAACAAGAGAGTTACTCTAAATATCTTCAAGGATCTTATATATCTGCGGGTGTGTACAAAGTGTCTTATCAGTTTCTGAACAAGGCTCTCATGTCTATAAATAATCTTCTTCACTTACTTTGTTAGTTCATATAGAAAAATAATAAAATCTATACAAGCACTGGTTGAGTACAACACTTTATGTGAAAATGAAAATAATACCTGAATTTGCTCGTATAAGGGAAATGTGATTGGTCTGGTGGTTGGTTGGCTGGGGAAATGGGGACGCTATTATTGCATATGTCTTCTTGCTTTGCTTGCATTTCATATTACAATATATTGTGAATATTGTATAAATGTGTTAGCGTAGGTGCCTTCAATGAGCATTATTATCATCATTCAATTTCCTTTCATAGATAATTTAATGGCAATTTGTTCAGCGAAGCGTGTCGTTCTTCTATAATATATTGCTATCATGTTATTGTAAATTTTACATAAATTCACTTAAAATATTCTCAAACTGATCTACTAACACATGCATGTATACATGTGTGCGTAAGTATAGATTTTAATATTATTTGTGAATATATGCTGAAATT
Organism: Atherix ibis; assembly: GCA_958298945.1. Classification (NCBI taxonomy): domain Eukaryota; kingdom Metazoa; phylum Arthropoda; class Insecta; order Diptera; family Athericidae; genus Atherix; species Atherix ibis. Next base: position 32,634,285 of record OY282610.1, on the reverse strand, counting down.
TATCCAGAAAATAATTTTCCCTTTTCAAGTACAGTCAAAAACAAAAACAGTCTTCACAATTTGGTTGATAGTAATTTTTACCAATTTCCAAATGTACTCAGTATACGAAGATCGTTCAATAAGTCCTTAGAAAAAGATGGAAAAAAACTGTTTTTCAACATTATCTCCTTTTAGCACATTTTCCAAAAAGTGTCCAAAATTTTTATCCCGTCCAAAAAAAAGGATTTCGGAAGTTCTGCAAAATACTCATTCGTTTGAGCAATGACGTCCTCGTTGGAAGTGAACCGTCGTCCGCCAAGCCATTTCTTCAGATTGGGGAAAAGAAAATAGTCACTCGGGGCCTAATCTGGTGAATAAGCGGGATGCTGCAACAATTCCATTCTCAATTCCACAATTTTGGCCATAGAAACAGCGCAGGTGTGCACACGCGCATTGTCCTGATGCAAGAGGATTTTTTTCTTGTTCAGATGGGGGCGTTTCTCTTTGATTTCCTCGCTCAACCGTTGCAATAACGACGCGTAATACGCTCCTGTTATTGTTTTTCCTTTTTCCAAGTACTCGATAAAAATGATGCCCTGCGAATCTCCAAAGACCGTGGCCATCACCTTGCCGGCCGATGGCACAGTTTTTGCCTTCTTCGGAGCCCGTTCACCCTTGAAAATCCACTCTGATGACTGTCTCTTCGTTTCTGGAGTGTAGTAGTGTATCCAGGTTTCGTCCAGAGTGACATATCGACGAAGGAATTCAGCAGGATTGCGATGAAAGAGTGCCAACATAGCCTCAAAGTCCACTGCACGATTGCGCTTATTCTCCTCTGAGAGCAAACGCGGCACCCATCTTGCCGAAATTTTTTTCACAGACAATTTTTCATGCAAAATTGAAGCGACTGTACCTTGTGATATGCCCGTGGCCTCAACTAATTCGCGCACTTTAATTCGCCGATCGTTCAAAATCAGATCGTGGATTTTGTCGATGATTTCAGGAGTAGACACCTCAACTGAGCGTCCTGAACGATGTTCATCTCTTGTGGATGAACGGCCACGTGTAAAACAACCCAATTGTAAACCGTCGCAAACACAGGTGCAGATGTGCCATGAACTGCATCCAACTCGGCTTTGATTTCTTTCGGGCTTAAGCCTTTCAAATGGAGATGTTTGATGACAGCCCTAAACTCGCTTTTTTCCATTTTTATGCACAAATAAATGTCGTTAACTTTAATCGACGATAGAAATTGACCTACGCTATGGATCGAGCTGAAATTTTGACAGCTCTCCTGTCAACAATTTCTCGGATTTTCTAAGGACTTATTGAACGACCCTCGTAGTTAAAGTTTTCCAATAAATAAACTATATTTTTTAGTAAAATAGGTGAAAAATATAAAAACCAATAAGATTAAAATGAATTTTTTGTTTTCTGAAAAAAAAAACAAATTTAAAAAAAAATGGTTTGAATTTTCTATTAAAAACAAATAATATAAATTTTCTTAAAAGAAATTAACAATCACAAATCAATTACTAATTATTATTTTTATTGAGAATTTTTTAGTGATAGTGAATTTTTATACCTGACTGTTCTTGCCAATTTGATTCTTTCAATTCGGATGATAGGCTTTAAGCTATGTGACGCCCTAACAATATGCATATGTACATGAATGTGCTTTCAGTCATTCCTTATCGTATATGCAATCAATTTTCCTGCCAGCTATCCTGTATGCTCGTATTTCACAGCAACAGTGAGCTTATTGATATCAATTTGATTCTCTTACGAAATCGAAATTAGTTTTTGATATACGAGCATCAGGTTTACTGTTAAGGAAGGATTTTGAGGGGCTAGCTCTCCGATTCGCTATTACTGCGTTCATGTCAGAACCTTGTGAACTGTCAAGAATCAAATGTATCCGATCCGCCTTGCTATTGTGTTCTAAATCGTGGCTAGCATTACAATGTTCGCATATCGTTGGGCTACTGTCGACGGGCAACAATGAAAACCTACAAATTCGTATAACATAAGTTCTGAGATTTGACTCCTGGCCTGTGGATAATTTCAATAGTGTCTATCGGATTTGCATGCGAATATTAATTTCGCTCACAGCAATCTATCTGGTCTTAGTAATATGTGACTTTTGGGGAAACGATATTACTCCCAAACGAATGAAAATTTTTTTTCCCAGACCTGACCTTTGAATACAAAATAGCAACCAACCCAATATCGACTTTACACCTCATATCATCATCTGCAAATTGCAAATATTCACAGTATTTGCATATGTTAACTACGTGTATACTGGTTATTATCGTCTGAATATTATTTTTATTTTTCCCCAACCATATTTATAGTAATTTTTAGTTTAGTTTAGTAGGAAAAGTCAAGAAAAAATTCTTATCTCTTTATGACATATGGTATATATACAAGCAACTCTATCAAACTTAAGGAATTTTCTTTTTTAAACTTTACAAAATATTAAATGCTATTTTTCGATTGGACTTTTTTTATATTTTAATTAATTGAAATATTTTTTCTTTCTAATTTGGTTGATTTTATAAGAAATCTTCACCTTAAAAGGGTGTGTAAACTTTAGAAAAATCAGATTCGACAATGGTAATGCTTACACATTAATTTTTTTTTATATAGTTTTATTAAATCTTATCACAAACTACGATGAATATAATATTTTTCATTTTTCATAAGTTAATCGGATTTTAGTATAAATTAACTAATTTTTTATGCTGAGTATAATTCAACCGATATTGTTAATATTCTAAAATTGACTTTTCTCTAAAAATTCACGAAGATAGTTTTTCAGCCATTTTAATGGATATACTCGTAATATGGATTTTTAACATTTTTTTTTCACTTATCAATAAATTATTTTTGACAAATAGTGCTAAAATACACAAAAAATTTGGAAACGATCTGATCATTTTAATAAATTCTATTTTTTGTATCCAAAATACAAATATTTTTTTATCTGCAACTACAATTTTATTGTAAGATGCAGATTTATATAACATTTTAATTTACAATCGTGTGCATCATGAAGTGGGAGTAAGCACCCATCGGCGTTTCTTCAACTTATGATAGTTAGATTCGTCTAGAAAATCTCTAGGCTATTGTCTCGTAAGTCTCCGATGTGTGTTTCCGGCAAGTGTTCGGCTGAAAAGTTTATAAGGTAACACAGTAAAAATATTTTTTTTTGCAAAATTCATTTTTATTATTCAACATAGTTGCCTTCGAGGGCGATACAGCGATTATAGCGATCTTCCAACTTTTCAATACTATTTTTATAGTACTCTTTCGGTTTTACCTCAAAATAGGCCTCAGTTTCGGCAATCACTTCATCATCGGTCTTAAATTTCTTGCCAGCGAGCATTCTCTTGAGGTCTGCAAACAGGAAAAAGTCGCTGGGGAAGCAATTCGTAGCCCAATTCATTGAGTTTGACCATCGTTTTCATCGGCTTGTGACACGGTGCATTGTCTTGGTGAAACAACACTTTTTTCTTCTTCAAATGAGGCCGTTTCTTAGCGATTTCTTTCTTCAAACGATCCAATAACGCTATATAATAGTCGCTGTTGATCGTCTGCCCCTTCTGGAGATAGTCAATGAATATTATACCATGGGCATCCCAAAATACAGACGCCATCACCTAGCCAGCCGACTATTGCGTCTTTCCACGCTTTGGATTCGGTTCGTCGCTCGCTCTCCACTCTGCCGATTGCCGATTGGACTCTGGAGTGTAGTGACGCAAAAATTCGGGTTTATTGCGCTTGAACAGCTCCAAACACTGCTCAGAATCATCAACACGTTGTTGTTTTTGGTCCACAGTGAGCTAACGCGGCACCCACTTTGCACACAGCTTTCGCATGCCCAAATATTCATGCACGATAGGTCCAACACGCTCTTTCGATATCTTCAGAGTCTCAGCTATCTCGCTCAACTTCACTTTACGGTCATTTAAAATTGTTTTGTGTTTTTTTTTGGGTCTTTTGGGCGTCCACTGCGTTCTGCATCAACTGTGCTCGTACGACCAGTTCGAAATTGACGAAACCAATATTCCACAGTTGAAATAGCTGGAGCAGAGTCCGGATAACGTTTGTCAAACCATGCTTTGGTTTCCACTGTATTTTTTTTCATCAAAAAGCAATGCTTTATCAATACACGAAATTCGTCTTTATCCAACAAAACTTGCTTCACTCAAAATGTTATATCTCACGAACCAATCGACCGATTGCTGTCAAATTTTGACAGGAATCATTTGATATATAATACTATAATTAAGTAGATTTTTGCAAGAGCCGCCATCTAGACGTCAACCTTATAAACTTTTTAGCTTAATTGTTATGGCCGTATTGTCTGCATAAGTACTAATGATAGCATAAAATGGGCCGTATATCCGGCTAGAAAAGGATATATTTTCCAGGATTCTGAGTTAATTGCAACTTGAAAGTGAAGTTGGGAGAGATATGAATTTATGATAAGGGGGTATGTTGAAGGAACAAAGCTATTGAGTTTCCAGAGGAGTCCACGATCAAAAGCTCCTAAGCTTTTAAAAATACTCCTGGGCAATACTCTTTCCTCTCAAAAGAGAATTTAATGTGATCAACAACGCACAATGGGATTGCTGGATAGCGGAGTGTTGAGATCGGAAGCTAAATTGGTGATCAGCAATAATTTTTTCATTAATTAAGACTGGGTATAGTCATTTTAATAGGAGTTTTTGAAAAATCTTATCAAGGATTGGTAAGCGGCTTATAAGTCTATATAGAAGGAAGGAGAATTAATGGTTTTTTTTTAGTTTAGGAATTATTTTAATGACTAAAAAATTTTCAGAGTAAAGGAAAATAGGTTGTGCACAGGATGGAACCATTCAAAATGTATGTCATTAAACCTAAAGCTTTTCGGGAATTTTTCGGAAAAAATAGGAGCTGTTATTAGATCATAACCACGAGCTTTTTTATTGGGAAGACGCAGAATAGTAGAATTAATTTTCGAGGGCTTAAAATTTTTGGGAAGAAGACTCATAATGACTGGGAACCTTAGTTCTTCGATAATTTTGTTAGTATGCGATTTGTCGTCTATATCATCATGTGGAGCAAAAGTATTTACCAAATGTTTAGCAAATATTGCAGCTTTTTCTTTGTCTGTTTGAGTCTATTTACCGTCATTTTGTTTCGGTGGGTGTGATGTTCTTTTCTATAAGAGTATTCGTCTAGTGGAAATATTTTATATAAATTTCATGCCATTCATTATAGGTACTTTCTAATTCCCATATTCAGTTCATTTTGTAGTGGGTTAAGTTTCTGCTTGTAGCTAGGCATTCGTAAGTGTTGTTGTGGTAGTGTCGTATTGTAAGAGTTGTAAGTGGTTGTGACTGCATGTTGTATATATATAGTGAGGTCATTTACAGCATCATTCAATTTATTTTTAAATTAAAAATGGTTCGTATATAATTTCCATAAATTTAGTTTTTAATATACCTGCACGCATAAATAAGGTTGCCTCTTTTATACAGTGGTCTTCAGTTAGAATCCAGCAAATGTCAACAAAAAAATGTAGTCGTATCAGTTTGACCTAGTCTCAAATGAAAGGTGAAAGCGCATCCCGCGCGTATTTATTGTTAAACAATTTTTCAGTTTTTTTTACTTTTGAAGTTTTTACATAGTTGGCAATTTGATCCAGTAACACAAACGAATTTCATCTCGCCAAACGGACCTAGTCTTAAATTTAAGGCAAAAGCGCGTCCGCAAAAAAAAATTTCACTTTGTTAACTATTTAAATTTTGTATTAAGAATCTTCTTATTGGAAGCCTGACCCAGTGACGCAACAAAATCACACCTCAGCGCTCTGATCTAAACTCAAATTGATAGTGAAAATAGTTTTATTTTACTGGGATCATGTAGTTTTGTTAACTTTTGAAGTTTTAAATTGATAACGTTTCAAATCTATGTGTAGTGTTAAATTTAAGATAAAGGCACATGTCATTTATACTTTTTTTATTTTATTTTTTTTATTTTAAATGATATCTACAACTACTTATGCTAGTAACAAGCAGATTTTTTACGGGAATATACAAGAACATGAAGACATGTGGAGGAAAACACCCATCGATGTTACCTCTAGAACAGGGTAATTTTATTTATTTTATAACTTTAGAGAATCTCTCGGCCATCGCCATTTTAAACGTCGATGGGTGTATACTGGAAGAGTGGGAGTGAAAAGTTCCCTTCCTAAAGGATTAGGGTGGAAGGATAGATGCGAATGGAATTTTTTTTATAGCGGGAGATGCATAGTTCACGAACAAATGGAACATTTAGGTGACGGTGGATAACAGTGTTTCGCACATAAAAGGGGGCATTGACAATTTTACGAAGGATTCGGGATTGTGGGGATTGGATTGGAAGGGAGTTGGAATGCTTAGTCGAACCCCAAAGTTCTAGACCATATGTCCATATTGGTTTCAGAACCGTTTTGTATAGTAATAGTTTACTTGTTGTTGTAAGTTTTGATTTACTGTCTAGGAGACGTAATAATTGTTTGTATCGTCCGTTAAGTTCACGTCTTTTAGTTTTCGTATGAAGGTTCCAGGTTAATCGTTTGTCGAATATAAGTCCAAGGTAACGTACGCTATTTTTTTGTAGAATAATACTGCCGTTTAGGGTTATGTCGGAAATTTGTTCTCGGCAGAGTGTGAAAGTTACATGAGCAGATTTTTGCTCATTTACCTTCACTCTCCACCTTTTGAACCAAGTTTCTAAGGAGTGGATATGGTTCTGTAGGATACTAATGGCTGTGGAAGGATCTTTGTGATGTGTCAGGATGGCTGTATCGTCAGCATATGTTGTGGTTAGGATGTTGTTTTGGCAAGGAATGTCATGGGTATAAATGTTATATAGGATAGGACCTAGGATACTTCCTTGAAGGACACCGGCGGAAATTGGATAAATGTGGGAGTACTCCATATTTTCAGCTACCTGAAAATATCGGTCTGAGAGATAAGATTTAAGGATGTGGAAATACCTCGAGGGTAGGACTCGCTGCAACTTCCAAAGCAATCCAGGGTGCCATACACGGTCGAAAGCATGCGAAATGTCAAGAAACACGCCTGGGCAGTATTCCTTTCGCTCTAGCGAACACGCTATGTAGTCGACTACGCGATGACACCTGATGCTGAGGAATGACACCCTCGGTTTCAAAAATGCGATAAAGGCGTTTTAGGATTAATTTTTCTAGGATTTTTGATAACATGGGAAGGAGACTTATAGGTCTATATGAGGTAGGAAGGTTTTTGGGCTTATTGGGTTTTGGGATCATCTTAACTATGGAAAACTTCCACAGGGAAGGAAAAAATGATGTGCGGAGGATACTATTATAAATATAGGTTATATGGACGAGGGTTTTTTTGGAAATTTGTTTCAGGATTTCTGAAGTTATTAGGTCATATCCTGGGGCTTTTTTATTGGAAAGGTGTTCTATTGTGAATTTAACTTCGGAAGGAGTGAAAAACTTAGGAGGTGGACTTATGGGTAACTGAGTTGATATTTGTCGGAATATTTGTTCGTTATGCAGAATGTCTCGGACATCTTCGTGAGGTTTAAAAATGTTTTCTAAGTATTTGCCGAAGATGTCGGCTTTCTCTTTATCCGTTTTTCCCTGGTTCCGTCGGTATTTCGGAGCGGGTGTGTAGCTGTTTTGTATTTGAGAATTCGTCGGGTAGCTGTCCAGAGTGACTTATTAGTTGTCAGTGATTCTGTGTATTCAGTGAATCGTTCCTTGTTATAATTATTTATTTCTTGTTTCAGTTCTCGTTGTAGTTGGTTTCATTTTTTTCTTCTCATTTAGAATTCTTGAACGTTGCCACTGGGCCCTGGCTCGACGTTTCTCGCTTATCAAACTGCGAATTTTTTCCGGAAGATATGTATACTTGTTTTTAAAATTTCTCTGATGCTATGATTTAGCGGCATTTTAGTTGTTGTCAAATGTTTTTAGTTGTCGTGAAACTAAGAAGTTACAATTAACTAGGAATTTTATTTATTATAAAAATATTAATAAATAATTTTTATTATAATCCAAAAATGGTTAATATTTATTTTTTCTTTTCAGATTATACACTATAAGAAAAAGAAAAAATAGAATTTATCAGTTGAAAATAGCACAAAATTGGTTTTTTTCATTAGAAAGGAACTATTAAAAATCACATATTGGCACAGAATCGTTTTAACCAAAAAATCTATAAAAGGTAAGTGAATATAATTTTTCCTATTTTATTAATAAATAATTACTAATAAAAGGAAATTAATAAAAAAATTTAAAAATTATCTTAATGACACTAAAGTCTCTCGTTTAATGTGAAAATGATAATAGAATAAATTAAAGGATACACAACTGTGAGATGGCATATTCGCTAATATAATCCAATATAATTAGAAAATATCTTTTGTTGAGTATTAAACATTTTAATTCTTCAAAAGAGTTAATTAATGTGAAGCAGTTTATTTAACATATAACGAATATTTGGTTATTAAAAATTCCTACAAATTTATATAATACTGTGACGGTCTCTAGTTATACTTTTAGGATATACGACATGATTCATTCGACTAGTTGGGAATTTAGAATTTTAGAGGAGCTTTTCATGTTTTATTGACTTTAAATATTTTCCTTTTACTATGTACTTTTATATAACTGGTAAACAGTCTTTATATTTACAGATATTAAAACAAAATTTTCAGTACGGAAAACTAAGTTCATCTAAAAAAAAAAACACAAATTGTTGTAGTAATATTCATCTTAAGATTACCATGACTAACTATGAGTATGCTTGAGAATTCCCAGCCGATTTTTCTTTATTACGAATTGTGCAATTAGTATATATAGTATGATTTATAATTTTCGAATGGTGTCATTATCTAAGCAATGCTTTGCACTTGTTATAATAGTTCACCGAAATCTGTTAAGTGACACCAATATTAGAGCGTTTGCAATATAACATTCGGATCCAGAGTTGCTCATAAATAAAATATATAGAAGGAAGTAAAAATACCAGAGAATATCGTTCTAGAAATAAACATTTCCGACTGTGAAAATGAAAATGAAAATAAAATAAAAATCCAAACGCATACGTACTTGTGCTTATATAGCAGTAAAAAGGAATCCCCTGGATACGATTGGCAAGTATGTATGCAGCCACAAAACTAAAGGAAGATGCAGCAAGGAGCCAGACCAAATCTATTGTATAAGTTCTGTAGTAGAATCAATATAAATTGTGATTTTCCTGTACATTACATTTGATTCTGTACTTCACGTGATCCTGGTGAATTTTCTTATTTCGAAATGAAAGATTTCTCAAAATAGCACGATTTAAACATTTCCATTGAGAATATTTGATATTTTATAGCACAAAATAATCCATAATTTACGTGCTCGAATCAAATAAAATTTAGTATCTATTTTTGTCCGAACATTTTATGTTCTACTTAATTTTATACAATTCAACTTTTAAGCTTTGCCCATAGCGTTAAATATTTTTATTACTCGAACTATTTAACATAAACCATTGAGATTATTATTGATAGAAGGGCAATTGATTTTTAAAGCTATTTAAATACTTGATGAGATTTTTATTAATATTAAAATATCTATAAAATAGAAAAGATCTTAAAAATTGGTAAATACCTATAGAAAATAGGATATAAATTTATAAAAATAAGTATTTCTATTTTTTTTTTAAAATTTCTGTAATCTTGGTAAGACAGTTTCGAAGAGTTTCAATTAGTACTTTACGAATTTTAGTAAAAAAAAATATGTCAAAATAAGCTTGACTGATTAGATCTCAGAGAATTTAGTTAAGTTCATTAATTTTTGAGATATGAGGCGATAATGTATTAAAAAAATCTGACTTGCCTTAGAAAATCTCTTGCTTAAAAGATACGAGAATTTGTTTAATTTGGCCATATGGGACGTTCCAAAAATAAAATTGATGCTACACCTGCACAGGATATTGATTTAGTACATTCTTAAGTATTGGTCAGAAAATTAGGCCCTCAGGAACAATTATGGTAAACACTTAGGATTCTCCGAGTATTCAGGGACAATGGAGCCCTTTAACCTTTTGCATAGAAATTCTACAGTAGCATTATTTATGGTCTGGTTTTGCTAGAGCGATAACATTCGCCAGGACACTAACAATTTCGAAGCATTGTCTTCTTAGATTCAGCAGCCTTAGATCAGTCTCTTATTTATCACGCCATTGATGATGAAGAGAAAATTATAACTTGCATCCTCCCGCATTTTTTTTAATCAATCCAAATGACAAAATACTTAACTGAATTTAAAAAGAGTTATATACTCTTTAACCTAGCGCTGGAATAAGTGATTCGCGACTTCAGGGGATAAGCATAAGGGGGCCTAGTGTCTAGTATATGGCGATGATATCGACATTATGTGCAGATCAGAGAGAGCTGCACGAGAGGCCTTGATCAAGATTGAGCCCTTGGTGGATAAATAAGGGGAAATCGAAGTACATGATAGCAGCCTCGGCGTCGAAGGAAAGACCAAACAGCACAAATCGCATATAGATAGGAGATTATAGCTTTGAAAGAGTTAAATAAATTTTCTATTTTGTGTCAAGGCTACTAGCAGTCAACAGAAGAAATCCGAGCAAGACAGCTACCAGTCAACAGAGCCTATTTTAGTCAGTCTAAATTATTTCACTCGAAAATTCAGACCATAATATAGAAGATACTGCTGTACAGGATACTAGTCTTCGGAAACTTGGCTTCCCAGGAAAAACCATTACAAACTCTTGTCTGCAGTCCGGAAGGGGAATCTTCGAAAAAAATTTGTCTCCATACAAAGGTCATTCAACAAGTACTTAGCCTCACCACCCGATTGAACTGCTGTCACAAAAGAAATTTACCATCGTACAGTACATTCTTTTAGTAGCCTACTGTCAAAGTTTCAGTCGATTTCCTTCATTAGTTTCGTTTTGAGAGCCTTTGAAAGCGAGCGTGTCGGTCGGTTGCACAAAAATGGAAAAAGAACAATATCGTTCGGCGATTAGATTCTTGTTTTTGGAAGGGAAAACGCGCAGCAAAATCAAAGATCGCTTGGATGCTGTGTATGGTGACTCTTCTCCTTCGATGGCGACCGTCAAGAATTGGTTCAACGAGTTTGTTCGTGGCCGCACGTCGGTTTTTGATGAGCCACGCCCAGGTGCCCCGAAAACGGCTGCTACGGAGGAAAACGTTAAAAAAGTCCACGATCTCGTGTTGGCAGACCGTCGATTGAAGGTTCACGAGATAGCTGAGACTGTGGGCATCGCAGTAGGAACGGTGCATCATATTCTACACGAAGAACTGGGCATGAGAAAGCTGTCGGCGCGATGGGTGCCGCGTTTGCTCACACCGGAAAACAAGCGCAACCGTGAGGCCACATCGGCAACGTGTTTGGCGCTGTTTCAGCGCAATCCAGCGGAGTTCTTGCATCGTTTCGTGACCGTCGACGAAACATGGATTCACTGGTACACACCAGAGACCAAGGAACAGTCGAAACAGTGGACTTCACCCGGCGAACGTGCTCCGAAGAAGGCAAAGACTGTTCGATCGGCCGGAAAGGTGATGGCCACCGTTTTCTGGGATTCACAAGGTGTGATCCACATCGATTACCTCGAGAAGGGTAAAACAATCACGGGGCGCTACTATGCTGACTTATTGGGCCGATTTGACGTCGAATTAAAGTAAAAGCGGCCGCTCTTTGCGAAGAAAAAAGTGCTGTTCCACCACGACAACGCGCCGGCTCACACCTCCGCCGTCGCCATGGCCAAATTGGTCGAATTGCGCTACGAATTGCTGCTCCATCCACCGTACTCTCCAGATTTGGCCCCCTGTGACTACTTTTTGTTTCCAAACCTGAAAAAATCACTCGCCGGGAATAGATTTGGGTCGAATGAGGAGGTCATCGTCGCCACGGAGGCCTATTTTGCTTCCCTCGAGAAAATGTATTTTTTGGATTGGTGAAAAAAGTTAGAGCATCGTTGGGCCAAGTGTATCGAGCTTGAAGGAGATTATGTGGAAAAATAAATTGCCACCTTTCCAAAATTTTCGTTTTTCTTTTGTAGGCTAAGTACTTGTTGAATGACCCTCGTACATTAAGATTGACGATTCTCGAGCCCTACTTAAAAACTAGATCTTAAAGCGTAACTGCAATGGTCCGATTGTAGATAAAATTAAGCTCAATAAACTGCGGTGGGCTGCGCAATTAATCCGTATGAATGAAAAAGATCCTCCCCGGAGAGTATACAATGGCTCCATTCATTGTCCCAGATGATGAGGTAGGGTAGATTGACGGCGTTAGTCAGGATAATAAAAACATGTTGACAGTGTCCAAAAAGAAGATCGCAACACGAAGCTGGGACGCCTAGAGTTTTGTGATTCAGCAAACCTAGACCGGAGTTCTGGTTCTTGAATTCGTATTACAGTTGTCGAATAATTGTCAATCGAATAGATTCGTGTGAATTGTAAAATTTAAAATGTATAATATTAGTTTCAGCCTAAAAATCTACTGGCCATATTAAGTCAAATTATTTACTAGCTTATACCATTATCTGCAATAATTATAAAATTAATTTATTTTAATCTAAAAGCCAAAAAAAATGACAATAAAAAAATATTCATTACTATAGAATAATTTTCGATATGAAAATATTTTGAAATGAATTTTTCGCAAAGCCAAAAATTTTAATATCTCAAATCTGACATGTTACGATATGGTTTTTTAAATAAATGGAAAAATATTGTAAAATGTAACAATTGTAAATAAAATTCAATATGGACGAGTCTGCAAACAGAAAAATTATGCTTATTGAATATGTAAATAATTACTCAGCTCTTCTACTTTCCTTTTACCAATTGATTTGTACTCGTACTGTACTGTACATCGAGTATATGCAGATATATTTATGTATCCTTATACGAATTCTTGTGTTGGATTTTATATGAAATATTTTATAAATATTTACATGTATCACGTCCAACCAATCTATAATGGTATATATTTCCATCCTTTTTGAGGAATAGTAAAAAAGATTCGTTTGTTTTTCATATGAAAATTATTTTTTCAATGTTTTATTGAATTTAAGGGATGGTTTTTCTTTGAATTTGGCTTCGAAAGAAGAAATCTGAAGTAGAAAAAAAAAACTGAAACATTTTTCCAAAGACGTTGGAAAAAAATTATTTTCATCCTTCTTGAAGTTTATTATGGATATGGGATAGTCCTATAAAAATATGCTTAAAAAAAGAATTGGGGCATTGAATGCAATAAAAAAATGGCAAAACATAATAAGATTCTGACTATTATATCGTCTGGAAAAATATATTCTTTTTTACCCTTTTATTTTTATTTATCTATTGTATATTTCGGTTCTTTCTTATTAGACTAGAGAAAGGGTAGTAATACATTTGAAACGACTCTCACTTATCTATTTTGAATACAGCCAAAAATATCAAATCGAAACAAATTTTATATTGTATGAAGTTGTCTGTCTACGTGTATGCTGCTGCTCCATTTGATATTCATGATGTTTATTTTTTCACCTTTTTGACTACCAAAAGAATTCATATTTCTATTTTTGTATTCATTTCTAATAAAATATATAGAATTGTCCTTGGAGTCAACCCACCATCATATCTATTCTATGTATATGCATTATTTTTGTTTCTCAGATATAAAATTGAAAATAAAAATGTTGAATAAAATTAAATTGAACAAAAAGGATACAAATAAAATGTAATAAAAAGAGGTTACAGAGAGCTGAAAGACTTACAGAAAAAGGATTGCATAGATCATGTATGGGTCAAAAGGAAAACAAAAAGTATGGGTAAAAGGGCAACTTTACAATATAGCAGTGTCATTGTAAATGGAATAAATCGGATCCGAATACGTAATTTTTCATAATGAAAAATTTAAGAATACCGTCGAATCTGCGCATATGTACCAATTTTGATTTATTGAATTTGATTCGATAACATAAAATATTAATAGCATTCGTCTACGTATGAATTTGTGTATATATTTCTTGATAAAAAATTTTAACTTTATTGCCACAAAAACAAATATGAAACAATATTTATATTCACTTTAAAAGCGTATTTATGATATAGCCGCAAATCAAAAACAAAATGGGTCGGTCCGTTTAAGTAATAAATAAATATGAAAATATATTTGCGAATTTATGATATTAAATATTTATTTATATATGAAAAATGAAAAAAAAAATGATACTTTTTGAGCTAAATGAAAAACTATAGAAAACGTAGTAAGCTACATTAAAAACTAGGTCACATTTGGTCAAGAAATTCAACGGAGAGGTCCGATTTATTTTATTATTTTGGTTTGTTTATTATTCGACTAAATTTTATAAATGGAAATAATACCATACAGCAGGATCCAATTTCTTTTTTTGACGGTCATTACCAAAAAATATTTCTAGTATAAACATCAATATGAGATGGCGATGTCGGTAAATTTTTTTCACTCGAAATTAGGTCAAATCGAAATATTGTATTAACAATACTTAAAACTTTAAAATGTAAGTAATTACAATACATTTTAAACGAAAAAATTTAAACAATAACAGGTGGCGGTGTCAACTAAAATTTTGTTCACTCAAAACTAGGTCAAATTTAGAAAGAAAATTTTCAGACGTACTCGTAAATAATACCAGACGGTAGGATCAATAATTTTTTTTTTGCTTGAAACTAGGTAAAATTTGACGATTTTCCAACTGAAGTTTACAGGGTTCAATTTTATTAATTTTGTTGTACAACTATTCCAAGAAATATTAAAAATTTAGGCAATACCAGGCGATAGTATTGAATTTTTTTTAGACTCAAAACTAGGTGAAAACTTTTGAACAGAATTTTTATATGATTTTAATAGCAATTTTTTTTTACTCGAAATTAGGTCAAATTGAAATGTAAACAATACTTACAAATTTGATAACGAAGCAATATTTCAATTAAACCTCAAATTACATCACATTTTAAACGAAGAAATTTAAACAATACCAGGTGGCGGTGTCGACTATGTTAAATTTGGTAGAAAAATTTTCAGAAGTAAATAATACCGTGTGGCAGGATCGACAATTTTTTTTTCTCGAAAGTAGGTCAAATTTTGAACGAGATTTGCAAATGTAAATAACTCAGGGTTGCGGAGTTCTATTTTTTTTATTTTGTTGTACAACTATTCCAAGAAATATTTAAAAATTTAAGCAATACCATGCGGTGGTATTGGATTTTTTTTTAAACTCAAAACTAGGTCAAAACTTTTGAACAGAATTTTTATATGATTTTTATAGCAATTTTTTTTACTCGAAATTAGGTCAAATTGAAATGTAAACAATACTTACAAATTTGATAATGAAGCAATATTTCAATTAAACCTAAAATTACATCACATTTTAAACGAAGAAATTTAAACAATACCAGGTGGCGGTGTCGACGAAAAATTTTGTTCACTCAAAACTAGGTCAAATTTGGGAGGAAAATTTTCAGAAGTAAATTATACCAGGCGGCAGGATCGACAATTTTTTTTCTCGAAACTAGGTCAAATTTTGAATGAGATTTTCAAATATAAATAATTTAAGGTTGCGGGGTTCTAATTTTTTTCATTTTGTCCTACACCTATTCCAAGAAATATTTAAAATTTAGACAATACCAGGCGGCGGTATTGCTACTAGATCAAAACTTTTGAACAGAATTTTGATATGATTTTTATAGCAGGTAGTATAAAATTTTTTAAATATATAAAAAAATTTTTAAGCTCACATGGAATAAGGTCTTTAGAAAGAATGCATGCATGCATATTTTTTGGACTTTAATAAATATACAAACAGAGGAAAATGGATTACCTAAAAATGTAGGAATTTTGATCCTTTATATATGAATTTCTATGATTTTTTAAATATTGCATCGGCTCTTCGGACTTTTTCTTTCAATTTTTGATCTCACATATTTTTCTAATTGTTTTCTTCATAACTTTTAAATTGATCGCTTTAAAAATATTTTCTAGTTTTATTCTGAAAAAAAAATCCTAATTTTGTTAGATAATTTTCATAGATTTTTGATTATTTCAATGTAATTATCTTCGCTTATAGTCGTATTAGTTTAAATAAAAACAAATCATAATTATAGCTAATATACTTTTTGATAAAAAACTGGCATTTCTTATTTTCTCTATTGATTTGCTCTTTTCTTTTTAAATGTAATAATCAAACTCCGATTAGATAATGAATGGATGATTAGACAATGTTTGTCCGAAAATAAATATAGTTTGTCTTTGCAGAAAAATAAGACATTATAGACGGAATCATTATCGATAATCAGTAATGAAGTTGTACAAATGGCAACTTTATGGAGACTATGAATCCAAATGAATAATAATCGAAAAACTGCTAAAACCAAAACGATACGTCATTGAATGATGTTAAGGAAATATTGAATTCGAAATGAAATTGATTTGCCTTCCGACAGTTGAGCTAATGATGTTTTAAGGCTCTGGGAATAGTCACCAGATTCTGAAAGATGGTAGAGAAAAGGCATTGCTCCATTAAGTACAATTCTAGCATTTTTATTTTTCTTACTAAGCTAATGGATTTTTGACACGAAATCCATCTAAAGGCCAATTGAAGAACTTTTATACCTAATAATATCTTGCCGCTGATATACACACACTTGCAAACAGATACATTAAAACCCATAAATAATACTCACACTTTGATAATTTCAAAATTAAAGGACCATACAATAACTGTTCAGAATTAATACACACTGACGCATAGGTTTCACTCGGAAAACTCACTTTTTTTCAATTTTCTCGGTAACTAAGTAATTTTCAAGGTTTTTATTTATTTTTTGATAATTGATTAGAGTCCAATTATTAATTGAAATTAAATAAAAATTAATGATTAATAAAAAAAATTAAAATCAGCTTCACTAAAATGAATTTTGTAAAAATAAAAATATTTAAAAAATCGTTTCAGTGCTGCTAATATAACTAAGATTATTGATGGTACTCTATTCTTATAAGACCTTAATATCCTATTATGATTTAAAAAAAAAAAATTATTTCTTATACCAGGTGTATAAGCTTAAATCCGCTGTTTCTTTAGTGAAAAAACACGTTTTTTTTCATAGAAAGCAAAAACAAATTTATTCCAAGTACTTGCCCTCGCTAGCTATACATTTTTCCCATCTCTCGGGTAATTTGTGGATACTAGGCCAAAAAATTCCTTCTCTTTCGAGGCAAACCCCTTATCAAGCCATTTTCGGACGTAAGAATCGAAGTGCTGCTCAGCGAGCGCGTGGCCCATCGACGAAAACAGTTGGTAGTCGGAAGGGGCCTGGTCTGGTGATTTAGCGGGGTGGGGTAGTACCTTACAATTGAGTGTCTCCAAGTAGTTTCGGGCCATTTTTGACGTGTTCGATAGTGCGTTGTCGTGGAGGAAAATCAGCTTATCATGTCTTTATTGATAATCCGTCCTTTTTTCGCGCCGAGCACGGTGCAATTAATCAGTTGTTGGTGATAGCGATGGGCATTGACAGTTTCACCACGTTTCAACATCTTATAGTAGACGATACCCTGCTGATCCCACCAAACGCACAGCATCGTCTTCCGTCCGAAGAGATTTTGTCTTGGGGAAGATGTTGATGGTTGGCCGGGATCAACCCACGATTTCTTGCGTTTAGGATTCTCGAAATATATCCACTTTGCATTGTATGTCACAATCCGATGCAGGAACGACTTTCTTTTTTGTCTGGCGAGCAAGATTTTGCATGTGTTTTGGCGTCGCTCCATCTGCCTATCGTTCAATTCATGCGTCACGCATTTTCCGATCTTTTAAATCTTCCCCATGGCACGCAGATTGCTCCACGAGAATTTTTTGCGATTGGGTATCGTCTTCGTTCAAAAGAGCCTGCAATTAATGGTGCTCAGCCTTCCTAGGCCGATTTTCACGCTTCTTGTCCCGTCTTTGAACCGACGCAACTAATCTCGGCACATTGTTTCCGATAAAGCACTGTCACCATAGGTCTCCATGGGCATTCGATGCGATTTGGCAGCCGATTTCTTCAAATTGAAGCAGAAAATCTGAGCTTCCCGCATATGCTCTTTTTTTGGCACAAAACTAGACATGATTACCAAAGGAAAAATGTATGTTGTTGTATGAAGTTGCTGACAATGTGTACTGATTAATGTTTACAGATGTCAAACTCATGAAAAAAAAGTATGGCGTATCCATGGTTGCTTAATACGCTCATTCACGCCACCTATGACCAAACAGCGGATTTAAGCTTATACACTTATTTTTAAATTCTTTTATTGTTTTTGTAATCTGGAAGTTTATGTGAAGGTCTTCTAAAAATTATAAACATTTCTTCTTTTTGCGCCCTGTTATGGCAGCCCTGGTGGGGTAATCGAGTAATTCAATTTCGATAGATTTCGCCACCATATAGCGTCCATTTAGGATGATCTTATTGATACACTTTGTTTTCATTGGAGAGGATCACAGATCTCACCGGTCGTCATTGTACAGACAATAATTAATAAAAACAATTGGCTAATTTCATTTACAAGAAAATAAATTCGCAATTATCGAATTTTAAGATTTTATGAAAACAAACAGTTATAATTACTAAAAAAAAAATATTAAGTAAAAGAAAAAAAAATTAGGGACACATTCAATACGCAGCCAGAAGTGCCATCAGTTATATAGTGTTTATGGCTATTAATGATCACATAATACTTCGATCACTACCGTCGACTACGAGTGCTTCTTCTCTCCATCGCATCGTCTCGTGACTCTTCATTGGTCATCGGTTTTTTCTTTCTTATGAATTTAGCGACTTATTTTTTCTCTCAAATAAACGCGATCGAGTTTTTATCTCATTGAAAGATTTTACACCTCCCCCACGTCTTTTCCCCTCCCATTTACCCCTTGGTAAATTTTTTATCAATTAAGTAAAATTTGAATAAAAGCCTCACTTATGGTTAACGGTAGTCTAATTCCCTTATAGAACGGTGCTCTATCACCTCACTTTATGTGCCAGTATACCAGCAGAAAGGCTTAAGCTAGTTGAGATAGTTATATATCATCATATATATAATACCCGCTTCACACGACTCTTGCTTTCTTGCTTGTTGTCTTGCTTGCTATCGTGCTGGCTGTGGTGCTAGAAATATTGTCACTACTTGTTGCGTTGCTTGTTTTCAAGCTTGATTTCAAAATTAGAACCAGTTCTATTATTCGTGCTCGTTTTGCTGCTTGTTTTAACGAGAGCCAATGAGAAACATTATCTTTGCACGTGGGCTACAACATCTCCATTTAAGTAGCTTTTTTCCAGTTTTCGGTATACTTTTCGGCAAAGTATATGAAGTAAATTTTTTTTATTCACAACACTACGTTGCAAGTCATACTATAATTAATAATCACAATCAACTCTACAACCTATAGAATTGTTGAAATGTTTATTCGTCTGTTTTTTGTCTTATTTCAAAATTTATTAAATATGAAATAATTGCTATTCGTATGCAATGAACAATTTCTGATATAATAGCATTGATGTTCATGTTCGTTGATACTGAAACTGTTACTGTGCAAGAATTAAAACCTTCTATAAGTCCAACTTTAATACAAATCATCGTGTGAACTCAACATACATAAAAACCGTCACACTATCAAGCACCACATGCAGTTTGAAAACAAACAGTGAATCTAGCAGCCGAACAAGCATGAAAACAAGCATCAGAGTGTGTAGATGGAATCAGATTGTATAGTGCAGCACATCAAACTTCACCGGTGGACTATTTAAATATCAAATTTGATCCAAAGATCCTTCTCAAATCCCGTTCAAACTTAATGTATAAAAAGTGTTCTTGCTCCGACTATCCTTTATATAACGTAACATAATATCCACCCCTTTTTACAAATTTCTTTTTATAACTGATGTCTTATCTTGAAAGAGATTCCTTAATTATTACTCTGAATTTTCAAATTTCGTTCCCTGATCCTTGCTGGAAAATATGGTTGAGAGTAGATTTGAGAGTGTTTTCATATCTTGATAGATACAAAAAAAAAATATATTGGTCCGTCAACTTTTTCTAGAGTACTTGGATGGACTTAATGATTACTTAATATTTTTCATAGATTCACCCATTGCCGATAATATCATGTCTTATGCAGTTATTCAGTAAGATGGCTTCCAAATCTGTGAACATAATTGTTCTTTTAGCTGTGGAAAATTAGGAAGGCGATAGAGATTGAAGCTAACTATCTCAATCATCAAAATATCACTACTCTCAATGATATTCACACAGCCTAGGAACACATTTGTGATGTTTTCAACAATATCCGACATAATCTGCTTAACAACAGGAGTTTTAGTTTGCGTAAGATTCCAGGTCATAAAGGAATTTTGAGCATTGAGTGGACCGTTCTAGTTCAAAGTTCCTAGCTTATTACACCTGCTAAACAAACTATAAATAACACATTTAGGCATTCGTAGATACAGGATTCCCTTTCGCAACATTGCTCAATCACCAGCAAACTGGTATACTCAGCACAGCCTTACTGAAATTCTGTACATGAAAACTGCTCAAAATTCTGATATGGCATTCTGCTCACACAAATAATAGCCTTTTCGAAAACCACCTTTGTCGTATCATGTAATGAAGGGTCACACTTACAAAGTCGCCAATAGGCCTCATGGTCGTGGCACCACATAATAGCTGCAGGTTCATATTCTATAAGAAAAACTTTTTCCGAATAACACATATGAATTCTCAGAAGAAGAAAAAAATAACACTGTCCTTCCCCCACTACCCTTCCCAACCAAAATAAAAACGTTAAATCAAGAAAAATGGCAAATTATTTTGCTTCAAGAAAAGCGTTTTAACATTTTTTAATCCTCTAGACAGTCTATTAGAAAACTCTAAGTAAATCGTTAAACTTAGCACAATTCAATTTATTAACACAATTTAGAAAATTTTTAATCTCGAAAATTTTATCCAATAAATAATTTATAAATTTGAAAGCATTTGCTATAATTATTTAGCAATTGCTCAATTATAAGCAATGGAAATATTTTCTCTGAAAACTTTGTATACAATTATATGGATAAAATTTATTAATTTTTAGTTAAAATATTTTATTTATTAAGAACAACTGAAATTAACTATTTTTAATAATATGTGCTTTTATCTCTATTAATAATAATATTTTTAATCAATATTTACTTCACTTTTCATTAACGAGTAGTAATTCATAAAATATTAACATGAGCAACTTAACACATAATAATCTAAGAAAGGAAAAACTGAACAGGTTATTGAAAAAAAAAAAATATATTCCGAAATAGAATAATCAATTTATATTAAATATTTTATGATCTCGTAAAGAAATATTAATCGTTAGATCAATAAGAAAAATTCTACATTATTAGAATTGTGGATAAGTTAATAAAACACTTCAAGACGGAATTTGTAGATGGGTAAATGGTTATGGAAAATTTTATTCAACGTGCTGGAAGCTCGTCATTTACTAAATGACTCTCATATTATGTGGTATTAGAATTTAATTATATAACAAAAGAATGTCATTCAATACACATACAAGCATACCAAAGAAAATAAATGCCTACACAAATTCTGTTATACACTTATAGAAATTGTTATAAATATATTTATTATGGGAATTCGAAATTTTCGATAAAATTCATTTATTTTACTCGAATTAATAATGCCTTCGTTATAAGGAAATTCCACTAGAAAACATTATAATTGAAGTTTGTCTATTACCTAAATTTAAATAGTTTGAAGAAATATTATTGATCATCTTTATTATTTGGAGTTATTTTGAAATTATCGAAAATGTCAAATATTAAGTAGATGAATATAATATATGCCAATGTCCTTTAGTAAATGACACATACTTTTGTGAAGTTATTTATGAGCAATAGAGAAACGATATCCTCTGGATTTTTGGTAGAGAAATTTTAATAAAATACATTTTTAAAAATTGATAATAAAAATTTCCCTTTCACGGAAGTGCGTCTCATATCGGTGCTTGTGCAGCTCTCGTTCTTCTCTAGTGCCCGTTTTTGTACATTTCCCTGTACCGGCAAAATCCTATTAGATGAAGTAGAACTCTTTGTGCGATCAGAGTAGCTATCGATAAAGTAGTCAGTTTCAATGCTAAAATAATATTTCTATTAAAAATATTTTTATTTTTGACATATTCACTCAATCGTGACTTTTTGTCCTGTTAATATTATTGAACTTCGGTGGATTCTGACTCAAATGGCTATCTTCGACTAGATCTAACTGGTCTAACCGCTCAAAAAGTTGGAAAGCCCGAAATGAAAAGTCCAACAATATCTTCTTTGCATAGTACTAGACCCATGCTTTTTGGTGCTTATACACAGAAACCTTTTCGAATTATTAGGCAAGAAAACTGAACAGATTGTTAATTGCTGTAAGCCAGAACACAAACCTATAGTCTACCATCTGCCAAACGTGCCGAGGTCCAGTTTCCATAATATGTATGAAGTGTGGTAGTAAAGTAATGGGGAAAAGTAGTTTCCTTGGGCAGCTATATATCAGCGGAGGCACTGTTTCCCCTCTTCGTAGCAGTGCTGGAAGGCTTCAACTGGAATCGCCTTCAGCTCCTCGGTTACACTCTTTTGGATGCTATCGAAAAGGTGGGCATGATAGGCAGGGTGCCCACCATCGGGTACCTTCGGATTTTGGCAAACCCGTGTACCTGTGCTAGATTAGCGATACCTAAATATTTACAAAGTTCCTTACCATAGCTCAATGAGAGGAGTACAAACTGAAGTATTCTTAAAACAATAGTGAGGTACCTTCTGCTGACTGTATTTAATACCCATATGGCAGTTATGGACTCCAGACCACTACTTCGAGGTAGCAGCTCTCATCTCTGGCGCTGATACTGCTTCTGACAGCAGAAGTTTAGATATGCTTCACCACAAACAGTTTGAGTAATCTGCTTATAATTGGATACTTATTGTAAATTTCCAAACACGATTTGAGGTGCATTGATTGGATGAATCTCAATCCCCATTGTTGAAGACGACCGGTACTATTACGTCTAACGGTAGATATGCCATATAAAACAACAGTCTAATACTGTTATCGACAAAAAAAAGTGTTGTTTTTATCTTGGAGACCAAAAGTCATACAGACTTTGATCAGGTGAATGAGGAGGTTTGGGAAACAACGCGAAACCCTTTTTACGACAAAAACTCGTTAATGTAGACGATCATGTAACATTGGGCGTTGGCATGATGGACCATCCAAGTACGATGTCTGTTCAAAAAGTATCGCGAATTTTGAATTTTCGCGGTTTACGTATATTCGATTTTCGACTTTTTATGGCGTTATGTTGGTACTCATGTCTCAAACTTATGCTGACAATTTCGGACATTTTAAATGTTCAGTTAATTTTTGACAGCTGCTTTGCTAGCACGTGTTTTGGCACGTCTTCGATTCCAAAAAATGGATCAAGGAATCTGTATCAAATTTTGTGTGAAAAACAAAATTAATTGCGCGAACGCATTCCGAATATGGACTGTTGCATATAGTGAAGCTATCTTGGACCGCAGCAACGTTTATCGGTGGTACAAAATGTTCTCAGAGGGCCGAGAAGATGTGAACGACGAAAAGCGTGCCGGACGCCCGAGCACGTCAACAACAGACGAAAACATTGATGAAGTGAAGAAAATAGTATTGGCCAATCGTCCAATCACCGTTAGAGAAGTTGCTAAGGACTTAAACATATCGATTGGCTAGTGCCATTCGATTTTTACCAATAATTTGGGCGTGAGACGCCGCGAAATTTGTACCAAAATTACTCAATTTCGACCAAAAATAGTATCGCATTAACATTGCTAAGGAGCTGTTGGAGTCTGTCTGGGACGACCAAAATTTGCTCCAGAGGGTCATAACTGGTGACGAATTATGGGCTTATGGTTATGACGTGGATACCAAAGCTCAATCATCCCAATGGAAGCTGCCGTACAAGCTAGGACCGAAAAAAGCGCGCCATGTTCGGTCGAATGTAAAGGGTTTGCTTACAGGTTTCTTCGATTGCAAGGGCGTGGTACATCACGAGTTCTAGCCACAGGGCAGAACGGTCAATAAGGAATATTACCTGCAAGTTATACGCAAGTTGCATGAAGCAATCAGCCAGAAACGCCCGAATTTGTGAAAGAACAAAAATTGGCTTTTGCACCATAATAACGCCCCTGTGGCCAAAAACAATACACTACACGTAATAATGCCGCAGCTACCGTATACTCCAGATCTGGCCCCCTGTGACTTTTTCTTGTTCCCGAAACAGATTCTTTGATCCATTTTATGGAATGGGCAAAAATCGAAGACGAACCAAAACACGTGCAGGCAAAGCAGCTTCTCGGCATAAGTGAGAAACATGAGTACCAACATAACACCAGAAAAAAATGGAAAATCGAATACACGTAACCCGCGGAAATTCAAAATTGGCAATACTTTTTGAACAGACCTTTCAAAAATTTCTTATATAAAGCTTTGTCGAATTCTGTATAGAAAACTTGGTTTATATATTTTAAAGGCTTCCGTGAGTGAGGTTCTCCTTCCATTGCTCCTTGACCCTCCAAATAAATTTTATACAACTAAATAAATTGTATCCTTGATAAGGCATATCGTTTCACAAAATTTCACTGTTTCATTTTTCATACTACATTAAAAAACACAACTTCACCTTTATACTCTATAGGATCTGGACTTGTACTGCACGTCTAGAATGGTCTAGCATATAAGCTATGTAGAGGAAAATGTCCGTAGTGTTGTCCGCTAGCTCTCAGTAATGCCAGCAACACACCTCGTACACATACTCAGGGACTTTCTATTCCTATCCTTCGGCTTCATTTTTCCAAGCTCTCTGTTTAATATTTTGAAAAATTCTGTTTAAACAAGCAAAGTTTTAGTTTTGATTCTCCGGAAATTTTGTACCACTAACTAAAATCTTCATTCACTATGTGATATTTTAGGCTGTGGTCCTGAAACTGACAAAATAACAAAAAACCAAAAAGTTTTCATTAAACCATTGGATTTTATCTTTTGCAAAAAATTGATTTTAGACTGCAATTTTTTTTATATCTGAAAAAAAAAAATATTGAAATAAATATGAAAATTTCAAAAATTCACATTAAAGTAAATAAAGGAGAATTGCAACTCATTAATATTCCGCAAATCAAATAAAATTAAAGTAATTATTTAATAATTTCCTTGAATTTTTAATAACCATTAAAAAGAATGAAAAACAAAAACAAACCAATTAATTTATTTATGAAATAATAAAAAATAAAAGTGCTCATAAATTTACGAGTCACACAAAAAAAAATGGATAACAAACACAACAAAAATGAATTGCTCCAAATTACTTCTAAGTACAATATAAACTGTTTACTTAAAAGAACAACAAAAAAAAAACAACACCTCCTCTTCAACAACAAACAAAGCCTATTAATGGAGCAATAGTAATTTGGATACTTGGCGGTTATGGCACTACAAAATTTCGTTGATCAAACAATAACAAAAAATCATAAATAAATAAAGAATATTAACGAAAATACTATAAATGAAATTTGTTGAAAATAAAATGTTACCCTTGAGGTGTCAGTAGTTATTTTTGGATAAAATGTTACACACGCACACATATAAAAAAATATATATTTCCAATAGAGTCTGTTAGGTAAATTGGCATAAAATAATCGAAAGGATAAGATATAAAGTGAGAGGAAAAGGTTGAAGCAGAAGATTGTTTATATTCATTTAAATGAAACCATTAAGAATAATTAAGGTAAATGTCAACACTTTGTGACTGGGACAGAAGTAGTAATTTTTAAGGGTGGTTTTTTCATTCTTTTTTTTTTCTTGTTGCTATTATTGGAAAAAAAATTTTATCTGATTGACTATGAATAACATAAGTTACACAAGACTGTGAAAAAGTTCTACCGAAAAAGAAAAAAAAATTATAATAAATATATCGCGCCAGGTGTCTAGGAATAAATGCTTGAGGCTATATAGCGTTTACTCGCGAAACGAATCGAATAGAGACGACCCCAAAAAGGAAAGATTGTCAGTAATCAATAAAATTAAGCGTGTCTGTCACGATTTATCGAAACACAATGTTTGAAGAAATTCTAACCAAACTAGGCTCTGTAACTGTCAGAATAATCAATATTCTTTTGATGTGTTAGTGAATAATGTAATCTTATCAGAAATTGAAGTTTGCTTCGTTAGATACCCTACTTATACGCGTATTTATGCAGTAGCATCGGATAAGTGAGCTAAAGATTGTTTGGAGGTCCTGTGGTGCAGCAGAGGAATTTCCCGTTGAAAAGTTTTATTTATTCATTGTGTTCGCTGACAAGTACATGACTGTTCCATTTGCAGGATGAATTTTGTTATAAAACAGCAACCCCCTTTAGGGTTTAAGTAATTTTTTTTAATTATCCACCATAATTTGTGATAATAATTGCATGGTGTTGTGTTTTTCGATGTTTGTTCATTATAAGATACGTAATTATTTATTTATTTTAACATTTATTCATTTATTCATTTGTTCTTTCTTCCTTCATTCATTTATTCCTTTTATTTACTCGTTCCTTTATTTTTTATAATTTTGTTTTGTTTTTTATAACTTTTGTTTTTACGTATTGTAAAAATATTGTTATACTTGTGCTCAATGCGATCTCCTTTGTACACATACATAGATAGATATAGTACACAGCCCATACTATCTATTTTGTAAATGTTTCATATTATCCTCAATAGTATTGTTGATAACACTTCCCACGCTTAATAATGATCTAAATGATATTAATTTAGTACCATTATTATTGCTGTTATTTTAATAATTTTTTTTTCGCTATCCACTCTCAACTCCTCCGTTAAAAAATACTATTTTTATTATTACAGTTGTGTGTGTTTTTGTTTTCATTTTTAATATAATTACATGACTACGGTCTTTTCATGTTTTCTAAATTAACCTGATTATAAGCTAATGGCAGTCTTTTTCTGTTCTGATGTGTTTGAAAAGCAAAAAAAAAAAAAAAAAATTGCCAATCGACCATTTAACTATGGTTATTTTGATAATGATAAGTGGTTAGATATAGGCTGTATCATATCTAAATGGAGAAGAAAAATGAAAAGTTGTTAATATATTTTTATAAATCAAAATAAGAAAGAAATTACTTTTTATAAAATATATACCTTGAAAATACACCATATTTATTCCGTTAATAAGTTATTATCCACAATTTAAGCTTTAGAAATTAAATTTAGAAAGAAAAAAAACAAATTTTTTAAAATAAATTTTGATACTCGTAACATTTTTAATCGAAAATTATACCATTTAGAAAATATAATATTTTTTTAAAGACTTCTGCAGAACTCGATTTTGATAAGGTAATTTTTAATGATTTTTATACACTTTTCTGGTTGCAGTTCGGCGATTATATTATAAGGTGTAGTAAAAGGAAATCCATTATTTTTGCATTAAATTGAAGGTTTTATTTAGCATAGATAGAATGATACGATTTAGATCAAATATGCACCGTTTTGTTTGATAACTTGTTGCCATTTTGGAGGTAATTTCACAATGCATCTCTCATAAAAACCCTCGTTTCTATTGGCAAAAAACTGGGACAGTCGATTTTCACAATCTTCTCTTGAGGCGAATTTTTCACCTGCAAAATCATTCGTCATAGACAGGAAGAGGTGGTAATCACTTGGTGCCAGGTCCGGACTATAAGGTGGATGCATAAGAACATCCCAACCAAGGTCCCGGACCTTCTGGCGGGTCACTATCGATGTATGTGGCCTGGCGTTGTCCTGATGAAACACAATTCCTCTCCTATTGGCCAAAGGTGGCCGCTTCTGGACGATTGCTTCTTTCAGACGGTCCAATTGTTGACAGTATAGGTCCGAATTAAGAGATCGGCCGTAGCGGAGCAGCTCATAGTAGATGATTCCCTGCCAGTCCCACCAAACACACAGCAAAACCTTCCTGGCTGTCAATTCTGGCTTGACCACCGTTTGCGCCGGGTGATCGCGATTTGACCACGACCGTTGTCGCTTGACGTTGTCGTAAGTGACCCACTTTTCATCACCAGTAACCATCCGCTTCAGAAATGGATCGATATTGTTGCGATTCAGCAGCGATTCGTAGATGGAAATTCGGTCCATGAGGTTTTTTTGCGATAACTTGTGTGGCACCCATACATCGAGCTTCTTTTTGTATCCAGCCTTATTTAAGTGGTTCCAAACGGTTTTTTGTGCAATGTTTAGCTCCTGGGCAATCCAAACAGTGCTTACGTGACGGTCGGACTCGACGATTTCCATTATTTTATCGACATTTTCGACAATTGGCCTTCCAGAGCGTGGTGCATCTTTGACATCAAAATTATCGGAATGGAATCGAGGAAACCAAAATTGCGCTTGATTGGCTGTTACAGTATCAGGACCATAAACATTATTCACATTTTTAGCTGCCTGGCTTGCGTTTTCGCCTTTATCGAAGAAAAACTGTAAAATATGGCGTATTTTCTCTTTGTTGGTGTCCACCTTTGGCGCGTGCTAAAAAAATACTGAGTCAAATAATGACAAAATTGTATCAAAAGTTTTTTTAGTACAAAATCTTATCTTTCTAACGCCATCTAGTACAACCCGATCACACTTTTAAAACGGGAGATACAGACTCCTAAAGCCATCTATTGGCAAAATAATGGATTACTTTTTACTACAACTTATATATGAGTGATTTTGGTTGTAAACACTCGATTGCCGGATGTTTGGTATATGGTATACCGTATTTTTCCTGAAATAAGTTAATTTGACTCAAACACCAAAATTGAACTTTTTTTAAAAAAATAATATGTTTATTTTAAAGACACTTTAATTAAAACAATTTTTGTATATACGAAATCTGTTCAAGAAGTATCGCGAATTTTGAATTTCCGTGGGTTACGTGTTTTCGATTTTCGATTTTTTTTGTGCCGTTATGTTGGTACTTATATCTCTCACTTATGCCGATAAGTTCGGCTATTTTGACTGTTCAGTTAATTTTTGATAGCTGCTTTACTAACTAGTGTTTTGGCTCGTCTTTGATTTTTGCCCATTCCAAAAAATTGATCAAAGAATCTGTGTCGGGAACAAGAAAAAGTCACAGGGGACCAGGTTTGGAGAATACAGTGTCTGCGGCATTATTAGTCTGTTGTTTTTTGCGAAAACTTCGCGCACAAGCAACGATACGTGAACAGGGGCGTTATCATGGTGCAAAAGCCAATTTTTGTTCTTCAACAAATCCGGGCGTTTCTGGTGGATTGCTTCGCGCAACTTGTGCATAACTTGCAGGTAATATTCCTTATTGGCCGTTCTACCCTGTGGCAAGAATTTATGATGTACCACGTCCATATAATCCAAGAAAACTCTTAGCAAAACCTTCACATTCGACCGTACGTCTTGGCTCGTGCGGCAGCTTCCATTGGGATGATTGAGCTTTGGTTTCTACGTCATAACCATAGACCCATGATCCATCAGCAGTTATGACCCTCTGGAGCAAATTTTGGTCGTCGCTGACAGAGTCTAATAGTTCCTAAGCAATGTTAATGCGATGCTGTTTTTGGTCGAAAATGTGCAAAAATCGAAGACGAGCCAAAACAAGTGCTATCAAAGCAGCTGTCAAAAATTAACTGAACATTCAAAATGGCCGAAATTGTTAGCATAAGTGAAAGACATTAGCACCAATATTACGCCACAAAAAAACATTAGCACCAACATAACGCTACCGATTGGAACACTGCACAACCGAACAATGTCATCGTGTGATTGATTACATTGCGTCCTCTCTTGAGCGAAAAGAATACTATCCGGGCATGTTCCTAGATATATCACATGCTTTTGATCGAGTGCGGCACCCTGGACTGCTCTGGAAACTTTAAAAAAATCGAAAATCGAATATACGTAACCCACGGAAATTCAAAATTCGCGATATTTTTTGAACAGATCTCGTACATTGTGTTTTTAAAATAAATTTTTTTTATTACATTTAACACAAACGCCTGCATGACACTTGAACTTGACAATTTAACCATTTTTCACGATTCTATATATTATATAAAAGTGTAAAAGTATTTTCGGCTTCATGGTAATAGTTTCCGCTTAGTTCTTTAGAAATTCTTTTCTTGAGATTTTTACTTGAGTGACGTTTTTATATAAAACCCAAGCATTGATTGCTGCTAAATCGAAGATGTTATATTGGGTTGGTAACTAAGCGATTGCAGATTTTAAATAAGAAGAAAAATTCAAAATTTTTATTTAAAAAATATAACTTTATTCAATTAGGTATTGTCAGTTGTTGTCAATGACCCTTTGCCATCTTTCAGGCAGTGTCATAATTCCGTGTTCGTAAAACTTATTAGTTTTGCTAGCAAAAAAAACTGAATTAAATGTGATCAGTGTCATTAAGAATTTTACCATTTAAGGAGTTCTGCATGGAACGAAATAAATGGTAATATGAAGGCGCTAGGTCAGGGCTATATGGTGGATGTGACAACACATCCCAACCTAAGTCCAATAATTTTTGGCGAGTGATCAAAGAAGTATGCGTATCTCAGCTTTTGATGTCGTCTGAGGTGGTTCATCTCGCATCACCCACGATCGTTTCCGATTAACGTTGTTATAAACTATCCACTTTTCGTCACCAGTTATCAGTCGTTTCAGAAATGGATCCGTTTCGTTGCGTTTCAGAAGCCTTAAGCTGATGAGGAATCTTAACATAGCCAACCTGTTTTAATTTTTTTTCACTGCATGTATGCGATACATTGAACTTCTCTGCAATCTCACGTGTTGTGCTATAACGATCTGAATCGATAATTGTCTTGATATGGCCCGCTCGTAGCTCGTAGTGAAAAATCACCAGAACGAAATCACCAGAAAACCAATTTTGACACTGACTTTCTTTCAAGGCTTTATTCCCATATACGGCATATAACTTCTTGTGTATCTGCGATGCGTTCTTGCATTTTCGGAAATAATTCAATAAAATATGTCTAAAATGCACGTCTTGTCCTTCCATTTTTAAATTTGGATGAAAACAAAACTAAATAGCTAAACGATACAATTTTTTTACTAAATGAAAGATAGAAGTCCAAACAATAAGAAAACAATATAAGTTAGGTATTTTGAACACGTTGACATAACAAAAGAATTTTTTTTTTTTTTTTTTTTAATATTTGACAGGTTTTCATTTCTATGTTACACATAGACATGAGAACACAGTCACTCCTATGGAGCATATAGCGGCACTAGAGCCTCTGTGAACTCTCTCCATCTGCTTCTGTCTTGAGCCAGCCTTTTTACTTCCGACCATGATTTTCCAGTTTGTTGGTGTTCGCGCTCGACTGATCTTCTCCAAGTGGTCCTTGGACGTCCTCTGCTGCGATTGCCCTGTGGGTTCCAATCTAGTGCCATCCTTGCTATGTCCGTAGGTGGTTTTCGCAAGGTGTGGCCAATCCAACTCCATTTCCTGCGTTTGATGTTATCTAGCAGGGGTATTTGCTTCGTGAGAAGTAGCAGATCATCGTTCGTTATCCAGTTTGGCCAGAAGATCTTGCTTATACGCCTCAAGCATCTGTTCACAAATGCCTGAGGCTTACGAGTCGTGCTGTCTGTTACTTTCCATGTTTCGCAGCCGTACAGCAGGACTGGCTTCACGTTTGAGTTGAATATTCGAAGTTTGAGTGCTATGGAGAGATGATTGGAACGCCATACGTTCCCAAGTGAGGTGTACGCTTGTCGCGCCTTGTTGATGCGCGTTTGGATGTCTATTTCAGTTCCACCATCCTTGCTGAGCATGCTGCCAAGGTAACAGAACTTTTCGACATCTTCAACTTGGGTACCGTGTAGCATCAAGGGTTTCTCGCAGGTGGCGCCGACACGCATCAATTTGGTCTTCTTGATGTTGATTCTCATCCCAACTTTTTCGGCGTTGGAGGCCAGAGCATTCAGTTTCTCCTGAATGCCGTTGAAGGTGTGGGACATGAGGCATATGTCGTCGGCGTAGTCCAGGTCGTGGAGCTTCTCACGCAGTGTCCACTGGATACCGTTGCTGGCTGTGCTGTTAGTGCGTTGAAGAACTAGGTCTAGGGCGATTATGAAGAGGATAGGCGAGATTATGCAACCCTGCCTGACTCCTCTCGAGATGTTGAATGTATCGCTGTTTCGTCCTTTGAAACGCACTCTACATGGGGCCTCGCGGTATAGTTCTCGGATGAGATCGATTATGGCCTGCGGGATGCCTAGTTCAGCCAGAGCACTCCAGATGGCATCGCGAGAAATCATGTCGAAGGCTCTTTCGAAGTCAACGAAGAGAAGATAGAGCGGGCCGTTCCATTCGTTCGACTGTTCAATGATCATTCTTAGGCTGTTGATGTGATCAATACAGGAGCGGTTTGGTCTAAAGCCAGACTGCTCGTTGCGGAGGACACTTTCCACTGTTGGAGTGATGCGAGTCAGGATGATTGATGCGATTAGTTTCTGGATGGTGTTCAGCAGAGTGATTCCCCTCCAATTTAAAAGAATTAACTAATTCTATATATTCATGAAATCCGCAATCACTTAGTTGCCAACCCAATAATTAATTTAAATAAATATTATTATGATAGGCGACACGCAAAAGAAATATTTTGAATTCCATTTCATAAATTATAATTTGAACGATTTTCCTGTTTATTAAGAGCAATGACTTCATCTGTCTTATACAACTTATATATTTATAGTGGTTTTATATAAATTATAACAAACTCGCTCAAGGAAATATTTGATTCGCGGGCTTCATTCTTGCCCAAATAGGAAAAACCATTTAGAAGATATTTGTTTCTAACATTCGCAGCTAACCAGAATTTGATGCCAAATTTATCTGGTTTATTCGGCATGTATTGTGTAAATGGGCACCTGGTTTTAGTTGAGAACAATTGCTCATCGACTATTACGAGTATGTTATCCCCAGGTTTATAACAAGCCTGGCTATTCTCAATAAATTTTCACCATACTCTTGAAATCAAGGCATTCTTATCAAAACGTATAAATAGAAGTATTTCTCTGAACTAATCTCTACACATTGTTCGGGAAGAAAAAGAAGGCCCCCACTTCTTAGATCATAAATAAGAACACTTCAAATTTTTGTCTCATAAGCTCATCTAGCGTACAAAATTGCTACAAAGGCCCATAATTACCGATTTTGTTACTGTCCAGTTTTTTTTTTTAAAACTTTACGAACTTCGAGTTCAGTGCATGATTTTATATATTCCATTATACTTTCGTCGATTATCAAATTAAAAACACTCTTTACATTACCAAGTATAATATTTCTTTTGGCATAGGAAGTTGAGACGTCTTTGAATTTGGTATGATCTGGAAATCTACCAGTATTTCGACTAGCTTTCATTATTTTCCTCAATATCCCATCAGCAGCTTTTTCTTCATTAACAGATCTATCTGCAGTGTCTAATTCACTTTCGGTTTCAAAACCTGGAATATATCGTACATCCTTTTTGCCAGAAGTTATATAACGATCACTATCGCTTGATTCACTTTCAGATAGAAAAAAAGCTCTTCTTTTTCTAGAAGCTGTTTGATGAAAATTTTCATCTTCACTGCTCGAAAATTTAATCCTATTAGCTTAATTCTCCATTTCATCCTTATTTTCATATAGTTCCACATCCATGTCTGATTGGTCTTCTCTTGTTTGGCTCAGTTTTTTCCCAATTCAATATCTCTTCGATTCTTTACCACAATAACAACCCTTAAATATTTATTTACATTTACGTAAATACATATTATAAATAAATTCTAAAATAACCTTGGCACGCAAAAATCTTTAAAAAAAAACTAAATTTTATTATTTTTTTTGTGTTACTTTTTTCTCTACGTTATCATAAATTGAAATGAAAGCTTTGTAACAGAAAATACTTGCAATAAAGAATTTTACAATATTTCAATAGATTTATAACTATTATAGTAAATTTAAAAGTTTGAATATGAAAACTCTCCCATCAGAGTTACATGTGCGTAAAAGGAGCAACTTTAAAAATATTTATTGAGTCAATTTGACTCAAATCCATCAAAAAATCTTTTAAAAACCAAAATGTATTTTTAAGAAAATTATTTAAATTTTTCTATATAACACCTTGATCAAAAAGTTACCGGAATTTATTCAGAAAAATAAAAATACAAGTTTATTCATCTAAATCTATATTGTCCCCTTCAAAGTAATCCCCATCGACTTATGCCAGCGCTTGATCCAATCCTCGAAACATTTTTTATATTCGGTTTTCGGTATGTCCATCAGTGCTTCCTGTGATTTTTCCATTACTTCCTCTCGGCTGTTGAAACGCGTTCCCCAATGGTTTTTTAACTCGATTGAACAGAAAGAAGTCACAGAGAGCCTAATCAGTTGAATTCGGTAGTTGTTGGGTGGAATTTGTTGCATTTTTCGTCAAAAATTGCGAATAATGATGGCACTGTGCGACGGTGCGGTATCAAGGTGCAAAATCCACGAGTTTTCTGCCCACAATTCTGGTCTCTTTTGGCGAATTGCTTCACGCAAACGTCCCATAACGCCCAAATAATACTCTTTGTTTACTGTCCGACCTTTTGGCAAAAATTCATGATGCACAACACCGTTGTAATGCATGAAAACCGTGAGCATTGCCACGACGTGGTTTTTTTGGTCTCGGCTCATTTGGTGACCGCCATTCACTTGCCTGATGTCTGGATTGCGTGTCTTACTCATAAACCCACGTCTCGTCTCCAGCAATGATCTTTTTGATGAATGTGGGATCGGATTCAGCCTCGCATATCATGTCTTTTGCGACGTCAACACGGTATCTTTTTTGCATGACATTGAGGTCTTTTGGCACTAACTTTGCTGCTACACGACGGAAACCCAAATCATTACCCAAAATGTCTTGGACGGATCCATAGGCAATGTTCAAGTCCTCCGCTATCTCTCTAATGGTTAATTTGTGGTTATTGACCAACATTTCTTTTACTTTATTAATGTTTTCGTCAGTTTTCGATGTCGATGGTCTGCCAGTGCGTTCATCATCTTCGATTGACTCACGACCACTATTGAACCGCTCGTGCCACTCGTAAACGAACAGAACTTAAATCGGAACGATGGGAGCGCCACACCTTTTGATCAAGGTGGTATATAACAATAAAATTGTGAATGAGTCAAATTGACTCGGTCCGTCAATCTAGTGTTAATTACTTTAAAGTTAAAATATTTTTTACCATATATAAGACGAATTTTTTGTAAAATTTTATTTAAAAAATGTTTAACATCGTCAAATTGGACGATCCAATTGATATCACCAATTACATGTCCTTGGAATATTTCGCGCAATAAAACAAAAATACATCCTGTTATATTACTTGGGGCACCGACTTATTAAAATGGCATAAAGTAAAGATTAACATCTTGAAATTTAGGTTAAAAAAATAGCTCAGAATTTCCGGTTACGGTCTCTATTTTTTTGCATCCCACAAAATACCTCCATTTATTGCATATCCTTGTCCCTTTGACTTCTTTTTGTACATCTGTAGACGTTGCTTCAGAGCTTCTGCTATGTCCTCCAATAGAAGTAATGGTGGCAGATACTTGGAGTTTTTCAAGATCTCCAGTAAGTTGTTTTCAGTTAGTTGCCTTACTACTCTATTTTGATGATGGGCTAATGATTTCACCCATTTGTGCATTATTCCCATTTGCCATACTACCGGTATAACCTGTCGTTTGATATAAACTTTTTTGTCAGTCTAGATCTGCCGAACCCTATGGCTTTTCGTAGATCTTCCTTTCCAATCTGCGCAGTTTCGTTACTACTGTTGGGGAAATAGACGACCAGATGGGAAAGCCGTAGCATAGGTACGGTCTTATAAATTCCTTATAAATAATGAGTTTGACGTCCTTACTTCGGATTTCTGAGCGATATATTCTCAGAAGCCTACAATATATGCCATTGGATTTTTTAGTTTTATACCTGACAAAGGAGTTGAATTTGAGGTTCTTGTTAAGATTCAAACCTAGATACACAAATATAAAAAAATCCATAATATAAAATGGCATATTTTATGCTAAACGAAAATATTCTTATATAATACAATTTTATGAGAGGACTATACTGTCCAAAGTGGAAAATGAATTTTCTGTTAATATTTTTTTGGAATTTATAATTATTCACGCTTTTTGTAGTAGGCTCCTTTATTTCTATTCCCAAAAATGAATAGAAATAGACGAGCCTACAAAGAGCTTGAATTTATACTATTTTAAGACCGTTCATAAAATGTTGTCCTTTTTTTCTTAATCCGGAAAAAACTTTTTTTTTTTTACTTTTAATTAACAAAACTTTCTTTCGAAAGTAATTTTCTTATTTTTTTTCCAAATTAATTGAATTTAAGCTTCTACCTTCGAGTACACCTTCTAAACTTGAATTGCTTATAAAATACCTTTGCTATTAAAAAATAAAAACAATATTTTTATTTGGAACAAAACTAAAAACATACATGAAAACTTTTTATGTATTGTACAATAAAAGAAGGTTTTTTTTTTTATTTAAGGAATTGTAAATAATTTTGTTTTCCTTTTGTTTGTAAATCAAATGGAATTTTCAGTAAAAAAACAAAACTTTTTCCTATCACTCTATCAATTTGTAATGAGTTTGAGATTTGACATTGTCTTTAGTCATTAAGAAATCAAATTGAATCGAATGAAACCAATCCGCCTGGATTAGTTCTATCCGAAACTGAAAATTATATTGGAAGAGAAATGACAAAAACCGAATCCTTAATCAAAAGTCATGACCTCAAAGTGGCGACCATCAATTCAATTTCGCATACGAAAAATACTCAATGGGATCAGGTTGCTAATAATAAACTGAAGGAGTACCTTTCCTTGTAAATCTGGTCGAATAGTAAGTAATTTTCTGCTTCATTATTTCCTCCTGGGAAACAGGTGCTAATCAATATTGTGATTAACTCAATGTTAGCTTACCTTCTGTTCTCAGCTTCCTAAGCATTTCCGATTTCCTATGCCTTATCCGATTTCTACTGTCGTAAAGTATTTTTCAATGTGCACGTCAACTTAATTGTCAACAAAACATTTTCCGATTGTCAACCCAAGAAAAGAGTTTTCCTCTAACTTGACTTTTACACTTTTAATATGTAAAACTGATTCAATCTACAAAAATACTTAACATTATTTATTTATTTAGGTATATCAGTATTAAGAGAGTAAAAAATAAATAAATTTCCTACACTATCAAAAAAAAAAATAAACAAAAGAAGAAGAAAAAACTATATCTGTCGTTATAGTAAACTACAATATTTCGAAATTTTATCGTGAAGGGAGGAAATCAATTCTGCCAAGTGACATGCTTACAAATTGAATAAATTCTTAAGAAAAAAATTCCTAAAATAGCTCTCCTTTTCTGTTGTGGCAAGAAAAAAATGTCTTTTTTGGGTATAATTTAAATAAGAAATTTATAGAAGCTTTTATTGGACTGTATAGCTTAAATATATTCACAAAGATACAAGGATCAAGTTAATTTAAAAAATACTATATAGCAAATATAACAAATTTTGGTGATAGTGGCTGTGCTATTTGCTGAAAGAATCGAGAAAGACTCATTTATTTGGAAGGCTCAAATGGAAGACCTTGCAATTCATGCCAATGGTAAAGAGGTCTTAAAAAATATTTTCCATTACTTGAACGAAATTAAGGCCGATTTTCACACATACCAAGTAAAGGGGTGAAAAGCGTACAAAGTTGTAATTAGGAATTTACACCATACAACCTTTACACAAGACATTAAAGATGAACTAAACATTCTAGTTCATGAAGTAATGAGTATATCTCATCTTAAACAGTTGTTATCCCATAAAAAGAACATCGCACAATGCCATAGGAATACGGGCATACCAAAACTTTCCGATCACTAATTCGGTTACCGATTGGAACACTGCACAACCGAACAATGTCATCGTGTGATTGATTACATTGCGTCCTCTTTTGAGCGAAAAGAATACTATTCGGGCGTGTTCCTAGATATATCACATGCTTTTGATCGAGTGCGGCACCCTGGACTGCTCTGGAAACTCAAGACATACTTCCCTATTTTAAGGTGATATCTTTTCCAACATCATTTCCAAATAACTAACCGTTCCAAAATATCCCCTATCACAGCTGGGGTTCCTCAAGGTAGTATTCTTGGTCCAATCCTATACAATATTTACACCTTTAACATCTCAATTAATCCTAAAACTATAACCGCCATCTTTGGTGATGGCACCGCTATTCTTGCATCCCACAAAATACATCCAATCCCATATTAAAAAAAATGACCAATAGAGGTGGAGACTGAAAGTAAATGAGTGAAAAAGTCTTCAAAGAAAATAAACCCCCCCCCCCCCCTCCCATTTCTAATTAAACCTAATGGCAACATTATTCCATCACAAGACAAAGTACACTACTCGGGACTAAACCTAGATAACCGACTTACTTAGAGCGCTCATACGCAGACTTGAAATTAACAGACGTTACCGACTACTTCTTAGACTACTGGACCACGGATCGACATTAACACTAAAGATCAAACTTTTAATTTACAACACGATTTTAAAACCGATCTGGACGTACGGTATTGAACTATGGAGTTCTAGCAAGGCTTCCAATTCCTATCGTATCCTGTCCGTTCAATCCAAAATCCTCCGAAACATCAGTAACACCATAACCTAAAAATTCCCTTCGTTCATGATTTGTGCGTCTCTCGTTATAAAAAAATTCATTCTCGACTATCCTATCAGTATAATCCTCTCATTAAAAAGCTTTCCTCTGTTACCTTACCTATTTACACTCGTTGACGTTGAAAAAGAAATTGGCCAAAAGATCTTTTACGGTATTAATATAATATGACTGGTTAGGTACAGAAACACCGATGGGTGTTTACTCTCAAATGTTCCTCTCCTGACTGGGTAGTGTCTTTGTCATAAAATCTGCTTGTTACAATATATATTTAGTTGTAAATAGCTAAACAAATAAAAATAATAAAAAATAAAAAATAAAGTCTAAATTATCAGCTGTTAAATAACATAACAATAATATAGATGCGAATAACTCTAGTACTTTCAAAACTGAACAAAAGTATTGCGAAGTACTAGAGTTAAGACTTTTCCGACCACTCAATATTATGGAAATTGTACTATAAATGTAAAATATTTATTGATGGAATTATTAACCATTTATCGGACTGAAAGTAAATAATTTTTATAATGTGATCCAACTGAAACTTATTGTTAAAAAACAGTTTTAAAAGATATAAACAAAAAAAGCTCCTGGTTATGATCTAATAACAGCTCCTATTCTGAAGCAAATCTTCCAAAAATCTTTAGTTTTAATTACGAGTACATACATTTTTAATAGTATCCTGCGCACAACAAATTTTTTGTCATTAAAATGATTCCTAAACCAAATAAACCCATTAATTATCCTTCCTCCTATAGACCTATCAACCTCTTAACAATCCTTGGTAAGGTTTTTGAAAAACTCTTATAAAAACGAATCTACCCAGTCTTAGTTAATGAAAAAATTATTCCTGATCACCAATTTGGCTTCCGATCTGAACACTCCACTATCCGGCAATGCCATCGCATTGTTTATTATATTGCATCCTCTCTCGAGAGGAAAGAGTATTGCGCAGGAGTGTTTTTAGATATCTCTCATGCTTTTTATCGTGTGTGGCATCCTGGACTCCTCTGGGAACTCAAGAGCTTTCTTCCTTTAATATACTACCTTACCATAAATTCATATCTCTCCCAACGTTATTTCCAAGTTTCAATTAACTCAGAATCCTCGGAAATATATCCTATTCTAGCTGAAGTCCCACAAGGCAGTATCCTTGATCCCATTTTAGGTAATATTTATACCCATGACAACCCAGCTGATCCTAATACTAATATTGCTACTTATGCAGACGATACGGCTATACTTGCTACCCAGTCAAATCCTGACATAGCTTCCAACAATTTATAATTCCATATACACAATCTTCAATCCTGGTTTAAGAGATGGAGAGTAAAGGTAAATGAACAGAAGAGTGCTCACATTACTTTCACACTTTGTTAAGGAAAACCTACCTCTTTATTCCTTAAAAGTAACATGATTCTACAATATGATAAAGTACGTTATTAAGGACTTTACTTGGAAAGAGACTAACATGGAACGCACATACTAAACTAAAAAGAGTTGAAGCTAACAGACGTTACCTACAACTTCTTAGACTACTGGAGAAACGCTCGAAACTAACAATCAAAAGTAAGCTTCTAATCTACAATGCAATTATTATTTATTTAGTTATAAAAACAGATTTGCCCAGAATAAATCTGGGTAGTCTCGTGTTGGCGCACGCGGCTGCTTGGGCCATAAGGCGCTTATTAATTTTATCAAAATTTGTTTATTTTTTTTTTTTGTATATGAACATTATTTAGTTTAAAATGAAAAATTTACAATTTTGCTGATTTAAAATTTTAAAAATTTTTTTTTTTTGAATCTAAATTTACTTATGCTAAAAATTTATTAAAGAAAGAAAAAAAAAAAGGAAGAAAAAAAAAAAAAAAAAAGAGAAAAGCATTACAATTGGTTTCTATAGTCTAGATGATTTAGTAACAGGAAAAAAGGTCCATTCGGATTTTGTTGGGGTGAAAGTAGAGCAGGTAAGTTTTCTATACCATTTAACTGTAGAAATACTTTAGTATGCCTACAATTGAAAAGAAAGTGTTCCGAATTGAGAATTTCTCCACAGAACTTACAATTAGGTGGTGGACGTTTTGATAGCAAGTGATCTTTTGTTAGTTTGGAATGACCAATACGTGCCCTAATTAGCGCCACGCAATGCGACCTTCCTAGCTCTGAGTTGTACTTGGGGGTTTGGGTTGAAAGACATACCTTTCTAAGAAAAGAGTTTGAAGATTTCCAAATATTATTTAAGTCCAAAGCTTGGCAATATTTTATTAAATTTAAAATGGATGAGTAGCTTGGAGGGTGATGACAGATAAGAGGCATGTTATGGCACATTTTGGCTAACTCATCGGCTTGAGTATTTCCTAAAATATGACTGTGAGAGGGAATCCAACGAAGTGTGGTCCTACTTTTTTTATTTATGAGACCAGATTTAATTTTCAGAATAATTGGATCTGTGTTGGAAGGGTTTAACGTTGCTTTTAAAACCAAAAGACTGTCCGTATGGATGAAACACTGAGCAGAAATATTAGCTGTTATGTTTAGGGCGGAAAGAATGGAAAAGGCTTCCGCACAGAAAATAGATAAATAGGTTGGGAGATTTGTGCAAAAGAGAGTTTGCGAATTTTGTGAAACAACTACGGCAGAAACGCCATGAACACTTTTTGATCCGTCTGTGTAAAAGTGTTCGGCTTCAAACGCGCTTTAAATTCAGCAAATTAATTATTAACTTATGCAGCGGATGATAGCGGAAAGAGAGACCTTTCGCAATGAGACGAAGTGACAGAAGATTTCTGCGTGTTTCCAAATTAACAAATCCCGATTCAATATAAAGACTTTCTACCGGAGAAGTGCGAAAAGCACCCGTGACTGTACGGATGATATTGTTAAGAACAGTGTCGATTTTAGAGTGACCAGGACTGAAGCCGTAAATTGGGATAAGAAAGTCGATTGTACCATAAACAAGATTTTTAGCAATGTACGAAATTGTGGTACGATGTGCACCCATTTTTATACCACAAAGGAATTTAAGCATATTGCTTATTTGACTAATTTTGAAGGCTATATCATTTAGATGTGCTTTCCATTGTAATTTACTGGTAAAGGTTAGTCCCAAAATTTTCAGCTCTCGCTCATTCTCAATAAGGTGTGCACCAAATGCAATCCTTGGAGGTTCGCAATATCGTTTCCGACAAATATGGATAGCCTCACATTTTCCAGGATTAATAAATGCGTCAGTTTGGTTCATCCACATGGACAGTTGATGCAAATCATCTCCCAGGGCTTGGGTTAGGGGGGTGTTTAGCAATGAGAAGGAAAACAGGATGATGTTTTCGGCATAGATCAAATGACGAAGGTTCTGAGTATTAGCTAAGGAAATTGATAGGGAATGTATATAGACGTTAAACAGTGGCACTGACAAAGGGGAGCCTTGAGGTAGTCCATTTTGACTGTTATATACTTGGGATAAAAAACCATTGACTCGAACTCTGACGCTACGATTTGTCAAAAAAGAGCTTAAAAGGTGCAGGATACGGGGCCCAACACCCCAGTCACGCAGTTGACTTAGGACCAGGTGGGAACCAACCCGGTCAAACGCCTTTTCCAAATCCACAGAAAGAATGTGCGCATGCTTCCTGGTCGAAATGCTTTTGCTTAAATAATGTGTTAGGTTGACTAAAAGGGATTGAGTTCCTCTAAGAGGGCGATAACTGTGTATATTCGGAGATAGATTAGATTCTAAAAGCCAAGATAATCTTTTTGCAATCATTTTTTCTAATAATTTACTCATACAAGGGAGTAGCAATGCAATTATAAAACCTATTTGGACATATGGAATTAAACTTTGCGGTTCAACGAAACGTTCCAATTCCTTACAATCCAAGATCTTCCATAAAATAGTTGATGCCTCCTGTTATGTTCGTAACAACATAATACATCGTGATCTAAATATTCCCTTTGTTCAGGACCTGTGCATTTCCCGCTATCAAAAATTTCACTCCCGTTTATCCTATCATCATAATTCATTTGTGAGAGAATTGTCTTATACTGCTTTCCCCGGAAATACTCATCGGAGACTTAAGTGACAATGGCCTAGAGATTTTGTAGAGGAATCTAACTTCTGTTAGTTGGAGAAACGCCGATGGGTTTTTCTCCAACTAACGGAAGTTAGATTTCCACTTCATGATGCACAAGATTTTAAATTAAAATGTTATATAAATCTGCTTGTTACAATAAAATTTTAGTTGCATATAAAATAAATAAAAAGAAAAAAAGGATATAAACAAGTGGGTTTCAGTAAGGTATTGTATAACAGTGCTGTCTATAGTAAGTTTGGAACGTTTGTCTAGAAGTCGAAGTAGTTTTAGGTATCGTCTTTTAAGTTCTTGTCTTTTAAGTCTTGTATGTGGCTTCCATGTCAAGCGTTTGTATAAGTACAGTCCTAGGTACCGAGCTTCGGTGTGTTGAGGTATGGCACTGCC
This sequence comes from Atherix ibis, assembly GCA_958298945.1. Taxonomy (NCBI): domain Eukaryota; kingdom Metazoa; phylum Arthropoda; class Insecta; order Diptera; family Athericidae; genus Atherix; species Atherix ibis. The sequence continues at coordinate 32,590,898 of OY282610.1, read as the reverse complement.
ATTAAGGTATATGGGAGGGCATGACTCACGACAGAGAGTGAAAGTTACCTGGGTAGATTTACGTTCATTGACTTTTATTCTCCATCTAGTAAACCAGTTCGGGAGGGTTTGGATTTGGATTTGGAGAGTTTCGGAAGCATGTTGGGGATTTTCGTTAGATGCAAGGCAGGCCGTATCATCGGCGTATGTAGCAAAGATGATATTAGGGCAAATTGGGATATCGGATGTGTAAATGTTGTGGAGGATGGGTCCAAGTATGCTTCCCTGAGGAACCGGAGAGATTTTGGAGAGTTCGTTGGATTCATTTACTTGGAAGTATCGGTTGGAATGGAATGATCTCAGGACTAGGAAATAGGTGTAAGGAAGGAACCTCTTGAGTTTCCAGAGTAGACCCGGTTGCCAAACTCTATCAGAAGCTTGACTTATATCAAGAAACACACCGGGACAGTACTCTTTTCTTTCTAAAGAGGATGCAATGAAATCGACAACTTGAAGACACTGCTGGGTAGTGGAGTGCTCGGCGCGGAAACCAAATTGGTGATTAGGAATTAAATTTGAAGATTCAAGTAGAGGATGTAAGCGGCGAAGGAGGATTTTTTCAAAGATTTTTGAGAGTAGTGGAAGGAGACTTATTGGCCTGTAGGAAGTGGACCGATTTATTGTTTTATTGGGCTTTGGGATCATTTTAATGATTGCAAATTTCCAGAGGATTGGGAAATGTGTTGTTCTAAGGATGGAGTTATATATTGTGGCAAGGAAAACTACTGCTCTTTTAGGGAGTTGTTGGAGTATATTGGAGGTAATCGGATCATAGCCAGGAGCTTTATTTTTGGGAAGGAAGTTGATTAAATTGGCAACTTCGGAAGGAGTGATTGCTTTAGGGGGAAGACTCATGGGTAAAGGAATGGATAGTTCCGTCTCGATTGTAGTGCAATGAGTCCTGTCTAATATGTACAAGGTGTTGAGCAAAAGCGTCTGCTTTATGTTTGTCCGTTTTGGCCCAGGTTCCGTCAGTTTTTCGTAAAGGGTAAAGCATACTCGTAATAGAGAAAAATTACAGAACATATTTTTTTTTAAAACCGTAAGTGCAAAATTGTGAATGGAACGCTACAAGGACAACAGTTTGGATAGAGTTGCATATAAAATAAATAAAAAGAAAAAAAAGGATATAAACAAGTGGAAATTATCTTTAACTCTTCGAAATCTTCTAATTTATAATATAAATAACGTATTGTTACAATAATATGTAAATTTATACCGCAAAAAGCTTGATTACGTAATTTGTAAAGAGGCAAGTTCCCCCCTATAACAGTACGGTGATTTACTGTATTGTATAAATTTTCTTAAACTCGATTAAATCCTTAAAAACCTCGCTCAGTTACTTTATTCTCGAATTCGATTTGGTTAATTTCAGAAAACAATACGACGTGCATAAGAACAAGTAAGAAAAATATGTAAACTAAATCCGGAAAATGTACGTTGGTGTAAAGAAAATGTTTTCTTCCTTTATAATATATACTTTTTAATGTATTTCAACAATGAATAAATAAAAACATTGTAAATAAATTTACCTCCGTAATAAAAGGCGAAGATAATTGAGAGGTACAAGAAATTGGGATTTGTCGTTTCACTTAGTGAATAAACTAAACTCCTTACAATCGCTATAGAGAAATTGAGAAAGCTTTTTAGAAATTAATATTCTAATTTTGGAGTTAATATTTTTTTTAATTTATCATACCGATAATTTTTTTAACAAATTTCACCCCTTTTCACCATGACGCACTTCAAAATCTGTCAGATATAATATGGTTGAAAACAGTTTTTAATATTTTTCAAATAGTAAATTTAAATAATCTTAATTTTTCTCTCCAAATAGCTCCAAAGCATAATTTTTTTTATTTTTTATTTTTTATTTTTACAGATATTTACTTCTACAACATAGTAATAAGCAAATTTGAGCAATACTATTAATTAGCTTGAAATGTTGTGGGGAGTTATCATCCAATGAAGTTCCTCCTGCTAGCGTTTTTTTCTGTTAAGCCTCAGTATTTTAGTAAATCACGCGACCAGTTCGATGGGTATTTCTAAGGAAGGAAGTGGAGGATAGTTCTTGAACAAGAGAATTATTATGATTGAGGACACGGGAACGGAACTTTTTATAACGAGATACAGCCACGTCAAAAACAAATTTGTTAACTTTAAGAGCACAATGAATACAGTATTGCGAACATAAAAGGGGGCATCGACAATTGTACGTGTACGGAGTATTTTTGCTTGAAGGGATTATATTCGACGGGAATTAGAAGGCTTAGTAGATCCCCAGAGTTCTAGTCCGTATGTCCATATGGGTTTCAGTAAGGTATTGTATAACAGTGCTGTCTATAGTAAGTTTGGAACGTTTGTCTAGAAGTCGAAGTAGTTTTAGGTATCGTCTTTTAAGTTCTTGTCTTTTAAGTCTTGTATGTGGGTTCCATGTCAAGCGTTTGTATAAGTACAGTCCTAGGTACCGAGCTTCGGTGTGTTGAGGTATGGCACTGCCATTAAGGTATATGGGAGGGCATGACTCACGACAGAGAGTGAAAGTTACCTGGGTAGATTTACGTTCATTGACTTTTATTCTCCATCTAGTAAACCAGTTCGGGAGGGTTTGGATTTGGATTTGGAGAGTTTCGGAAGCATGTTGGGGATTTTCGTTAGATGCAAGGCAGGCCGTATCATCGGCGTATGTAGCAAAGATGATATTAGGGCAAATTGGGATATCGGATGTGTAAATGTTGTGGAGGATGGGTCCAAGTATGCTACCCTGAGGAACCGGAGAGATTTTGGAGAGTTCGTTGGATTCATTTACTTGGAAGTATCGGTTGGAATGGAATGATCTCAGGACTAGGAAATAGGTGTAAGGAAGGAACCTCTTGAGTTTCCAGAGTAGACCCGGTTGCCAAACTCTATCAGAAGCTTGACTTATATCAAGAAACACACCGGGACAGTACTCTTTTCTTTCTAAAGAGGATGCAATGAAATCGACAACTTGATGACACTGCTGGGTAGTGGAGTGCTCGGCGCGGAAACCAAATTGGTGATAAGGAATTAAATTTGAAGATTCAAGTAGAGGATGTAAGCGGCGAAGGAGGATTTTTTCAAAGATTTTTGAGAGTAGTGGAAGGAGACTTATTGGCCTGTAGGAAGTGGGGCGGTTTATTGGTTTATTGGGCTTAGGGCTCATTTTAATGATGGCAAATTTCCAGAGGATTGGGAAATGTGTTGTTCTAAGGATGGAGTTATATATTGTGGCAAGGAAAACTACTGCTCTTTTAGGGAGTTTTTGGAGTATATTGGAGGTAATCGGATCATAGCCAGGAGCTTTATTTTTGGGAAGGAGCTTGATTGAATTAGTAACTTCGGAAGGAGTGATTGCCTTAGGGGGAAGACTCATGGGTAACGAAATGGATAGTTCCGTCTCGATTGTAGTGCAATGAGTCCTGTCTAATATGTACAAGGTGTTCAGCAAAAGCGTCTGCTTTATGTTTGTCCGTTTTGGCCCAGGTTCCGTCAGTTTTTCGTAAAGGGTAAAGCATACGAGGGTCATTCAACAAGTACTTAGCCTACAAAAGAAAAACGAAAATTTTGGAAAGGTGGCAATTTATTTTTCCACATAATCTTTTTCAAGCTCGATACACTTGGCCCAGCGATGCTCTTACTTTTTTGACCCGTCCAAAAAATACATTTCCTCGAGGGAAGCAAAATAGGCCTCCGTGGCGACGATGACCTCCTCATTCGACCCAAATCTATTCCCGGCGAGTGAATTTTTCAGGTTTGGAAACAAAAAGTAGTCACAGGGGGCCAAATCTGGAGAGTACTTTGGATGGGGCAGCAACTCGTAGCGCAATTCGACCAATTTGGCCATGGCGACGGCGGAGGTGTGAGCCGGCGCGTTGTCGTGGTGGAACAGCACTTTTTTCTTCAATTCGACGTCAAATCGACCCAATAAGTCAGCATAGTAGCGCCCCGTGATTGTTTTACCCTTCTCGAGATAATCGATGTGGATCACACCTTGTGAATCCCAGAAAACGGTGGCCATCACCTTTCCGGCCGATCGAACAGTCTTCGCCTTCTTCGGAGCACGTTCGACGGGTGAAGTCCACTGTTTCGACTGTTCCTTGGTCTCTGGTGTGTACCAGTGAATCCATGTTTCGTCGACGGTCACGAAACGACGCAAGAACTCCGCTGGATTGCGCTGAAACAGCGCCAAACACGTCGCCGATGTGGTCTCACGGTTGCGCTTGTTTTCCGGTGTGAGCAAACGCGGCACCCATCGCGCCGACAGCTTTCTGATGCCCAGTTCTTCGTGTAGAATATGATGCACCGTTCCTTCTGCGATGCCCACAGTCTCAGCTATCTCGTGAACCTTCAATCGACGGTCTGCCAACACGAGATCGTGGACTTTTTAAACGTTTTCCTCCGTAGCAGCCGTTTTCGGGGCACCTGGGCGTGGCTCATCAAAAACCGACGTGCGGCCACGAACAAACTCGTTGAGCCAATTCTTGACGGTCGCCATCGAAGGAAAAGAGTCACCATACACAGCATCCAAGCGATCTTTGATTTCGCTGCGCGTTTTCCCTTCCAAAAACAAGAATCTAATCACCGAACGATATTGTTCTTTTTCCATTTTTGTGCAACCGACCGACACGCTCGCTTTCAAAGGCTCACAGAACAAAACGAATGAAGGGAATCAACTGAAAGTAGGTTCAGTAGGCTACTAAAAGAATATTAACTGTACGATGGTAAATTTCTTTTGTGACAGCAGTTCCATCGGGCGGTGAGGCTAAGTACTTGTTGAATGACCGTCGTAATAGAGAAAAATTACAGAACATATTTTTTTTAAAAACCGTAAGTGTAAAATTGTGAATGGAACTCTACAAGGACAACAGTTTGGATAGAGTTGATTTCTGATTTGTCATAATTCATTTAATAAAAATAATATTTTTCGAAATTGTACAAATCCTATGATAATATGAAATTATTTTCTTCCTTTAATGATATGAGTCCAGAATTCGAAATCAGTTTTGATTACAATAACTTCAGGACTTTATAAGCCACCATATTTTGGATAATTTTGTCATTATTGTAAACTGTTGACGAATAAAAATATTAAAATTTGATTTTTTGTTGAATTATAAAACAAATAAAATGGATTAAATTTTTGTTAATGCACTAACTTCCTGACAATTGTTTGAAAAACCATCAAGATTTTTAAGAATAATTTCGTTTGTTTCTTTGAATGTAAGGTCTCTGAGAGAAGAGACAGAGTCCAATTTTTAGCGGCACGACCCATGAGGCCGTTTGGTAACTCCATATCTTGTGTAAGATTGCGTTCCGAGCTTTCTTAAAAGAATACTGGTCGAAAAGCGGTGCCAATATAGTCTAGAAAGTGTTCAGTTTCGGAATGTTCTTAAAGAATGATTCAGTTTGAAAAGCAATTTGAGAACAAGTGGTTAAAGTCGGGAATTAATGGAGCAAACGACGGAATAAAGTTGGAAAGTGTTAACGTGAAACATTATTTACATGATCGGTCGATAAAGTTTGATCGTAGAAATACATCAAAAATATTTGATTACGGTCTAAATCAACAAACACTTCTAATCTATTTATGAGAAACAACTGAGTTAAATAAAGAAAAATCCTAAATAAATAAAAACTGTCTTTAACTCTATCCATTGAATCTACGTAAGATCGTAACATTTTAGTCGTACAATTGGGATAGGGTAAAGTGTTTGTATTCAACCAACACAGAAAAGGTAGTACCTATTCGCCAAAAGCCAATAAGAGTATCTCTAGCTTCAGAAAAATAACTGGACAGGATAATCGGTAAAATGGGAGCTAGTAACGCTATCGTTTCTTTATCGAGTCCATGGTGTCACCGATAGTTTTGATTTGCAAGTCTGTGTATCTACAGAATATATTTTTTTGGAGGATGTAATTGTAATTGGGCGTAACTTTTAAGACCGTTTGCCAAAACTATGGCGGATTTTTTGCAAAACTAAAAAGTGAAAACTTGAAGTCCAGCCCCAAAAAGTGCTCATTTTTAGAAAGGGTAGTTAGCTTTTTTGGGTATATTGTTTCGTTTGAAGTTATACAAACGATCCCGAAAATGGTTAGCTCTGTCTGAGATTGGCCGATACCAAGGAATAAGATAGAGGTGCAGATTTACACCGTTGGTGCAGCCTGTTTGTCTACTATTACCTAATAGTGTTAAGAAGCCTGGGCAAGTTCGGCTTTCTGGTAAGCATAGAACGATGGAGAAACTCCCTCGCAAAACTATCAACGCATTCAATACGTATCATGGCCGGGAATCCGATGCAACTCCACGTTTCTATTATTTAAAATATTGCGACGAATAACATTGAGCGCCGGATTATTTAAAGATCCACGAATGGCTTCGAGGGCTGACGGACTATGAGCATTTTTGTTGTTTAAGGTTGTATTAGTTCAAATATTGGGTGTATAACTTAAAAATGCGGGATTTTTGGCAAACTTTGAGTGTTTATTTTAAAAAAATTTTCAATATATTTTATTCAAAGTATTGTCCATTGGAAGCCACTACTTTTTTCCATCTTTCTGCCAACATATGGATTCCGCACCAAAAAAACTGCTCCGGTTTTGAGGCCAAGAATGAATCGAGCCAAATTTTGATGCTCTGTTCTGAAGTGAAGCGTATTCCGGTGAGGGCGTTTTGCATGGATCTAAACAAATGGTAGTCGGACGGGGCAAGGTCTGGGCTATAAGGCGGGTGAGGCAAAACTTCCCAGCCACTGTTTTCTAAATAATTTTTAACCGGTCTTGCAACATGAGGCCGAGCGTTGTCATGATGGAAAATTGTGGCTTCGTGTCTGGTCGCATATTCCGGGCGTTTTTCGGCCAATGCTCGCTTCAAACGGATTAATTGTGTTCGGTAGAGGTCGCCTGTGATCGTCTGGCCTGATTTCAATAGCTCATAATAGATGACACCCTTCTGATCCCACTTAATACAGAGCATTACCTTGGCGCCATGGATATTTGGCTTTGGCGTTGATTAGGCTGGTTGGCCGGGCTTCACATACGATTTTTTGCGCTTTGGGTTGTCGTATTGAATCCTTTTTTCGTTGCCAGTAATGATTCGATTCAAAAACGACTTCTTTTTCTGCCGTTCAAGCAGCATTTTGGACATGCAAAATCGCCTTTCAACGTCTCTCGGGACCCAATTTCCTTGCTTTTGGATGAATCCTGCTGCTTTCAAACGTTTCGAAATGGCTGCTTGAGTAACTTCCAATGATTTGGCAATTTCTTCTTGAGTTCGACAATAGTCTTCGTCGAGTAATGCCTCCAAATCTTCATCTTCAAACTTTTTTGGCTGACCTGGTCGTTCTTTGTCTTCCGTGTCAAAATCACCACTTCTGAACCGCACAAACCATTTCTCGCACGTTGAAATCGATGGAACATATTCAGGATAAGCTTCGATGAGCAATCAATGTGCTTCAGCTGCACTTTTTTTCAAATTGAAGAAGTAAATCAACACTTCCCGCAAATGGGACTCTTTTGGTACGAAATTCGACATTTTTGAATCAAAAAAAAACTTTGTTGTTTACACTATTTCGTTCAATGACAAATCGAGAATGAATGACAGATGTTTAACCTCCAAAATGCCATATGAGTTATTATTAACACAAACCATGTGTAAAAGTTATGCCATCTGTTGTCAATCCCGCATTTTAAGTTATATCTTTTTTTTCTTTTAAATTTATTTGTTGAAAAATACCTTCTGGCAGTGCGACAACGAATAAAGGGTTTAGAATTGAATTATATAGTTTCCTTTTAAAAATGTTATTAAAATTATTCTTATTGGCATCTATCAATTCTCTTATCTTCTACTGAAAATTCCTAGTGAAAATTTGTAAGGGAAATTTCTAAAGAAAATTTCTACTGAAAATTTGCAAGTAAATTGCTACTGACAATTTCTACTGAAAATTTCGAAGGAAAATTTATAAGTAAAATGCCTAAGGGAAATTTGTACTGAAATTTTCAATTAAAATTTCCTACTGAAAAATCCTAGTGAAAATTTGTGAGGAAAATTTCTAAAGAAAATTTCTACTGAAAATTTGCAGGTAAAATTTCTACTGACAATTTCTACTGAAAATTTCTAAGGAAACTTTATAAGGAAAATGCCTAAGGGAAATTTCTGCTGAAACTTTCAAGTGAAAATTTCTAAGGAAAATTTATAAGGAAAATTTCTAAGGGAAATTTGTACTGAAATTTTCAATTAAAAATTCCTAGTGAAAATTTGTGAGGAAAATCTCTAAAGAAAATTTCTACTGAACATTTGCAACTAAAATTTCTACTGAAAATTTCTACTGAAAATTTCTACTGAAAATTTCTACTGAAAATTTCTACTGAAAATTTCTACTAAAAATTTCTACTAAAAATTTCTACTGAAAATTTCTAAGCAAAATTTATAAGGAAAATTTCTAAAGGAAATTTCTTCTGCAAATTTCAACTGAAAATTTCTAAGGAAAATTTATCAGGAAAATTTATAAAGAAAATTTCTAAGAGAAATTTCTAAGGAAAATTTCTACTGAAAATTTCAACTTAAAATTCCTACTGAAAATTCCTAGTGAAAATTTGTAAGTAAAATTTCTACTGAAAATTTCTACTGAAAATTTCTACTGAAAATTTCAACTGACAATTTCTACTGAAAATTTCTAAGGAAAATTTATAAGGAAAATTTCTAAGGGAAATTTCTGCTGAAAATTTGAACTGAAAATTTCTACTGAAAATTTCTGAGGAAAATTTCTACTGAAAATCCTACTAAAAATTTATAAGCAAAATTCCTATTGAAAATTCCCATTGAAAATTTATAAGGAAAATACATACTGAAAATTTCTACTGAAAATTTTTATGGAAAATTTCTACTCAAAATGTCTAAGGAAAGTTTCCACTGAAAATTTCGACGTCATTCGACGTCAGTATTCCTCATACAAGTTTCGGCGTCAGTATTCCTCATACTTGTTCGATGATGTTCAGGTTAGAAATTTTGCGAGGACCAGTTTTTCGTCGAACCTTTCCTTTTAAATTCTTACAGTATATATTGGTTAATTTTTTGTTCAATTGATTTTTCAGCAGAAGCTCATTCATCCAAATAAAAATGCTTTTCTCCAGTACTTTTATTAATGTGATGTCGTGAAAATTCTAGTCGACCTTATCATTGAATTATTTGATGGTAAGGGTTTTTTTTGCAAAAAAATGCAGCCATTCCAACCTTTAGAGATATCTTAAAAATTTAGTGGACTATCCATATACTAGAATACCCTTTAAATGTTGCTGCAATCTGCCTTGCGCTCAAAGAACATATCTTAAAATTGTAAGAAGCTTACCTTAAAATGGCTCACCTTTCTCTCTCCCTCTCTGCTGTAGTTGTTTTTATTCCTTTCATTTTCTATTTGGTATTTATTTCTAAATATCTAAAAAAACAACATACTACATTATTGCTTTTGCCTATTTAATAACCAATTTGTATAAATTATGGTGATTTTGATTTTTAAGTATTTTAACTTGATTTAAAAATAACTGCTAAAGAATAACTAATGGATCCAAACAGATGTCTCACTATTGCTGGCTGGCTGGTATTTTTCATTAAATAAATTCAAAAATAACCATCGACATTTTGATAAATTTTGCAAAAATTACCTTTAAAGAAATATTCGTAAAAATGTGGGTGGTTTCAAACAGTTGTCGGACAGTGTACACATTTGATTCCAATAATATTAATTAATTTATTATTTATTTGTACCATAAATGACTGTTTTAGATTAGATTGAATGTATACATAGTAAAATTATTCTTAACAAAGGACCTGTTATGACAAGGATTCAAGGAACAATTTTTTTTTTTTTAAATTAGAAGATTTCTTTCTGAATTTAAGAAATTTTAAGGATATCATTTATAATAAGTGATGAACCCTATTAATATTACAATAAACGATAGTTGAACAAATTGAATGCATAAAGTTTTCCGTATAAAAAGATACAAATTTTTACCAGCAATTCTGAAAATGTTAGTTAAAATGTTCAGCAAAATAAAAACGGCCATTTGGGATTTACCATTGGTCACTCACAACTATAACAATAACTATAGTCAATTCCACAACCAACTATTATTATAACATGGGTTTTTTTTTATAAAAAATTTGTTTCGTTTATTTTATTTTGTTTTTGTTTTCTACCCTTCAGTATTCATATCTTTACTAAAAATTATACACTAGAGATAAAAAAAAAAGCTTAATTTCAGAATTGTATCGTATACACAGTTTTACATATACCGATACTATTGTATAATGGAAAAAAGGATAATATATATTTTCGTTTGGTCATGGAAAATTCCATAAAAGCACTAACGAATTTTTTACATAATTACATATTTATTTTTGGTATTGTTAACGGTAGAAAAGAATTCCAATAACTTTGCCTTTAAAAGTGTTGACCGATATTTTTTCTATCGTCCTGAATTTATTTACGCGCAAGTGTAGAAAAATACTGAATAGCCATAGAATAGTTGCACAACGTTTGCAAAATAGCAAAAAGTATGTAAAATGTTTTAAAAGACTTCATTTCAATTATTGTATTTTGCACCTTTCTTATTATTGTAGTTTGTAATTGTTTATTTTAAATTTTATAATTTTGATAAAATATTATTTAGGATAACAATCAAAAAATTTAGATCAAATTTAGAATAATTCTATTAAGCATCTATGAAGCTCGTATATGGTATTACTAAATTGTTTAACTATCTTCCTCTCGACTGCAACGAAGAATCTTATTAAAAACTCAAATCTTTAAAGACAGCATATACCATACTCGTAGGTGTAAAAATTGTATGTCTAACATTATCAAACGGAAGAACAAAAACAAATGAAAATTCTACTCCACTCAATGTATTTTATTTTTAACAGGAAAATCATTTTTGTTAATAATATAGCAAAAATTAAACAATTTCCCTATGATCCTGATGGTGTTCTGAGCCAATTTTTATTAGTTTTTTTTTTTTTAATGACAAGTAGTAAAAATAATAAAACAGGGTCCATGTACGTTTATCCCTACTATTTAGGATACTATTGTTTATTAGGAAAAAATTCGTTTGAAAAAGTGCTAGTAAAAACAGGAAGTACTGAATGTGCTTATATTTAAATAAACTAATAAGAGAATAGATTATGTGGAATACTTTACTCGTAAGTTTGCACTGGGTGGGGGGGGGGGTGTATGTGGGTATGAGAGAAATTGCAATAATAAAAGAAGAATAAACTTGTAAAAAGTTTTACCATGTTTTAAAGCAAAAAAGCTGACCGGTACTCTTATAGTTATAGAATTATTATGGTTTGTTTGGTGTGATAATATCAAAAATCTATATTTGGTGACTGTAAATGTAGAATTTTGAATATGATTACTCGTATTTTTCTTGAATAAACAAAATAATATTTTTTGATAGATGAAAATCCCTTGCAATGTTCTGAGTCATTTCAATTTCTTGATGCTCGTACTATGAGTACATCGTTTGCTATACGATGTCGTATGTGTACGTGAATGAATGGAAATGAAAAAGGATGTGCCTTAGGATGTTGGGGGATGTTTGCAGACGTAGTGAGTTGATGGCCAAATGTTTCGTTTGGGCAATATGCGGTATCAACAACATGGAAACCGGCTTCCGCATGATGACTTGTGTGAGCCTTCAAAATTTATTGTCCATATGAATGTTGGCATCTACCATGGTATGAAAAGAGAAATACCACTGCCATAATTTTTCAATAAATCCCTGCTTTATGTTGATACTCTGGCATCCCCGTGACGACTAGCTGATTTCCTTTCTTCAACTTTGCTTTTTGTGATAGTCAAGTTTTGAGTCAGTTACGAAAGCTGGTTAGAACTTTCCACTGTCATTTAATAAAATTAATATAAGAAGGATTCTCCTTCTATTAGTTTTATACATTCCATAATGGTTATTTATAAAGTAGAAAAATTCTTTGGGTTTCCTCGAAACGCATACCAAACAGTTGTATCCATCGAATTTGCAGACATGTTATTTATTAGTCTGCTAGAATCTTCTTCTGTTCTTATTTCTGGCTCTATTTCTAAGCCGATATTTTACTTTCAACTTAATCATACTTATATTTATTTAATACAGTATTTTTAGTAGACAAAAATAATTTTACGATTTCTTACACACAGTGGATCCAGAATATGTTTCTCGAGTGACAATTTCAGATGAACATATTCACGGAAAAATCTTCAGTAAACATACTTGGTAAAAATTTAGGGTACAAATTTTCGGTACATATTTTTCGTAAAAAATTTCATTAGAAATGTAAAAATTTATGCCAAAAATATTCGGTAAAAATTTTTGGTCAAAATTTTAGGTAGAAATGTTTGGTAGAAATTTTGGGAACAAAATGTTCGGGAAAAATGTTTGGAAAAAGTGTTCGTTAAAAATTTTCGGTTAAAATTTTCAGTAAGAATTTACGGCAAAAATTTTCTGTTAACATTTTCAGTACAAATTTTCGCTAAAAATTTTTCGTAAAAATTTTCAGTAAAAATTTTCAGTAAAAATTTTCAGTAAAAATTTTCAGTAAAAATTTTCAGTAAAAATTTTCAGTAAAAATTTTCAGTAAAAATTTTCAGTAAAAATTTTCAGTAAAAATTTTCAGTAAAAATTTTCAGTAAAAATTTTCAGTAAAAATTTTCAGTAAAAATTTTCAGTAAAAATTTTCAGTAAAAATTTTCAGTAAAAATTTTCAGTAAAAATGTTCAGTAAAAATTTTCAGTAAAAATTTTCAGTAAAAATTTTCAGTAAAAATTTTCAGTAAAAATTTTCAGTAAAAATTTTCAGTAAAAATTTTCAGTAAAAATTTTCAGTAAAAATTTTCAGTAAAAATTTTCAGTAAAAATTTTCAGTAAAAATTTTCAGTAAAAATTTTCAGTAAAAATTTTCAGTAAAAATTTTCGGTAAAAATTTTCTGTAAAAATTTTCAGTAAAAATTTTTGGTAAACATTTTCAGTAAAAATTTTCGGTAAAAATTTATGGCAAAAATTTTTGGTACAAATTTTCAGTAAAAATTTTCAGTAAAAATTTTCAGTAAAAATTTTCAGTAAAAATTTTCAGTAAAAATTTTCAGTAAAAATTTTCGGTAAAAATTTTCGGTAAAAATTTTCGGTAAAAATTTTTGGTAAAAATTTTTGGTAAAAATTTTTGGTAAAAATTTTCGGTACAAATTCTTTGGTACAGTAAATTTTCAGTAAAAATTTTCAGTAAACATTTTCGGTAAAAATTTTCAGTAAAAATTTTCGGTAAAAATTTTCGGTAAAAATTTTCGGTAAAAATTTTCGGTAAAAATTTTCGGTAAAATTTTGGGTAAAAATTTTCGGTAAAATTTTGGGTAAAAATTTTCAGTAAAAATTTTCGGTAAAAATTTTCAGTCAAAAATTTTCGGTAAAAATTTTCAGTCAAAAACTTTCGGTAAAAATTGTCGGCAAAAATTTTCCGTAAAAATTCTGTCAAAAATTTTCGGTAAAAATTTGCGGTAAAAATTTTCGGTAAAAATTTGCGGTAAAAATTTTCAGTAAAAATTTGCGGTAAAAATTTTCGGCAAAAATTTTCAGTAAAAATTTTCGGTAAAAATTTTCAGTAAAAATTTTCAGTCAAAAATTTTATGTAAAAATTTTCGGTAAAAATTTTCGGTAAAAATTTTCGGTAAAAATTTTCGGTAAAAATTTTCGGTAAAAATTTTTGGTACAAATTTTTGGTAAAAATTTTCGGTACAAATTCTTTGGTACAGTAAATTTTCAGTAAAAATTTTCAGTAAAAATTTTCAGTAAAAATTTTCAGTAAAAATTTTCAGTAAACATTTTCGGTAAAAATTTTCGGTAAAAATTTTCGGTAAAAATTTTCGGTAAAAATTTTCGGTAAAAATTTTCGGTAAAAATTTTCGGTAAAAATTTTCGGTAAAAATTTTCGGTTAAAATTTTTGGTACAAATTTTTGGTAACAATTTTCAGTAAAAATGTTCGAGAAAAACTTTTGTTCAAAATTATCGCTAAAAATTTTCCATAAAAATATTCGCTAAAAATTGTCAGTAAAAATTTTCTTTTACGTATATTTGATTTAAGCTTAATTCCGGTAATATTTTTTAGGAGCCGCGTCAGACAGTCGTAAATAAGGGTTTTCCTTTCGTTTACTACTTCTGCCTACCCCGTTACTGTGACTTGCACTAATTTTTGATAGCATATAAAAAAAGTTAAATATTTAGTTTGACTTATCATTTTTTACAAAATCAATTAGTAGAACAGGCAATGATGGACATAAATACTTAGTGTGCACCAGCGTTAGGTGGGAGTTTGCGAATCGCCCATATTCTGTACTTTATAAATCAAAATTAATAAATAACCTTGCCATGGAAAAATGTACACTTTTTTCTAAATGGAAAGTTCTGATCCCACCCCAGTCAGGATTTTTTTTTGCACATTGCCGACAGAGAAATAATCCGCGTCGGGATAGCAAAATATAAACAATCGAGTATCGTCACCAACTACAATGGAATTGACTTTCATACAACCGTGAGTGAATGATGTCCCATAATAACTTTTGGCATCAACTTGTTATCCGACGCGATATCATCGCCTGTACAGCCGTTGTTTCGTCTGGATTATGGATAATATATTTAAGCTTCTGCTTTTCCGAATGGTATTTGTTTTTGGTATGGCATGACAAAAGGTTTTACATGCTCGTTGAGAAAAACTGTAGCGCTGAAAACTAGAGCCTTGATGGGAGCCCATATCAGGGCAGGAGTATTAAATGCTGCTGGTGCTGCCACTATTACCGATACTGTCGCTACTGCCACTACCGGCCCAGACACTACTCCAACAATCAGGAACATCAAGATGGTCATTACTATTGCAAATGTCAGTGTCTGATGTGCCAAATATAACATTTAAGCTTTTCTGTACTGCAAACTTTCATACCGATTTATTAGCGAACAACAATAACAGTCGCTTTGCCAATGGTTAATGCGAAATGATCGCTGCCTGATGTTGGCGATTATTTACAGAAGTTCGCTCTTGCTTTGTCATATTTCCTACTATTCCTTGACTAATCATGATTGATGTACAGTTGTGGGTAAGAGTTCTATTTCTATTCTTTTATGCTTTCAGAATTTTTTCTGTCATCTTAACAAAAATTAGATACATATTAAGGTAGGACCAATAAGATATAACTATGATTACAGCATTTAATGTTAACTTATTAATGACGATTTGTCAAATCTTAAATGAAATAATATTCCTTATATTATTAATTTGTAGATAGTTGGGAATTTATTTGATTACACTCATAATTGAACTGTTTTTCGTAGCATAAAATTACCGCATCCTTTTTATGGTCCTTTTATTTCTACAAAAAATGCATCTATACTTACAGAAAATTTGTTATTAATATCAATAGTATTTTTTTAAATAAATTTACTTTTTGAAAATATCCCACAAATAAATGGAAGTGTTCCTTACTGTCAAATGGAACTTTTCCTATTTCTACAGCAGTTCTGTAATACAAAAAAAAACTATAATGTACAAAAATTTAGAAATATTCCAGTTTTTAATATGTATTCAGTACGAATAAAAAGTTTTCAATACTTTTCAGATACTCATAGAGTTCTTATGATAGTATTTTACCAAGTTTCTTTTTTAAAACCAACGTACAAAATATGTTGAAACTTTTCAAATTCTATGCTTCAAGACGTTTTTGAGGATATTTGCAAGTATTTTTTTAACATAAATATTTGGTTTTTCGAATATCCTTTCAACGTTTTTGTATACAGAGCTGTTTTCTGTTTCTAGATTATAGAAAGCTATCATCTAGAGACAGGAAGCAGATTTGTGTTTTTCGAGACCCATAGTAAAATACTACTGAGAGTCCTGTAATCAACAATACCGTTGATTTTGATTAAATTAGAAGTAGGACATAAAATATTATTTACGAAAATAAATAAAAAGAGTTAAAGATAAAACAGAACCATGGAATGAATACCAGTATTTATTTGGTGAACTGTACACTTGATACCATATGAAAAAAAATTGTATTGAACGGTTCGAAAGGTAGCTGGTTCTTATCCATTTGAAGCAGTAACTCTGTCAAATGCCTTTGGAAAAGCAAAAAAAAAATGGAGAGTGTGGTTCCATTTTGCAGTTAGATATGCCATCAAATCAACAGTGGATTTACTGCTACTGAAACTATATTGACGGTACAAGGGTCGTTCAATAAGTCCTTAGAAAATCCGAGAAATTGCGCTCGCAGTGTCGGTAAAGATTTTTTTTTGTAAATAGCATTATCGATAGGAAATCTGTTAAAATCCATAGCGTAGGTCAATTTCTATCGTCGATTAAAGTTAACGACATTTATTTGTGCATAACAATGGAAAAAAGCGAGTTTAGGGCTGTCATCAAACATCTCCATTTGAAAGGCTTAAGCCCGAAAGAAATCAAAGTCGAGTTGGATGCAGTTCATGGCACATCTGCACCTGTGTTTGCGACGCTTTACAATTGGGTGAATGAATTTAAACGTGGCCGTTCATCCACAAAAGATGAACATCGTTCAGGACGCCCAGTTGAGGTGTCTACTCCTGAAATCATCGACAAAATCCACGATCTGATTTTGAACGATCGGCGAATTAAAGTGCGCGAATTAGTTGAGGCCACGGGCATATCACAAGGTACAGTCGCTTCAATTTTGCATGAAAAATTGTTTGTGAAAAAAATTTCGGCAAGATGGGTGCCGCGTTTGCTCTCAGAGGAGAATAAGCGCAATCGTGCAGTGGACTCTGAGGCTATGTTGGCACTCTTCCATCGCAATCCTGCCGAATTCCTTCGTCGATATGTCACTATGGACGAAACCTGGATACACTACTACACTCCAGAAACGAAGAAGGCAAAAACTGTGCTATCGGCCGGCAAGGTGATGGCCAAGGTCTTTTGGGATTCGCAGGGCATCATTTTTATCGACTACTTGGAAAAAGGAAAAACAATAACAGGAGCGTATTACGCGTCGTTATTGCAACGGTTGAGCGAGGAAATCAAAGAGAAACGCCCCCATCTGAAGAAGAAAAAAATCCTCTTGCATCAGGACAATGCGCGTGTGCACACCTGCGCTGTTTCCATGGCCAAAATTGTGGAATTGAGAATGGAATTGTTGCAGCATCCCGCTTATTCACCAGATTTGGGCCCGAGTGACTATTTTCTTTTCCCCAATCTGAAGAAATGGCTTGGGGGACGACGGTTCACTTCCAACGAGGACGTCATTGCTCAAACGGATGAGTATTTTGCAGAACTTCCGAAATCCTATTTTTTGGACCTCGTAACTAAGGTGCTACCGTCACTCTAGTTATTTTATTAGATGATGGTTTGTCAGCGAGTCAACGATTTAAAAAAAATGGGATGTAGTGTAATTGGAGGGGAAGAGAACTCGCCTTTTTGTGAGCACCGACTGTTTTCAGTGTATTGAGAAAAACTGCGCAAAAAAGGATATGTGGAAAAGCTTATGCAGTGGAAGAACTGTCCTTCATAACTATGGGGGATATACCACCTGGGTTCGCAGATTTGTGTACGTGAAGATCTCTAAAGACTCTCCCGACTATAATAGTGTAAAAATTAATTTGCCACCCCCTCCTCCCCACAGTTAATTTAACGCGCTCTAATACATCTGAAAGGAAGACACAAACTGAAAGAAGGAGGATGCAGAAAAGTGATCTGCAAAAAAAATAGACCCTATATAATGAGTTGACAACTAGAGTTTTATTATAAAGAGCGTCGGGATGGATGAGCTGGCAGAATTTTTTATTGTTTTAATAAAAACGACCAAAATTGTTTACTAACCCTAGGGCACTATAGTATATTTTTGCTAAATTTTTGGTCGTGAATATATTTAACGATTGGAATGTGAGCATTGCAGTCATCTTCTTCAAAAGATCGGAAGCTTAACTTTTTTCCCTGAAAAGCTATTTGCAGCACGCTTTTTCTTTCGGCCTAATAAGGCTGTTCAGATTGTCCTAGAAGCTGTTCAGATTGTCCTAGTTTGCGTTATCGTACTACCAAACTATCCTTTTAGGAGCTTAATTTTTAACTGATTGGTTTTTGTATGACCAATTAGATTATATGACAAAGTGGTTTCGGTTGCAAGAAATAACCCCAAAGTATTAGCGTTATGACTCTCAATGTCAGGGATTCGTGTGGGCTCAGTTAAAAAGATCTGAACATAGATTCCCTCGGTTGTTGTCTGTCCAGAATGGCAAAGAGAACCAGACTTGTATACCATAAATTTTTCCCGTAATAACGATTTTAGTTCAAGGGTAGAGCAATTACATTATTGTAGATGTAAATTTGAAGACCTTGACGAGAAAAAAAATAGTAGAAATAGGCTATATCTAAGTAAGCTCAAATCTGTATTTATTATTTAGAAAAATTTTGTAATAAAATTAATTTAATTATTCCACTGTCATGGTTAATGTAAAATGATAGCGGTCATAGACGAATTTAATTGAAATAGAAAACCATTCATAAATCACCGGAAATTTAAATCTGAACTTGTTTATCATGAAAACATTTAACCAATATCCTCTTCTCATTTTCAGTTCATCTATTTGCCTTCACATTAGCTGATATATTGACTCGACTGTCAAAGTGAATATATTGTGCTCATATCACGGAGTAAATCAATTTATCGCGACAATACAATTCGACGTGCGTTATAAAAACCGAACTGAAATGTATATAAGAGATACGGTGAGGAGATACGAAACCCCGAACCTATCGACTTATTTTGTGGATTTAAGAAAATCCAAAGATGGAAGTATCTTTTAGAAGGATACATTTATACTATTTCAAATAATACTACTATGAGTATATTCGTATATGTTATTAGGGATATGTTATTAGGGACATGTATCCATATATGGAAGAAGCTTATATACTTTTTCATATAAATAGGGACAAAAATATATCGTATCTTATCACAGAAGATTTATCTTCATTCGTTTTCGATTTATACACCAGTTTATCTTATACACATTTGCGCAAATCGTCCAAATTCGTGGTTGGCATTTCAATTCATAAAAAAATATTAATAGATTTATAAAAGGCGACGATTCACTAAATTGAATGCATAATTTTTGACATAAATAATATCATATTCATTTATTATTCCAAAAAAAAAAAAATACCAAACAAATTAGAGAAACTGTATATTAAATTTTGCGAATATGAAAAAGTATAGAATTTTTTTAATATGAAAATTTGCATTTATAAATTAATTTGCGAAAAAAAGAGAAAAATAATGATACCAATTAGGAAGACTAATAAAAATTCAATCTGCTTGATTTTACAGATTAAATAGTTAATTACCTTAACAGATGATAATTTATTGGAAAATTTTTACATGAACATGAAAGAGTTAAATGAATAAACATTTGGACAAACTGTGTACTATGCATTTAAGCATTGCATTTTATACACATTGATTAAAGTAATTTTTAATTATTGATAACGAAAACTTATCTTGCATATCTATTATTAAAAAGATAATTCATTCAATTAAACGATAAAAAAAAATGATTAAAATTGGATAGGTTTTGTTACTCGTCTCTTTTGTTACTCTCTCTAACTTCAACTTTTTGCACTCGTCCTTAAAAATTCGTATTTATTTAAGAGTTGCAAATAAATTAAATAAAAATCCGAATAAATTTGAAATCAATTTGTTTTTATAAAGGTGTGTATTCCCTTAATAACAATAATTGGTTCATTATTGAAAGAACTCACAAACATTAGTTAAGGGAGGGGGTGAAAGAGGGATGCTGTTATATAGACACCAAAACCGTATGGGACACAGATGTATTCGAAAAGAAGATCGTAAAATTCAGATATTGAAATAATACTAATTTGGAATGTAAAAAGTAAATTTCTATTAAATACAATTTTTATTTTTATTTCAATATACTATGAACCATTATGTACAAAGTATAACAGTATTAAAATAGCTGCGGCAAAACTTCTTGCAGGACTCGCTTCTTTTGATGAAATAATATTGATCAATAGATGATATTTAAATATCAATAAAATATTTTGTATTATCTTAATTTACTTAAATAATATAATTATATGAATTTAAATACTAATTTTAGCTTAAATATAATATTAAAAATGATATAAATAAAAATCTCCAAATTCAGATAACATTACATTTCACCATTTTGATTACAAATGGAAAATCTATTAAAATTTTTATATTGTATATAGTTCAATATTTATATTAAATTAAATGATATGAAAAAAAAAACTCTTAAAGAGGAATCTTAAAAATATGGCGAATTTTTTTCTCTATGAAAAAAAATCAAAAATATATAATATAATTTGAATAAAAATAAAAATTTGATTTCAAGTTGCTTTTTTTTAATTACTGTCATTATCAATAGGAACTTTAAAACGTACGTTGTGTCAGTTGTGCAATTGCACGGTCCCGATTTAAATTAGTTTCTTTCATATATATTTGTAATATCCATTCGGGTAGCATAAATTTGTAGAATAATCCTTTCGGCTAAAAATAAATATTTCTCAAATAATATTAAAATGAAATTCTTTTTTGATTAATTGTTAAACTTACAAAATTACATTTGCTACTCCTCTTGTAATAATTATTCAAGCATTGGTTCATTTGTATACCGGTATTAATATCGATTAAATTCATAATAGATAGAGGCGAATCCGGAGTGTACTTCATTTTCTTTAACGCCTAAACAAAAGTAATAAAAATATATTATTTTATAATCTTAGAAAAGAACTAAACAAATTTCTTACACCACATTTTTTAAATTCGTCACGAAATTTATCTAGTATTGGTTTGAACAACTTGAATGTTGCTAGGATATTTTCAATCTTCAAATGCTTCAAATTCCTAATAATTAAATAAAAAATAAAATGCCGGTAATGTAAACAAGTATTTTTTAAATAGAAAAGCTTATTAATATTTACAATAGCTGACTCTCCCTCTGACGTTTCCATTTATTCATCAGTATTTCGTTTAGTCCCCCGACAGCATTCGAAATATTTAAGCGCTGAATACCCGAATAGTCTTTTATATTCTTATTACCAGTCTTATTCTCAATTTCTGAATCTTCGACAGGTTCTTCTTTCACTTCAGCGCTTTCATTATTATTAGTTTCTGTATCATTAGACATATATCTTTCCAAATTATCAGAATTTTTTCTCTTTCGTTGTTGATTTTTTCGGATTTTTAAATTTTTTGTATTTGGTTCTAAATTTGTATCGCTCATTTCGGAACGTTCTGAACCAAAGTCAATCTCTTCTGTAGTCATACTCCAAGTTGTTCTTGAACTCGAAATATCAACTGATGATGTACTGTATGGTGTAGTTGATCCTGGTACATATTCGTTACGAATAGAAGGAGTTTCTATGGGATCATATTCATTTTGCACCGTAGCATCATTTTGCATTTCTTCGAGTATTCTTATTCTCTCTTTTAGTTGAACATTATTTTCTACTACTTCGTTATAATTCAATTTTGTAATTGAGATTTTTAAAAATTTTGAATTTGGATTTAGACCTTTGGCAATCAAAAATTGCCGATAATATTCCTCTAGTTCTGCGCATTCAACTTCTAATTGTATATTGTTCGATACCATACAGGTTACGTGTATATTTTGTATTAGCAAGTTCTTAAATCCAAGGAACTCGAGTTGATCATATATGCAGAACCAATCCTGAAAAGCCAACCATTTGTTGTTGATGAATTTCCGTTGATAAAAATTGGTATCCATCCCTTTGATATCAAACTGACAAATGTAATCAATTTCGGCAATCTACAAAAAATTAATTCAATATGAATTTTTAACAGAAAATTAGCTACCAAAAGGATGTACTTTAAAAGTTTCAAAAATGTAAGATAACATTTTGTAGATTAAATATACTTTCTGTTGCTGATGCGTGACAATTATTTTTCTACTATTAACAATATTAACTGAACTTTATCTTATTCACTGTTAACAATATTAACTGAATGTTACCGTATTGAAATTTAATTAATAATACACTTCAAATCAAAATAATTATTTATCAAAATGATGCACATGAAAGAATCTGTGTTTACAGAACAGAGCCTTCTTTAAGAATAAACATGTTGTATCCAAATTATTGAAGAAGTGTCGAGAAATCGTAATGCCAGCATACATTGGGGTGGTTTTTTTTATGTAGACATGACACCTACTGACATCTAGTTTTCGTAATAGAAATTTATTTAATTGTATAAGTATTATTTATATTCATTTTAATTCATTTATTGGAAATAAAAATACAATTTAAACACAACGACAGGCAATGTTTATTTTTGTACAATCTTTTCATATGAAATGAAATTGTATTTTCATAGTTTTAGTATTTATTTTGTAAATAACAATTAAATATCAAGCGACTCAATTTTGTAGACTTCCGGATACCTTTAAAACACGCAATTCTCTATGAAATGCTTACATACTTTGTTGAGACTTATCGCGGAGTGAAAGTTTAAGTTCGGTTTTATTAATTTATAAATTGTTTTTGCATAATTAGTTTTAATCTTCACGACACCAAAAAGGAAGTTTTTATTTTAGAATGTATTCTCGAATAAATTTGGCTATAATTTCTGTATAAAGGCTTATCCAGTTCTTCTATAATCTAAGCTTACATTATAGCATATGAGGATAGATAATCGCCGTATATGCATACAAATTTAATTGAAGACGAAAAATGCCGTGGAATTAAAAAAAAACAAAACAAAAAATCTCATCTTTACTTTAAATAAAGTTACGTACCCCGTTTTTATTAAACGGTTTTAATTTTACTTTAAAAAATTATTAAAATTCAATTAAAATTTTTTGGATCACAAAGAAAAAAAAAAACAAAAGAATAATGAACGAAAAGAAAAATTTGTTGAGCTGCTGTACCTGACATCTACATTTCTACTTATCGAACTAAAAACACATTTTGGTGAGCAGAGCTTATTTTTCATTTAATTTGTAGTTTTGACATATCGAATGTAAACAATCCGTTTGTGTGTATTAAATTTTTTGGTTATCGTTGTTTAAATAATTTTGAAAATGTAGTTATTATAAAAATTGAGGTGAAACTAGAGAATATTTATTAATAATTTAATATATTGAAATATTTTGTGATGGTAGCCTTGCCAATAATAGTCTTGATGATATTGATGATTTCTTTGTTACCTTAATTTAAAGAGGTGGCGCACAAATCAGCAAGTCTATCTTTGCGCATTTAGTTGCCTCTGGCAGCGCTACTGCCGACGATTCAAGCAATAATAATAAATGGATAGTGGTTATTAACTAATTAGATAAAAAGTAATTGTGCAGTTCAAATGTAATTAGATGTGTATTGAATGTTTATCATTTCGGAAAAAAATCGTGAACATTTTGTTGTTACTTTCTAGTCTGTGGTGTTCTAATTAAATATCTCAAATGTAACCCGTATTTTCATAGCAAGATAATATTTTTTCTCTATAATTCCTTAAAATATTTTAAATAGATTAAACTGTATTAAAGTTGAAACATAAGATAATTAAATGATTGAAGAAGGGGAGGAGAAATCTGGCAGCGCTGGAGGTGGTAACCGAAAACAACAATAATATTCCCGAATATTTTTTTTTTTTTAGTAATTTTAAGTAAAATTTCGTAATAATATTTGCAATAATTTCGTTTTTATTTAGTTTAATTTAATTTACCATATATTGTGTTTTTTTTGTTTGTTGAAAGTGTAAACATTTTTATATAATGTGAATCAGGTTGATTGAAGAAGAAAAATATTAAATTGAAATGCCAGAGAAGGTAAATTATAGTACATTTTGGTAATCATGTAGTATATTCGTGAAGGATTTTCTTTTCGACCGTTCTTCTTCTTCTCTTTCTCTTCTGCTTTTCCATCTTTTATTCCTTGTTGTTTTTGTGTCCATCTATTGTATGTTTAACCATAATGATGCTTTTGAACAGTATGCATTTGTGAATAGCTTTAAGATTGTATTGCGCTTTTTGGCTTCAACTTGGGGCTTCAATTGTTAATCCTTATACTCCATAATCTGATATTATCTGTTTGGGAATTTTACGAATTGTTCGTCTCTTGTGATGCAGCAACATCGAAAAGTGTATGCAATTTGCCTGCATATACGTTGTACGAAAATTTCCAAGATCACAAACAGAACAATTCAACTTTAAAAAAAAAAAAATTTACAGATATTTACAACTACACATAGTAACAAGCAGATTTAACCTATATGATAGTAATAATTAACATGAATGGTTGTGGAGAGTAAACATTCATTGAAGCTACCCCTGCTAGCGTGTGCTTACGAGGGTCATTCAACAAGTACTTAGCCTACAAAAGAAAAACGAAAATTTTGGAAAGGTGGCAATTTATTTTTCCACATAATCTCCTTTAAGCTCGATACACTTGGCCTAGCGATGCTCTAACTTTTTTAACCCGTCCAAAAAATACATTTTCTCGAGGGAAGCAAAATAGGCCTCCGTGGCGACGATGACCTCCTTATTCGACCCAAATCTATTCCCGGCGAGTGATTTTTTCAGGTTTGGAAACAAAAAGTAGTCACAGGGGGCCAAATCTGGAGAGTACGGTGGATGGAGCAGCAATTCGTAGCGCAATTCGACCAATTTGGCCATGGCGACGGCGGAGGTGTGAGCCGGCGCGTTGTCGTGGTGGAACAGCACTTTTTTCTTCGCAAAGCGGGGCCGCTTTTTCTTCAATTCGACGTCAAATCGGCCCAATAAGTCAGCATAGTAGCGCCCCGTGATTGTTTTACGCTTCTCGAGGTAATCGATGTGGATCACACATTGTGAATCCCAGAAAACGGTGGCCATCACCTTTCCGGCCGATCGAACAGTCTTCGCCTTCTTCGGAGCACGTTCGCCGGGTGAAGTCCACTGTTTCGACTGTTCCTTGGTCTCTGGTGTGTACCAGTGAATCCATGTTTCGTCGACGGTCACGAAACGACGCAAGAACTCCGCTGGATTGCGCTGAAACAGCGCCAAACACGTCGCCGAAGTGGTCTCACGGTTGCGCTTGTTTTCCGGTGTGAGCAAACGCGGCACCCATCGCGCCGACAACTTTCTCATGCCCAGTTCTTCGTGTAGAATATGATGCACCGTTCCTACTACGATGCCCACAGTCTCAGCTATCTCGTAAACCTTCAATCGACGCTCTGCCAACACGAGATCGTGGACTTTTTAAACGTTTTCCTCCGTAGGCTCATCAAAAACCGACGTGCGGCCACGAACAAACTCGTTGAACCAATTCTTGACGGTCGCCATCGAAGGAGAAGAGTCACCATACACAGCATCTAAGCGATGATTTCGCTGCGCGTTTTCCCTTCCAAAAACAAGAATCTAATCACCGAACGATATTGTTCTTTTTCCATTTTTGTGCAACCGACCGACACGCTCGCTTTCAAAGGCTCTCAAAACAAAACTAATGAAGGTAATCGACTGAAACTTTGACCGTAGGCTACTAAAAAAATGTACTGCACGATGGTAAATTTTTTTTGTGACAGCAGTTCCATCGAGTGGTGAGGCTAAGTACTTGTTGAATGACCCTCGTATACTTAACATCCCGCCGTCGGGGCGGAAAAGTGGACGAGTATAATTTCGCGCAATATACCTCCACCTTCGGACTACTTTCTGTGGGGATATGTTAAGTCGCTAGTCTACGCCAATAAAGCAGAGACGGTGGGCGACTTGGATACCAACATTCGCTGCGTTTTTGCCAAAAAAAATATGCCCCAGCTGCTTGAAAAAGTGGTCGGAAACTTCAGTGTCGCTTAAGACTTCAATAGGTATTTCTATGAAAGGAAGTGGAGGATTGTTCTTGAACAAGAGGATTAATATGCTACGAGATAAGGGGAATGGAACTTTTTTAAATGCTAGAGGATGGATCCAAGTATACTACCCTGTGAAGTATCGTTGGATTCGTTTACTTGGAAGTGTCGGTTGGAAAGAAATTATAATAGCACTAGAAAATGGAGAAAAGAAAAATCCTCTTGAGTTTTCAGAATAATCCCGGGGCCTGACTTATATCAAGAAACACACCGGTACAGTGTCCCGGTTTCCGCTATGAACACTCCACTACCCAGCAGTATCATCGAGTTTGATGATTGAGAATTAAATTTAGGATTCGAATAGGGGATGTAAGTGGCAGAGGATTATTTTTGGAAAGATTTTTCTTGCCAAGGAAAGAATTGGAAGTGGGCGATTTATTTGGCTTAGGGATTATTTTTATAATGGTAAATTTCCAGAGAATTGGGAAATATGTTATTCTGAGGATGGATTTATATAGTCTAGCATGGAAGACTATTGCTCTTTTAAAAAGTTGTTTTTGGAAATGTATTGGACGTGGTCAGATCATAGCTAGAAGTTTTCTAGCCCTTTTGAGAAGGAGATTGATTAAATTGACAACTTCGGAAAGAGTTATTGTCTTTGGGAGAAGACTCATGGGTAATGGAATGGATAGTTCTGTCTCGATTTGAATACAATCAGTCCTGTTTATGTATGTTCTCATGTGGAGTAAATTTTTTTTCTGTAATGATGTAAGGACGCTTGGATCAGCAAGTTGGCCAGTATGTAGATGTCAGGAGTGAGATAACTTGGTAGGGAGAGGATGAAAGTACTTGGTGAAGAATAATCCCATGGGGATTACAGTCATGACAGCGCCATTATTGGTGCTTGGCTTTAAAGTCACCATCATCAATGAAAGAATTCCCAAGAGCCTGCAGAAATGACTTAAATTCCAGAGAGTTTATAGGTTTATTCGGGGCGCAATATGATGACGAAATAGTTAATGTAACAGGGGATCAGTCAATTGAAGAAAAGCTGAAAATTATGTAGTCGCGTATGTAGAAGTTTGACCTGGACGTGAGTTGTGTTTCTAAAATGAGTACCATGGATATGCATATGCCTTGTAGTAATAAATTCAGTTCTTGACTTTTGTTACTATGTCTATTAGCATTCCAAAGGAGGATTGTAAAGAAATTAGTGGTTGGAGATGACTTTTAATGTTGAAACGAGTAACGGTAGTTGTAAGAACTGTGACAATGGTTTCTTGTTTGTATTGTAAAAGGAGATGTTATGTCTACTACGGAGATAATGGCAGGTGAAATATAAACCGGTAATTGTTGTGGCTGTGTTTGTTGTTGTTGCTGCTGTTGCTGCTGTTGCAGTTGTTGGTGTTCTTGCTGTTGTTGCTGGTGACTCTGCTTGTGCGAAATTTATTGCGAACATCTGGCGTGCACATCTGGCGAACATCTGGTGTGCTCGTGGTAACATTTGGGGGTGAGATGTTTTCGCAGTGTCCACTTGAGACCGAAAAATCGCCGGCGAGTAACCGAACGAATTTAATCACCGACGAGTTTCGTCGACGTCCGCCATTTTTTTTTCGCGTTTTTTGCGATTTTTGCGTTCGACGCGTTATTTTTGCCTTCGACGCGTTATTCGCGTTTTTTGGTGAGCAGTAGTGATGGTCAAGCGGCGATCATCAGTGAAGAAGAGGCGTGTGACGCTAGACTTAGCCGAAGCGGAGTATTTCCCCAGTGACGAGGTGCCACTGGCGAGTATGAAGGCGGCACCGCTAAAAGAAGCTGCTGCCGAGGTGGTTGAGGTGCTGTCGACGGTTGAGGTGCAGAACCACCACAAAAAGGCAGGTAGTGCGCCCTCATTGCAGGACGCACTAAAGAGTGTGCGACAGTGTGTTGCTGGCTTGGCTAATGGCAAGCCAGTCACAGGCATTGACGTCAGCACGGTGTTGCTACTTGTGGGTGAAGCTGCTGACGCTGCCACCGCGTTGGAGAAGACGGTGTCTTACCTGACCGGCAGGCTGGAGACGATGCCAACGGCCAATATGTCTCAACGTGTTGCTGCTGCCGCGACTACCAGTCGCAATGCTCACCCGATCCGGAAGGGGGGGGGGGTTGTGGTGGCCCCCGCCACTGCGCCAGCTGCCGTACCAGCAAATCCCTGGATTGTGCCACGGCCTATTCCAAGGCCGAGGAAGCTGGTGCCTTTGCCGCCTCCACCGGCACAAACCCTCGCGCTGGTGGTAAAAGCCACTGCAGCGGGTGTGCCGGCGGAAGAGGTCAAGAAGAGACTGTTGGAGGCGGGAAAGTCGCTGGCGGACGTACGCGTCCGTGCTGTTCGGCGGTTGAAGGAGGGTGTTGCGGTGGAGGTTTGCAGCAGCGGTGAGTTGCGCCGAGTTGCCGAATCAGCTGATTTGGCCAAGGCTGGTTTGGTTACCAGTGCGCCAAAGAGGGCGAGACCGAAGCTCGTCATCCACGCTGTGCCGGCAGAGGTTGACAACGCGGAGCTGGTGCAGCAGCTTCAAGAGAAGAACATGAGAGGCATTACGGTGGAAGCTGAGAGTCAAGTGTCTGTTCTCAGAAGGACATTCGCCCCCGCGAAGGGATGGTAAGTAAATATTTACTTGTCATCCTGAAGCCAGCTGAGCTGGAAGGGGGCAACATTAAATTAACAAAACTCAGTAAATCTATTTCAAACTTTACTTGTACTAATGAAATATCAAGAGTGGAGGGGTCTAAATAATAACACGGACCATAACTTTTTCGGGAATCGATCCTTCAATATTTGTGCCATGGTCGGACCCGGAGGGTATGGTTTTGATTGCCTACTGCTAAAATAGCAAATTTTGTTTGTCTCTTCGGAGATGGGAGTATGACCATCTGGTCGCGGTATTTATCCCACACTTCGGTGCAAACAAAACACGAAATAGTATCGTGAACCGTAGGAATGTACTCAGAAGGACAACCGGTAAAGATGGTAAACACATGGTTGTCATAGAGGTTAGTGCTATTGTTAAGGAGAAAATTTTGAGTGAGAGATGTGTGTTTATGGGATGGTTAGGTCGACCAATTCGTGAATACGAATTGGTACGTAGGTGCCACGGTTGCCTGGATTTCGGGCATCTCCGTGATGGCTGTAGGCGGGCTGGAAGGCTGTGCAGTAGGTGTGGTAGCGGTGACCATCTTGCTCGGGAATGCCCGAACATTGAGTGTTGTCGCAACTGCCATCTGCGAGGTCTTCCGGGCACGCACTCCGTCATGTCGGAGGATTGCCCGGTGTATATAAGGTTGTGTGAAAGAGAGAGAATGAGGATTGTTGCCTAAAATGATTAGGTGCATCCAATTGAATGGGCATGCGTCTGCTGCGGTTATGAATGAGTTGAGTGTATATGTGTGAGAATGGGGTGGATGTAGCACTGATCCAGGAACCATATTCTTATGGTGGGCCGGTGTGCGGATTGGGAAGATCTGCCATACGTTCGCCAGTGCCGGGGTCGGGGGTAAGATTGACTCGGCCGTCTCTGTCGTTGGAGTGGGTATGGACGTGGTGAGAGTTGATGAGTATTGCAGTGAGCTTGGTGTGTGTGTTTATGTAAAGAAGGGAGGGGTAGAGCTTTATGCTGTGTCGGTGTATTGCAGGTTTGGCTCTGAAATAGAGCCGTACCTGCGGTATCTCGATACAGTGTTGGCTAAGTGTTGACGTTCGCCTGAGCTGATGAGTATGGATGCGAATGCTGTTTCTCCTCTCTGGTAAAGCAAGAGGGGAGACACTGACCAGCCGAGTTGTGTGAGGGGCAGGCAACTCGAAGAGTCGATTATGGCCAGTGGTATGAATGTACTGAATGTGCCGAGTGAATGGTATACCTTCAGCGGACCGAACGGGCAGAGTGACATTGATGTCACACTGTGCAATCGTGCTGCTGACTGTTACGAGTATGCGTGGAGGATATTGCCTGATGGGAGGGTGAGCGATCACAACCTCATTGAGCTGGTGGTGACTGCACCAATGGTTGGCCATCGTGAAGGTTCCGCACGTGGTAATCGGTGGCATACCGGTGGGGTGGACCGGATGGTCTACGAGGAGGAGGTCGCGGCTGAGATTTGTGACTTGGTTACGTTTCAGTCGATGCGGTTGGAGGAGAAGATGGTCGAACTAAGCAGATGCGTGAATGCGTTGAATGACAGGTGTTTGCGTAAAAGAGTAGAGGGGAATAGGAAATCGGCTCCATGGTGGACCGGTGCGCTAGGTGTGGAAAGCAGAAAAGTTGGTAGATTGCGTAGAATCTACCATCGATGTAGGTGCCGTGGTGCAGATGCGCACACTGAAGATGTGACCTTCAGGGCGGCTAGAGCGGAGTACGTGGAGAATATTAGACTCGCCAAGGAAAAGCACTGGCAGCGGTATGTGAGTGAATGTGGAAACTCGGATGTATGGGGTTCGGTGTATCGATTGTGTATGCGCAAAGGTGCTCGGAATGATATTTCGAGTATCAGAATAAATGATGGGTATACTAGTAATTGGGAGGACAGCGTGAATGCATTGATGAATGATTTCTTTCCTGGGATTGAAGTGCAAGAGGAAGTGAATGTTGGCAGGAGGTACCCCTGCCCTTTGAATGGGATGAAATTGATGCGTCTGTTTGGCGCAGGAGACTGAGAAGTGTCCCACGACTAGATGGTGTGACTGGTCAGATGATTAGAAGTGTGTGGCGGACTGTTCCCGCACATGTAAGTAGCCTTTACGGTGAATGCTTGGAGAGTGGTGTGTTTCCGCGTAAATGGAAAGTAGGAGACGTGGTCATCCTTCCCAAGTCTCCGGACGGGATACGGACTGACCCGTCTTCCTACAGGCCGATATGTCTACTGCCAGTATTCGGCAAGGTCCTCGAGCGAATGATGGTACACCGGTTGAATGTGAAGTTGGCAGACTTCAATGTATCCGGCTCTCAGTATGGATTTACGAAGGGTAAATCGACTGAGGATGCCTGGATGCATGTAAGGCAGTATGTGGATGAAAGTGTGGGTAAATACGTATGTGGTGTGTTTGTAGATTTCAAGAATGCGTTCGGCTGCCTGCGATGGGATCGCATCATTGAGCGACTAGTGGAGGTTTCTTGCGAGGAGGCTCCGCTATGGCGGAGTTACTTCCATGAAAGGTATGCGGTGGTGTGCGGAAATAATGGGAGGGTTGTTCGCCAGATGGTGCGCGGCTGTCCACAGGGATCTGTGGCCGGCCCCACTGTCTGGAATATGATGATGAATGGTCTCTTGGTGCAGTTGGAGGAGGCCGGCTGTGTTGTGGTTGCATATGCGGACGATCTTCTGCTCTTGATTGAGGGAGGGAGTAGGTCTGCGGTGGAAGTGGCGGGAAGCCGCTACATGCGTATGGTTTGTGAATGGGGAGAAAGGATGGGTGTGAGGGTTTCCGAAAGGAAAACCATGTGTATGTTATTGAAGGGTTTTTTAGTGGCCAGTAGGCCGCCCCATATTCGTTTGGCAACGGTTGGGGTCCGATACGCGCGGGAAGTACCTTGGACTGAAGGTTGCGGAGAGGTTGAATTTTTGGCCTCACTTGGAACGTCTGAGGGGGCGCGTGGTCGGTTTGATTGGCATGCTTGTGCGAGTGCTTCGCAAGGAATGGGGGCTTCGGACCAGAACGGTAAGAATCCTGTACAGAAGTGTGTTCGTTCCATGTGCGATGTATGCGTCGTGTGTGTGGGCTGATACTATGCGCCACCAGTATGCGAGGGTGGCCATAAACTCAGTGCAGCGTATGGTATTGTATTCGTGTTTGAATGTGTGTAGGACCGTGTCGACCGAGGCGATGCAGGTTCTCATGGGAGAAATTCCATTGGACCTGGAGGCGCTGCGTGGAAGTATCCACTACCGTCTGCGGCGGGGCATCCCGCTGGCAGGTTGTCTGGTTGGGAATGATGAGGTTCAGAATCTTAGTCCGCGCCGTCAGCGCGTACTGGTCCTGAACAAGATGCATGTGATATGGCAGCAACGATGGGATGAGAGTGTGAATGGCAGAGGGACGTACATGTTCATACCGGATGTGTGCTTTTCCTCTGCGTATGGTTTTGATTTTGATCTGTTCCTTGGGTATTTGCTCACGGGACACGGCAGTATTAATAGGCTCCTGTATAGGCGTGGTCTGGCTACGGAGGCTAGATGTCCTTGTAGGGCGGAGGAGGAGAGTGTCAAGCACCTTCTCGTGGAGTGTGCCCTGTACAGGGATTTGCGTGATTTGGAGGCGTGTGTAATCGTGGTGAATGAGGAGGGTGTGGATGTGAGTGGTGTGTTGAGTGTGAAAGAGAGATATGAATGCTTGAATGCGTTTGCCGTGGCACTGTTTGAGAGACGAATGAGAATGGTGCATGAATAAGTGCGTGAATGATACGCAGGGTGGCTACAATCGGCTGAAAGACCAAGGTCGATTCCGGTTGTACCTTCGGATTTTGGCGAACCCGCGTACCTGAGCTGGCATAGCGGTGCCTAGGAATTTACAAGATTCCTTACCGTAGCTCTACGAGCGGAGTACAAACCAAAGTACTCTTAAAACAAAAATGAGTACCACGGGGATCGGGAGCCCCACAGTAGAATAAACTGTGCCCGATCGAGTTGAGGCGCCATTTGGCAGCTACGTGGTGGTTGTGTTTAATACCCATGTCGCGGGTACGGTCTTCTGATCGCAGGTGGGAGGTAACTGGCAATGCATTGCACTTATCTCGGGCACTGTCACTGCTAATGACAGTAGAGGTTTAGATAGTCCTCGCCACCAACAGGTGGAGAGTCAGCTTGTAACTGATTCTATCTGTTAACTGCCAGTTATGGTGGTGCGTTGATTGAGCGTATCTCGATTCCTATAGTCGTAGGCGACTCGTGGTCTTATGCGGGGGCAACGAAACCACGTTAAATAATAAACTATAACTGTTGTTGCTGGTGCTCTTGTTGGCATTGTTGGTACTGTTGTTGAGGTTGAGAATTTTCAGTTGTTGTCAGTGAGGCCTCTGTGATGCCGCATAAGATATTCCTTGGATGACTATTGGAGAGGGCTGTTAAGCACCTGGCCTAGATTTTCCTACACGCTGGTACACCTTGTTTTGCAGCTATTTATAGATAGTGCACCCCTTGTAGTTCGCGGGGTGATTACCTCTACGGAGTGCACATTTTGCTGGAGTTGATCATAGTCAAAAGCAGGTTTACATTAAATGTTCTCCAGCACATTTAACGTACTTGGGCTGATGCATGCAATAGTCCTTAGTGTGCCCATAAGCCTGGCAACAATAGCCCTGGGCGATATTCTTATGGCATATGGTAATTCTACTATGATTTTAGTATAAAACCGCGATCCTACTCTAAAAATATCTTTATTTTTCGAAGTAGGCTCCATCTCAATAAAAAAGAAAGGCAGAGTTCTGTTGTCGGTCACCTTTTTCTTTATCTTAAAAATACTTCGAACTTTAAATTCGAGTATTTCCAGCTCGCTCTGGATTTCACCAACAGGCCATTTCGGGTTAATTTTTTCGCAGCCTGACAAAACTGTTGACGGATTTAGTGTCCGTATCAGTAGGCGCTGACATTGCCAAATGAGGGCGTATGTACGAGTTTAGTTTTATTATATTTTTTTCATTTTACTTTTGCTGGCAAATGTCTTATCACAATTTGTTTTTCACTTAGTTTTTTCCCCACTTTTTTATTGTATCTAACATATACAAACAGAATACCGCTTTTACTTCTCTTTCCTTCAGTTGGATTACTCTGTTTTTACTTCACTTTTATTACTTTAGTTTTAAATGACACACTTTCACTGAATAAAATTTTTCAAAATTCATCAATTCATTTAAAAATATATCAGATTTTCCCCAAAAATACGTCTGTGCTGATTGAATTTCCAAACTTGACTCCACAATTCAACTTGAGATGATGTTTTACAACAGGAAATCCTTTTTACTTTTAATTTGTATTTTTCAAGTTCTACGAGGCATTTCCAATAATGACATATATCGTTAAAAGAGGTAATTTTATTCTATTGAATTGAAGTACATACTTAACACCAAACAAGATATTTTTTTCAGCTTTTATTATTGATAGTTTAAAAATGAATAATTTTCAAGCTGTAAATCAAATTTGTAACAGAAAATAGTTTATAATTTTAGCACCAAAAACCAAACTATTATAGTATATTCGAAAATTTTGTGCATACCGAAAATCCTCCTCAAATATTTGGTAAAATAATAAAATTTAATTAAAAAAATATTCCCTTAAGATATGGCAAAAATATGGTAGGTCCACTTGTAAATTGTAATTTTTAATAATATCTAAAAGACCATATTGACCATTGGCTTTTAGCATCCATATAAAATGGAATTTATGCAAATAAATTGTTAAATTTTGCACAACATAAAAAAAATTCCGCAATATTTTATATAAATTCTATTTTTATGAATACAATGTATACCATCAAATATAATGGAATAAAAATAAAACAATACGTAATTATTTATTTCAATTGAAATGAAAGTAATATAAAATGGGATAAAGTTGAAAGTATGTATAGTCAGTCGTATTTTTGAAAAGAGGAAGGACAATCATGATACGAAATATAAAAGAAAATTGTTAATAATAAAAGGACATAAAGATTTGCATGAAAATTTCATACGAAAATAAAGTGAGAATATTATATTAGAATTATGGCAACCATTGACAATACACGAACAATGATAGTCGACAATTCAATTGTACGAGTATTCTTGACCAAAATATTTCTCGGAAAACTTTAAAACTTTATCCCATTTTCTTGTTTATCAGTTCGAATAGACTATAGACTATAAATTTTCTTTACTATATAGTATTTGTACTAAAGAAGATACAATCGCACTTACGCAAAACAACACCAAACAACGGTCACATATAAAAATACACATACAAACGCATACAGTACAGTAGCCGTTTATATTTAAAGCTAGGGACCTATTTTATATCAGCCTTAAGAGTAGATATTTTGTGATAAAAGTTTTTCTCCCTCAATTTTCATAAGGAAGACTATATAACGTAGTCGAAAATAAATAGACAGTTGCCTGGGTGGAAATAACTACGTACGAGCCCAAGATAAAATTAGTTTTATTAAAAACTTTTGTTATTTGGTTTGCCAAAATTTATTCAAGAAGGTGTAATAAACTTAATTACGATGAAAGGGATATGAATAATATTTTCAGTAGAGCTTTATCCGCCACAGTCACAATATTTGCTCATGGAATATGGAATAAGTCGCAAATAGTTATGGGGCATCTTAAATGGACAGAATTTCTTGAGACTAACAAATATTAAAAGGAATATTGTTACTTTAGCTTGTGTATTATTATTACCAAATATTATTATGAATTTTTCGATATAAAATCTTACGCTTAACTGGCCAAATATAAACCAATATAAAGTATCCAGAAGCATTTCTGCAAAAAATAAATAATTCGTTTTAGAAATACTTCTAAAATTAGTACAATTGTGTAAAGTCCTTACAACTGTATAAAGTGGAAAGTAAATATTTTATGCAAACTTGTAAACATATAATAAACAATGGCTTAAAAATAACAAATAGCTTTTTCTTCAGAAATTAAGATTTAAATGAGAGAAGGATTTTATTATAAATTTTTCCATATACGAGAACGTCTGTTGACGACGGAACACTCATTAAAAGGTACAATTGCCTACAAAAATTTTGGATACATACTAAAAAATTAAATTTGCACTAACACTGTACATGTTAGCCAAAATATTTTACCGAAAATTTTAACATTAAACTTGTAACGATAATTTTCACTGAACTTTTTCACTGAAGCAAAAATTTTTACCGAACACTTTTACCGAACATTTTTACCGAACATTTTTACCGAATATTTTTACCGAAAATTTTTACAGAAAATTATAACCGAAAATTTTTAGCGAATGACAATTTTTACCGAAAATTTTTAACGAAAAATTTTACCAAAAAGTCTTACCAACAATTTTTACCGAAAATTTTTACCAAAATTTTAGCCAAAATTTTTATCATAATTTTTACCGAAATTTTTTACAGAAAATTTTTAACGAAAATTTTAAATGAAAATTTTTAACCGAAAACTACCGAAAATTTTTACCGAAAAATTTTACCAAAAAGTTTTAACAAAAATGTTTACCGAAAATTATTACTGAAAATTTTTAACGAAACA
The DNA here is from genome assembly GCA_958298945.1 of Atherix ibis. Lineage (NCBI taxonomy): Eukaryota > Metazoa > Arthropoda > Insecta > Diptera > Athericidae > Atherix > Atherix ibis. The sequence continues at coordinate 32,554,717 of OY282610.1, read as the reverse complement.
TTTTACCAACAATTTTTACCGAACATTTCTACCGAATATTTTTACCGAACAATTTCACCGAACATTTTTGCAGAAAATGTTTACCGAAAATTTTAACATCAAATTGTTAACGAAAATTTTCACTGTACATTTTTACCGAGCATTTTTACCGAAAATTTATACCGAAAATTTTTACCGAAAATTTATACCGAAAATTTATACCGGAAATTTTTACCGTACATTTTTACTGAATATTTGTACTGAACATTTTTACCAAAAATTGTTATCGAACATTTTTACCGAACATTTTTACTAAAAATTTTTAATCGAAAATTACCGAAAATTTATATCCAAAATTGTTTACCGAAAATGTTTACCGAAAATTTTTACTAAAAATTTTTACCAAAAAGTTTTACCAAACATTTTTACCAAAAAGTTGTACCAAAAATTTTTACCAAACACTTTTACCGAACATTTTCACCGAACATTTTTACAGAAAATTTTTACCGAAAATTTTTACCGAAAATATTTATCAAGAATTTGTGTCGAAAATTTTGACCAAAAATTTTTAACGAAAACTTTTAACGAGAAATTTTACCAAAAAGTTTTCCCAAAAATTCTACGAAATTTTCCCAAAAATTTTTACATATTTACCGAAAGTTTTTATCAAAAATTTTGTCCGAAAATTTTTATCACAAATGTTGTCCGAAATTTTTTACCGAAAATTTATAACGGTAATTTTTACCGAAAACTACCAAAATTTATAACCAAAACCTACCAACAATTAACGAAAATTCATAACCAAAAATGTTTACCGAAAATGTTTACAAAATCTTTTACCGCAAACTTTTACGAATGAAAACTTTGATTAAACAAGTTTTACTCTTCTGCTTTTCCCGATTTAAGATATTTATAATATCTGTTTTTATGAATCTGTTTCGTTTTAATATTTATCCTAAATTTAATCTTATCATAAATTTTTTAGTTAGAGTAATTTATCATATTATTTTTTAATAATTTTTTTTTTCTGTAAGACTGAAAGTTGCTGAATTTGTTTTAACGAGTGATTTTTAAGTGTTTAGTTTTAAAATTTCTAAATAGTGGTAGAACAGTTAGAAAAGTGTATAAAATTATTATTTGAATCAATAAATCGATGATTGCCATTTACTTATTAAATATTAAATAGATTTTTAATATGTAAATTTATTTATTAATTATTTCATATTAATATTGGCCACGACAACATTCTAATTGGTCCATGCGAGAGGTCCAATTTTGAACCACTTTTTCGAGTATTCCGGCTGGTATCTCGCTAATAACACGTATAATATTGGCTTTGAAGGCTAGAATTGATACTGGTTTATAGGCATATACAAGTGACTTCTCGTAGCCCCATTAAAAAAAGTCTAGAAGCGTCAAATCGTACGATCTAAGCGGAAAACCCACCGGTCCGAAACGCGAGATAAATTGCTCACTGAACACTCATTTTTCAATATGTGCATTGTTTCATGTGCTGTATGGCATGTAGAACCATCTTGTTGAAACCATATGTCGACCAGATGAAGTTCTTGCATTTTTGGTAAAAAAAAGTTCGAAATCATCGAGCCATAGCGGGTATAATTGATAGTAACTTTGCGGCTAGCGTCATCCTTAAAGAAATACCGGCCCATTAACCGCACCAAAAAGCGTGCAACGGCAGTTCTTGTTTTCCCTGTGATTGTTTCTCATACTAAATGCAATAATTTTGTATATTTACACACCCATTCACGCAATTTTTTGGTAAAAAACCCGATTTTCCTCAAGTTCGGATAGTTAGAATACTAAGGACTACTCACCGAAAATTCGACGCTTTGGCAAGTCGTTCGGGTTCAGTTCTTGCACGAGCTGTATTTTATATGATTTTTCTTGCATAAAATCTTCCACACATAGTCGAGTAACACAGTCCCATTTGCTGGGAACAACAACAGCCGAACAAATCGCGGTCTTCACCAACACTGGACCCTACGGTAGCAATATTTTCCTCTGTACGCACTTTACGCAGACGGGTTGGTGGTTTGATATCCAATAGCGTAAAATTGTTGCGAAATTTTGTCCCTATGGCTTTGAATTGCTTGCTCACATAAAATGGTCCAAGTGCGTCAAACACATTTTTCATAGAGCACAAATTTTGATAGTAAATTTGAATAATTTATAAGCATTATTCGGGTATAAGTCCTTTCTATGATAAAATGGCAATGCTAACTGAGCAGTTTTGACTTTAACATACATCCCGTATTATGCATATTCTATCAAAAATAAATATATAAAAAGCAAGCAGCAAAATAATCACCTGTAATTTAACTAAATACTAACAGTGCTCGTGTATTCCTCTATTCAATATGCTCCGTAAAAGTTCCCACTTCCTATACTCAATATGCTTAATTAAATAAAATAAAAAAAACTAAACAAAAATACACTAAATTCTAATTTATCTTTTATGGAAAAGTTTTGATTATTAATTTTAATAATTTTACAAAAAGAGATTAGGCTTTTCGTCTCTCATTTAAACAAGAAATTTTACGAAGAGGGGTGATTGGTTGTTGGCGTATTTTCGACAATCCCGTTTGCCCCACAGCATAATATAATAGTCTTAAATAGGATTAATCATTGCGAATTGTAAATTTTCTTTAAATAGGGTGGATTATTATTTTTTGGAGCATACTATTCTTTATGCATTCCTTTTCATTATTTAAAGATTTATTTGAATTTCTCGGTAAATGAGTTAATTTTTTCCTAGAGTTTGTGAACATATTACTTAAACTGTTGATGAATTTTATGTTAAAATATTTGATTAAGGAATTCATTAAATAATAAATAAAATCCTATTAAAAAATGAACAAAAAAAATATTATTAAAAAAAGAAAGTAATAATGTAGTCCATAAAATAAGCAAATCTCTTTTTAATACATTCCAAATAAGGATAATTAGAATTGGATTAAATTTAATGATTAATAACGAAAAATAAATTAAATTAATAATAAAATTGTTTATACCATTTTCAATTAAAATTATGTAAATCTAATGGATCTGATTAAAATATGCACCACAATTTTAATAAGCTATAATCAAAAATAAAATCATCAATAAATATTCTATCGAAATTAATAAATTTTATAGAAAATATTTAAAATTATAGTTGGTAAAAGGAAGGAGGTGACGTGTATATTATAAAATTTGCTTTTGAAACTTCTGTGGAACCGCAAAAATGGAAAATTGGAGACAGGAATCTGAGACGATTGGTTATAACATAATTTACAAGATTCTGTAATTAAAAGTCTAGAATCGTTTAATGCCAATGAGAAATGCCACTCATATTTGGATTAGAGTTTAGAGCAAACAGGCCCGAAACTACGAGTATATAGCACCGATGCTGTAATGGCTTGTAATGAACGGAATGACAAATTAAAACTTAAGATATAATTTAATTACAAATGCAAATGTATGTAGAGCTGACGTTTCGAAAAGTTAACATAATGACATAATACCAAGAGCAGAAAGTATTTAAGATTTTAATCCATGCTGATATTTCTGCTCTGAATGTTTAACGAGAGTCTCGCCAATCCCGAAGAATGTTTCGCTGAAATTTTTCCATTCTCCTTTGAATCTCTTCAATTTATTCTCGAGTAAATATTATCTTTTGCAATAACATTGTTTGAAATTTTATGCTCGGGATTCTTTTAAAACATTTAATATAATTACTATAGAATAATTTCCCAAAATAATCCGGATTGATTTTGCATTCAATAAAAAAAAAAAAAAAAATATGACAAAATTTTAACAAAATTCCATCAGCGATGCCACCTACAACAAGTTATGTAGTTTCCGTTTTCTCTAACATAACATTTCGACGAATAATTTGTTTTGATTATTCCCTTCCGGTTGAGCCGTTCGTCGAATCTCATCTAATCGTGAATCTACCAGAAACAGAATCTTAATTTCCACTAATGTTATACTCATTTTGATAGAGGCTTTTAGTTGCGATAAAATTAAAAACAAATGCTCGTCTGCTATTGATTCAATTGGCATTCCAATTCGGTGCAATGACAAAGTTTTAATCCTCAATAAGAAGATTTATAAGTTTTGTTTCGATTGTGATATCCTTCGATTTCGCTGAATGTATATAATTTGACCATTTCAAAGTGAATCGTCTATCAAATTCATGGAAACAAAACAGATTAACTAAACCTTCTATGCTAAGGTAGGAAGTTCTCCAGTATTTCTAATACAATAGATAATTTGCATTAACGAAACGATAAAAGTTCTGTTTGCTAGATTGCCAATGTTACCGTTTTAAGGATAATAATAAATTCCTCTACAAAAAAATTCCGTATCTCTGCGAGAGTAAATACAGGCCCTTATGTATAGGTTGGAATCGTTATTCATGTTTTTTGTAGTCGACTGAAAGCTTTATGTGAAGTTTTGAGCGAAAGTTTGAATGTTTCAGTGGAATTTTGAGTTGAATTCTGAGTAGAGTTTGGATTTGCAATTGGAGTAGAATTTGAAAGCTTTAAGTGAAATTTTGATTTTTGAGAGAAATTTGAATGAGAATCAGGCCGATTTTGGAGTGGAACTTTTGGTGAAATTTTGTGTGGAATTTGGAATTTTTGAGTACAATTTCGAGTAGATTTCGGAATTTTTGAGCAACATTTTGTATGAAAATTTGAGTGGAATTTTAAGTGCAATTTTGTGTAGAATTTCGTGTAGAATTTTGATTAGATTTTCCGATGAAATTTGGAGTAGAATTTTAAATAAACTTTTATGAGTAAAAATTGAAGTGGAATTAAGAAGATTTTGGGGTATTTTCATGACAGTTTTGAAGTAGATTTTGGAATTTTTGAGCAACATTTTGTATGAAAATTTAAGTGGAATTTTAATTGTAGTTTAAATAAAATTTTGAAATTTTAGCATAGTTTAGAAATTTTGAGTGAATCTTTCAGTGCAATTTAGAAATTTGGGGATGGATTTGAAGAATTTCAAGTAGAATTTGTAATGTTTTAGCAAAATATTATTAAAAATTTGAGTTAAATTTGAACTGAAATTTCGAGTGGAATTTTGAGTGACATATAAAAATGTTGCGTGCAGTTTTGAAATTTCTAGTAGAATATTGAGTGGAATTTTGGGTAAAATTTTGAGTGAAGGTAGAAAGTGAAATTTGAAAATTTTCAAAAGAATTATTGAATAGTCACTTTTTTCGTTATTTTCATATATTTTTATATGAAAAATTTAAAAATCGAAAATTATTTAAAAAGATTTTTTTTAAACAAATGAATAAGAGTTTTTATTAAAAAAACATTTGAATTCCTCATAAAAATTTCTATGAAATTTGTGCCTTACAATTTTAATTTATCAAATTTTTAATATACATTAAATAATTTGACTTGCATTTTAAAATATGCGTAATATATACAGGATTGAGTGACAGTAGAATATGGTTGGTATTGGATGCTATGGAAAAAAGTAGATGAAAAGAAAATAAAGAAAAAATAAGACAAAAAGAAAATGGTGATTTTTTAGTAGAAAATAAAAATACACTTCAAACATGGAAAATACTTTAAAACTGGGAATTCAATTTTTTCATGTCACGTTCTACTGGAAAGTTGCGCAGTTTTTAAGTTTGGGAGTTTGATTAATGTAATCACTTTTGAATCCTATATCAGCGGCCAGAGTACTTTTAATACTTTGTCCCCAAAAGTACACCAATATTCAGATTATATCGATTCATACACAAACAAATCCAATCGAAATTGGTATGAGGGTTTCGGAAGTTGTCTTCCTATCTCAACTGCCTAAGGACGATTCACTATTCGACACGTTCTATTTTATTTCGTTGGTAAAATATAAAAGGAAAACAAATGATTTCTTATAAGTACAAGTACGAGTATTTGTAGTCCTTGCTGGTTTTCTTTATTTTTATATTCTTCTTTTATATCCACTACTACTGTCGTCCTTTATATTTGAACGACGGTTGATCCTTAATGTTTAATCGTTGGCTCTATTTGTACATCGTTTTTTTGTTTTTGTTTTTGTTTTTTTACTCAAAGATGTAGTGTAGAATTTTAATTTTTGATCGTGTATTTAGTAAACTGGGTCAAAATAAATTTTACAATTGGAAAATTTACAAAATGTTTAATATAAAAAATTTCGAATTTTCTAATTTGACTGTGAATTCTTTTCCTTTAATATGCTTCGATGGATTCGATGGCTTTGATTGTTAAAACGGTTCCAATATAAACTAACGAAGGACTATACATAATTGTTAATCCCTGCGTAAATGATAAGTACGAAGGATATAATTTGTTGCCTTTATGATTTGTATTGTAGAAAACTTTGTTTACGAGTACGCTAATAAGAAGCCAGATCTGAATCTGATTGTACGTGCATTAAATCAAATTAAAATGTTTCAATTAAATTTAAGAATTTTTCAATTTGATTAGTCGAGCGTATTTGGAATTTTGCTTTGATTTTCGACCATTCCTATTCATTTTTTCCCTTTATTTTTCTACTATTGATTTCTATAAACTTCTAAAGAGGACATTTTCTATCTTAAATTATTTTAATTAATTGATCGGTTAATATTTCAATTATTATAAGGCTATATTAATATGGTTTTGTATATTTTAAATTAGATTTTCTTATACCCTTTTTATTTTAATAATTTATTTTTACCTCAATAAATATACTCGTAGTAATAAAGATAGAATAGAAAATAAATACTATTGGTTCGAAATTATAAAGGTTATCATGCAAAATAAGAGATTTTCTTATTCGATTATAATTTAGAGATATAAACTACTCCATTATTAAGAATATGATGGCTTTTTATGAATTATTATTTAATATTTATTATTAGCTACTTTAGAAATTACTAATGAATAAATCATAGGACTTAAACCATAGTCTTGGAAACAAATTACTTTAAAATTTAAATTGTTCTAGGTAAGAAATAATAAGTTATCTTAATTCATTGCAAAATACAATAATTTTGTTGTCAATTTTGTTTTTTTGAGGTAATTTTTCATGACATCTCCGCCCCTGTGGAGCTATAGTTAGGCTATAACTTCTTGTATATTAGTTTTTGAAAGCTTGTAAATTTCAAAAATTTCTGGATAAATACAATTTATACATAGTTTTTTAAATAGAAAATTTTAATCGCCCCACCTTAGTAGAGCCCAACTGACATGACCAAATATCGAAAAAAAATCTTCAAGTTCAGTCTAAAAAAAAGGAGATTATCTTACGACCATAGCACTCAAAATTTATGGTAACGTTCTCTTCTTCTTCATTTTCAGAGGAATACGGGCCAATAACACCTTTTCAGAGTAAAATACATACTCTTCGTCACTTTTCATAGATACAATGGCCACTTTATAGTTACTTATTGATTTTTAAGCCCTTTATATCATATCAGGTATAACAACTTATTTAATTTTTTTCTTCTGATTTTCTAAAAATAATTCCAAAGTCTCTTAAAAAATCGCAATGAACAGATGATACAAATAACTCTTATTAAACATGTTTAAATTTATCAACTGTTATCAAAATACTTATTTGTAATACACCTATACCTCGCCCACTTCAATTAAGGCACGTTTTCGATTTACGGCCTAAAATGTTTCGCTATAACGGCAAAAAAAAAAAATTGTTCGATACCGAAGAATCTGCTGAAGATATCACATTCCAAGGAAGCCGCGTATGGTTTGAAAAATTAAAAATAGATTTAATTAGCATAATTTGAAAATGAAAGGTGAAGCAGCTAGCGCCGATGAGACCGCATCTAGAGAATATCCCAACATTTTAAAGGCAATTATTGAAAGAGGTTATAAACCTGAACAAGTGTTTAATGTAGACAAAACAGGGCTTTATTGGAAGCGAATGCCTGATCGCACGTACATTTCAAAAACCGAAAAATCTGCGCCTAGTTATAAGGTGTCTAAAGAACGATTAACTTTGCTATTTGGTGCAAATGCCACGGGTGATTTAAAGCTAAAACCACTTTAAATATATTTGTCGGAAAATCCAAGGCCTCTTAAAGGACTAAATAAACATCAATTACCCGTCATATGGAGATCCAATAAGAAAGCTTCGATGACTAAAGCTACTTTAGAGGATTAGTTCAAAAATCACTTTAGTACAGAAGTGAAAGAATATTTGCGAGACAATAACTTAAGCAACAAGGCTTTGCTAATTTTGGATAATGCACTAGGGCATCCTACTAATTTATCCGAACTACAATCTGAATAGTTCATGATTGAGTAACTTCCGAAAAATACAACAGCTCTGATCCAACCAATGGATCAGGGTGCAATATCCACTTTTAAGGCATATTACCTACGCCGAACTTTCCGACAATTTATAAGGAAAATCGATGGTAAATCTTTAATTAAAACATTTTGGAACAACTATAACTTCAAGGATGCTATTGACAACATCAGTGAATCATGGAAGGAATTAAAATTAACAACAATGAACCATGATTGGAAAAAAATATGGCCAGAATGTGTAAAAGTACTAATGCAGAAGTTAATTTCCTTCCTGAAATTAGGCAAAACAGGGTCGTTCAATAAGTCCTCAGAAAATCCGAAAAGTCGCGCTCGTAGTGTCGGTAAGTAGCATTATCGACAGGAAAGCTGTCAAAATTTCAGCTCGATCCATAGCGTAGGTCAATTTCTATCGTCAATTAAAATTAACGACATTTATTTGTGCATAAAAATGGAAAAAAGCCAGTTTAGGGCTGTCATGAAACATCTCCATTTGAAAGGCTTAAGCCCGAAAGAAATCAAAGCCGAGTTGGATGCAGTTCATGGCACATCTGCACCTGTGTTTGCGACGGTTTACAATTGGGTGAATGAATTTAAACGTGACCGTTCATCCACAAAAGATGAACATCGTTCAGGACGCCCAGTTGAGGTGTCTACTCCTGAAATCATCGACAAAATCCACGATCTGATTTTGAACGATCGGCGAATTAAAGTGCACGAATTAGTTGAGGCCACGGGCATATCACAAGGTACAGTCGCTTCAATTTTGCATGAAAAATTGTCTGTGAAAAAAATTTCGGCAAGATGGGTGCCGCGTTTGCTCTCAGAAGAGAATAAGCGCAATTGTGTAGTGGACCCTGAGGCTATGTTGGCACTCTTTCATCGCAATCCTGCCGAATTCCTTCGTCGATATGTCACTGTGGACGAAACCTGGATACACTACTACACTCCAGAAACGAAGAGACAGTCATCACAGTGGATTTTCAAGGGTGAACGGGCTCCGAAGAAGGCAAAAACTGTCCCATCGGCCGGCAAGGTGATGGCCACGGTCTTTTTGGGATTCGCGGGGCATCATTTTTACCGACTACTTGGAAAAAGGAAAAACAATAACAGGAGCGTATTACGCGTCGTTATTGCAACGGTTGAGCGAGGAAATCAAAGAGAAACGCCCCCATCTGAAGAAGAAAAAAATCCTCTTGCATCAGGACAATGCGCGTGTGCACACCTGCGCTGTTTCCATGGCCAAAATTGTGGAATTGAGAATGGAATTGTTGCAGCATCCCGCTTATTCACCAGATTTGGCCCCGAGTGACAATTTTCTTTTCCCCAATCTGAAGAAATGGCTTGGCGGCCGACGGTCACTTCCAACGAGGACGTCATTGCTCAATCGGATGAGTATTTTCCAGAACTTCCGAAATCCTATTTTTTGGACGGGATAAAAAAATGAGTTTATGTTGGAAAATAAAAAATTTTTTTTTTAAAAAACAGTTTTTTCCATCTTTTTCTAAGGACTTATTGAACGACCCTGTAGCACATGATCTCGGTTTTGAAGGTTTGAACGAAAGTGATGTGCTTTTGATATACTTGAAGCTGATAGGGAACCCCTTTCATATGAGGAACTCATTCAGTTGCAAGCAGAACCGGCATTTGATGAAGAGACAGAGCCTGTTGTATCCAAATAGCTAACATCAAAAAATTTGTCGAAAGCTTTTTCCTATTTCGAACAAGGAATAAACATCCTCCTTGAAAACCATCCTGACGTCGAACGTAGCGCTAAAGTTTCTCGAGGAATTAACTCAGCCATTAGCTGTTATAAATCACTGAAGAACGAAATAGACAAGAAGGCAATACAAACAACGTTGGGCAATTTTTTTAAGCCAGGCCCATCCTTACCAGCCAAAAATGATGACGACAGTGATCTGCAGGTTACCATTTCTTCATCGTCTTTAGATTAAAGCTATTTTTAAAAAAATTTTGAAGTTGTTTCATTTTTGTTTATAGATTATTGTTGATTTTTGGAGTCTGTTATTATTGTATGTACAAAAGAATATATAAAAAAAAATTAAAAATTTGATAATATTAATTTTGAAAATTCCTTACACATTAAAAGTGCTTGTTAAGATTATTAAAATGATAATTTTTTTATTAAATAATCCTTATTTATATAATGAAAATATAAAAAATTAAATATGGGTGACTAGCCTCACCTAGAAAAAATCACCATCTATTGGAAATGGACGGAAACAATTTAAAAATCATAAATCACTGAAATGATTATATCCGTAGGGAAATTTTTTTTTTATAAATTCAATCACCAAATAATTATCTAAAAAGGTATATCTCAGAAAACAGAATTGTGAATAATTATATACAATTTAAATACACACACATACACACACATAAACATGCACACTTATACTTGTATTTGGACAACGTAGCGGCTTCCAGTTCCTCGTAGCCAAACACCTAGAGGAACTGGAAGCCGCATTCTCCACCACCATCCGGAGCATAAGATAGTGGATGACATCGGCAGACCTGTCTTTGGCGGAACATAAGATCGAGGCACTCCTTGTGAGTAGCCGGAAGAAAATGGAGACCATCACCATAAGAGTAGGCGATCACGACATCCGGTCGCTACCCTACATCCGGTATCTAGGAGTGGTCTTGGATGTCAGACTCAACTACAAGGAGCACATCTCCAGCGTCAGCAGGAAGGCATCAGCAGTAAGGGGCGCACTTTCGCGGATAATGCCCAATATCGGAGGCCCCAGGCAAATCCGAAGGCGACTACTGGCAACTGTGGTTACCTCCGTCCTGCTATACGGGGCACCAGTATGGGCGAAATCGCTAGAGCTAACAACATACCGCAAGACAATGACATCAGTCCAGCGGCTCTCAGCGATCAGAGTGGCGTCAGCATACCGAACGGTATCACACGATGCGGTCAACATCGTGGCATCATGCCCACCCATCGACACCCTGGCAGGAGAGCGGGAACGCCAACATCGTAGGAAGAAGGAAGAGCGGCGAAAGGTCCTCTGTGAAGAGGAGAGACCCGAGAGTTTTCGCCTATGGCAAGAGAGATGGGACAACTCGACCACTCATCGGCTGATCCCACATGTTACCAAATGGGTCACTCGCCTGCACGGGGAAGTCGGGTATTACACCACCCAACTCTTGACATACTTGCACAGATTCAAGAGAACTGACTCCCCAAACTGTCATCATTGCCGCGATGTGATCGAAGACGCAGAACACGTGTTCTTCCAGTGCCCCCTCTACGAGGAGACGCGGGTGGAGCTGGAGAGAAATCTGGACCGTTCCATCAGTCCAGAAAATATAGTGGAGTGCATGCTGAAGAGCCAATCGGCTTGGAACAGAATTGCAGAGTACGCGGAATCCATTATCAAGGATCTTCACACAACGTACGAAGAATAGGCCGCGAGGCGTCATAACATCGGGACAGCAGTAGCATCAAACAAGAACGCCCCGTCGAAGTAGTATTTAAAAAGAGTGCCGCCGGGGAACCATCGTTCCGGGAGCAAGATCAGAGGTGCAGGTTAGGTTTTAGCGAGGTAAAAATCCCGCATAACTCGTCTGACAGGTAGAAGGCCTCCCAGTCGAGTACCTTTTGAAGGTTTCCCCCTGTACCTCATTAATCTAAACAGAAGAAAAAAAAACCTATACTTGTATTTGAGAAAATTTATAAAAGAATACGGTTGGGCAAAAAAAAATAAATTAAAATAAAATAGAGCTTCCCATTTAGGTAGCAAAATAATACTCGTAGCTTCATATTACAAACGGAGATTAATATTTTCCACTATCCGATTTTAAATTATAATCAACCGAAAATTATGCATAATAATTCCAATATGGTAAATAGTATTAAGATTATTTTTAGGCAAACAAAATTGCATTGGTAATTAACAAAAATCATAAATAATTAAGAATTACACCATCTACAATAAAAGACGTGCATTACAAGATTCATTATCTTAATTTATATCACAAACTCGTGGGGGTAGATTACAAATCAAATAAATTAGCATATTATAAGAGGATATATTTTTTGTTCCTATTTCCTTTATTCTTGTTAGAAAAGTAAAAAAAAAAACTAAAATTAAAACATTATCAAAACGACCAATCTTGACTATCATATTTTCACCATTTTCATTTCTAATTAAATTCTGTTAATAATTTTAATGAAGAAATAAAAACTTAATAATAATTAATATAAATGTGGGTGTACAAGGATGTAAGGTTAAAAACTCTACACGTTTTTAAATATGCACTTATGTATGTACATATGTATCGTACGTGTACTACAATATTTACTAGTGGTAGAATCTATAAGCTCCGGATGTAACTGTCATTTTTTGCCAAATATTTTAAAAGATTATTTAGATGTTCTTCGTATTCTCGGAATATGCTCCTATTCAGAAATATATTAAAATTTAATTTCCGGATATAAATATTACCCTAGAGCGCTATCAATATATTTTTTCCATGAAAAATATTAATTCAATCTGTACGAACTTTATTAAAATATCATCTAGCTAAGCTTTTATAGCGTACTACCATTTATAAATAGAATTTTTATTATGAAATTTTATTTTTAATTAAAAATCTTGTAAATAGAAGATTTTTATTATAAAATCTTAAATACTGCCAGCGTGAAATAATTTTTTTCATATAAAGTTCTTGGCGTTTTTTGAGGAAAATAGAGACGCTCAAATCAAATTGTTAAAATCAATTTATTCAAACTAAATATTCTCAATTATTACAAGGTGTATAAGCTTAAATCCGCTGTTTTTTTGTCAAAAAAACACTTTTTTTTTCTTAGAAAGCAAAAACAAATTTATTCAAAGTATTTGCCCTCGGTAGCTATACAATTTTCGCATCTCTCGGGCAATTTGGGGATACCATGCCAAAAAAGTTCCTTGTCTTCCTAGGCAAACCCCTCATCAAGCCATTTTCGGACGTCTTCGTAAGAATCGAAGTGCTGCTCAGCGAGTGCTTGGCCCATCGACGAAAACAGGTGGTAGTCGGAAAGTTACAGGTCTGGTGAATAAGCGGGGTGGTATAGCACCTCCCAGTTGAGTGTCTCCAAGTATTTTCGGACCAGTTTGGCGTGTGCGATGGTGCGTTGTCGTGGAGGAAAATCAGCTTGTCATGTCTTTGTTGATAATCCGTCCTTTTTTCACGCAGAGCACGGCGCAATATAATCATTTGTTGGTGGTAGCGGTGGGCTTCGACAGTTTCACCACGTTCCAACATCTCATAGTAGACGATACCCTGCTGATCCCACCAAACGCACAGCATCGTCTTCCGTCCGAAGCGATTTGGTCTTGGGGAAAATGTTGATGGTTGGCCGGGATCAACCCACGATTTCTTGCGCTTAGGATTCTCGAAATATATCCACTTCTCATCGCCTATCACAATTCGATGCAGGAACGACTTTCTTTTTTGTGTGGCGAGCAAGATTTCGCATATGTTTTAGCATCGCTCCATCTGCTTATCGTTCAATTCATGCGGCACCCATTTTTCGATCTTTTTAATCATCCCCATTACACGCAGATGCATGGAAAAGGCTGGTTGAGTAACACCCAATTACTCCACGAGCATTTTTTGCGATTGGGTATCGTCTTCGTCCAAAATAGCCTGCAATTGATGGTCCTCAACCTTCCTAGGCCGATTTTCACGATTCTTGTCGCACAAGTCAAAATTGCCGTCTTTGAACCGACGAAACCAATCTCGGCACGTTGTTTCCAATAAAGCAATGTCACCATATAAGCATTCGATGCGATTCGGCCTCTATAAGCATTCGATGCGATTCGGTAGCCGATTTCTTCAAATTGAAGCAGAAAAGCAGAGCTTCCCGCATATGCTCTTTTTTTGGCACAAAACTAGACATGATTACCAAAGGAAAAATGTATGACATCTGTCAACATTAATCAGTGCACATTTCTGACAATATGCACTAATTAATGTTGACAGATGTCAAACTCATAAAAAAAAATATGGCGTGCCCACGATAGCTTAATTTTCTCTCTCACGCCGTCTATCACCAAACAGCGGATTTAAGCTTATACACCTGGTATTTATACCCAAAACATCCCATATGATACGGCTATACTTGATATATACTCCTTTATACCTAAATAGCAACATGATTCCATAATATGATAAAGTACGTAATTTCGGACATTAACTGGATAAGAGATTAACATGTAACCCTTATACTAGACTAAAAAGAGCTGAAGCTAACAGACGTTACCGCCAACTTCTTAGACTACTGGAGAAATGCTCGACACTAACAATCATAAAACCTATTTGGACTTACGGAATTAAACTTTGGGGTTCAACAAAACGTTCTAATTTCTATCGCGTTCAAGCCTTACAATCCAAGATCCTCCGTGAAATTGTTGATGCCCCCTTTTATGTTCGTAACAATGTATTACATCGTGATCTAAATGTTCCCTTTGTTCAGGATCTGTGAATTTCCCGATATCAAAAATTTCACTCCCGTTTATCCTATCGTTATAATCCACTTGTGAGAGAATTTCCGTTTACTGCTCTCCCCGGAAACACTCATCGGAGACTTAAGAGACAATGGCCTATAGATTTTCTCCCAGCTCATGATGGATAAGATTGTTAATTAAATAAAAAAAAATAAGTCGGAGATAATAAAAACAAATAAAAAATAAAAAATTATTAGCCGAAAGAAACTTGAAGGTAATAATTGATTGGCAACCACAGTTTTCTCATCTATGCCCTACTTACGAGTATATTATTTTGCATGAATTGGAAAGCAGTTATGATGTAATCGTCCTAAATACTAAAAGGAACTTTAAAAAAATTACTGATAAGATCATCTCAACTATGCACAGTGATATAATAATGTAATTTTATAAAATAATTTAATATGAAACTAAAATTTTTAACCCAAACAAGAATTATAGTAGAAATTATACAGAATTTCCTTAAGGATCTTATGAATTTTAACGCTTTTAAAACAGAAGCTTTTAATTTGCTTTGTCAGAGACATAGTTAAAATAGTACAAAAATATATTATTTATTTATAGAATTATAATTTTTATTTTTCTATTTTTGAAAGTTTATTTGCGGCTAACACTATGCAAGGAGTATTTACGGAGAAAGAATATTTCAGAATGGGGGCACTTGTGCTTTTGTTTTTAATTTTGCAACAGAGCTTAACTTTGTGAAATAGTAATAATAAACATTTTTAAATCTTTACCCAACATTTATTGTTAAATTATGCCGACTCCGGGGGGAGGTTATAAAAAAATATTCCGATCTCCTTAAATTCACGTGGTACTAGTGCATATGCACTAAATTTTTTTTCTACAATACATTTTCCGAATTATTTTTTATACATTTAGTTACATTTTTTTATACTAAACTTGGACGATTGTACTTTGAATAATAATACTACAATGAGTATATTACTATTCAGTCTATATATCGCCTTATATCATAACATCGAGAAGCGAAAAATCCGCAAAAGATAAGTTTCCACATGGAAAAGTTTATAAGCAAAATACAATCCAAACTGAACTTCTAACGAATCCTTCCTTGTCCATGGAGTAGTGGGATGGTTTGGTAAAAGGGTAAAAAAAAAAATAGATGACTAGCCAAGTCTATTGTGCAAATCGAAATAATAATAGAGCTGCATTCGTATAAGGATAGCTACTCGCATAATAATCGTAATATGCTGAAAACAGTAGCCGGAATAGTAGTAGTTTCATCTCGAATATAATAATGAACCGAGGATGTACGAATAAAAATAGATGGTTTCAAAGCCATTTTGTTATAGTCACTTGAATAAATTTGCAATTAATGCAGTTTGGCATTAAGCTAGCGGATGAAATTGAGCGCAAATAGAATGAAAATATCACAGCATCCAACGTTGCCGGATTCTATACTTTTTCGTATGTGTAAAATGATTCGCGAACAATTGAAACTATTCATATGAATTGGCAAAATCATAACCATTTTGTAAATCCATTTAATCTATTAAATCAATTTATCTTTTCAGTTTTGGTGCATTTTAATGGAATTACAAACAAAACGTTTCTCACATCATATTTGAATGAATAATTTTTTTGCAATTGAAAATTTCTATTTTACCCAAAAGTTTTCATATGAAATTCTTTAAAATTATAGATATCAAAATGGTTTTTTTTACGATAAAGATGTTGTTTTTTTAATATCTAAGAATTCTCTTATATTGGAGATAATTTATTTAATTTAATTAAAAGCAATGCATATTTATGAGTTTTAGCTCATAAACGGTAATATATTGTCTACTTAAGCTAGAAGAATTAAGAACATATCAAACTTAGAAGAAAGTTCTTGCTCCTAAGCTCACCCTTCAAGAAACTGTCAATACTGATTATTCGAAAATATTCCCTATCACAGTTGTTTCGCAAGGCAATACGAGGGTTATTCAACAAGTACTTAGCCTACAAAAGAAAAACGAAAATTTTGGAAAGGTGGCAATTTATTTTTCCACATAATCTTCTTCAAGCTCGATACACTTGGCCCAGCGATGCTCTAACTTTTTTAACCCGTCCAAAAAATACATTTTCTCGAGGGAAGCAAAATAGGCCTCCGTGGCCAAATCTATTCCCGGCGAGTGATTTTTTCAAGTTTGGAAACAAGAAGTAGTCACAGGGGGCCAAATCTGGAGAGTACGGTGGATGGGGCAGCAATTCGTAGCGCAATTTGACCAATTTGGCCATGGCGACGGCGGAGGTGTGAGCCGGCGCGTTTTCGTGGTGGAACAGCACTTTTTCTTCGCAAAGCGGGGCCGCTTTTTCTTCAATTCGACGTCAAATCGGCCCAATAAGTCAGCATAGTAGCGCCCCGTGATTGTTTTACCCTTCTCGAGGTAATCGATGTGGATCACACCTTGTGAATCCCAGAAAACGGTGGCCATCACCTTTTCGGCCAATCGAACAGTCTTCGCCTTCTTCGGAGCACGTTCGCCGGGTGAAGTCCACTGTTTCGACTGTTCCTTGGTCTCTGGTGTGTACCAGTAAATCCATGTTTCGTCGACGGTCACGAAACGATGCAAGAACTCCGCTGGATTGCGCTGAAACAGCGCCAAACACGTCGCCGAAGTGGTCTCACGGTTGCGCTTGTTTTCCGGTGTGAGCAAACGCGGCACCAATCGCGCCGACAGCTTTCTCATGCCCAGTTCTTCGTGTAGAATATGATGAATGCCCACAGTCTCAGCTATCTCGTGAACCTTCAATCGACGGTCTGCCATTACGAGATCGTGAACTTTTTTAACGTTTTCCTCCGTAGCAGCCGTTTTCGGAGCACCTGGGCGTGGCTCATAAAAAACCGACGTACGGCCACGAACAAACTCGTTGAACCAATTCTTGACGGTCGCCATCGAAGGAGAAGAGTCACCATACACAGCATCCAAGCGATCTTTGATTTCGCTGCGCGTTTTCCCTTCCAAAAACAAGAATCTTATCACCGAACGATATTGTTCTTTTTCCATTTTTGTGCAACCGACCGACACGCTCGCTTTCAAAGGCTCTCAAAACAAAACGAATGAAGGTAATCGACTGAAACTTTGACAGTAGGCTACTAAAAGAATTTACTGCACGATGGTGACATCAGTTCCATCGGGCGGTGAGGCTAAGTACTTGTTGAATGACCCTCGTATACAAACTCCACTTTAAAATAATTTTTAAAACCTTCTTTACATCCCATTCAAATAGCCAAATATCTTTGTTTTAAAATTTCCTTTCCCATCTAATGTGTAAAATTTCCTTTCCCATCTAATGTTATCAAAAAGAATACAAAAAATCTTAGAGTTAATATTTATAAAATATACGATTTTCTGTAATCAATATACAAAGAAAAATTCAAAATAATAAGCAAGAATTTGCAGTCAATATATTAAAGAGATACGGAAATTTTGGGGTCAATAGGAACTGTTACAAAAGTCCTGAGGTTGAGATAAGAAATGGCGCGAAATTCTTGCGGTCACTAATATTGATATGAAATTAAAATATTCCAAATTCTTGAAGCCAATGTGCCGGAAGATAGAAAAATCTTGCAATCGATGTATAAAAAGGTCAATATGTGATTATAACTGAAAATGATATGAAAATTCTGGGGTTGGCATAGCAAAAAAAAAAACATAAATCTTTTATATGCGGGGATGGTACGAAAAAAAGCTTCTGAAGACTCTGGCAAAAGTTCAGCTTTAACAACTGATCGAAACACAAAAAAACTGACATTTCCTATTATATTATTTTACTGGTGCTCAGAATTCGGATTGGCCATGCTGCACTCATTCAAAACTTCCCTTTTCAGAAACCACGCATATCTTATCTGTCAATCCTGTGGGGTCCTGTTAACTAAACCACATAAATTGAGTGGATGTCAGCAAACCAATAATTTCTATTCGTGACCGAAGGTATAAACGATGACATCCCAACGTGTGTTTTGATCTTCGTTAATGATAAAAAGGTTTCACTGTCTTAAATCGGGTGAATAGTGGAAATGGGTTGCGAAACCTCCGAAAAATAATTTTTTCAATAAAAGCTCGTTTAAATAGATGTCCATTTAAAAGGCAGGTTTGTTAATATAGAATATCCAAGCGTATCGCTTTCTCAAGGACACAATCAACAACTTCAATGCTTATCAATGCGGTCTAACCTTACAAAATCCGTCACTCCTTTTTTCTTTAGGGATTCATGCACCAAAATACTTATGATCTTTTGCTCCAAATTTCGTTGTTCAATTTTTTTGTAACGCATTAAAAAAATACTCTACAGATTCGCATTATTACCGGACGATGATATTGTAACTAGTATGACTCATTTAGGAGGAACTTAAGGTATAGACTTTGTGGATAGAAAATGAGCACTGTTGCCAGATTTCTCACACTAACATTAGTCTAACTAATGTTACAAAGTTTTTTTTTTTAATTTAGATTTTTGGAAAATTCTATAATTTTTTTTAAGGAAATTCGGGCATAAAATTTTAGGAAATTCAAATGATTTTTCTATGCAAGAAGTGGTACACTTAATGCTAATATTATCATTTGTTCGATATTCTATAATATTTAATAGTGTAAAAACTGGCTATAACAATAAATTTTTTAACAATTTTCAATTTGTAATTCCTAATCTTAAAGGATATAGAAAAATACTATTCGAAAATAAAAAGAAAAACAAAATTAACAGTCACTCGACTACTGTAATACCAATAAAAAACTAGTCAATATTTACTTTAATATTGACCAATTTGTTAATCTATCGGATTTGTAAGTCTATTGAGGTCAAATTTAATATAAAATAAAATATATTTTTAATAATACAACAAATAGAAAATTAAATAATAGTAATTTTTATTAAAAGTTTTAATGAAAAAAAATCACACAAATTTTTTTCTCACTTTTTAATTTTTAATATTATTGACAGGATCTATTGTCATTATTTATTTTGATAAAGTTTCCTTAATTTTCTCTACAAATTGTACTAAAAGTTTTCTCTTAAATTAATTTTATTTTTTGAATTTGTAAAATAACTGATCGCAATACGAAAAAAAAACTGAAATTTCCTACAATAGCAACAATAATAAAAATTATTATTTAAAAGAGAATTTGAATGGCATAGTTGTAATGAATAATGAGCTTTCGGCGTAAATTATAACATAATTAAATGTAAAAAAAAAGTAATAACAAATCAATTTCGATAACTCTGACACTATTTTATCGAAACGCATTTTTTCAAAAAAAATTTACGATATTAGTTGCACTGTTTTTTTAAAAAAAAAAAATTCAATTAAACACAAACAATTTTAATAAATTTTATAATTTTTTTGTTGTTTTGTTTCAGATATAAAATCATCATCGAAATGAAAACAATCGAACAACTGAAACTCAACTAAAAAAGGATCACTCAATACTATCAATAATATTTAATAATTCAATTAATAATTAATAATTTCATAGAATTTCCTGAATTTTTTTTTTAAAAACAATTCATACAAAAAAAAAAATAATAGAATTATTAAAATTAACAATAGTAAAAATGAAACGTGAAATGAAATTTTATAAAATGGCAAATATCCTTTTATTAAATATTACAATATCGATACTATTTACTATTATATATTTACCAAATACACAATGTTCATCAATAAAAAATCACAACAATTATGATAGTTATAGTAGTAAAAATTATAAAAAATCATCTAGTATGAAATTAGATGATTTTGAACTAGAAAGAAAGCATAAATATTCATCGGATGATGAGACATCGATTATAATCGGGGACGAAAGCAGAGCAACCCTAAGTAAAGAAATTGTTGATCAATTAACAACAAATAGTAAGTTGAACAAAAAAAAAAAACTTTATTTGCTTTTATTTTAAATCTATTCAAAAATAAGAGGAACTCTTTTAAATTTAAGAGGACAAAAATCATTTTCAAAAGAAAAATAATTTTACTAAAGAAAGAATATGATTTATTTTGAAAAATAGATCCTTGTTTGGTTCACTATTGCTCGAAAGGACGAGAATGTGTTTTGGATAAAGTGACTGGTGATCCTGTATGCATTTGCCAACGTTATTGTTCACATCGTAAACGGCAGATATGCGGTTCCGATGGTAAATTGTACGAGAATCATTGCGAATTGCATCGAGCAGCATGCCTATTGGATCGTCAAATAACATATCAACGTCTCGATAAATGTTCGAACAAAACCAAAAATAATCTTATTAAGAAAAAAATGAAAAATTCCAAATTTCATATTAAATCTGGACCAATCACATTCCAAGAGACATCGACACATAGTTCAAATTTCGATACAGCCGCTCTAAATTGGAATAAACATCATAGTTACGATGATATGACTCATAATTATAATGTGAACGATAAATTTTTAACAAATAATAATAGTACGCAAAATTTTGATAATAACAGGAGTAAAGGTGACTTGAGCGATAGAATCGATGATCATGATGATGAGATAAATTTACCTATATTGACAACATCAGCACCAGCTGGTGAAAATGGTTCCGATCTGGTTGGATTAGATGAGGAGTCCTTACCAACAACAATTATCAATGTTGCTGCCGGAGGCAATAGGATCACAACAGAAGCGATAAACCTTAACAATGAATCTGATGATGCTAATAACGATGGTCAAGACCATTTCAGGGAGGATATAAAAGCGACCGATACTAGTTTACCGATCAATATTAAATTCACCGAAAATAATGAAAAGAAGCCAACCAATGGCGGCATAGGTTTGCCTTTATTCAATCAGAAGGAGTATTGCTCATTACAAGAATACGAAATAATGAAGGACAATTTATTACTCTATAGTCATGCTAGACTCATGTCACAGGATAATAATCACAGTAAGGATTTTCTAGTATCGATCATGTTCTCGCACTATGATCAAAATAATAATGGACATCTTGAGGTTGAGGAATTGAGCCAAATAACAGTTGATGAACACCTAGAGGAGTTGAGTAATGGTTGCGTTCTTGAAGATATGCTTAACTTTGATGATACCAATCACGATGGAAAGCTCAGCATTAATGAATTTTATCAATCGTTTAGTAAATTGTATAGTAAGTATTGATTAGGAAATTAAAAATTCTTTTAACAAAAAATACAAGAAAAAATATACACAATTCTTTGACGAGAATAAAAATTGTAATTTGGCGGCATTTGAAAAAAATTACAAATACTTTTACAACTTTTCATGTTTGAATTTTAATAAATTAATTTTCTATTTTTTTTTTTTTTTTTTTTTTTTTTGAAAATATTTGCATATTCGAAATGTATAAAATATACGAATATACAAAAAGTGAATAAAATAAAAAAAAAATCTATAAATAAGAAAGATGTTCAATAAGTTTCCTTTTTTGATTTATTCCATTTTTGTGAAGGTGTATCGGTTGTGTCGTTAGAGAAAGCTTTAGAAACAAATCATTTAGCTGCACGTGTTGGTGATAATGTCGAAATAAAATGCGATGTAACTGGATCACCATCACCACCGATTATTTGGCGACGTAATGGCGTCGATTTGTCAACCCTTAATGAGGATGAAGTACGAGTGTTTAGCGATGGCAGTTTATATTTAACACGAATCCAATTGGTACATAGTGGAAATTATACTTGTCACGCCCAAAGGAATAAGGACGTTGTACAAACGCATATCCTTAATGTTTATAGTAAGTTTTTTTTTAAGTGTATATTCAATTGCATATAATTCTAAAATGTATAAAGTAAGTTTTAATTTAAAAAAAAAAATATTATTTAAGACAAAAACTATTTTTTTGTCTTAAATCCAATTTGTGGCTTCGGAAAGTGTAATTTAAAAAAAAAAAAACTCATTTAAAATTTATATTACATTAAATTTTATTGTATTATGCTATTATTATGTATAAAATAGATGTAACTTCAGAAGTCGATCATTTTGCGTTAGCTTTTGATAATTTTTTCTCATGTTTATTGTTGACAAAATAAAGACAAAATTTAATCGTATTGTGTGACTTGTGGTCAAGTCATCTTGTTGAAATTATATACAGTTCAAATTGAAATCATTAAGTTATATTAGGACAATAGCCCTCAGAAATACGGACCAAGCATAAATGCACACCAGAATGTCATTTTTTTCGCAGATACGAGAGTCGTTCAATAAGTCCTTAGAAAAAGATGGAAAAAAACTGTTTTTAAAAAAAAAATATTTTTTATTTTTCAACACATGGTTCTTTTTAGCTCTATGCACTTTTCCAAAATTTTTATCCCGTCCAAAAAATAGGATTTCGGAAGTTCTGCAAAATACTCATCCGTTTGAGCAATGACGTCCTCGTTGGACGTGAACCGTCCTCCGCCAAGAAATTTCTTCAGATTGGGGAAAGAAAATAGTCACTCGGGACCAAATCTGGTGAATAAGCGGGATGCTGCAACAATTCCATTCTCAATTCCACAATTTTGGCCATGGAAACAGCGCAGGTGTGCACACGCGCATTGTCCTGATGCAAGAGGATTTTTTTCTTCTTCAGATGTGGGCGTTTGTTTCTCTTTGATTTCCTTGCTCAACCGTTGCAATAACGATGCGTAATACGCTCCGGTTATTGTTTTTCCTTTTTCCAAGTAGTCGATAAAAATGATGCCCTGCGAATCCCAAAAGACCGTGGCCATCACCTTGCCGGCCGATGGCACAGTTGTTGCCTTCTTCGGAGCCCGTTCACCCTTGAAAATCCACTGTGATGACTGTCTCTTCGTTTCTGGAGTGTAGTAGTGTATCCAGGTTTCGTCCACAGTGACATATCGACGAAGGAATTCGGCAGGATTGCGATGAAAGAGTGCCAACATAGCCTCAGAGTCCACTACACGATTGCGCTTATTCTCCTCTGAGAGCAAACGCGGCACCCATCTTGGCGAAATTTTTTTCACAGACAATTTTTCATGCAAAATTGAAGCGACTGTACCTTGTGATATGCCCGTGGCCTCAACTAATTCGTGCACTTTTATTCGCCGATCGTTCAAAATCAGATCGTGGATTTTGTGGATGATTTCAGGAGTAGACACCTCAACTGGGCGTCCTGAACGAGGTTTATCTTTTGTGGAAGAACGGCCACGTTTAAATTCATTTACCCAATTGTATACCGTCGCAAACACAGGTGCAGATGTTGCATGAACTGCATCCAACTCGGCTTTGATTTCTTTCGGGCTTAAGCCTTTCAAATGGAGATGTTTGATGACAGCCCTAAACTCGCTTTTTTCCATTGTTATGCACAAATAAATGTCGTTAACTTTAATCGACGATAGAAATTGACCTACGCTATGGATCGAGCTAAAATTTTCCTGTCGATAATGTTACTTACAAAAAAAAATCTTTCCTGTCGATAATGTTACTTACAAAAAAAAATCTTTACCGACACTATGAGCGCAATTTCTCGGATTTTCTAAGGACTTATTGAACGAGCCCCATTTATGGGCATTTTGTTCACTGATGAAGTATCCACTAAGCAAGAAATGAGCTTCACTACTGAAGCATCCAAAACCTTTTCACCCAAAACCAAATTCTATATGCTTTTTAAAGTATTGGATTGTTCGGAAAGTAATTTTGTTTCATTATCCTGTTGGGCCACTATTCCTTTCCTATTGACCAATTGTGGCTTTTTTTCTTTAAGTGAATTATTCAATTTGTCCAACTGATGACAATACACTTCAGAGTTGATCGTTGTGTTGCTCGATAGAAGCTCAAAATAATTGATTCCCTTGAAATCCCACAAAACAGATAGCATAACCTTTTTTTGATGAATATTGACTTTCGAAGTGCTCTGAGCCGGTTCATATTTTCTACTTCAGGATCTCTTACGGTTAACATTGTTGTAGTCAACCTATTTTTCGTCCCCAAAAAATGGATCATTTTTTTGGCGTTTGAGAAGCAAATCACAAACGTCAATGCGATGGCACAAATTTTTGTGTCGAGCTTTTATATTAAAACTAGTCGTTGCAAATGATCATGAACGGTCATATTCAATAAATTTAATCTCTCAGCGATCTCACGAGTTGTTATTCGCCTTTATTGTATCTTCATCAGCCTCAAGTGGCCTTCCAGAACGTGGTGCATATTCGCGATCAAAATTGCCGGATCGAATTTTTACAAACCACTTTTGGTACTGGCGCTCACTTAACACATCTTCTCCATACACATCGAATAATTTTTTTTCTTGCTTGAACAGCATTTTTATCTTTTCTATAGTAAAAAAGTAAAATATGCCGAAAATGCTTTTTTTACTTTCCATATTTAAAAGGGTATCAACCAAAAACTACTGTCCGGAATCAATCAATTTTTCACAAGTAAGCCTTGATATGTCAGCTGTCAAAATACAATTAAGTCCTCTGTTGGGAAAAAACAAAATTACTTTCCAAACAACGTAGTTGTTATTAAAGAATTTGCGAAATAAAAATAAACTAACCATCTAAAAATTTTAGCTTCCAAAAAACTTTCCATACACACTATAAAGTGAGTAACCTAATTGCATATGATAATAAGTGAGAAAAAAGGAAAATCTTTTTTTTTTTTTAAATATTTTTAAATCTAATAAAAATATTTACTAAAAATTTAAAATCTTTTTCCTAGAATCTACAGTTTGCTCTAAAAAAAATAGCATAAAATTTATTAAAAAAGAAGCATGCTTGTTCAATTTTAAAAAAAAAAATCATATTTTCTTCTTTGAAAAAATTTATAATTTGAAATTCAGATAATAGAATAATAAATTGAAAAAAGTATATTTCTCGCCATTTACTGATCCCAAGAGTAATTATTAAATTATATTTTTTTTTTTAAAAACGAAAGCAAGCAAAGTATTTTCATTTTATAAATTCCAAAATTTTCTTTGCTCGTATTTTACCAGCTATACCGGAAGTTCGTGTTATGCCCCGAATACAATCTCGTCGCCCGGGGGAAAGTGCTGAGATGTCATGTCATATTACCGGTGATCCATTTCCGAAAGTCGAATGGCTAAAGAATGATGATCACATCAATTTAGATATTCCAGATAAATACGATATCATTGGCAATGGAACATCATTACAAATACACAATATTGCATATTCTGATACAGGTAAGTCATAACCATTCATTTATTCTTTTATTCAAAATAGAAATAAAAATTATATTGTATATACCAAGTCATCCATAATCTGTTAAAGTATAATATCTAAATGGATTTCAATTATAGTAAAGCTGATTAAGATAAAAATGAAAAATAAACAAATCAAAATAACCAAATTTAAATTGATTGTGAATCTAAATATTTTCTGATTAGGAATTAATTCTGATTGCATCAACAACGAAATCAACCGAGAAAGAGCAGAGTTTATTATAGAAACTTTTTAAAATTTCATCATCATCTAATAGATTTTTGTATATTTTGCAACTATTTCACTCTTCTGAATGATTAACTATTTATAAACATAATATTTCGTAAGGAATATTGCAATATTCGTACAAGCAAAAGTGCATCTGCACTCTTCGCTAGAGCAATTTTTGTTGGATCTGCAAATGTAAATTTTTCTTTCTGACAATATATTTAAGCAATAATTTTAATTCAATTTTATAATAGGCACAAAAAAAAATTTAGCAAAAATTAAAATTCGATTAAAAAAATATTTTTAACAAAGAAATTTATTACGCAGCGGTCAGTTTGAATTCAGCTAGTAAAATAGTCCGGCTAGCCTTTAGTTGGGAAGGAAAACAGTAGTAACATGGACTTAAATCATATGATGGGGGGGGGGTGAAGGTGGAAAACCACAGAAATTCAGTTATTCGATAAAAACTCCTTTGGTCTTGGAAAGTAAAAAAGAGCCATCTGACATATGATCAGGTGAAAATAAGATGCTTAAGACTCAAAAGAATCGCGTTTTGCAGACAAAAACGCGTTAATGAAGATAAGATAGTTGAGTTACGTTAGCTGCTGGGGACTATCCATAATCTCTATTGCATACTAAAAAAATGGCAAAACAACATCTACATATACGTATAAATACAGACTGGACTTATAGTGATACTCTTTTAGCATCTTACTGGTGTACTAAACATCCTTACCAAAAAACATCCTTACCAAAAAAGACCACACATGTCTTATCTGCCAATCCTCTGGCTTTCTGATAACTAAACCACATAAATTGAATGAATGTCAGCAAACCAGTAATTTTCATCCATGTTCCAAGGTATAAAAGATGACATCCTATCATGTTCCACTGTCTTAAATTGGGTCAATAGCGGACTAGGGCTGGGAAACCTCAGCAACATCATTTTTTCAACAAAAGCTCATTTCTAGAGATGGCCATTTAAAAGGAAGCTTTGGCATAATGGACCATCCAAGCACCTATTTTTCAAGGACTCAATAAACAACTTCAATGCTTATCGATGCGGTCTGACCTTACAAAAGCCGCTACTCCTCTTTTCTTTAATAATTCATGCACCAAAATACTTATGCTTACTTTGCTCCAGATTTCGCATTATTACCGGACGACGATGTTGTAACTAGTATCACTCATTTAGGAGGGACTTAACCTATAGACTTTGTGGATAGATAATGCACACTGTTGCCAGATTTCTCTTAGTAACATAAGTCTCACTAATGTTATAAAAATTATTTTTAAAATAATCAGATTTTTAGAAAATTCAATAATTTTTTTAAAGGGAATTCGGGCATAAAATTTTAGAATATTCTAATGATTTTTTTATGTCTGAAGTGGTACAGCTATCGTACACTACCATTTGTTCGATATTCTATAATATATAATATTGTAAAAACTGGCTATAATAATAAATTTTTAATCAATTTTTAATTTGCAATTCGTAATCTTAAAGGATATACAAAAATACTATTCGAAAGAAAGAGAAAAAGCAAAATTAACAGTCACTCGACTACTGTAATACCAATAAAAAAGCTATTCAATATTTAGTGGAATATTGGCCAATTTGTTAATCTATCGGATTTATAAGTCTATTGAAGTCAAATTAGATATAAAATAAAATATATTTTTAATAATACAACCAACAGAAAATTAAATAATAGTAATTCTTATTAAAAGTTTGACTGAAAAAAAAATCACACAAATTTTTTTCTCACTAAAATAAACACTTTTTCGCAAAAATGAACATTCATCTTTATATAAAAAAAAAAGAGCTTGCAAATTTTAATATTATTGACAGGTTAACTTTCTCTACAAATTGTACTAAAATAAATAAAAGAGTTTTTTTTTTAAATTAATTTTGTTTTTTTGAATTTGTAAAATAAAGTAAATATACTAGCAAAAAAAATTAATTTTTTTAAAATAAATATAAGAAAGGTAAATATTTTTATTTATATTAAAATGAGAAAAAGTTTGCATATACGAGTACTTATTCAAAAATATCTATGAGAAATTATCCTAAATAAATATTTATTAAGAAAATATGTTTCAAGTGAAGCAGTAAAAATCTACGATGAAATTCGAAATTTGCCCAAAATAGGTATGCTCGTAACATTGAAGTGGAGAGAAAAAAATGTCCAGAAAATATGGACAATTTTCATTATGTTGTCCTCGAAAAGAAAACTTTTTTATTTGACAATTTCCAAAGGCCAAAACTTTTGATAGTAATATATAGCCTAACATATGAGCATGTAAATATGTATTAGTATAAAATTATGCCAAACATAAAAATTCCATATGATAAAGAGAATCATACAATTTTTTAGTTCATACAATTTGATTTTTTATCAGTAAATTTAAAAAACCGATAATTTTTATTGTTTATTTTTTTTTACTTTCGAGAACTTATAATTTAATGATATGTATTTTAATCGTTTTTATTTTATACCAAAAAAAATGTTAAAGTACACCTTCAAAAATAAAGTGCACTTTATGAAGTTGAAAAATTCAAAGTTTTAACATCCTTTTAACTTTTGACTATTTATTTAGATCAATAATTATTTAGAATTAAAAAAAAAATATTAAAATATTGAATTTATTTTGTTGCATTTAAAAGAGGGTCAATTTTAAGTAATAAATAAATTGACGCCAACAATTAAACAATTCTTGGAAATAGTTTTCGTGAGCACTTCAACTCCTCTCCGGAAAATTCTCCTTTACGGCTTCAATAGACTCTAAGCACCTTCCATTAAGTGGCTATTTAAGCTTCGAGAACAGAAAATTGTTATATGTATCTAAAACTTTGTATACAATGGGGACGGTGTATTATCCAAAATTCCAGAATTCTTTTGCCTCAAACACGGCTATTTCTGGAAAGACTATTTCTCAAACACCTGGTAAGGTTCTCTGTTGAGGGTTTGCCCCTCCGGTGAACAAAAGTCCAGTATCACTTTAATTTTCGAGCGACTCTCAAGTGATTTTTACGGTTTCATCGTAAAAATAAGACTCTATTTTTATGAATCTAATTAAAGAAAAGGCAAATATATCTTCGGCAACTTGTTTACAGGCTCTTTTTGTAGAAAATCAAGGTCGTTCCGGATAAACCATTTTTTCGATGCGTTTAATGACCAAAACATTAACTACCATGAAGCGTAATCTATTATGCTATTCTGCATTATCTTGAACTATTCTGTGTCATCTTTTCAAAATTAGAGTAACGATTATTATCAACATTGCCTTTACTTCTTCGATGTTTTGGCCAGTCAAAGGCATTAAAGCTCTGTCAAAATGAGGCTTCAACCAATTTTCGGTCATCTTTGAATTGTTTTTTTTACCACTCACATGCTTGTGTTTGACATTTATCATTCTAAGCCTTCTTCAACATTAAAAAGGATTCATCATAAAAAATTTCATCGACAATAACAAATTTCAGGCAAAAATCCTCCCATATTAAAAATCTTAGTGCGCAGTCGGCATTGACCAGCAGAATGAAAAGCTGTATAAAAACTAGTTGACAGATCATTGCATAAATCCACGTTATAATTAGTACCAACTTAACAGGAAAATATTTTTTTGCATATTTTTTACGCGGACTTTTCAAATGAACAATTAAAGATTTTTAATTGAAAAGCTTCCTTTTCAATTATCTAAAGAGTCCCTCATACCTTCAACGCCGCTATTTTTTTTCGAAAAAAAAAATTATGATTCTATTTAAAAATGCTTTTAATAAATGACTGCATTTCTTTAAAAAGGATTCATTAGCTCATTAATAGTTAAAAAATTAAAAAAGGAAGTACTATCAATAAATTCTCAACAAGAATATCTAAATAAAATTTTTATTTAATTTTTTCTTAAATATTTCGTATCCCCTTAAACTCTAGTTCATAGGTTTTGGAATAGTTTCATTTACCTTTATCCCGTATAATACGAGGGTCGTTCAATAAGTCCTTAGAAAGTCCGAGAAATTGCGCTCGTAGTGTCGGTAAAGATTTTTTGTAAATAGCATTATCAACAGGAAAGCTGTCAAAATTTCAGCTCGATCCATAGCGTAGGTCAATTTCTATCGCCGATTAAAGTTAACGACATTTATTTGTGCATAACAATGGAAAAAAGAGAGTTTAGGGCTGTCATCAAACATCTCCATTTGAAAGGCTTAAGCCCGAAAGAAATCAAAGCCGAGTTGGATGCGGTTCATGGCACATCTGCACCTGTGTTTGTGACGGTTTACAATTGGCTGAATGAATTTAAACGTGGCCGTTCATCCACAAAAGATGAACATTGTTGAGGACGCTCAGTTGAGGTGTCTACTCTTGAAATCATCGACAAAATCCACGATCTGATTTTGAACGATCGGCGAATTAAAGTGTGCGAATTAGTTGAGGCCACGGGCATATCACAAGGTACAGTCGCTTCAATTTTGCATGAAAAATTGTCTGTGAAAAAAATTTCGGCAAGATGGGTGCCGCGTTTGTTTTCAGAGGAGAATAAGCGCAATCGTGCAGTGGACTCTGAGGCTATGTTGGCACTCTTTCATCGCAATCCTGCCGAATTCCTTCATCGATATGTCACTGTGGATGAAACCTGGATACACTACTACACTCCAGAAACAAAGAGACAGTCATCACAGTGGATTTTCAAGGGTGAACGGGCTCCGAAGAAGGCAAAAACTGTGCCATCGGCCGGCAAGGTGATGGCCACAGTCTTTTGGGATTCGCAGTGCATCATTTTTATCGACTACTTTGAAAAAGGAAAACAATAACAGGAGCGTATTACGCGTCGTTATGGCAATGGTTGAGCGAGGAAATCAAAGAGAAACGCCCCCATCTGAAGAAGAAAAAAATCCTCTTGCATCAGGACAATGCGCGTGTGCACACCTGCGCTGTTTCCATGGCCGACATTGTGGAATTGAGAATGGAATTGTTGCAGCATCCCGCTTATTCACCAGATTTGGCCCCGAGTGACTATTTTCTTTTCCCCAATCTGAAGAAATGGCTTGGCGGACGACGGTTCACTTCCAACGAGGACGTCATTGCTCAAACGGATGAGTATTTTGCAGAACTTCCGAAATACTATTTTTTGGACGGGATAAAAATTTTGGAAAAACGGTTGGAAAAGTGTATAGAACTAAAAGGAAATTATGTTAAAAAAAATTTTTTTTTTTAAACAGTTTTTTCCATCTTTTTCTAAGGACTTATTGAACGACCCTCGTAGCTTTACAACTAGTTATATATTCTTAGTTTTGAAGTAATTTTATTCCAAAATTCTTTTTTGCCATAGCCTTGAGGTCGAACTGATCCAATAAATATTTCATGACAGCTGAACTTTAAGACTAAGTCAAGGAATTCATAGATATAATGACTTTTATCGTGATATCATTCACTTTAAATTGATTCTTACTACTCCTGCTTCTGCAAGAATAATGAATAGAGGCAAAAAGCTTGCTTAGAGCTATTACCTTGCTATCAGACAAACCTCATTTCCAAAACTCTTGTTTCCGAAGGAATAGTATAGCGTGCATTATATGAGATTACCTATTATTATAACTAGACCGCCTTTGCGAACGTCCTTTGAAAGGATGCAATCAGAACAATATTATTTTTATTAAGCCAATTCTGAATTAATTGAAATTGACTATAAAAATAAACTTGGAATATTGTTTAATTTCTGTGGTAGTTTAAGGGTATTTTATATAAGACAAAAAGAAAAACTAATAATTTTTTTATATGGAAACTTTTTTAAATTTTATGTAAAATAAAATTATTTTCTTGTTTTTTTTTTTAATTCTTTTGAGCAGTTTTCCCTTTTAGTAGAGGAAGTGTGTTCTTGCATGTAGAAATAAGTGAAGGGGAATTTTGTTTGAATTTTTCTCTTCGTCATTATTAAGCTTGAGGCACTGTGTCATTTTTATTTAGAAGAGGTAAACTGGCTTAAGTTTAATAACCGAGAGATAATAATAAAATTTTATTAAAAATGAGCATATTAAGATGTTTCCGTAAATTTGATCAAAAAAAATCACATCTAATATTTGAAGCAAAGTCTTTTTTTCCAGTACAATAGTTTCAATTACTATTTGCATATGAAATCGTAGCTATAAAATTACCATAAAAATTATTCTTAATTTTCAGTTAAATTTGAAAAACTCTAAGTACTTTTATACACACAATATTACTACAAATCTTTATAAATTACTATAAATTCTTTACTTTGGATACCTGAAAAAATTTAACACTCAAATTTAAGGATTATCAAGAAAAAAAAAATATTTTTTTTCAATCATAATTTATTTATTTTTGTTTAGAAATGCCAAAAGGAGTTTGTAAATTTAAAATTTTTTTTAGTTGTTCACTATTCATATTCGTCCTTTTAAATTACATATAAAATCAATAATAATCCTTGTTTATAATTCTAATTAATCTTTTTGAATGAGGAAATAACTAAAAAGGAGTCAGTATAATAACTTCATTTCCTGCTATATCATTGCAGGTACACTAACATTTATTACAGTATGAGACGTTTAGAATAATAATAAATCAATTTAAAATACTTTGTTTTTAATAATTTTATACTAACTAATATTTAAAAAATTTTAATACTCTCACACGAATACTAATTGAAAAATTATCTCATATTTATCGACATAGACTACCAAATAAAGGTAATATTAGAAATTTTTATTTTATTGATTATTAAATTTTTTTAAGAACATATTGTTTTTTATAAATTAATTTTAAATTAACTATTGCTTTGCAAACATTTAGTATTTTTTCGAGTAATTTTTTTCAATGTTTTTGAAGTAATTTCATTCCTTCATGCAAGAGGGTTTGTCCAGTGATGTAGAGGCTAAGTCATTCTCTTTTAATATCCTTGCAGCTTTCAATTCTGCAAAAATAATGAGTACTTGCTGAAATATAAAGTCATTTTCTGAAGTCGTTATCTAATATCACATTGAATGCATTCTTTGCCAGTCTTCGTTTTATTCTAATAAGCTCTTCTTTTTAAAATCCCACGAAGCACGCCCAAACCATAACGTTATCCCGACTTATCTATAGTGCCAATTACGTAGCTCATCAACTGTTTAGCATCCTATGGCCAGTATGTCAACTAATAGAAATTTAAAATTTTGAATTATAAAAATAGTTTTTTTTTATTTTGTACTGTAGTAAATTATTCCTTACCGTTCCTTGTCCTATCGGTCTTGACTTTCTCAAATGGCATTTTACTGCATCAATGATTACTGAATTTGACTGCATTGTACAGGATTAATCCTTGACTTGTAGAGCCATTATTCTTCTCCTTCACCAGTTTTCCTTATCGATCTTAGACTCTTTTTTGTTGATAGTAGATCCTACTTCAATTCTCTTTAACAAAATATATCAAATTTAATGCTTGTTAATTTCAAGTCGACAAGAAATATTACCAACAGGATAAATATCCTTCATCTTATATAGTAAAAATCCACGACTTTAGGTATTTTGAATTTTACACATTAAATTTTCGGTTTTGAAATTAAAAATTTGACTTACTGACTGAAAAATAATTTTCCCTTTCTTATACAAAACCATGGGTTTGCTTTAATCATAAAAAGGACATAAATCGAATACTATCCCTTTAAAAAAAAAATTTACAACTCCCAAAAAGTACATATTATATAGTTGAACTTTCCGGAAATTGAGAAAATTGAATATATTCATCCTGTTGATAAAAGGATCAATATTTTTTCGCCAAAAAGTAATTTGCGGTACAAAAACCTACAAATAATTTTTGTTTTTTTATTTGACAGCTTTCATTTCTACGCTACACATAGACATGAGAACACAGTCGCTCCTATGGAGCATATAGCGGCACTAGAGACTCTGTGAATTCTCTGCATCTGCTTCTGTCTTGAGCTACCCTTTTTTTCCGACCATGATTTGCCAGTTTGTTGGTTTTCGCGCTCGACCGATCTTCTCCAAGTAGCCCTTGGACGTCCTCTGCTGCGATTGCAATGTGGGTTCCAATCTAGTGCCATCCTTGCTATGTCCGTAGGTGGTTTTCGCAAGGTGTGGCCAATCCAACTCGGGATGGTGATAATTACTCCTTCTTTCCAGCTGTCCGTGAAGTGGCATTGTTTCCAGGCTTTTGCGATTATAGGATGCAACAGCGAGGCCAGGAGTGGTGGATCAAACTTCAGAACTTTTGGGGCCAGGTTGTCAGGTCCGGGTGCTTTGCTGTACTTAAGTTTTTTGATTGCCGTTGTGATCTCCGTAATCGTGGGCGGTGTTGTTGGGATGGATCTTCATGGGTTTCTGCTCATCACTGAAGGAGGAGGATGGAATTCTGGAGCTATTGGAAGGGATTCTGAAAAGAATTCCTTCCAGCGGTCGAGTTGTTCTTCATCAGTGGAGAGAGCTTGACCGTCTTTGTCCTTAAGTGGTGGCAGTGAGGGTGTTCTTTTTCCGGATAGTTTGCGAATTGATGCATAGACACTGCGGATATCGCTCCGGTGTGCAGCGGCTTCTGCTTCGCTGGCTATTCCGTTGAAGTAGTTCCTCTTGTCATTCCTTGCCATGCGTTTGACCATCTTTTGAGCAAGGTTGTACCTCGTCTGTAAATGGTGCCTTTCCTCATGGGTTTGAGCAGTTTGGAGTAGACCTTTCAGCTTTCTTCATTTTCCTATTTGAGTGCAGGTTGACTCGCGGATCCACTCTTTCCTCTTGTAGTTCCGAAAGCCCGTTGCTTCCTCTGCAGCGGACTTTAGTTTGCGCAGTAGAGAAGGCCATGTCAGCCTTTCGGCATTGTGGCTAACTTCTTCCAGTTTTTTCGCAAATATCTCGGCTGTCTCTGGATTCTGCAGGCGTTGGATGTCGTGCCGGCGTTCTGCGCGACCTTGTTGTTTTTTAGTTCCGCAAGCCTTAGTCTGACCACCCCAAGTAACAGCTGATGGTTGCTGTATAGCATATGTCAGCTCCTCGGATTGTCTTGACGTCCAGGAGCGATCCGAGGAATTTTTTGCTTATCAGGATGTGGTCTATCTGGTTGCGGGTCATACGATCCGGAGACTGTCAGGTGTATTTGTGGATGTTCTTGTGAGGAAACTTGGTGCCACCGACGAAGAGTTGATGAGTTGAGCATAGGTCAGTGAGACGGTTCCCGTTGTCGTTAGCCTCTGCATGAAGGCTGTGTGTTCCAATGATCGAGCGAAGATCAGTGTTGTCCCGGCCTATTTTAGCGTTAAAGTCGCCCATTACAATTTTGATGTCGCTCTTCAAGGCAGATTGAATGCACGTCTCTAAATGGGTGTAGAAGGCTTCTTTATTGGCGTCATTATCTACTTCAGTTGGGGCATAGCACTGCACGATGGTGATGTTTCGGAACTTCGAGTGGAACCTGGCTGTCAGAAGGCGGTCGGAGACCGGTTTGTAGCCCATGAGAGATCTCTTTGCGTTGGCTGATAGGATTAATCCGACTCCACAGTGGTGGCCGCTGTCGTTGCCGCTGTAGATGAAGTGTTCACCCGTCTGCAGTGTGAGGTTTCCTTGATGTTCCCACCTTGTCTCGGAGATTCCCAGGATGTCGAGGTTGTAGCATCGCATTTCGGAGGCAGCTTGCGCCAGACGAGAAGTTTGGGAGAGAGTCCGCACGTTCCAGGTACCTATTCGGGTTGTTCGGTGAAAGCCAAATGTGTTTTTACCTGAGGTATTGTCCGGATGGTTACTCTTGTGCTGTTTCATAATAAGATGATTTTTTAAAGCTTGCGGCTTATCAGGCCAGCGAACCAACCCCCAGTGACGTTGGAGGACCCTACGGACTACTTGTAGTCGGCCTCTCACCCCGGCACCAATGCCGAGATGGCGGCAGCGGGAACCGAACCCACTACTTACCTGCGACACGCGGTTTTCCCAAGCGGTCACCCATCTGAGTACTAACCACGCCCAGTCCTGCTTATCTTCGGTGATCGGACGAGAACCGGTGAATCCAGGATGGCACGGTCGCAGATACAAATAATTGATATTAAGCAAAAAAAAATATTACCTATTAAAGACTATTCAGTTAAGGCTTTGGAAGGTAAGGTACCATAATTTTAACATGAATTATGATACCTTACCTTCCAAAGCCTAAACTGAATAGCTTTCGAGTTCCTATTGCACTCCTGAATTATAAGATTTCTTATAGGACTCGATCCCTTGAATTATTGATGACTTAGGGCTGCAATTACTCTAAAATTTAAAACTTATCTGCATAAATATGATTTTTCCATATTCTTATAAGAAAAAAATCACTGACCTCAAATTGCTCGATCTTGGAGGTAAATTGACATCACCGGTTCTCGAATATATGCACATTCTGAGAAATTTTCATGCAATACGGTCAAAATTTGTCATATTGTGTGGCTTGTGGTGCCACTTTATTGCAACCTCAAATAAGAATATTCTTCTGTATTTTTTTTTCTTCAAATAAATACGGATCAAGTAAAAATGCTAAGAAAGCTACACTTTATGAATACAATGGCTTCTGCATAGTAATTTTTGACTTTTCATATCCACCGAGTAAATATGAGCCTCATCGCTGAGGAATATTTTGTTCGAAAAATCAGCACCCGGAGCTGATGTTGATCCAGCACCAAATTAGAATATTTTTTTTAAATATTAATTTTTTTATTATTTGCTGAGAAATGAATAATTTTTTTTTCTTCGGAAAGCAAATTAGATAATTTAATTGGTATTATCTTAAAAGCTTTAATTATAAAATAGAAATTTATGCAAAAAATTCAAATTTCGAATTCAATGGAAAAAAGCATTTATTATTTATGCAAAATTGAAGATTACTCCGAAAATTCTATTTGCAAATTAAATTATTTAAGATATTCTAAGTATGATCAAATATTAGTAAAAAGTTTAATTTGATATTATTTTATGAAATACCAAAAAAAAACCTCATTCAGTATTGATATCAAAGTGCTTGTAAGTAAATACACTCACACAAGTCCAACAGACATGGAGGAGCTTTTGAATGCAGTTGCAATCTGGGTTAGTTGAATGAAATCGAAAGAAAGTAATTTTACCAAGTATTTTATCAGGTCTTATTTAATTTTTGATAAAGATTTACAGTTTTTGTATATTTTTGTTGCAGTTAGCAAAAACCAGATATATTTGACATTTTCCAGAAATGTGCTCCGCAATATCTGATTTTAAATGCACACATTCGAATGCATTCTACTTAATTAATGCACCAGCACACGACTTTCGTTTACTTTGTATCCATCGAATGATGTTTTACTTTTCAAATTGAAGTTCATGTCTATTCAGATATTTATTCAAAACTAATTTATGTATATACGTCTATTTGAAAAATGTTTTCTAAAGTATTTTTAGTTGCTGTGCAAAAAAAAAATCAAAGCCCTACTTTTAAATATTGTACAAAGCTTACCTTCCAAGTTACATTAATGAATCATGGATGCACATAGCGAGTTTTGCCTTGATTTTTTTGTTGCTGATATAAATGTCTTTTGTAGATGCACTTTTAATTTCAAATAGGTACAGAGTTGTATAAAAAAAAATCTTTATGAAACTGATTTAATTTTTGTACAATTTTAATATCATGACAAAAAAATTTCCGGAGAAAATTCTATAAGCTTTTATATAAGTAAATAATCAACTGTGCTTCTTCGTTCAGGACCTGTTAACATGTAAACAATAAAAAATACCGCTTAGAGGATTTTTTTTTGAACAGTTTTTGGAAACCTTAACCCTCTTCCCCCTCCTCTCACCCTTCTAGTATTTCCCGTTCCAGATTATTAGAAAATATTCATATTAATTAATGAAAATTCCTATCGATGAGCTCTGAAGTATTTCATCAGATTTAAAGAGTAATAAAATTTAAGTTAGAAAAAAGGACAAAATTCTTTTAATACCATATTAAAAATTTTAAGCATTTTAAATTATCAATTAAAAACTATTAAAGCTATTCCAACTTCCCATATTTAACAGAATAAATAATCAACTCTGCTTCTCCGTTCAGGAGCTGTTAACATGTAAACGATAAAAGGTATCGCTTAGAGGAATTTTTTTTTTTGAACTGTTTCTGGAAACTTGAAACCTTTACCCATCTCCCCCCTCCCCAACCAACCGGTGTTTATTGTTTTCTTTTATTTTTAAAGAGTAATAAAATTGAAGTTAGAAAAAAGATATTTTCTTTTAATATAAGTTGTAGTAAAGAGTAATACATTATTTTGCCAATAGATGGCTTTAGGAGTCTGTATCTCCCGTTTTAAAAGTGCGATCGGGTTGCACTAGATGGCGTTCGAAAGATAAGATTTCGTACTAAAAAAGCTTGTCATACAGTTTTGTGATTACTTTACTCAGTATTTTTTTAGCACGCGTCGAAGATGGACACCAACAAAGAGAAAATACGCCATATTTTACAGTTTTTCTTCGATAAAGGCGAAAACGCAAGCCAGGCAGCTGAAAATGTGAATAGTGTTTATGGTCCTGATACTGTAACAGCCAATCACGCCTCATTTTGGTTTCAACAATTCCGTTCCGGTAATTTTGATGTCAAAGATGCACCACGCTCTGAAAGGCCAATTGTCGATAAAATAATGGAAATCGTCGAGTCCGACCGTCACGTAAGCACTGTTTTGATTGCCCATGAGCTAAACATTGCACAAAAAACCGTTTGGAACCACTTAAATAACGCTGGATACAAAATGAAGCTCGATGTATGGGTGCCACACGAGTTATCGCAAAAAAACCTCATGAACCGAATTTCCATCTGCGAATCGCTGCTGAATCGCAACAATATCGATCCATTTCTGAAGCGGATGGTTACTGGTGATGAAAAGTGGGTCACTTACGGCAACGTCAAGCGACAACAGTCGTGGTCAAATCCCGGTCACCCGGCGCAAACGGTGGTCAAGCCAGGATTGACAGCCAGGAAGGTTTTGCTGTGTGTTTGGTGGGACTGGCAGGGAATCATCTACTATGAGCTGCTCCCCTACGGCAGAACTCTTAATTTGGACCTATACTGTCAACAATTGGACCGTCTGAAAAAAGCATTCGCCAGCCAGCTTTGGCCAATAGGAGAGGAATTGTGTTCCATCAGGACAACGCCAGGCCGCATACATCGATAGTGACTCGACAGAAGTTTCGGGACCTTTTCTTATGCATCCACCTTATAGTCCGGACCTGCCACCAAGTGATTACCACCTCTTTCTATCTATGACGAATGATTTTGCAGGTGAAAAATTCGCCTCAAGAGAAGATTGTGAAAATCGACTGTCCCAGTTTTTTGCCAATAGGGACGAGGGTTTCTATGTGAGAGGCATTATGAAATTACCTCCAAAATGGCAACAAGTTATGGAAAAAAACTGTGCATATTTGACCTAAATCGTATCATTCTATCTATGCTAAAGAAAACCTTCAATTTAATGCAAAAATAATGGATTTCTTTTTACTACAGCTAATATGAACAATGTTCAGCATCAATAGCCGAGCCATAATTGATTTATCGAATTTTTGCTTTAGAAAGAAAAATTATAAAAAAATATATTAAAAGTAAAATTTTGATTAAATTTATTTTTAATTAAATTGTTTAAAACTTGACATTATATATTTTATCACAAATTATACAAATACCTACTTTCAGACTTTTTGCATAACCTGATCCTTTTGAGATAATTTTTTTATGATATTTTCAGATATTTCAGGCTATAATATTCTTAATTTTATAAATTATCTGCATTAATACTACCGTTTATATAATTTTATAAGATAAAGTCAAACAGCGTCAAATTCTACGATCAGGCAACGCCAATTGCTAAATCTTGAAATCACGCATACTGGGAGCTTTTCGAGAAAAAAAATAACCAAAATGTGGCATGTTGTGTGGCTTGTGGTATTATTTTGTTATGGTCCAAATAAAAATCCTTAAGGTTAAGCGAAAAAAAGCTCTCAGAATTATTGGTTCTTAGGATAAAAATTCATTTACAAAGAAGTAACTTCTTAAAATAAAAATTTTAGAAACAAAGACTTTTAATAGTTACTTGTAAATTGTAATCCATTCTTATTAATATTGATTTTGTTTACTTATGTATCCACTGAATGAAAAATGAGCTTTACTGATAAAGAAAACAACATCCTCTTATAGCGCGATACGTGGCCATAGTAGAACTACTAATTTGTAAAAACAAAATTTTATTTAATAAATGGCAAATTATAAGAAAAATAAATTTTACCTTATATAATATATTTACTGATAAAAACTATCAAATAGTAAAGTTATACTTTCCAAACTCTGAAATGGATAAGATGAACATACGAGTATATTTAAAAATAAAATTTTGATATTTTTTGTTTTAACATTTTTTTAAAAATTAAATTAAAAATGATATTACCATTTTTTATATATATTTTTTTTTATAGGTGCCTATATGTGTCAGGCCAATAATGTGGGTGGATCTGTACGTGATATAAGCTCTCTGATTGTACAGGAAGAACCGACACCAAGTAAGTTTACAAGTAGGTTTCGTTTTTATCTCTTTGAAAATTATTCTGTAAAAAAAAATTATACAAATAAACTAAAACAAAAACAAAAAAACGAAAGATATTATATAGAGAAAAAAAAATACTTTAAAATAATAACCATCAGTTCCACCGACAAAATTTTTATATAAACTTCAATTTTCTTCCAATTCTCACACAAAAATTTTAAATGAAAAAATTTGTATATAATTTTTTTTTTACTAATATTTTATTATAATTCTTTTTTTTTTTAAAATTATTTCCAACAATTATTAGCAATTTTGAATGAGGAGCGAAAAT
Organism: Atherix ibis; assembly: GCA_958298945.1. NCBI lineage: Eukaryota > Metazoa > Arthropoda > Insecta > Diptera > Athericidae > Atherix > Atherix ibis. The sequence continues at coordinate 32,513,700 of OY282610.1, read as the reverse complement.
TTTTCGTATTCCATGAGTATGGCGTTGCTGTCTATGAGCCATCCGCATGCCGTCTTAACCATCAAATCCAGGGTACCGATATCATCCCAGGTACACAAGAATACGTTTGTGGTACCAAGGGTACAGCATGTTCTTGGGGTCGTGCTATAAATGTGGGGACACGTTATATATACGTTAGTCAACCGAATCGAGACCGAGTTCTTGTTATTTCAACTATTCAAATGGTGGTTGTCGATGTGGTCTCGACTGATAAATACCCTGTGGAGCTGCACTATGTGCCACGATTAGATCAGGTGTGGATTTTGAATTGGCGCTATACGGAGAATATTGACTCCAAGACCATCCAAGTGATCCGTGATGCTCTGCAGAAACGAAAACATCACACAGTCCATCCGGAACCTATCGATGGACAGTTTGATCTTGTCAAGGATATGTTCATCCCGTCTACAGAGTTGGAGCAGCCACATTACAGCTACAAATATGGTTATGTGACGCATAAGAATCAACGTGGATTATATAAACTTGATTTGGCCAACTTAAGATACATGAAATCTGTTGATTTGACGCTTTACAATTGCGTCCCGGAAAATATCGAATTCTCTGCTCTCTGTGAGTATTTTTGTACAAATTCTGGCCGTTTTTTTTTTAACCACAAATTTTTCACCTCGCTTTTTCTGCTAATCATCAGATGGTTTCGTTGTTATCTCATGCCGTGAACCGATTACTGGTCGTCCACAAGGTCAACTAATTCTAGATTATCTAACCGATGCTGTAATGACAACCAAACTAAGTCTTAATGGTGTACCTAGAATATCACCGGATTCCCGACATTTAGCCACGATTGACCATACCGATGAGGGTGTTATCATCGTTATACAGAAAGTTACACGTAAGTATTTTTCAATAAATTCTAATAACAAGGATAATATTTGAGGATATTTTCTATTGTACAGCAAATGGACTTGAATTTTTATTCGATGTTAAGACAACATTAAATATTAGCGACATAACATTTTATGAAAGTCAAACTATGCACGGCTATGATCTGTTTGCGAGTGCCAGTGATAAGGAAGATATTTTATATCTTAACTTATATACAGGTGAGAGTTCTAATTGATTATTAATTTATATTTATAATTTTATTAATAATTTTCTCATCTTATTAAAAGGGGGGAAAACTTTTGAGAAAAAATTTCTTTCAGTAGAATAAGAGAATCAAAGTTCAACGGATGTACCCAAACTTACGTTTTTTTTTTTATTTCTAAAGTCTATATTAAGCTTCATTTACTATAATTTATTTATAGAAGAATAATTAACTGCAGACTTTCCCTCCATATAGTTTGTAGGTTAGTCCTTTCTAGATAGCAATGATTTTGTTAAGCTTACCAATGGGAAATATTCCTTATTAAGAGTTCAAGTTTTTCGGTGCCGTAAAGCTCAGAGAGGCCTTTAACATATTAAAAACTAATGAAAATTTGGAACGAGTGGAAGCTCTTGTGCGGTTTTGAAAAGGGTTCTTTAATACCACAAGATCTCCTAGATCAATGTACAGCACCACGACTATAAGGCCATTTTTCGGCTTCAAAATTTATGTGGGTGGGCATTACTAGCTTTCTAAACGAAGCTGATCTGCTTTTGCTAGACTAGATCAATTAGGCTTTTTGAGCATGTTAGTATGATTGATCAGGTTAAAGAGCGGACTTGGTATAAAATTGTTGACTCTAAGAGCTTCACAATGGAAATAAATTCTTGGTTTGCTAGCAAATAAGATGTGTATGGCTTGCTAGAAGAAAGTTATGGATGAGAGCAGGATTGTTGGTAGTTGGCGAGTGAAATGCTAAAAAAATTTTAAGTTCAGTTATTTACGTGACTTACTTGTCGTTAAACATAAAACCACGAGTCGCCAGCAACCATAGGGATTGAGTTACGCTCAATCAACGCACCACCATTACTGGCAGTTTACAGTCAGTAACCAGTTACAAGCTGATTACTCCAACTGTTAGTGGCGAGGACTATCTAAATCTCTACTATCATAAGAAGTGACAGCGACCGAGATAATTATCAGTATCTCTCACCAGCGATCCGGAGACCGTACCCGCGATATGGATATTAACCACAGCCACTACGTTGCTGCCTAAAGCGCCTCACCGATGTCAGACACAGTGTGTTCCAACACCTTGGGGCACCCCGATTCCCGTGGTACGAATTTTTGTTTTAAGAGTACTTCGGTTTGTACTCCGATCATTAAGCTACGATAAGGAATCTTATAAATCCCTAGGCACCGCCAAGGTACGCGAGTTCACTAACCGGAATCGACCTTGGACTTTCATCCGGTTGTAGCCACCTTACGTTCTATTCACATACTCATTCACACACCACTAACGCTCTCCTACCAAAAAGTGACACGGTAAATCTATTAAGGCATTCATATCGAGATATCCACACTCTCATCATTCACCACCATTCCACATGCACCTAAGTCACGCCAAGGTACAAACCAATTTCAAATCCAGACGCAGATGCAAAGCACATATCCGAAATGAACATGTGCGTCCATCTGCCATTCATACTCTCATCCCATCGACGTTGCCAAATTTCATACATTCTATTCAGGATCAGTACACGCCACTGGTGTGGACTAAGATTCTGAACGTGTTCATTCATAACCAGACAACCAGCAAACGCTAGTTGACACCCCCCTCTCCTGTAGTTTTTCACCCCTCCACCCCTCTTATCTATTGATCAAAGTCTGTATAACTTTTTTTAAACCCCTAAAAGAACGTAATCTTGGTACGGTCAGTAATATCGAAGGGAGTGCTTTCCGTGGAGCTAAAGGCAATTCTATAAATAACACCTCCGCCAATATAAAGCCGCCAAATGAAACTATGAGGGTCGTTCAATAAGTCCTTAGAAAAAGATGGAAAAAAACTGTTTTTTTTTAAAAAAAAATTTTTATTCTTCAACATTATTTCCTCTTAGCTCTATACACTTTTCCAACCGTTTTTCCAAAAATTGTATCCCGTCCAACAAAAAGGATTTCGGAAGTTCTGCAAAATACTCATCCGTTTGAGCAATGACGTCCTCGTTGGAAGTGAACCGTCGTCCGCCAAGCCATTTCTTCAGATTGGGGAAAAGAAAATAGTCACTCGGGGCCAAATCTGGTGAATAAGCGGGATGCTGCAACAATTCCATTCTCAATTCCACAATTTTGGCCATGGAAACAGCGCAGGTGTGCACACGCGCATTGTCCTGATGCAAGAGGATTTTTTTCTTCTTCAGATGGGGGCGTTTCCCTTTGATTTCCTCGCTTAACCGTTGCAATAACGACGCGTAATACGCTCCTGTTATTGTTTTTCCTTTTTCCAAGTAGTCGATAAAAATGATGCCCTGCGAATCCCAAAAGACCGTGGCCATCACCTTGCCGACCGATGGCACAGTTTTTGCCTTCTTCGGAGCCCGTTCACCCTTGAAAATCCACTGTGATGACTGTCTCTTCGTTTGTGGAGTGTAGTAGTGTATCCAGGTTTCGTCCACAGTGACATATCGACGAAGGAATTCGGCAGGATTGCGATGAAAGAGTGCCAACATAGCCTCAGAGTCCACTACACGATTGCGCTTATTCTCTTCTGAGTGCAAACGCGGCACCCATCTTGCCGAAATTTTTTTCACAGACAATTTTTCATGCAAAATTGAAGCGACTGTACCTTGTTATATGCCCGTGGCCTCAACTAATTCGCGCACTTTTATTCGCCGATCGTTCAAAATCAGATCGTGGATTTTGTCGATGATTTCAGGAGTAGACACCTCAACTGAGCGTCCTGAACGATGTTCATCTTTTGTGGATGAACGGCAACGTGTAAAACAACCCAATTGTAAACCGTCGCAAACACAGGTGCAGATGTGCCATGAACTGCATCCACCTCGGCTTTGATTTCTTTCGGTCTTAAGCCTTTCAAATGGAGATGTTTGATGACAGCCCTAAACTCGCTTTTTTCCATTGTTATGCACAAATAAATGTCGTTAACTTTAATCGACGATAGAAATTGACCTACGCTATGGATCGAGCTGAAATTTTGACAGCTTTCCTGTCGATAATGCTACTTACAAAAAAAATCTTTTTTACCGACACTAATCTTTACCGACACTACGAGCGCAATTTCTCGGATTTTCTAAGGACTTTTTGAACGACCCTCGTATTTTGACAAGAATAATATTTATATACAAAAAAAATAAATATATTAAAATCATAAAAGAAAATTTATTTTTTGCCACACCTCGATAGATAAGAAAAATTCCTTAAATGACAATTTTATCATAGTTGCATTAATAATAATCAATCGAATTTTAATTTTTTTTTTTAAATAAATATTTTATTATTTATTAGGAAAAGTTGAAATGATAACTGGTGTTGGCACAGCAATGCCCCAATCTCTGACTAAATGGGGTAATCCAACACGACTAATACGATCATCAGGTGAGTTTAAAAAGGATATTTTCGATTATTTTAATCAAATTTTATTCAATATAATAATAATGTTCACAGGACTTTTCGGTCAGTATATGGTAACACCAGCCAATAATGCATTGTTCGTTATTAATGGAAAAGCTCGAACTGTAAATTGTGAAATTGGCGGTGTCCTTCATCCTATAGCCGTTGTCTGGACACATACTGTTAACAGTTTTATGGCAAATAGCTTAAGCGATTCTAGAGTAACAAATAAATGAATTTTGTTTGCTCTAAATATTTAAAAAAATAAAACAAAAAAAAAAACAAACAAAAACACAACAACAATAAAAATGTCTTAAATATTATATAAAATTGTACTAAAATTTCATAATAAATAAATATAAAATCAATAATAAAATAAATTTAAAAAATTACGTTGGCAAAGTAAGTAACTAAATAATATTAAGTATATGACACGATAAATAAAATGTTTAAACAAATTCTAATTTAGTCAAATGGAAATAAGCAAAATGTCACAACAAAATATATATAAATACATATGATTAAAAAATATAATAAAAATTATTTTAAAAGAAATAATAATAATATTGTCATAACTAAGATGAGATAGAATAATTTTTGAGAATGAAATTGAACAGGAATTTATGGTAATTTTTTTATTAAGGATTTTAAATTGAGCTAAAATAAATAAAAGAAAATTGCTTTTTATTAGAAAAATTTATAAAGTGAATTAGCTTAAACATTTATTATTAACACCAAAAAAAAAAGAGAAGAAAATTTACAGACACATACAAGAAATTCTATTTATTTAATTATTTTTCAAGATTTAGTTAAGTAGAAAATTAATTTAGTAGAAAATTTGAGATTCTTTAATATAAAAATAAATAATTTAGATAATTTTTCTTTTTTAAAGGAAGATTTTCAAATTGAACTAATTTATATTTTAATAAAAATATTATACAATAAAATAAAAAAAGAAAAACTGCAAAAAAGGATAATTATAGAAATTTATTAAATTTTCATTTTTAATTTTAATTTGACTGAAAACATTTATCAAAAATTTCTAAAAAAAACTGTTGTGCAAAAAAATTTTTTTTATATATAAATAATTTTCATTAAATATGAAATTTTATTAAATATCATATTTTTAGCAATAATTTCAAATGCAAAATATTATTCATTTATCAATGGCATATAGAGTAAACTAGATGATACTATAAGCTTGCTGCAATAATTCTCACTGGAAAGTGCTATAAAAACTCTATAAGGAACCGTTGGCATTTTTTTATAATTAAAAATTTTTTTTCTTTTAAAAAACGGTTTTTATAACCATAATTTATGGTATTTATAATGAAATAAATTAAAAATGTCATAGAAATTATTCTAGAGCAACTGAGTCTCTTGGACGTTCATAATATAGGAGTTCAGCAAAATTATTGTGGTGGCATTGCAATAAAAGGAGGAAAATAGAAGCATATATGCGCGAGATATAGCCTTTCCATTCAAATCTATAATGAATTCTTTTAAAATGTTTTCATCAGTTTGGTCTAGACCTGAAGAATCAAAGAACTGCAGAAATCCCGTGTTATTCCAGTTCAACACTCTCAGCATGTTTTCGACATGCAGTCTAACACCGATGCTCCTTGAAAGGCAGAGCCTACCTCAATTTTCCGAAGAGGATCATCCTCATCCATACAGGTGACAGTTTGCAATTGTTTTTGCTCAGAACCGAAGTTTTCGTTAAATATATAAGAACTGGCAAGACTAGTGTTCTGTACAACAGTAGCTTCGAAGTTATGGTCAGAATTTTCGATCGAAATAATTTAGACTAACTTAAATAGGCTCCGTTGGCTACAAGCAGCTCTGTGAGGATTTCTTCCTCCATATTATTATAGGCTAATGAGACCCTTGGCTCCAAAAAGGAGAATGATTGAATTCCTTCAAAGCTTTCATCTTCCACCAAGTGTATGGTATTTGGTCTTGTCTTCGACGGCGACGCTGCCCCATGTACGTTGTTTTGCCAAAGAAGCCCAAAATTTTTCCCCGCCAGCCCAATATTGATGAAAACTCCTCGTAAAGCGACCAGTCTCTCTCAGACAACTTTACACATGTACTATGAAGACGCCAAATGGCCTCACGGTCGTGGCGCTATGAAGTGGCCCCTGGCACATGGCTAAGGGACCTTACAAAAAACAACTCCTCGTAAAGCTTTTTCTGATCAAAATATAATGTAAATGTCATCGGCGTATTCTTAAAGCTGAACAGGCTTACCTCTGAGTTGTGAGTAACTTTTTCCACCGTCCGGTTAAAGAGAACGTACGGAGAACATTGTGGATGTTAAGTGACTCTGAAAGTTATTGAGCAGTTTCTACTCATCCTCTCACACTAGTCATCCTCTCACACTAGTCATCCTCTCACATAAGTCATGCTTAGCCTAGTCAGTCTTATCAAATTTTCTGGTACAGTTTTCCCTGGCTATGCTACCATAAGCAGCTTTAAGCTCAATGAATAGTTGGTGGATCTGTTGACCATATTCCAAAAGTTTTTTTTGCCGCAGAGAGAAAATCCTCTCAGATATGGGCTAATAATTTTTTGAGCAAATCAGCCTATCCTGCCCAGTAAGATAGCAGCGAATATCTTAGAGATGGTACTCACCAACGTTATACCTCTATAAGTGTTACACTCTGTGGTATCTACATTTCTGAGTATAGGACAGATAATCTCATGCTCCCAGTCATCGCTATCCCATACTTGGACCATTAATAATTGAACCGTTTGGTATAGTGTGTCGCCTAAAAATTTCACTGAAAATATCATCGAATAAAATTCTGAATAATACTTTTTATTTGTTCGAAAATTTATTTATCATAATTTATAATAAAAAGAAAAATTTTAATCTTTTAATATATTTAACCAAAGTTTTTGAATTTAAATGTTATTTAGTTAAATTAAAAAAAAAATTTTTTTTTTAATGGATAACAACTTCCCACCGACACAGGATATTCTTTTGAATATTTTATTAATTTATCAATTTTATACACCAATTTAAACTAAACCCATGCTACACATCTCTTGTGTTTTTCTATAAAAAAAGTTTTTTTTTTTTATAAATTACTTGTTAATTAATTTATTTAAAGCATAAAATAATTATTATAAAAATTTTAAACTACATTTGTTAGTGCAAAAATATTAATCTATTTAGAAATTTTGTTAATTTTTATTTTTTAAAGTTGAAAATCTGAGTTTTGAAATAAATTTTAACGTATAACTTATTATTATTTTTAGTAATTTTGCCTTTTTAACAAAATGATAAAAAAATGTTTAAAAAAAAAACACTAAATACTAAGGAAATGTTTAAATAAAACTGTAAAAGAATAGTAGTTAATTTAATAATGGAAATGGAAGGATAAATAATTGCTTTTTTTTAAAATATAGTATTAGGATTAATTAAATCAATTTTCCTCTATATACGTGTACGTATATATTTACTTATATATGTATGTATCGTAAATTTAAGAAAATAATATTAACAACAACAAAAAAAAACAAATAAAAATAAATACAAATAAATAAATAAACATGAATTATGTAAAAATACCAACAGAAAATCAATTTAAATACATAAATACACTATTAAATTTATAAATAAAACTAAATATATTAACAAAAAACAAAAAAACCAAAAAAATAATCATAATAATTACAAAAAAAAAAACAACAAAAATTATGCATATATTTTCGTAATTATTTTAGTAATAATATTATATAGTTAATAAAATAAAAAACAAATACTTTTAACAAAATTATAATATTAATAATAATAATAATAATAATAATAAATATGAAAATTTTCAATTAAAGTATAAATAAAGTTATTATAAAAAAATAAATATAAAAATAAGCAAAGCAGGAATATATGAATTGAAAAGGCAACAAATCTAGTCTACTTTATTAAAATAGAACAATAAATAGAAGAAAAATAAATTATTAAATATATGTAAAAAAAAAAAAATCAATGTAATTAACACATAAAAAAAAACATTTCATTCAAATAAGAATAAAAATTAAATATTCAATATTAAAATTACTATTTATATTTAATAGTAAATGCGAATACATACATACATACATATATGTAAATATATATTCAAATAAATATTGTAATTATATTATTAATTTAGATAATTTTCTTTATATTATTTATTTTCTCAACAACAAAAATATTAGCTTAATAATATTAACGTTATATTTTTTAAATGACAGATTTTTGTTTTTTTAAAAACGGTTATTAGCAGCCCAGAAGGTGTTTTAAACACAATTGAAAAAAAGTTCACAAAAAGTTTAAATGATTTTCTTCCTACTAACTTATTCTAACACCCTTAAAATGTTTAAATGGTTTTCTTCCTACTAGCAAAAACACCCTTAAAATGTCATTACCACTGTTTATATATTTTATATTTTAAACTGTGGCAATTTTCCTATAATTTTCGTATTCATGAAAATCATACTTCAATATGTGTAGTTTTAGTATTACTTGAGCTCACAACACAAACCTGTCGAGTCCAATGCCAGTTATCAGGATTTCTTCAAAAAAAAAATGGCCGCTACTTCCCAACGGAACATCTGCCAGTTTTCGGTTATTGCACACCCAAAGCACAGTTACCCTTTTTGTCCTACACATATGCACCATGCCTTCCATAGAAAGTCATTATAAATTGCATGTGCTTGCAGGAAGCATATTCACTGTTAGATATCTACTGTTGCCCTCTGTTAGCCACTGGCCATAATTAGGATGATAATCTGGTTCAAGCTTAACATCCCCGGCGCAGGGATAAACGTGCATTCACTTATGTAATAATTACTGTTAAATAGTTTGCTAAAATAGATATTTTGACAAACAACAAATAAAAAAAACAATCTATCGAAAATAATTTTTAAAAAAATATTAAAAATAAAATTGGTTTAAAAAACCCAAACTAAATGGAAAGGTTTTTATTCTTATAAAAAAACTGCTACTAATCAAGAAATAATATAAAAAAAATATAAGATTAATGCTATCATAGACAAAATAATTATGCGATATCAGCAATACCATATAATAGTTGGGACATGAATTTCTTATCTGTTCGAAATAAAATAAAAACAATAATATTAGTATAAATATAATTTTACACACATTTCCATACATACATATATACATACAAAAAATAAAAAATGAAAATTAAATATTTACAAACTTCTACGTGTATGAACAACATATTAACATCATTAAATTTTAAAATTACGAATACTGGAAATTTTTCGGGCAATAAAGCCAAAATTTGTTATGTTGTGTGGCTTATTATACCGCACTATTGAAACTATAGATGATCCAGATTAAAATCGTTAAGGTCAGTCAGCTCAAAAAAAAAAAAAAATGGTCATTATACGGTCAGAATTTTCAGTAATGATCTCTTTTTCTTTAATCTCACTTAAATACGGACCAACTTTTTACAAATACACTAAATATTCTACAGTTATTTTTAAAAATTTTCAAACCTCATATTATATATGGTATTTTTGATTATTCACGTATATATCGAGCCAGGAAAGAGCATCATCGTTGAAGAAAGCTTGTAAAAAAAAAACCATATAAAGTCTGTTATTCCACCATCCAATTGAGAAAATTTTCTATAGTTAAAAAAATTTCTTTATATAATTTGGCAATCTTAATTAAAAATAAATATGATTGAAAATAGTATATTTATATTATAATTCCTAATTGACAGAGCTTCACTTTCCGAACTAAAATATTGATAAATCTTTATCTTTTTGAGAATTGATTTTTATATCGCCTGTATGTATGCAAAATATTTTATATTTATTGTAGAAATTTCTACTTAAATTAAATTGATCCAGTTTGAAAATATCATTTTTTTTTTCTATAATTTAAATTTGAAAATTTTTTTTTTTTTTTCAAAAGATTTTACAAAAATTTAATTTTTTATAATAATTTTATTTGAAAAAGAATGGTTTTTTGTAGTCCCACATAAAAGTTCTCTGGCAAGAAAAATGAAAACAAATAATTTATTTTATTACAAAAAAAAACTAATTAATTAAAATAAATTGATAGAAAATTATAAAGCGATAAATATTTTGCATTATAATAAATTTATTTAAACAAAAAATTATAAACACAAAAATAAATCAATAATAATAATTATAAATAAATTTATAGTAAATATAAAATAAATACTATATATATATATATATATATATATATATATATATTAATATATATGTATATAATTAAATGTAGCTAAGAATTAATTAAAAATAAATAAATTAATTAATAAAAATTAAACTAACACAATAAAAAAATTATACAGAAATAAATGCAAAAAGAAGAAAAAAATACATATTATATACATAATTAAATGTATATTGGTAAAAAATTACAATAAATATACATTATATAAGGAATTAAATATTAACAACAACAAAAATAAGAAAATATAGAACATATTATATATATACACATATATACATACACATTGTGACGATATTGAATATTTTTCAAGTAAATATTTACGATTGATTAATTGATTGTTTGATTGATTTATGTTTTTGAAATAAAAAAAATTAAAGAAAAAAAAAACTGTTTTTCTATTAGATAATATTGTATTAAAAAAAAACTTTAAAGGATACATATTTAATGAGGTATTTTTCGTTTTACTTGAAATAATGAAAGTGAAAGCATTTGAATGTTTGGACTATTATTCAATAATAAAAGATGATCCAGTTTGCAGTTTAAAAAGTACAAAGATAAAATTTGTTGTTAAGAGTAAAATTTGCCATTTAATAATTGTTTAAAATTTAACCACAAAATATACGCCGATTTGGTGCTGAAAGAACAAGATTTCGATGCTAATTTTTTGAACAAAAATTTCGTCAGCGGTGAGGCTCATTTTTTGGTTGGTCGATACGTCAGTATGCAAAATTGAGATATATGCGGCTCTAAAGAAAACCACAAATGACTATAGCAAAGATATTGTATTTGTAAAAAAAAACTTTTTTATCTGAAGTGAATTTTGGTTTGAATCCATCATTGTCTCGTAATTTTTTGAAAATGAAGCAAGAAAGATCATAATTGTCTATTCTGAGCACTATGCAAGAAGACTCACAAATATGGTCTAAAATTATATTTTCAAAATAACTATAAACTAAACAAAACAACAAATTTTGACTTTATTGTACAAGATAGCACCCAGAATGGGTAATTTCGATGTTTAGATAAGGTAAATTGATCCCTTAATCATGCAATTTGACGTTGTTAGACGTCAAATTGTCCCTCAATCATTGTTAAACTACGTAAAAAACTGACTGTATGCAGTCTACAAAATGTTTACGGCTGTTATTTTTATAATATCATATTTTAAAATAAAAAATAAAATTAAAATTTTAATTTAAAAATATTTTTTCTAAAGTATAAATTGGATAAACTTTTATTAAGAAATAATATAAAATTTAGTTTAATTGGTTGCAGTAAGCTCAATATTTAAGGAAGTATAAGGTCAGGTAGATCCTATTATTATATGGGAGATGATATAATGTATATTGTGTTTGTCAAATTGTAAATCCTTACTATAAAACCGAATCACCTAAAGTTATATAATTTTCTTATCATCCATAAAAATGGTGACAATAATACGAAGCCAAATACTTAAAGTATTCTAATTTAGAAAACGTAACTGACAACTTGACAAACGCAAAGAAAAAAACTTTTTAAAACTACACCAATACAATTTATGAAACATATTAAAAAGGATTTGTTTTTAAATAATTTTCATCTACAATTTCATATAAAAATTTATACGAAAAATGTACACCTTTCTGATGAATGGTGGTTAATTTTTAAATTTAATTAAAACTGCAGATTAAAGTATATTTGATATCGTTATAAATTAAAAGTAACATTGTTAAAATATCTTCCGAAGCTTCATTTGCAGCAGATGAACGGAGAGGTCCAATTTTTTTAAGAATGAACCTCACCGATGACTTGAATGATGTTGTTCTCCGGCTTGAAAAGTGTTGTAAGTTTATTGGCAAAGACTATTACTTTAATGTAGCCTTACAGAAAAAAAAGTCTAAATGCGTCAAATCTTACGATTTTTTCTGCCACCTGACATCAGCATGTCTCGAAATAATGCTGTGTGGCAATTAGCACCATCATATAAGAGTCAGAAATTGTCCAATTCCGTTTAAAAATGCGCTGAAAAGCTATGTGGATAAGCAAATGATTTTTTCATAAAATCGGGGATCCATTTACAATTGCTCATAGTTTTGTGTCCAATGAGTGGACACATGGCATAGTTTTGTGGCTTCAATTTTTAAATCAATTGAATTTTGACAATATTAACCAAATTATAGTCTTAAAAAAGCGCAATTCTTATGAAATTCGCAATGGTCTTTATTGAGCCATAGCCACAAAATTTTTATTCGACCAACCATTTCGCTGACGTACAGGCACTGCCCAAGTAACGACCGATCCGTATTCCTCATATCTCCTGATAATACATTGTATTGTAAAAAATTAATGTATCTATTAAGAAAGCCCCTCACTTAGTAATTAAAATTGTTATCGAATTATTTTTACAAATAAGAATTTGAGCAAACATTTACAAATTTACAAAAATTTTTCCTCAATTTTTTTTTATATTATTTTAAATAGATTTAAAAAATTATTAAGATTAATTTTGGTAAATAATAATTACTTATTTCAAATAAATTGGAAAATATTTCATTTAAATGTGAAGTTTTTTTTTTTAAAAATGGCCACTGAATTTTTCTTTCTATAATTTCCTATCTAAAATTTGATATCATCAACAACAAAAAACTGAGCAAAACAAAATGGTTGAAAAATTGCTCATTCTGTACACATTAAAATATGGCTGCCAATAAATCATGCCATAAGATAAACTTATATTATTATTTTTATTTAGTTAGTTTTCTTATTTATTTAAAAACTATTTTCAATTCTCACTTTCTAAATTCAATTATTTTCTCTTTTAACACTTTGTTTCCAAAAAAAAAAATTATTTCAACTTGTTATTTTCTTCCAAAATAGTTCATTGTAATTTACGTTTAATATTAGATAAGATAACAAAATTTATTATATATACAAAGAAACAAGATAAAAAACAACTTGTGATAATAAACCAAAAAATGCTATAGTACTGAATGTTATCTTTATGATTCAAGGTAGTTTATTTTCACTTTGATCAAATATATTTTTCTTATTAACATATTCCTTATTTTCTCTGTGAATTCAAATGAATGCTTTTAGATTGTACTTTACATAATGATGGTAAGATATTTTACAGAAAAATGTCATCGCAATAAAATAAACAATAGTAAAACTTAATCAAATCTAAAGAAAGTTGATAAAAAAAAGTACAAAGATATCATTATTGTTTTAATGTAAATAATATAAACATTTATATTATACTAAAACAGAAAAAAAAATGTTTAACATGTACTCGATTTAATCTCTCGAGATGATATTATTAAGACCTTGTGGGTAGATATTCTCAAAAACTGAATACTCGTCCATTATATAATATTATCGTGTTTTGTTTATCTTAGATAAAATTAAAAATCTTCGTATCATAATAAATTGTACAATTATGTAATATTTAAGAAGGAATATTTATCTTACAAAAAAAGGAATTTTTAATATAAATTTTTTTTTTTTTGTAATTGAAACAGAGCAAACAGTAAATGTAGTCACTATTTGATAGTGAATGCATTTATTGTTGTTGCACCACCTTGATAGGACTATTATAAAAATAGGCCATTATACATCTTCGTTATTCAATAGATATTTAGCAAAAATATATTTAAAAAGTTGGCCATTTTACATTAAATAAATAAAAAAATTCGAAAAAAGTTGTAATTCTGCTGTAGCTACATCTGAGGTTTTTTCGAACAAGATTTTGTTCAACGATAAGGCTCGTGTCTCGCTTATGCCAGTAATCAGCAAAATTACCATATATGCGGATATGCCAGTAATCAGCAAAATTACCATATATGCGGCTCTGAAAATCCACAAATGACTGTGGACAAGCCATTGTATCCGCAAAAGGCTGTACATTTTGATATGCCAGTAATCAGCAAAATTACCATATATGCGGCTTTGAAAATCCACAAATGACTGTGGAGAAGCCATTGTATCCGCAAAAGACTGTACATTTTGGTATGCCAGTAATCAGCAAAATTACCAAATATTCGGCTCTGAAAATCTACAAATGACTGTGGAGAAGCCATTGTATCCGCAAAAGACTGTACATTTTGGTATGCCAGTAATCAGCAAAATTACCATATATGCGGCTCTGAAAATCCACAAATGACTGTGGAGAAGCCATTGTATCCACAAGAGATTGTACATTTTGATATGCCAGTAATTAGCAAAATTACCATACATGCGGCTCTGAAAATCCACAAATGACTGTGTAGAAGCCATTATATCCGCAAAAAACTGTTCATTTTGATATGCCAGTAATTAGCAAAAAATACCAAATATGCGGCTCTGAAAATCTACAAATGACTGTGGAGAAGCCATTGTATCCGCAAGAGGCTGTACATTTTGATATGCCAGTAATCAGCAAAATTACCATATATGCGGCTTTTAAAATCCACAAATGACTGTGGAGAAGCCATTGTATCCGCAAAAGACTGTACATTTTGGTATGTCAGTAATCAGCAAAATTACCAAATATGCGGCTCTGAAAATCCACAAATGACTGTGGAGAAGCCATTGTATTCGCAAAAAGCTATACATTTTGGTATGCCAATAATTTGCATAATTATGGTACCATATATGCGGCCCTGAAAATCCACAAATGACTGTGGACAAGCCATTGTATCCGCAAAAGGCTGTACATTTTGATCTGACGGTGTTACTGGTCTCTGTATTCAGAATCGATCATTACCATCAATTCTGAGCGCTATGTCCGCATGATTACCAATTTTTTTTAGTCTGAACTTAAGAGAATACCATAAGCCATTCACTTTTTTGGGCGAAAAACTCCGAGAACGTTTAATTTCAAGATAATATTAAATTTTTTCTGGTAAAGCTATTGATAATAAAGCTCATTTATGATTATGCAGATAATTGTTAAAATTGGGAATATTTAAAAATCAGCATCCACCATCATGTAATAGCCAAAAATTACAGTCCGAATTTTACGAAAATGTCATTAAAAATTTACTTAAAAAGGATCGAAGTCTGTAAGAAGTCTTATGGTAGCTATTTGTATGATATCATAATTTATATAAAAATGGCATAATTAGTATAATTTTAAACATTAATTTGAATTTTAAATATATTTTTATAAAAACTTAACTTTTCAAAGCACAAATTGACTAATCGTAAGGTGGTAATTAATATATTTTTATAAGAATAAAAAGTTAGAGTCAATTTCAGAAGCCAGACTTCTCGGTTTATATTGAACAGATTACAGAGGTCTAATAAATGAATATAATTTTTGATGATAGTCCAGCATAGAATAATTTTCATCCATAAAGTTAATTGGTTTTTTTTTTGTTGATATTGTATAGTTAATCTTAATATTAATTGAGTGATAGCATTTGTTGTATTTTTTCTTTGTATTTGAGTCAATCGAATTAATTTATTCTGCAGTGTTTCTAATCTGTTGGCAATTGATTAGAAAAGCTCTTGATAAGAACATATTTGCTTATACTCTCTTTTCCAATGATGCTGAAAAAAGCATAAGTAAAAATGTTTTTAAAAAAAAATACTTTTGCCTAGACGGATATGAAAGTGTCTCCATAAATGTTATATCTAACTGAAAGTATTTCCAACCATAAGCATTAATCAGATACAAAATAAACTAATTTCATCGAAATTAAATGTATATGCTTAGAAGAGACTCTATAATGCACTATATTCTGTAATTTTTTAAATTTAAAATAAAGCCTTTTAAGTAAAATTTTAATAAATATTAATTTCGAGATTGGGTAATGTCGAGATTTGGTAATGGCAATTGGCCACCAAGATCGTCCGATTTGACGCTGTTGGATTTTTTTTTCGTAAGCCTACGCAGATAATCCTCAACGATAAGGTTAATTACCTCAAAAGGATTAGTTCTGCAAGAAGAATGAAGTAAGAATATTTGTTTTATGTATAACATCTTAGCTCTTGGTATGTGTGGGCGTAAATTAATTTTGTGAATGCGACGGAAATGCGTAACAAATGTTTTCTACATGAAATTACCTTAAGCCAATTTCAAAGTGTTGAGATAAAATTAAGCTAATTTCCCATGAAATAAAATCTGTTGTCGATTTTATTATTTTAATTTTCCTTTAACATTTCAACAAGCAAATGCCAAAAAAAGGAAAATTTTACTATTTGTGTGAGGAAAAAGAAATCCATAATTTTTCAAGGCTTTATTGAAAAATTATGGATTTCTTTTTATGGGTTAAATGTGCACCGTTTTGGTTTTATGATTTATTTCCATTTTAAAGGTAACTTCATAATGACTCTCTCAAAGAAGCCCTTATCATTATTGGCGAAAAAACTCGACAACGTGGTTTTCACAATCTTCCTTTAATGCTATTTTCTTATCACTAAGGAGGTTTGGCAATGATAATAAAAGATGGTGACCGCTTGGTGCCAAATTCGGACTATAAGGTGGATATACGAGGATCATTCAACAAGTACTTAGCCTACAAAAGAAAAATGAATATTTTGGAAAGGTGGCAATTTATTTTTCCACATAATCTCCTTCAAGCTCGATACACTTGGCTCAGCGATGCTCTAACTTTTTTAACCCGTCAAAATATACATTTTGGAGGATGGGGCAGCAATTGGTAGCGCAATTCGACCAATTTGGCCATGGCGACGGCGAAGGTGTGAGCCGGCGCGTTGTCGTGGTGGAACAGCACTTTTTTCTTCGCAAAGCGGGGCCGCTATTACTTCAATTCGACGTCAAATCGGCCCAATAAGTCAGCATAGTAGCGCCCCGTGATTGTTTTACCCTTCTCGAGGTAATCGATGTGGATCACACCTTGTGAATCCCAGAAAACGGTGGCCATCACCTTTCCGGCCGATCGAACAGTCTTCGCCTTCTTCGGAGCACGTTCACCGGGTGAAGTCCACTGTTTCGACTGTTCCTTGGTCTCTGGTGTGTACCAGTGAATCCATGTTTCGTCGACGGTCACGAAATGCCGCAAGAACTCCGCTGGATTGCGCTGAAACAGCGCCAAACACGTCGCCGATGTGGTCTCACGGTTGCGCTTGTTTTCCGGTGTGAGCAAACGCGGCACCCATCGCGCCGACAGCTTTCTCATGCCCAGTTCTTCGTGTAGAATATGATGCACCGTTCCTACTGCGATGCCCACAGTCTCAGCTATCTTGTGAACCTTCAATCGATGGTCTGCCAAGATGAGATCGTGGACTTTTTTAACGTTTTCCTCCGTAGCAGCCGTTTTCGGGACATCTGGGCGTGGCTCATCAAAAACTGACGTGCGGCCACGAACAAACTCGTTGAACCAATTCTTGACGGTCGCCATCGAAGGAGCAGAGTCACCATACACAGCATCCAAGCGATCTTTGATTTCGCTGCGCGTTTTCCCTTCCAAAAACAAGAATTTAAGCACCGAACGATATTGTTCTTTTTCCATTTTTGTGCAACCGACCGACACGCTCGCTTTCAAAGGCTCTCAAAGCGTGTTGGGGGTTGGGTTTTGGTAGATGTGTTAATAATAATATTATTTTTAAATACTCTGAAGTTTCGAAATTATCTACAGAAATATAATTTTTCTATATATAACTTTATAATAAAGAGACTGACGGTATCAAATCGCACGATCTTCTTGACTAATTAACACCATATTGAGAACTTTTAAAGCAATAAAGTCAAAATTGTTATATCGTGTGGCTTTTGGTAATGTTTTTATCAAAATCTTTTATAGTATCTATGAGGAAAAATGCAATTAAAGGTTTGAAAAAAGTTACTTTTCATACAACCATAGCGTTCAGTATTGACGACCATTACTTTTCATACGACCTTGCGTATTTTCTTCTTTATGTGCGGAGTAAATACGGATCAAAGACACTTTCAGACCAAAATAAACACCATACAATTATTTTTGGGTATAAAATAGCTCTTTTATAGTCATTTATAAAAGTTTTATATATAATTTGGCTGATAGCTGAAGAGAATTTTCGTTCAAAAAATCATTATCCAAAGCCTGTTGTACCAGGCAGTTAGTAACAGACTGCATCTGTCCTGATATTCTAACTAATCGATCTATAACAAACTTATTTATTTATAAATCTATATTATCCTGATTGATAAATACATTTTAAATACCAAAAATATATTCTTTAAATCCAAAAATGGATAATTTTTTTTTACATATTTTTTCTATTCAATAGAAAGAATATTTCGCATTTTGCAATCAGACTTGAATTATTGCAAAGTAAAATATTTTTTTCTTTTTAATAAATAAAGTATTATCTATAAAAAGAGAAAGTTTATTTTAGATTAAATAGTTTCTAAAAAATATATTTATAAATATTTAACCATTGCTAATATACGAATTTCAGTCCACAATTAAAATTTTTACAAAAAAATTTCTTTTCGCCTTTAAAATGACACTTTTTTTTCTTTTTTTTTTGAAGAATAAAATAATTTAATAGCTTTTATACGATAGTATTATTTTTTTTTATAATTTGATAAATAAATCATAATAATTTAATAAATAAAAAAAATATTTTCTTTTTTTGAGTTTTGATAAATATTTTTATTGGCAACAAAAAAAAACTGTTCAATTTAATCAGCGGAAAAATAAGAAAAATTGTAGGAAATTTTCTTTCAAATATTGTTTAAATATTTATATTTATTGATAAAAGCAAAATATTACCATATATATTATAATAATATATTAAAATTTGATTTTGTGTATTAAATATAGTTAAAGAAATTTTATAATTTGAAAAGTTTTCTTAAAGAATTTTTTTTTTTGTGAAAATTCCAGAAAGAAAAGTGGAACATTTAAGAAATTTTGTAGAAAAAGAGGAAATTGTGGTAAAAGTTAAGTTTATATAGAGTTGAATATTGTCGGTAAATAATATTCATGGAGTAGGAAACTATGTTTGCTTACATAGAAATTGAGAATTATTGTTCATTGAATTCGTTCACACTGGAAATTTATATGCAGTGCAGCGAATATTCATGGGTAAAATGCAAATGTACCGGTAAGTCTTTAGACAGGTGACTATTTTCTATATACAACCTGAAAATAAAAACCAATAACAATACGATGGAAAAATGAACGAAAAAAAAGGCATGTTGTTTACAGATGCACTCGTCAAGTTTTCACATTCCGCGATGATTCTGTGAACGATTGTTTTAAGCCTTCAATTCCAAGTGCATACACGTCTCTTGCTACTTTCAGTTTTCACTTTTCTACTCGGTTTTCACAATATTCCCTAGCACAGCCAAGATACAAACTATTACCAAACCAACAACAAAACACTAACTAACTAGTCTCTTGATATTAACTGCCAGTTGTGGTTTTATTAATTTCACGAAGAGCTTACAGTTACCTATGTACTCGTACCTGTCCAATTGTCTACAAATGTGAACTTTTTACTGAAAACATTAACAAAACTTGATCATATGCTGTTGGTAAATTTAATCACTGAACATACACAACACAATAATCTAAGTAATGTCTTTGTTGGTAATTTTTATTTAAATTTATGAATAATTGTATGAGCAAATGGAAAAAATAATATAAAAACCCAAAAGATTTTCACACTAATTTCAAGAAAACATGAATTTCCCACTCATCTTCAAAGTGTTTTAAAATCTAAAATAGAAGGAAAAAAAAACAAACAATTTAATCGAACGGATTTTTATAATTAAATCTACAAATATGAAAAAATACAATTTCATAATTTTAATGGAGTTTTTATTGTTTCGTTTTTATTGTATTGTACATAAAAAAAATTTAAATGCTTAATTTTTTTTTCAATGAAATCTATTTAAAACTATGCTAATTTTTTGGAATTATTAGATTTGCAAAAAAAAAAATACTTTTCATTTGGCAATGAAATTTTTCCAAAATAGGTAAAAATTAAAATTTTACAATCTTTTTTTTTTTTATTTAATTTGTATTTTAATCATTTCCAAGCTTTGGGGCACTTTTGAACTTGATAATTACAGGTTCGAATTTGATCAATTTCACCTTTAGAAAAACATAATTACTGCTCTACTTTTTTCTTCTTCTAAATATTAGTTTAGAAACTCAGTTTTTGCTAGTATTTTTACTAACATATATCAAAGTCACGTTTGGATAAAAATTAAATTAATCTCACGTATTGTATTCGTTTTTTGTTTATAAATAATTATAATAAAAAAAATGTCTGTTCATCCTGAACTTTGACTATTTATTATGGTCATCCTCATGAATTTGTTTTTTTTTTTTTGTATTTTTGTTAAATATGACAAATCACCCTTAAAAAAATTAAATCGGTTTTAAAATTTAAAAAAAAAAACTTGAAAATATAGCATTAGTCGTCAAAAATTAAAAGAATTGTAATAAACATTTTTTTTTTAAACATTTAATGATTGATCGCTAATTTATGGCTGGCAATTTGTGTTATGCAATTTTTCTTATACATTATTTTCCATTTAACCTCTTTGATAGTTCACAAAAATTTAATATAAAAAAATATCCTTAAAAGTCAACAAGTAATTTTATAATAAAAAGAAAAATTAAAATAATTTCTTTTTTAAATTTTTTATATAATTTATAGATATTTGGCTGTTTTTTTTTCTTTTTCAATTAATTTTTATTTTTACTGTTTTTATTTTTTTATTTTTATTTTTTTGTAATTTTTTTTTAAATTTTCACTCAAAAAAAAAGTAAAATTTTTTTCCAATTTGTAGATTTTTTTTAAATATTTTTAATTTTTTTTTTAATTTTTTATATTATTTTTCATTTTGTTAATTTTTTTTCTTTCATTTCTTAAATTGTTATTTTAATTTTAATCTAAATAATGGTTTTTGAAATTTTTATGAATTTTCTTAATTTAATTTTAATTTTTTTTTTTTAAATTTTACTTTTCTAAATTTTATTTTTAATTTTTATAAATTTTTTTCAAATTTTTAAATTTTTATATATTTTTTAAATATTTTTAATTTTTTTTAATATTTTATGTTATTTTCTACAATATTTGGTTAATTTTTTTTCCTTTTTACTTTAATACTAAATTTTTTAAATTTCGCTATTTTTTTTATTTTTTTTTTAATCTTAATGATAGTTTTTGTAATTTTTATGAATATTTTTAAATTTTTTTTCAAAAATTTTCTCAGTTTTCTTTTAATTTTTTTGTAACTTTTTTTTTTGAATTTTTACTAATTTTTCTAAATTTATTTTTTAATTTTCGGAAATTTTTTTCCAATTTTTAAATTTTTATATTCTATATTTTTTAAATATTTTTTAATTTTTTCTCAAGTTTTTATATTATTTTATATTTTTATTTTTAGTTTAATACTTCTAATATTTTTTTATTTCTTAATTTTTTTTTAATCTTAATTGATAGTTTTTGCAATTTTTATGAATATTTTTAAATTTTTTTTCAAAAATTGTCTTAATTTTATTTAATTTTTTTAATTTGACCTTTTAGTTTTGTTAAATATATGAAATTTTTATGAATATTTCATTAAAATTTTTTATTAATTTATTTAATTTTTTTAATTTTGTCAATTTTTTTTTTTTTTTGTTGATTTTTTAACATTTTTTTCGTTTTATTTTTTTTTAAATTTTCAAATTTTTCCTTTTTATTTTGTTAACTTTTTCCCAATAACATATATATTTAAATTTTTTAATGCTTCTAGTTTTTTTTTTTAATTTTTTTAACTCGATTAACTTGAATATTTATTCCAAAATTTTTTTTAATTTTTTTTTCAATTTTTAATTTTATTTCAACGCTATAGACTCTTAAAATTTTTTTTTTATTTTGGTACATTTTTTTTAATTAACTCTTTTACTTAAAAAAATTTTATTCCGTTTTTCAATTTTTTAATTTAAAAGCAAATTTTTGTCGTTTTTTATTATTTCAATTTTTAATATTTTATATATATATATTAGTGTCGGGAAAGATTTTTTTTTGTAAGTCGCATTATCGACAGGAAAGCTGTCAAAATTGTAGCTCGATCCATAGCGTAGGTCAATTTCTATCGTCGGTTTAAGTTTACGACATTTATTTGTGCATAACAATGGAAAAAAGCGAGTTTAGGGCTGTCATCAAACATCTCCATTTGAAATGCTTAAGCCCGAAAGAAATCAAAGCCGAGTTGGATGCAGTTCATGGCACATCTGCACCTGTGTTTGCGATGGTTTACAATTGGGTGAATGAATTTAAACGTGGCCGTTCATCCACAAAAGATGAACATCGTTCAGGACGCCCAGTTGAGGTGTCTATTCCTGAAATCATCGACAAAATCCACGATCTGATTTTGAACGATCGGCGAATTAAAGTGCGCGAATAAGTTGAGGCCACGGACATATCACAAGGTACAGTCGCTTCAATTTTGCATGAAAAATTGTCTGTGAAAAAAATTTCGGCAAGATGGGTGCCGCGTTTGCTCTCAGAGGAGAATAAGCGCAATCGTGCAGTGGACTTTGAGGCTATGTTGGCACTCTTTCATCGGAATCCTGCCGAATTCCTTCGTCGATATGTCACTGTGGACGAAACCTGGATACACTACTTCACTCCAGAAACGAAGAGACAGTCATCACAGTGGATTTTCAAGGGTGAACGGGCTCCGAAGACGGCAAAAACTGTGCCATCGGCCGGCAAGGTGATGGCCACGGTCTTTTGGGATTCGCAGGGCATCATTTTTATCGACTACTTGGAAAAAGGAAAAACAATAACAGGAGCGTATTACGCGTCGTTATTGCAACGGTTGAGCGAGGAAATCAAAGAGAAACGCCACCATCTGAAGAAGAAAAAAATCCTCTTGCTTCAGAACAATGCGCGTGTGCACACCTGCGCTGTTTCCATGGCCAAAATTGTGGAATTGAGAATGGAATTGTTGCAGCATCCCGCTTATTCACCAGATTTGGCCCCGAGTGACTATTTTCTTTTCCCCAATCTGGAGAAATGGCTTGGCGGACAACGGTTCACTTCCAACGAGGACGTCATTGCTCAAACGGATGATTATTTTGCAGAACTTCTGAAATCCTATTTTTCGGACGGGATAAAAATTTTGCAAAAACGGTTGGAAAAGTGTATAGAGCCAAAAGGAGATTATGTTGAAAAATAAAATTTTTTTTTTAAAAAACAGTTTTTTCCATCTTTTTCTAAGGACTTATTGAACGACCCTCGTATCTATTTAGTGTGAAACGGCCATAAAAGTCTATTTAGTGGCAGCTAACTTCTAATTACATAATTAGAAGTTATACTTTTGGATTAAACGATTACCGAATATCTTACAATAAATAAAGAAAATATCTTGTAAAGGTGCATCCATAACTCTTTTCATACAATGCAGCTATTTGCAAGCAATTTATCCATTTTTTCATAGAAATACCTTTGGAAAATTATTAATATTACAACAATACCATAATTACATAATTTTGTTGAATAGACTTTTTAAATTTATCTGTAATTTTGTTGTTAATTTAATTACTTTACATGATTATAAAATTTCCAAAAAATGAATTCATTTTTAAGTTACAAAAGTATCAGATAAAAAAGAAGGTTAAGAGTTTCTTGCACAATATTTACTCGATTTTTTAATGATGTAACTGGAAACCGTGACTTTGTATTCAAAATAATTGTGAACTATGACTTAATTTTATTAAATTGCAATTAT
Source organism: Atherix ibis (assembly GCA_958298945.1). Lineage (NCBI taxonomy): Eukaryota > Metazoa > Arthropoda > Insecta > Diptera > Athericidae > Atherix > Atherix ibis. The sequence goes on along the minus strand of OY282610.1, from coordinate 32,489,337 downwards.
ATTCTATACAATTTGAATGCCTATTTTGATTTGTCATACACGTACAATTAATGCCATTGAAATGTGGGATGACAAAATAATGAATGCCAACATATTTCTCTAATTTATATAAAATAAATATTTAATTATACGAGTGTGTGCACTTTAGTACTATGTGCTTAGGTTTCTACAATTTTTGTGCACATTACATGACATAATCTGGTACAGTTTGTTTGTTTATCTTCGATAGTACAGTACAAGATGATGTGTTCCTCTTACTTAAATAACATATGCACTGATATGCATTTTATGAGAAAAGATAATATATTTTCTTAGCAAACAAAAAAAACTAGTCATTATCTACGATAAAAGATGGAATTGAATAGATAATATTATGAAGGATTTTCTTTTCAAATGTTGGGAATTTTTATATCGCGTGTAATGTCACTCAAAGATTATTTAATTTATTACATGTCATGAATTTAATTTTAGTATGCAAACGAAGGGGTAAGAATGGCTGAGGGAGAACACCTAACGCTATCAGTAATATGTAGATTTCTATGTTTTCTTTTCAGAATATGAAGGAAACTAATTTTTTACAATTTACCATATAATTACAAGATATTCACGATGTCATACATTATTTGGGATATAAAAGGGGGGCATTGAAAATTTTGTAGAGGATCTCCGATTCAAAAGACTGAATGCGGTAGGAATAAGGACCGTTTGGTTGAACTGTAAAATTCAATTCTGTAAGTTCAAAAAGGTTTTATAATTGCGTTGTATATTTATGGTTGACTATTAATTGGTAATTACGAAAGATTGTCCAGTAGTTTCAAGTCTATGTTATTTAGTTTAGTTATTGCGTTCCATGTTAATTTACTATCTGGATAAGGTCCTAAATAACGCATTTTGGTGCATTGTGGAATCTGGCAAAGATTGAAAGAAATATGAGTACTTTTCGGCACATTTAGCTTATTCACTTGTCATCTCGTGATTAACAATAATAAGCACGTCTGCATGGCTGTATTATCTACATATATGGAAATGATAGACTTAGAATCGAATACGAATAGATTTTGTTGTGGAAATTAAGCTGAAATACCAGGTGTATAAACTTAAATCCGCTGTTTTTTTGGTCAAAAAAGTATATGTTTTTTTCATACTCGTAGAAAGCAAACACAAATTTATTCAAAGTACTTGCTCTCGATAGCTACACATTTTTCCCATCTTTCGGGCAATTTGTGGATACCACGCCAAAAAAAAATCATTATCTTTTGAGGCAAACCACTCATCAAACCATTTTCGGACGTCTTCGAAGTGCTGCTCAGCGAGCGCGTGGCCCATCGACGAAAACAGGCGGTAGTCGGAAGGGGCCAGGTCTGGTAAATAAGCGGGGTAGGATTTGATATATGACCAAACAGCGGATTTAAGCTTATACACCTGGTAATTCTAAGGAAGCTGTATTAACTACTATTTTGAAATGACGTTCGAAGGTTTATGAATTTATAATAAGATAGTATGAAGAATGTAAGAAGCACTTGAGTTTTTGGTGGAGACCATAATGTCATAAATGACCAAAATCATAAGAAATATGAAAAGGACATTAATCTTTTCTCTCAAAAAAAGGACGGATTGTAATAAATAATGCGATGATATTACTGGATAATGTAGTATTTCAGATCGTAATCCAAATTGAAGACCAGGGCTAATTTTTTCATTATCTATAAATCGATTGAGTCATTTTAATAGAAGCTTTTTAAAAGTTTCATTAAAGATTGGCAGAAGACTAATACGTCTATAGGAAAAGATGGAGAATACATTGACTTATTCGTTATTTTGAAATCCTTTAAATAACTGCAAATTTTCAGAGTAACGACAAAAAAAAATTGTGCACAGGATACCGTTGAAAATTTATGCAATAAAAACTGAAGAGCTTTTTTGCAAATATGGTTCAGGATGGGAGCTGTCAGAAAGATCGACATTTTTCTGATGGTAAAAAGTGAGGTTTTTAATTAAAAAGGCGAAAAATAGCACATTTAATTTTCAGAGGATTTGAATATTTTTATGCTTCTTTTTTTGAATGTATGGTATAAAGTACCTCAGCTTCCTGTTGAGGTACTTCATATATCTTTATCTGTTTTCGAGCAGTAAGTTCTGTAACTTAGATGGCTATGTTAACATGCAAAATTGTTGCATTTGCGCATCTGATAATCTAAGAGAAGTTATTGAACAATTATTACATTCATCACGAGTTACTGTATGGATCGCTTTCTGAGTCTGAAGCATCCTTGGTCCATTTTTTTGTTGAAAATTGGGCTTATGTTACAGTAACTATCAATAAAGTGCACTACAGAACCATGGAAACTAATTTTTATGGGCTATTTTTTAAGATATGAATATCGATGACTTGTTGTTTTAATAGGACGGCGCTATGTGCCACACTGCTCAAGAAATAATCGATTTATTAAATATCAAATTCAATGGAGGTCTAATTTCAAAAAAGAGTTATGTCAAATAGCCACCAAGATCAGGTGCTTTAACGCCGTTGGACTTTTTCATGTGGGGCTATATGTAAAAATGAGGTTTATAAAAATAGTCCACGCCTTAGATTAAAGAATACGTGGATTTATACGCAATTTTTTGGCACAATTACTGCAGAAGCAGCAATAATCGTAACGTTTAGATATTTTTGTGTAGATTTTTTTATGTAGACCTTACACCCACTAACATCTAGTTTTAATATTCATTTTAACTGTCTTATTCCAAACAAAAATATAATTTAAACATGACAGAAGGCAACATTTATTTTTTATACAATCTTTTGATATGAAATGGAATTTTATTTTAGAATTATTATTTATTTTTTAAATATCAATCAAATATCGAGCGATTCAATTTTGTAGACTTTCGGAGAGCTTGGAGAAAACGCCATTCTCCATGAAAATGGTAGCATAACGAAATGCTTGCATTCTCTTGTCATTTTTCAAGTTGTTATTTTGGTACTTATCGTAAAATGCAAGTGAAAGAGTAGTTTTTATCTATTTTGAAGTATTTATATAAATAGTTATGTTATTAATAACATTTAATAGAAAGTTCTTATTTCAGAAAATAAAGTATTTTACAAATGGTTGCTTTTAATTCAACAGAATCAGGAAGCCGAAAATTTCTATCTTTCGGTAAGTTGATATCTTTATTTTATACTAGAGAAATTAACAAAAATTTAGTTTATAATGTGTTAAAATAACTTTTAATGGTTCATTTTGTCCAAAAAGTGGTTAAATAATGACAAGTTCATCATTCAATAAATGTAAACAAATGTGATGTTGACAGTTTACCAGAGGAATAGAACCATAATTCTGCAAAAATATAATTAATCTCTATAACAAGAATTTGGTTAAATCTCTATAATAAATTTCCATAAAGAGTGACGAAATTTTCATACGAAATCAATAAAAGCAGAAATTTTCATTAAAATTAATAAAAGCAGAAGCAACAATACCAACAAAACCAATTACAAACAGGATAGTTTTCTTCTTCAAGGATGATCAGAATTATCTTATCCTATTACCTTTAGATTAATAGTAATACACAAATGGTTTAAAAGATTCAATGGTATTTATTTAATGATTTTTATTATATCTAAATTCACTCTCCATAATTATTTGTAAATCAAAGTAGTAACAGAATAAAAAAAATTATGAATCAAAATTGTAGTTAAGTTTACAAATATTAAAAATTATGAAAACATTGGATTTAAAAAAAAAAATATTTTTAATGAACATTTTTAAAAAAAAGTTTTTCAATTTGATTTTGCGTCAAGACTTTGTAAAAAAAAGACGATTTGATTAAAATGATTATCTTTTATGCCATTTTAGCTTGCAATTAGATTTGACTAATAAGTCCTCCTATTATCATATTAGACTTGATTTTTTTTTCGAATTCAGTTTAGACTAGTAAAAAGAATACTTCTCTATGGGGATTTTTCGTAATACTGAATAATATTTTTATCTGTGCCCGCCCTTATTGGGGTAGGAACTAACATATTAGTCTTCAGTTCGCATCCAGCTAGTAGAATAGGCTTTATACCTTTGCGAGTAGTTATTGTGACATCCCCGACAGGACCATAAGCCAACAAATAATTCTAAACTATTTTTATTATTTCCAAATTCAATCTGAAGTACATTTTTTTTCGCAAATCACCTGAAATTGAAAGTCACTTGAATACTTCGAGAAGGTTAAAAAATAACTGAAAATAACTAATCATGACTTAAATATGAATTTTACAAAAAAAATATTGAATGTATAGAAAATTCCCTATGATAATAAGAATTTTGTTCATCATAGCCAAAAAAAAAAAAAATACCATAATTATAGTGAGTCGAATTAAATTTATATTTTGTCAATAACAAATGGTATTTTTCCGTAATACGAGTATACGAAATTGCATTTGAAATTTTATTACTACATCAAAATTTCATGGAAGAGTAGATTAATAAATGGTAACTAAGATCAGGTGACTAAATGACTAAACAATTGTTGAACAAGACAACAACAACAACAAATACATAAATTGAACAAACACCAGTTGCTAATGAATACTTTTGTTTATTATTCGATAAATATTCTGTCCATCCCCAATTGCATATTCGTTGTATTTTTTATTTATTTCCATTTCAATTCAAGGTTTCACTACAATGAACAACAACGAATGTGGAATAAATATTAAACAATCAACAATATCTGTGTTGAACTTATTAATCAACAAGTTAGTCAATTTAGTGTATTTTTCTAAAAAAGTATCTGGAAGCTTTTTTTCCATTATTACACATTTCGAAAATTGTTTATTATTGTTGGTGTTTTTTTCAGGAATGTCATTGAATTACAAAAAAAAATTATCTTCAACAATTTATAATATTCTTAAATACTGAGAAACTTTTGAATTATCAACACAAATATTTTTAATAATTTTTTTTTGCAAATTTTGAACAACAACCAAAGAGGTGGTCATAATTATTTGGAATGAAATATGTTTGCAATATGTTTCTCTAATAGCAAATATGGAAAATAAATATTGAAATTTTCATCAATTTGGATGAAAATTTGTGGAAAAAAAATCTTTAAAAAATGCGCATAAAAACATAAAATTTGAAAGGAATGATTTACGAGTTGTAGCCCAAAATTAAATGTTTGCAATCGATGATTTTTGCTTCAACCGAAGCAAAACTAATCAAAATATGAAATTTATTAAAAATCGAAACAATATGGATGAAAATTTTTGAAAAAAAAATCTTTTGAAAACGCGGATAAAAACATAAAATTTCAAAGAAAAAATTTATGAGTTGTAGCTCAAAACTAAATGTTTGAAATTGACAATTTTTGCTCCAGCCAAAGCAAAAATATTTAGAATATAAAAATTATTAAAAACCGTATTAATTTGGATAAAAATTTGTGGAAAAAAAGCTTTTAAAAACTGGGATAAAAACATAAAATTAAAAAGAAAAGATTTACAAGTTGTAGCCTAAAATTAAATATTTGCAATCGACGATTTTTGCTGCAGCCGAAGCAAAAATAATTAAAATGTGAAAATTATTAAAAACCGTATTAATTTGGATAACAATTTGTGGTAAAGAAATCTTTTTCATTTGCGGATAAAAATTCAAAATTCGAAAAGAAAATATTTATGAGTTTTAGCTCAAAATTAAATGTTTGCAATCGACGATTTTTGCTCCAGCCAAAGCAAAACTAATCAAAATACAAAAATTATTAAAAATAGCATCAATTTGGATGAAACTTTGTAGAAAAGGAATCTTTTTCAAATGCGGATAAAAACATAAAATTTAAAAGGAAAAATTTATGAGTTGTAGCCTAAAATTAAATTTTTGTAATCGACGATTTTTGCTCAAGCCAAAGCAAAACTAGTCAAATTATGAAAATTATTAAAAACCGCATTAATTTGGATGAAAATTTGTGGCAAATTTTTTTTTTAAAATGCGGATAAAAACATAAAATTAAAAAGAAAAGATTTACAAGTTGTAGCCTAAAATTTAATATTTGCAATCGACGATTTTTGCTCCAGCCGAAGCAAAAATAATTAAAATATGAAATTTATTAAAAACCGCATTAATTTGGTAGAAAATTTGTGAAAAAAAACTAGTCAAAATATGAAAATTGTATAAAACCGCATCAATTTGGATGAAAATTTGTGAAAAAAAAATCTTTTAAAAACATGGATAAAAACATAAAATTTGAAAGGAAAGATTTACGAGTTGTAGCCCAAAATTAAATGTTTGCAATCGACGATTTTTGCTCCAGCCAAAGCAAAACTAGTTAAAATATGAAAATTATTAAAAACCGCATTAATTTGGTAGAAAATTTGTGGAAAAAAATATTTTAAAAACGCGGATAAACAAATAAAATTCAAAAGAAAATATTTATGAGTTGTAGCTCAAAATTAAATGTTTGCAATCGATGATTTTTGCTCCAACCGAAGCAAAACTAATCAAAATATGAAATTTATTAAAAACCGCATTAATTTGGATGAAAATTTGTGGAAAATTTTTTTTTAAAATGCGGATAAAAATATAAAATTTGAAAGGAAAGATTTACGAGTTGTAGCTTAAAATTAAATGTTTGCAATCGATGATTTTTGCTCCAACCGAAGCAAAAATAATTAAAATGTGAAATTTATTAAAAACCGCATTAATTTGGATGAAAATTTGTGGAAAATTTTTTTTTTAAATGCGGATAAAAATATAAAATTTGAAAGGAAAGATTTACGAGTTGTAGCTTAAAATTAAATGTTAGCAATCGACGATTTTTGCTCCAGCCAAAGCAAAACTAGTTAAAATATGAAAATTGTATAAAACCGCATAAATTTTGATGAAAATTTGTGAAAAAAAAATCTTTTAAAAACATGGATAAAAATATAAAACTTAAAAGAAAAGATTTACTAGTTATAGCCTGAAATTAAATGTTTGCAATCGACTATTTTTGCTCCAGCCAAAGAAAAACTAATTAAAATATGAAATTTATTAAAAACCGCATTAATTTGGTAGAAAATTTGTGGAAAAAAAGCTTTTAAAAACGGGGATAAAAACATAAAATTCAAAAGAAAAGATTTACAAGTTGTAGCCTAAAATTAAATATTTGCAGTCGACGATTTTTGCTCCAGCCGAAGCAAAATTAATTAAAATGTGAAAATTATTAAAAACCGTATTAATTTGGATAAAAATTTGTGGTAAAGAAATCTTTTTCATTTGCGGATAAAAATTCAAAATTCAAAAAGAAAATATTTATGAGTTGTAGCTCAAAATTAAATGTTTGCAATCGACGATTTTTGCTCCAGCCAAAGCAAAACTAGTCAAAATATGAAAATTGTATAAAACCGCATAAATTTAGATGAAAATTTGTGAAAAAAAAATCTTTTAAAAACATGGATAAAAATATAAAACTTAAAAGAAAAGATTTACTAGTTATAGCCTGAAATTAACATAAATGTTTGCAATCGACGATTTTTGCTCCAGCCAAAGAAAAACTAATTAAAATATGAAATTTATTAAAAACCGCATTAAATTGGATGAAAATTTGTAGAAAAGAAATCTTTTTAAAATGCGGTAAAAATATAAAATTTAAAAGGAAAAATTTACGAGTTGTAGCCTAAAATTAAATGTTTGCAATCGACGATTTTTGCTCCAGCCAAAGCAAAACTAGTCAAAATATGAAAATTGTATAAAACCGCATAAATTTAGATGAAAATTTGTGAAAAAAAAATCTTTTAAAAACATGGATAAAAATATAAAACTTAAAAGAAAAGATTTACTAGTTATAGCCTGAAATTAACATAAATGTTTGCAATCGACGATTTTTGCTCCAGCCAAAGAAAAACTAATTAAAATATGAAATTTATTAAAAACCGCATTAAATTGGATGAAAATTTGTAGAAAAGAAATCTTTTTAAAATGCGGTAAAAATATAAAATTTAAAAGGAAAAATTTACGAGTTGTAGCCTAAAATTAAATTTTTGCAATCGACGATTTTTGCTCCAGCCAAAGCAAAACTTTTCAGAATCGAAAAATTATTAAAAACCGCATCAATTTGGATGAAAATCTGTGGAAAAAGGATCTTTAAATAATGCGGATAAAAACATAATATTCAAAAGGAAATATTTACGAGTTGTAGCCCAAAATTAAATTTTTTTAATATAAAGAACATATTGAAAAATTACACAAATATTTACAAATCTTAAAAGGGATTTTTTTTAAAATAAAATTCAATAAGTTTGGCTAATTATGCTACTTAGAAATATTAAATGTAATTTTTAATATTGCCAGGATTTTCATTGAGATTTTTCGTCTTGCTTGGCATTTAACAATATTTTCTTAATTTTGATAAATTTCCCTTTAATTTTGTTAAAACTTTGTAGTAAAAGAAGGAGCTGAAATTCCGTACGTAAAGCTTTTACAGCGTGAACTCTCTAAAGGATATTTGAGGATTTTCTAATATAAAATATAAAATTTTGTTGTCAGATAACCTGATAAAGCTGGTCAAACACATTCAAGATGAAGGAAGTAATCAGAATTAGTTCAATTTTATGGAGCATATTAGGTTCATTAGGCAAATTAAAGAGAGGACTTGGGAAAGGAATTTTTGTTTGGTTTTTAGGAGGAGTCCTATTCAGGACTCAAATAATAAGTTGAACGCCACAGAAATAGAACGAAGCGCTAGGTTAGTGTCATATGACCAATTTATATAATTTATTTAATGGAAGTAAATGATTTAATATCTGGCCAATAATTGTATTCTATTATTAAAATATATTGTTGACAACTAAAAACAGTAGTTCGGTTGGAAAGTTTCAAATGGAAGAAACATCATCAGACTGTTCGCCTCCGCAACAACAACCAACAACAACCGCATCATTATCATTATCACCAACAACAATAGCAGCAAGCACAACCGAAACCACAGGCACCACTACTGGTTGTAAGCACTCCTAATCCATCTGGACAAATATCTGGAAATTGTATTGAATATGCCAATTAAACAGTTGTGAAAGCCACAAGTTACCTCTTCCAATCACTGCTCGATGAGACTTTACTGGGTGTTGTATTCGAAGTATATCACTCCCTAAAGACTGGAACTACAAACGCAGCGGAAGGACAACCGGAACAACAGTTCAATATTGGTTGTCCTTCCGCTGCAACGGAGCAAGCAACTATTTTGGCTCAGCAATTAGTGATGATGAAGATGATGTTGACTGGTTAGGAGAAAAGCGAAGGAAAAAACTTCAGGACGTACGTACTAATGGCAGTAAAAAAAATGGGAAGACTTTCTAAAAATAGTGGATTTCCGGCTAAAGAAATTTAATTGACAGCCAGCTGTTACAGCTAAAGCACCCTCTGCTCCACTGATACTAACGAACGAACTGAATGAAGCACTATCATAGAAAAAAACAAAAACATTAAGAAATATTCCACAGAAATATCATGAAGGACTATTGATTTCCTACCGAAGAGGAAATCATCATGGGTAAGTGGCGTATGACCAATCCACATACCAAAAAGTTTCTGTACCCGGAATTTAAAGAATGTTTATTGAGTAGCTTAGTATATTTGTCTACGCATGGCCAAAGACGTTAAATACCACTTCGGAATTACAGTGTGTACAGAACAATTTAGAGCTTCCCCCGCTAGTTGGTCAGCGAGGATATCAGCATTACCTGGACCCCAAGGCCATGGAAAACCACTAGAATCGAGTACATTTGAGACCCGGGTCAACTGATGAGTCACGAACGATCTCAAAGTCGATTAAAAAGTGCGATGTTTAGGGAGATTCGTTGCCCAGTCTCAACTACCACCCCAGTTCGCTATAGAAAAATAAAGCTGTTAACCCCCCCCCCCCCCCCCTCAACACTTACTGGTCTACGTTCGTATGACAATTATTTTTTGTTCCCCGCGGAATCAAAAAATAAACTGTTCTAACCCAATTAAAGTAACTAACGGCCTTTTAGACGGAACCTTACTCTATTTCCTCACTACATGTGTCAGTGTGCCAATAGCAGGGAAAAAGCCAGTCGAGGCAGCGGTAAACCGTTGGATTAGACTAGCCAGTGGAAAACATCGCACATCTCCGGTGGAGCCCATACTGATAGAAACTGGTCGAAAACCTATCTTTTTCTATCTTTAAAAAGCGTGCCTAAATTTAATTTACAAGAACCTATGCCTCCCAAATTACCCCCTCCATACTTTAATCATCTCCCCCAGCACCAAAATGAATTCATCATCGCTATCCTTACTAATATCCCATCTTGATAGGAATTCATCCATCTTCCCTCTCGTTTTCCAAATTTTCCTTCCACACCCAGATTGGAAACCGTGGTTTAGAAGCAGAGCTAAAAGTGCCTGCTTCTCTTGACAGGTTTAAGAAGGCTATTACTGATCCTTCTGCATATAGAATTAAAAGATCATCGACTGTTGTTCACGGATACCGCCGCTGACACCAATACTACATCTTTTTGGGTCGTCGAGCTATTTGGCTGAAGCACCCGCGCACTATGTTGTGAAATCTTCCCTTATACGGCACTCCATATTATGGGAAGCTGTGGACCATCAAAACGGCAATTTTTTTGATGGCCCACAGCTCCAGAGCCTAATTATTTTTAGTGATATATTACTTAAAGCTATTTGTGGCCCATCGAATGACCCAGTACTTAGGGCAAGTTGGCTGGAGAAACACTCTGTCGACCAGAGATCACAGTCATTCCCAATCTGCCTCGCCTACTACTAACTAACGCCATTAGCCATCCGCACTATGACAGGACCAATAGCGACACGTTTTCGTCGACTCATTATATAACCACCAATAAACCAGTCTATTCAACATCCATACCAAAATTGTGGGCGCAGAAGCTCCTCAGAATCGTCCCTTATGCCAATTCGGTGGCACCCATTCCACTATCATCCATATTCGACATGAATGCAACATAACCAAGAATTACTTTGCAAGCATGATTCCTCCCATTGTGGAGCTTCTGGACCCGACAACTCCATTCCCTAGTCTCCTCTATTTAAACTTCTACAACATACTAATCTGCTCCACAAAATATAACAAAATTCTTAATATTCTATACTACTAACCATAGACCAGTCTCTCTCAGATAACTTCCCACACGTACTATGAAGACGCCAAATATCACTATGACGTGGACCCTGGTACATGTCTAAGGGACCTTACAAACAGCAAACTGTTCAAATCGAAGAGCTGAAAATAATTCCAGTTGAAATATTTCAGTACTGATACAAAATATAGAAATAACACCTTTGCCGATACATTTTTACAACCAGGACAACCTGTTCATCGAGTTTTCTTTAAAATAAGTCCTTGTAAGGCTCAGAAATAGGGTTTTCGCATCAAATTAGAGATTGTAGACACTTGGATATTCAACCATAATAATGTTTCGTCAGTAAAAGGGATTTCTGTGGTTTCGCAGCCGTGTTACAACCCCCTTGAATTTTTTTTTCTTTAAGATTATTAAAAAAGCCTGAAAAGGACATCGGCTTGGTGCTTTCAATAACATCTGAAGTAGGGTTAGCCTAGAATGAGAAGACGATTCCAGTTGAAAATTTTCAACACTGCTCCGCCGATATTAAAGCTGCCTAAATTACTCTATTTTGATGGGAAGATATTATTAAAGCACAAATTTTAACAAAAAAAAAAAAAAAAAAAAAACAATATCAGTCTGATTAATTTTCTAGTCCACCAAGTATACTATAAAAAAGGGTTTGCTATAATTTTTTTTACTCTATTTATTCTTCTTTAAGCGGTAATACCAGGTGTATACGCTTAAATCCGCTGTTTGGTTATAGATGGCGTGAGTGAGCGTATTAAGCTACCATGGGCACGCCATACTTTTTTTTCATGAGTTTGACATCTGTCAACATTAATCAGTGCCCATTGTCAGCAACTTCGTACAACAACATACCTCTTTTCTTTGGTAATCATGTCTAGTTTTGTGCCAGAAAAAGAGCATATGCGGGATGATCTACTTTTCAATTTGAAAAAATCGGCTGCAGAATCGCAACGAATGCTTATGGAGGTCTATGGTGACAGTGCTTTATCGGAAGCAACGTGCCGAGATTGGTTTCGTCGGTTCAAAGACGGAAATTTTGACTTGTGGGACAAGAAGCGTGAAAATCGGCCTAGGAAGATTGAGGACCATCAATTGCAGGCTCTTTTGGACGAAGACGATACCCAATCGCAAAAAGTGCTCGCGGAGCAATTGGGTGTTACTCAACCAGCCATTTCCATGTCGCAGATGGAGCGACGCTAAAACACAAGCGAGATCTTGCTCGCATGACAAAAAGACAGCCGTTCCTGTATCGGATTGTGACAGGCGATGAAAAGTGGATATATATATCGAGAATCCTAAACGCAAGAAATCGTGGGTTGATCTCGGCCAACCATCAACATCTTCCCCAATACCAAATCGCTTCGGACGGAAGACGATGCTGTGCGTTTGGTGAGATCAGAAGGGTATTGCCTACTATGAGATATTGAAAACTGGTGAAACTGTCAATGCTTACTGCTACCACCAACAACTGATCAAATTGCAACGTGCTCTGCGTGAAAAAAGGACGGATTATCAACAAAGCCATGACAAGCTTTGTTGATAATCCGTCCTTTTTTCACGTCAAAAATGGCCCGAAACTACTTGGAGACACTCAACTGGGAGGTGCTACCCCACCCCGCTTATTCACCAGAACTGGCCCCTTCCGACTACAACCTGTTTTCATCGATGGGCCACGTGCTCGCTGAGCAGCACTTCGATTCTTACGAAGACGTCCGAAAATGGCCTGATGAGTGGTTTGCCTCGAAAGAGACGGAATTTTTGCGCGTGGTATCCACAAATTGCCCGAAAGATGGGGAAAATGTGTAGCTAGCGAGGGCAAGTACATTGAATAAATTTGTTTTTGCTTTCTATTAAAAAAAAATTGTTAATTTTTTTTGACTCAAAAACAGCGGATTTAGGCTTATACATCTGGTAATACTAATATCCAAGTTGCTATCGGAAAATAGTGCTTTAAAAAAAAAATTACAATTGCCATCAGTAAATATCCTAGGACAAATTTTGTAATTACAGGAGTAAAGGGTTAATTTTCTCTAATTTACAAAACGAAACTTTCCCTTATAAGTGATGTTTTTGTACCTAAAACAGGCAACAAAATCAAAATTTTAACTTTTACAAACCTTTTACAGTCCGTCAGTTATCCACAATACCTTTAAGACTTCAGAAAAACAAAACAAAACAACAAAAAAAACGCAAAAATTTTTCCTTGTTCATATAATTATTTTTCTTTTTTCAAATTAATATCATAAATTACTGTATTTATTAGTAAGATAATATTATAATATATATAAAAAAAAATTTATATATTTTTTTCTATTTGAAATATTTTCTGTTTCCAATTTATTTTTTTTTTTTTTTTGCATTTATATTTGTATAGTGGTTATTATGAAAAAAAATAATAATATTATTGAAAATTTCTTTAAACACAAAATCGTCTATTCTAGAAAATTTGAATAAATGTTCAATAAGGAAAACTCTACACAAAAATTATATCAGTTTTTCGCATCATTTTAATTATTTTCTTTAATTAAATGTGTGTGTCTACCACCTCAAAATGTGTGGTCAACTTTTTAATAAGAAAATAATTAATTCTCAAATGAATTTTTAGGTTTTTTATTTTTTTTTCAAAAAATTATCAAAAAATTCTCCGCAAATAATTACCGAATGAATGAAGAAAGTCTCCACAAAGAAAATAGAAAATTTCTTACTCGATTTTCCAATCCCAAACAATTTCGTTATTCTAATTTGGTTTTGTTTTTTCTCTTAATTAATATTTTTTTCTAATCAGCAATAACAAGAAAGAAAAAAAACTATAATGCATATCATATTCAAACTAAAATATTAAAGATTATTTTAACAAGTAACAGATTTTTTTTTCTCAATATATTTAATATTTATTATTTATAATTTTATTTTTTTTTTTGTAAAATTTTTAAGAAATTTTTTTTTTTTTTTGTAATTATTTTGAATTTTTGGAAATTAAAATTTTGTAAATTATTTCTTGAATTTTGAAAAAAAATATTTTTTTGCTTCTGCTGTTGTTGTTGTTATTAATAAGTTTTTATTTTTATTTTTTTTTTGTATATGGAATAATTTATAAATTTTGTATAATTTCGAATTTCGCTCTCAAATCCAAAGTATCATTTTTCGGATTCGGTTTCTTTTTCGCCAATAATTTTGCTCTCATCTCAGCTGCTGTCATCGATAAATTAAGGACTGGCTTTTGCTGTTCGGTTGCAGATTTATCAGCGGCGTTCGTATTACCATTTTGCTGTTGTGGTGATTGTTTTGGGGATTGCTGTATTTGTTGGGGTTGTTTTGGGGATTGCTGTGTTTGTTGGGGTTGTGATGGCGTTTGGATCGGAGACTCTGTCTTTTCTTGTTGTTGTTTTTGTAATGATAATTTCGGTGATGGTGAATTGTTTGCGTAAGTTTCCTGTTCATGCATTATAATTGCTGTGGAAACGTCAATTGGTTTCTTGATGCCAACATCAACTTCAACTTTGTGACCATTTTCGATACTGTCAGTTTTAATATTATTGTTGGAGCTTTTCTGACTATTAAAACTACTATTCCGTGATGATATTATTGTGGCGGCAACAATATTATTATTATTATTATTATTATTATTATTATTACTGCTATTACTTAATCGACCTGAACTATTATCGTTGATTTCGTGGATCATCTCATTTATGGTATTGTTATCATTTTTCATGGAGACTGGCGATCCAGAGGATGGAATTGGTGTATGCGTTGGCGTTGGTGTTAGTGTTGGGGTTTGTGTTGGGGTTGATTTTGGTGTTGTTGGCACTGGTGTAGAGGTTGGAGTTGATGGCGTTGGTGATGCGGGCGGCGGTGTTGGCGTTGGTGTTGGTGTTGATTTTCCCGATTTTATAGATGGTGTATTTTTATTGATTGGTGATGAACCAGCATCGGATACGGGACTCTTAGGGCTGCTGGTATTGGAATTGTTATTGTTGTTATGTAATTTTTGTTGTTTCTTTTCGTATTCCGGATCAACAACTAATAGTCGCACCTCATTGGCGATCGCTTTAATACGTTGCACGACTTGTTTATGCGTTTCATTACCGATATTAACACCATTCACTTCAATAATGCGATCATCCTCACGTAGTCCAGCTAGTTCGGCAGGTGATTTAGCATCAATTTTTCCAATATATTGTCCAGGTTTATTTTTCTCCGAATGTAAATTGAAACCATAACCATCGAAATCATCACGTTTGATAACATGACAAATCCGTGCATGCTTAATTGTTCCGTTACCGCTTTTCGACATTTTTTTTTTCTTCAATTTTTTTTATATTAATTCTATTTTAAGCTTATACCAAAAAATATTGTTTATTTATAATATCTTTAAGAAAATTTTCTTTTTTAAACACTTCTTTTTCTATGAAATTTTTTAAATTTTTTTATTTTTAACACTTGTCTTTTTTTCTGTTAATTTCAATATTTATTCTATCACTTTTTAATTTTTACGTATTCTTCTACAATACTGTATTTTTTTGGAAATATTTTCAATGTACACTCAGTTTATTTTCATATAACACAAACACTTAAAAAAAATATATTTTCTCTTTAAATTTTATAACATTGTCTCTTATTATAATTTTCATTATAATTTAATTTATAAACATTCTTCTGTAAAAGTAAAGTAAAAAAAATATATTTACCATAAAATTGAATATTAGTAAGCAATTTTAAAAATAACAACAATAATAATAACGAATTTAAGCCCATTCCTAGGTATGAAGTTCAAACTCGTCGATAGTATTAGTTAAGATGAAATGGACTCACAAAATTAAATTATTTATAGATTTTATCACCTTTAAGGTAAAGAAACAAATTGTCTTAATAGGATAAAACGTATTTGTTTATAACTACCACCAAAAATAAAAAAAAATAAAAATATTTAACCATCGGCCAACTATGGTTTCATCTATTTTATACATTTTATATTGAATATTCTCTTCTTTAGATTTATTAAAGCTCGCAAATAACAGCAAAATAGCACAAACAACCTAAAAATAATCTTAAAATGCTTCCAAAATCGTCACCTACACAATTTCTTATGAATGGAAATTAAATACTTTCAACAATATTTGATAAAAACAAGCAAATCAAAATTTATTAACAAGAATTTATTAATTGAAATCGTATACGAATTTAAGAAATTTTTTACAAAAAAATTCGTTGTTGATAGTAGGTAGTTCTACCTTCTTTTGAAATTGAATATGTCACAATCGAATTCTATTGGTAATAAATTATTGATAAAAGTTTCTATTTTTCAATATTGATTATTTATTTCAATTTTTAAGAATTTTAATATATATATGTGTAAATTTTGGGACATTTTCATTATTTTCGGAATTTTTTTATTAAGAAACTTTCTTTTGCAAAATAAAATTTTGGGACATTTTTATTATTTCAGGATATTTTTTCATTAAGAAACTTTTTTGCAAACAAAAAATTTTAGGACATTTATTATTTCAGGACATTTTTTATTAACAAACTTTCCTTTGGAAAAAAAATATTGGGACATTTTTATTATTTCAGGACATTTTTTATTAAGAAACTTTCTTTTGCAAAAATAAAATTTTGGGACATTTTTATTATTTCAGGACATTTTTTATTAAGAAACTTTCTTTTGGGAAAAAAAATATTGGGACATTTTTATTATTTCAGGACATTTTTTATTAAGAAACTTTCTTTTGCAAAAATAAAATTTTGGGACATTTTTATTATTTCAGGACATTTTTTATTAAGAAACTTTCTTTTGCAAAAATAAAATTTTGGGACATTTTTATTATTTAAGGATATTTTTGATTTAGAAACTTTCTTTTACCAAAAAAATTTTGGGGCATTTTTATTATTTAAGGATATTTTTGATTTAGAAACTTTCTTTTACCAAAAAAAATTTTGGGGCATTTTTATTATTTCAGGATTTTTTTTTATTACGAAACTTTTTTGCAAAAAAAAAATTTAGGATATTTTTATTGTTTCAGGACATTTTTTATTAACAAACTTTCCTTTGGAAAAAAAATATTGGGACATTTTTATTATTTCAGGACATTTTTTATTAAGAAACTTTCTTTTGCAAAAATAAAATTTTGGGACATTTCTATTATTTCAGAACATTTTTTATTAAGAAACTTTCTTTTGGGAAAAAAAATATTGGGACATTTTTATTATTTCAGGATATTTTTTCATTAAGAAACTTTTTTGCAAAAAAAAATTTTGGGACATTTTTATTATTTCAGGACATTTTTTATTAAGAAACTTTCTTTTGGGAAAAAAAATATTGGGACATTTTTATTATTTCAGGACATTTTTTATTAAGAAACTTTCTTTTGCAAAAATAAAATTTTGGGACATTTTTATTATTTCAGGACATTTTTTATTAAGAAACTTTCTTTTGCAAAAATAAAATTTTGGGACATTTTTATTATTTAAGGATATTTTTGATTTAGAAACTTTCTTTTACCAAAAAAATTTTGGGGCATTTTTATTATTTAAGGATATTTTTGATTTAGAAACTTTCTTTTACCAAAAAAAATTTTGGGGCATTTTTATTATTTCAGGATTTTTTTTTATTACGAAACTTTTTTGCAAAAAAAAAATTTAGGATATTTTTATTGTTTCAGGACATTTTTTATTAACAAACTTTCCTTTGGAAAAAAAATATTGGGACATTTTTATTATTTCAGGACATTTTTCATTAAGAAACTTTTTTGCAAAAAAAAAATTTTGGGACATTTTTATTATTTCAGGACATTTTTATTAAGAAACATTCTTTTGCAAAAATAAAATTTTCAGACATTTTTATTATTTCAGGACATTTTTTATTAAGAAACTTTCTTTTGGAAAAAAAAAATATTGGGACACTTTTATCATTTCAGGACATTTTTTATTAAGAAACTTTCTTTTGCAAAAATAAAATTTTGGGACATTTTTATTATTTCAGGATATTTTTTCATTAAGAAACTTTTTTGCAAAAAAAAATTTTGGGACATTTTTATTATTTCAGGACATTTTTTATTAAGAAACTTTCTTTTGGGAAAAAAAATCTTGGGACATTTTTATTATTTCAGGATATTTTTTCATTAAGAAACTTTTTTGCAAAAAAAAAAATTTTGGGACATTTTTATTATTTCAGGACATTTTTTATTAAGAAACTTTCTTTTGGGGAAAAAAAATTTTGGGACATTTTTAATATTTCACGATATTTTTTTATTAAGAAACTTTCTTTTGGGAAAAAAAATATTGGGACATTTTAATTATTTCAGGATATTTTTTCATTAAGAAACTTTTTTGCAAAAAAAAAATTTTAGGACATTTATTATTTCAGGACATTTTTTATTAACAAACTTTCCTTTGGAAAAAAAATATTGGGACATTTTTCATATTTTTTTATTCTAGAAAATTTTTTCAAACTAATTTAATAAATTTTATAATACGTATACGTGTACAATATTAACGAAAATTATGAAAGATTTTTTTTTTTTAAGAAATATTTTTTGTGTAATCAACTTGATAAGATAGTTTGTATATGAATTTTGATTTTAATTTTATTGTGAATAGTTTTGATTGGAAATTTTATTATTAATAAAAAAATTCGTATAAAATAAAATTCAAGAAAATAGCAAAATAATGAAAATTTCATCTTTATTCAAGTTTAGTAACTACCAGTTTTTTTTTTTTAAATATCCATAAGATTGTGATAAAATTAGTTAAATTATTAGATAACCACAAGATGACTATTTGCATAACTTGAATAATAAAATACGTGTGTACTTGAATAATAACTATACTAAAATAACTAAGTGAGTTTGAAGGTAGTAGGAATTGCATCTATTAAGTTTTCATCTTAAAATCTCACACATAATTACTACTTTAGTACAATGTAATTTGTTATTTAATGAATTGCATGATCGTCATCTTGCGATTCATTAAATAACAAACTAAAAACTATCTGATCAGAATCTTCTTCCGAAATTCAATAGTGAGTCTCTCGTCAATGCAATTTTTTTCACACATTTCCAATTAGTAATTACTATCGAAGGTAACGACTCCTCCTCTCCAACATTAATCCAATCGACCGGGCATTCTAATCAAATGAGTATCTGTCCAATTGTACGACTATTTTCTGATCATGATTAATGCCCCACGGACTTTCCGTATTTTAATAATTTTCTAACATATTAATCACCAACAAATGTGTATGTAGATCTATAATTTTCTAATAAAATATTCCCTCCTAATTCAATGTTATATTTCCCTCTATCATTATTTCTACCCATAATTAGGCAATATACTCACATGAATGGCTAACTTAAATGAATAGGACCTATAAGACCCACAACGAAAAACCTATGCAATTAACTAAGGTGCATCGCATTAATCTCAAAGTGGAAATGTCATAAATCCCAAGATTACCACATTATCTCAAGATTCATTCCAAAATCATTTGAAAAGATACTCGAAAATATTTTTAAAATATTCAGTATTTTTCCATAATAATGCAATTAGTAGGTGGTAGGTGACTGCTAAAGTGTTATTAATAATGAAAAAAAAAACTTTTGCAATCATTTTTGTTATTAAAATTGTCAGGCGTAAATGGTTATTTACAATATTACATAGTGTAGGAATGATTAAACGTAATTATAGGCGATAATTGGAAATTCTAAAGACATTTGCTAAGAAGATTCTTGAAGAAAAAAAATCACTCTGAACATTTAATTTTAAGTGAATAATTATTCACGTACAATTTAAAAGTAATTATTTTATTTCCATTTTTATAGTGTCTTTTTTTTCGTGAAAAACATCATTTTTACAGTCATTAATCATACTAAATTTTGATAAATTTCTTAAAAATAAAAATCTCATCAAGTATTTGTAGTAAATATTTTAAGAAAAAAATTTCAAAGTAAAAATATTCAGTTAGAAATTATTTTTTAAGTAATGTTTACAAGTTTAAGTTAGAATCCCGGTAAAAACTATCAAAGAGACAAAAATCAAATCAAAAATTTATTTACATTAAATTTTTTTGACTGAAAATGTTTCTATTTAAAATTTGTGAAATTAACATTTTTAAAGTAAAAATTTTCATGGATAAAATTTTCAAAAATTTCTAGGCTAAAAGTTTTTGAACTTAATTTATTTGCACTTAAAATGTTCACATTAAAAACTTTCAGAATCAAAAATTTTAAAGTAAAAATCTTTAGACTAAAAACTTTCAGAGCAAAATTTTAACATTTAAATCCTTTAGAATAAAATTTTTTTAAGGGAAAAGTATTTTTACTGAAAACATTTTCATAGTAAAAATTTGCAAACTAAAAATTTTCTGACTAAAAATTTCAAAATAAAAATGTTCAGAGTCAAAAAGTAAATATTTTCAGGCTAAAAATTTTTAAATTAAAAACGTTCAGAGTAAATATATTTAGAGTAAAAGTGTTCACAGTAAAAAATTTCATAGTTAAAATTTAGTCTTTTGCAAAATAAAAATGTTTAGAGTGAAAATTTTCAGGCTAAACATTTTTGGATTAAAAAAATGTTAACATTTAAAACATTAGAAATCTAAATTTTTAAAGTAAAAATTTTTTAGATTGAAAACGTTCAGAGTAAAAACAATCAGAGTAAAAACATTTAGAGTAAAAGTGTTCATACAATAGTAAAAAATATACTAAATATTTTTAGACTAAAACTTTAACATCTAAATACTTCAGAATACAAATTTTGAAGGGAAAAGTATTTTTACAATAAAAATTTTCTGACTAAAAATTTCAGAATAAAAATGTTTAGAGTCATACAATTGCAGGCTAAAAGTTTTTAGACTAAACATTTTCACACCAAAATTTTAACATTTAAATCCTACAGAATAAAAATTAATTTTTATTCTAAAGGATTTAAATGTTAAACGTGTTTATACAGTAAAAAAATTTTATAGTAAAAATTTCAGAATAAGAATGTTCAGAGTCATAAATTTTCTTTACATTATAAACATGTTCTAAAATTTCAAAGGGTAATAAATATCTAATTTTTAAGGATCTCAAATTATTATCTGACAAACAACAGTACAGAAAGATAAGAAGTAGGTTAATCTTTTGTAAAGAGCTTCTTTCCCTAAAATTTCTTACTTTTTATACAACTACAGCAGAATTTTCCTATAAAAATTTGAATATTTTGGTTTATTTATCTTATAAATTTTTTTAAATATCTCTTAAATTTTAATTAATTTAAAAAAAAAGGAACTAAATTATACCTTATCTATATAGTGTAATTGTTTGAGTTTACTATGTCTAGTGTCTATTGTCATACCCATAACACTATCAATAGACACATTAACAAAACTAGAAAATGTTTTTTTTTTAAATTATATAACAATTACACGATTATAGTACCTTAATATAATTTATAGCATTTAAAAATTGTTGTATTATTTAAAATTTTCCCAAAACAAAAAACCCAACATATATTATATAAATTGAATGTGGAAAAATAAAATATTATTCCCTAAAAAAAAAAAATTTCACTGATTCTTTTACGATTTTTTACACATTTCTATTATTAATATAAAATATCATTTATAAACTTTTCAAACATAATTATTACTTTATATTATTTTATTAGTTAAGTGCAAAAAAATAAAATAAACCAATAAAATCCTACTTTATCTGCACAAATTTTTAACAACAATTATTATCAGTAAAAACTTTTCATCAATAGACGAGTAGTTTTAGTCACATAGTTTTAATATTGTATTTTTCTTATCATACATTACCCAATAAACGAATAATAATTTCTAGAATAAAAAGCCTCATAAAATTATAAAAATATATTGCGCAAAAAATTTATAATAAAAAGAAGGATTATTCTTGAACATTTGGTACGCGTGTCAAATTTCGATTATCGATCAAGTTTGAATACTCGTACTAACCCACTAATGTTAATCGATTGCTAAAAAATCGATCTTTCTGAGACGCAATTACCTGTACACTAACCAGGTAAATGAGTTGTTTTTTTTCGTTTTTGCTTTTAATTTTTCACTATTTTCGATGATATTTGGTTTTTGTTTTTCAACTTTTATAATTAAATTTAAAAATATAATTAAAAATAATTTTAAAAACTATTTAATTGTTGTTGTTTTTCATTTTGATATTATTTAAAGCATTTCACAATAGTTCATTGATAATTTAATTTTGTAAAATTTAAAATTTTTTTTTTTTATAAATACTAAATTTAAATAACAAATCAATTGGTGATTAGTGGGCGACTATAACATGGAAGTAGACGTCAACAATTCACTGGTAAGGTAGAGGAAAAATACCAAAATTTACGACTAACAACAATGAACACAATCACCACTGACTTAATGGAAAATATTGAAATCAGGTATGAACCTGGGCAACAGCAGCAGCAGCAGCAGCAGCAGAAGCAGCAGCAGCAGTAGCAGCAGCAGCAGCAAAACGAACCGAACCGAACTGACGCAACAGGTTTATTTGACTGCCCCAACGACTTGCCACAAGTTTTCGGATAGTGTGGCGGCCGGTGTATGGGAATTGATTGCTATGCCACCAGGTGGGGAAGGTGGTAGTTATTGCATGATTCTGTGTGGTGGACCATTGCGTCCAGCGATAAAAATCGCATCACAAAAATCCACTTCGATGGTATGCATAAGATCCAACACTCGTGCATGATGAAATATTGTAGTTACAAACCCAAAATCTGCGTTCCGATACTAAGATAAAAATTCAATGTGCCATTATTATGGCTTCAAATCACACCTACAAACCTACACATCCACACACACACACACACAAATACACAGTCAAACATACAAATACACACACACACACATACATACCAACAAATAAAAGTCTATAATCAAAAGTTAGCCCTACGATTATTAATCGTACGTTCGTCTATAAGCCGAATAACTTGAATATTTCGTTTTCTTACCATTTTCCTCATACTTTTAAGAAAAAATATTCTAACAACAATGATGATCATCTTGAATTTTAATATTTTTATTTATTTTCATTTTTTTACACATATTTTAATAAGAATTTCAATTTTTTTTTCAAGCCTTTTCAAAGCGTACAAATTAACGAAGAATAAATAAGAAAATCTCACAGCGAATTATAAAAATGATGGGAGATGATTTTTGTTCTTTCTTTTGGGGTTAAAAGATTTCAACACCCATACATGCACATGTATGTTAAGATTATATGAACAACTTTGGCTTGTATGTTCATAGGAGTGCTCATATTGTAAATGCCTGATATATAGTCTGAGCAGCGGCTCTAAGATCAATTTGGGCCATTATATCTGAGACTGATTTTGAGACCCGCACAAGAACATCTAAGATGCTGGGGGCACTCATAATCTTTATTTTTCTCACTCATTCTCTACCTCTTCCAACACCCTCTCGCTCACACTAATATTTGCCTTTCTTCTTTTACTTCATACATTTTCTTATATTAGAAATTCTGTTTCCGTCTTTGTCAGTCACGTTTGTTTGTTTGGTACTCTCTGGGACCATAAAATTGTCGACGTATACGATTTCAACATGTTCTCCAGCACCCGCATACCTATCTCCGTGTGCCAACATCAATAACCTGTCAAAGGTAAATATAGCTACCACTACAAATGATTTTTTTTTAATCATTCAATATTATTGTTTGGTTTTTTTTTCTTCCATTCAATTTGATTCTATTTTATTTCGATTCAATTCGATTCAATTCGATACGATGCGATTCTCGTTGGATGTAAATTTTTTTGATATAAAAAAAAACTTCTTATAAGATACAAAAAATACCTTAGCATATTCTCTTATCTACACGTATTCTCTCTTAATATATTTATTTTCTTCTTTACACGATTTTGGAGCTTCCTTTTCGCTAAAGAAAACAATTATTTTTTCTGTTATTGTTTCTCTTTTACTTATATTTCTTGTAATATTTTTTAATAAATATATCAAAGTCATACATAGATTCAGTAGGTATTTATTTATAAAAAAAAAAAAAAAAAACCAAATAAAAAAATTCGAAAGAATAAGAAAAATTGATGATGCTTCGCTCCTCATATCCATACATATATGCCCACCTAAATAACTTTGCACGCATACGTAAACTTATATTATAGGAATATTTGTGCTGCCCTCTATATATGAACATTGGAACAAGTTTGTATTGTACATACAAGAATCAAATTTGACATGGAGTCATTCAAGGTTAATTTCGATAAGAGCTTTTTTTCTCATTTTCGTATTTTGCTGTCTTCTTCTTTTTTTTATGAATTTTTTTTTTTTTTTTAATAATCAAATGAGAAGACTTTTTTAGATATTGAAATTTTACAATTTACAAATTCTTATATTTCCGACCATAATAAAAAAAAAAAAATGTAAAAAAAAACAACACAACAAATATTGAGAGAAAAAAAATGTAAAAGATAAGAAGGCGCATATGATAAAAACAAAGCTTTTATAACAAAGACCAAATAAAATTATGAGCAATAAACTAAAAATAACTTTTGCAAATAATATTATTATAATTTTATTTAACTACTATCAACTATTCGTATATTTTTATTTATCCCTTAGCTTATTTTAACAGCATTAATTTTATCTAAGCTTCTCACAACAATAATATCCTTAGTCACTTACTTCTTCAATAACTTCACTCACTCGTTAAAATGATCTATGATAACTTTACTATCATTTTTAGTAGACATTTTTTTTAATGGCATTACTAATCCGTTCCAATCCCCTCTTACCACCCCCCCCCCCCCCACTAAAACCATCAATCTACGACCAATCACCGTCAATCTTTTCCAACTGATAATAATGCATAATTTCCAACAATAATTATAGTCTAAACTTAATTATTTCCTTGATTATATAAGGACGAGTAGGCAGGCACAAATATCTAAACGTACTTGTTTGTATACGGGAAATAATCTATATAGGAAAAATTCTCAAAATATTATTCCTTTCGTTTGAAAATAATCTATTTCTAATACTATTTAGAGTCTGGACAAATAACAATTTACTTAGAATCTAGAAAAATAAACTATTCTACAGGTGATGTATTTTTTTTTGTTTTCAAATGTATTATTAATAAAAGATGTTTTTTTTTACTATCGTCCGTATATCAGGTTAATTATTAAAAAAAAGTGACTAATTTATATTGTAATTAAATTTTAATTTTTTTAATAAATACGAAGAATTTTTCATTGAACACAGGCAAGGATGACCCCAATGATGATATGAGAACGTTTGATAGCAATTAAACAATCTTTTCGAACTAATAGTTAATTTTATTAGTACAGGATTTTATTTTAATATAATATCTCTAATTAATAGTGAATATAATTATTAAAATTATTTATAATAAATTATTATTTTTATTTTTGTTTTAAAAAAAAAACTAAAATTAAAAAAATATGTATTTTGTTTAGTTTCAACAAGTCCTTAAAGGACGGTGTGGAAGGTGGGAGATATATGATAGTAAAGAAAAATATTATGTTTTTTTTTTTAAATGGCATAATATAATTTGTTTTTATTAAATACTCAATAAAAACAATAAATTCAATTTTCGTTTAATTTGTGCAAGTGGATGGAGAAAAGATGCTTCTGTACAGAGGAAAATTTAAAATTTTTTATAACTTTTTATATGAAATAATAAAAAACAAACTTTTAAAATGTTCAATATTAAAGATAAAAAAAAAACAATATTTTTGTTACTTAAAAAATAAATTTCAGTTTTTAAATGGTCAAAAAATCTAGTTTATCTAAATTTTCATAAAAACCAACAAAAAATCTCTGAACAAGAAAAAAAATTATTTTAAATATTCTTAAATATAAGACAAAAAGTAGAAGTTATACAGAAGTAAAAAAAAAACTAATTTTTATTGAGAACATATTTTTCTTAACAAAAAGCAAAGCCCAGAAAGCTCATCGTTTGATTTATACTCGGAGTACGTAAATATATAAAAGACCCAATAAAAAAATTGATAAAAAAATTATGAAAAATTTATACAAAATATTAAACTGCTGATAATACAATTATTTACTGATTTAGGAAAATTAATTAATTTTCTTGAACAAAATTCAATGAACTTTGAAACCACGAAAGCACGACACACTATTTTATAGGATTTTCCACCATCAATTATGGTGGGAAATCCTATAAAGTATTAAAATTTTATTTTAATTAATTAAAAATAACTTTTTATTTAAAGGGGAAAGGGGATCAGGAGGGAATTAATAATAAATTTGATTATATTAAACAATAATAGAAACATAAAATAACCAACAAAAAAAAAAAAAGATTATTTTTATTTACAAAATTTTCGAAAGGAAAATATTTTACCCTGATTTTTATACTAATAAAATTTTATACGAAAATTGAGTTTGTTACTATAAAATTAAAGTAAAAGTAAAATTTTATCCATAAAATTATACCAAAATGGAAATTTTTAAAAATTTTTATTTTTCTGAATTTTAAAATTCTTCTATAAAAATGTTTTTAAAAAATGAAAATATTGGATTTAAATTTTTTTTCAATATTTTTCCTTTAAAAAAAAAAAGAATTCTCAAATTTTATTACTATTCTTTCTAATTTTCTTAAAATATTATCACTTTGTAAGAATTTTTCTTAATGAATTTCCTCTTGAATAATTTTCAGCATTTTTTTCACTTAAACTACAAAAAAAATTGAGTTTAGATAAAAATAATAATTTAAATATTGTATTTATATCTCCCCTCCCCCCTCCCCCCTATTTAATTTTTAAAATTAATTTAAAAAAAAAATCCTCTAAGAAAAATTATTAAATTTCTTCATTTTTCTCTTAAATTTTTTAAAAATATGTTTTCTTATAAAACTTTTCTTAATAAATTTTACACTTTAATATTTTGTATTATTCTTTTATACTACTCAAGAGATATTGAAATTAGATTTTAATAAAAACAACTAATAGTATTAATCTAAATACTGTCACAACCCCCCTCCCCCCACCCTCCCACGTTTCAGACCATCATAAAAACTTAATTGAATAATTTTTCTCTTAAATTTCTTATAACATTTTCTCTTATAAGTTTCCACAATAAATATTCTCACGAAAAATTGCAAAAATTTTTTCTCTGCTACTAAACAGATATTAAAATTATATAAAAAAAAAATACAGTTTAGTATTAATCTAAATGCTGTCGTACTCTCTATCGGTTCTTCTATCCTCCCCAATTTCTGACCATTAGAAAATTAAATAGAAAAAATCTTCTCCTAAGAAAAAAACATCAAAAATTGCCAAATTTATTTCTGAAATTTTTTTATATCATTTTCTCTTTCGAATATTTTCTAAACTTATTTCTCTATTATTACACAATAATTGAAATTACAAAAAAAAAATAATAGTATTTATATAAATAATGTTCTACCTTCTACCTTCCATTTTCCCCGCCATAACCCTTTTTGCAATAAATTTTATAAAAATCTTAAATTTTTATTCCCCGCCATAACACATTAAATTTTTCCGAATTTTTCTCTTTAATTTTTTTAAAAACTTTTCTAAACTTTCAGTAGTTTTTCTCTTCAACCACCCATCTCCTATCAGTTCGAGCTTCAATTTTTTCCCCATTTTACTTATATTACTACAAAAGACAAAAAAAAACAGAAGGAAAAAAAAACAAATTTCAAAAAATCCAAAACAAAACAATTGAAATAAAAATAATCTAAATATGCTCATAGAAATTCACATACATACATACGAGTACATATTCTGACTATTAAATTGTTTCGAATTTATTTTTAGAATAAAATTTCAAAGTTTATTTTCGAAAATGTCTTTTTGCCGGAATAGAAATGCAAAATTCATTTACGAAAAAATATATAAACAGACACAAACGCATACATATTTATATTTACTTAGAGATGTGCTGCCCATGTACATATGGATGAACGTACGCAAATATATAATGTTTACAACAAAAATTCATTATTATAAAATATTATTAGAAATTTATTAGAACTCCATCGGTTTTGTTCTGTACAAAATAGAACAAAAATTGCATAATTAGATAGAGGCAAAAAAAAAAAAAAATTTGTCAAAAAAATATCTATTATTAAAAGAAAAACTTTTCAATTAAAAATAAATAGAATAATTGAAATAAGGAAGAGAGAGCAGGAGAATGAATTTTTAATTAAGAACAAAATATGCAGTAGGGACAAAGAGGTAGTGAATAATAATAATAATAATAATAATAATGGGATTCTCATCTAATTCTTGTATGGTATGAATGAATGTCAAGGATTTTAGTTTCAAAATGATGATAATATGAGAAATTTCCTAACCACACAGGATGGTGGAGAGATAGAGAGAAGAAAAAAAATGAGAACTCTATCAAACAAAACAGAATAATTTTAAATGCAATTTTTTTAAAGTTTTTTTTTCTTTTTTTGTGGAGGTTATTATTTGATAAAAGTGAGAGAGAAAATTGATAAAAACAGAAATAAAAATAAGATAGAAACGAAAAAAAAAACAACAAATTGACCAACAGTTGCCCTTCAACCGGCCTTTATAGTTACTGAACTGGTTTTTTTTCTATATATGTATTTTTTTTATTTTTTTATTGCTGCTATTATTATTATTATTATTATTATTATTATTGTTATTATTGTTATTGAATGGTTTCATTTATTCTGTACTAGCGCTGCTGTTATTGTAATTATTATTGTAATTATTCTTCTTTTGTTTCCAATTATTATCATAAGCTTATTAATTTTTATAATAGAAAGAATTATTTTCTCCTTCATTATTATTATTTATGCTGTTATAACAAGCAATATATAATAAAAAAGGAATACTTTTTTGCAGGATTAGTCTTGCCTATTTGTTAAAATTAAAAAAAATATATATATAATTGAGTAGATCAGTTAATTTATTTAAAATTAATTATATTTTCGGGATAATTGTTTTTTTTTATTTTATAAATATAAATTCGTATTAATAGTTTTTATTTTTAATTGATTAAATTTTATAAGTAAATATGTTTTTAGTTTCGAATTTGGTTTTTTTTTTTTTGTTATACTCGTGTAAGCTGCAATTAATTATCGAATAAGTTTTTTTTTTTTTTTGCAACAGTCCATAATATATCTTCTTTGACACTATATTTCTTATCTAACATATACGAGTACATAATTTTAAAATTCTTCTATAAAAATGTTTAAAAAAAAATTGAATTTAGATAAAAATAATAATTTAAATACTGTCATATCCTTTATTCATAACTCTCCCTCACCCCCACCGCCTATTAAGATAAATTATACCGTTTCTAAAATAAAAATTATTTTAAAAAAAAAAAATTCCTCTAAGAAAAATTATTAAATTTCTTCATTTTTCTCTTAAATTTTTTAAAATTATGTTTTCTTATAAAACTTTCCTTAATAAATTGTACACTTAAATATTTTGTATAATTCTTCATAATATCTTCTTTGACACTTTATGTTTCTTATCTAACATATACGAGTACATACAAGGCAATCAAAGTGAATAGTTCAGTTTATCTACATTTTTATAAGCACATACATAAAAAGAATGGAAAAAAAACATTGAAAAATTGTATTCACAATAATGTTTTTGTTGTTGTTTTTTTAAGGGGGATTTTACGCTATTTTATGCGTATTTTATTTTAGTATTAATAATCTTAAGGTAACAGAAAGAAATTATCTATTGTTGAAAAAAAAAAAAAATTTCCAATTGTTCTATTTTTATATTGATTTTTTTTTGTGCTTTTATTTTTTATGTTAATTTTTATGTTTGTTTTTAATTTAAAAAAAAGTTCTAGTTTCGAAAGTCTACGGAAAAAATCAAATAAGTGACATTGGTTCTCTCCTTTCTCTTTCTATTGCTTACACAATTTCTATAAAAAAAAAAACTTCTCTTCTCTCTTTGCAATTAAAAGATTGCGCATTAACAACAAGAGTACACTAAAAATTGTGCAATTCCGTTTAATTTTGATTCGTTTTAATTTTGGATTTTGTAATTTTCTTCATTTTTATTCACATTTTTCTAACAGTTAATTTTATTGGCAATATAAATTTAAAAACAAAAAAGAATGACCAGAAATTATTTGGAAACTTTTTTTTTGAATCCTGACCGACCGCCTTTTTGTTTCTAATCACAGTTTTTCTGTTTATAAAATTAATTTTGTTAAATTAGAAAACATTTTTTTTTTTTTTGAACATTTAAAATTATTTATAAAATGTTAAATTTTACGATATTTTCTCAATTAATCGCATATGTTTTTTTTTATTACTTTATAAAAAGAAATATTTTTCAACAAAAAAAAGTCCTTTTTTGGTTTAACTGTGAAAATATACAACAAACAATTTATAATCACATATACACAACTGAGAGATTTTTTTTTGAATTTTGTTTAATTTTTTGATTTTTTTTTTAAATTTAGAATATTTCACTCCAAACAAAAAAAAAAAAACTGAATAAAAATTTTTTTAACAAATATATATATTTTAAAAAAAAAAAAAATTTATTGACTATATATTATTTTTACAAAGTTGCTATTAATTTATTATATTTCAGTAGAAAATTATATAAACTCTAATTAAATTAGTATTGAAAAAAAAATGGAAAATTTTAGATATTAAAAATTGTTTTCGTACATTTCCTTTTTCGATTTCTGTTGTTGTTATTTCTTGTTAACCGCGGTTCCTAGCAATCGCTCATTTGCTTCGAACTGGACTGAAATGAGTAAACTGAATGGCAACCAGTTAAGCTGATACGATACGAAATGTTCCATCTTTCGGAGCCGGCTCTGCATAAGCGCAACCAGTGGAGAGAACCTGACGTAATAGCTTATGGGAAACGAGAATACTCAACTAAAGTCAAAGCTCCTCGATACGATGAAAGCAAGAGTATAAGGAAAAAACAGAAATAATTTTCACTAAAAATTTTTGAAAGTTGCGAAAATTTTTTTTTTTAAATTTGACGTGAAAATTTAGTCTGTAAAAATTTTTACTGTGAAAAATTTTAATGTGAAATTAAAAAAAATTTTCAATTTGAAAATTTTGATTGTGAAATTTTTTACTGTGGAAATTTGAACTGTTAAAAATTTTGTTGTTGTGAAATTTTTAACTCTGAAAATTTTTACTGTTAAAAATTTTACTGTGAACATTTTTAGCAACGAAAATTATTATTCTGAATATTTCAACTATAAAAGTTTACAGAGGAAATTTTTAATTTGGTATATAAAAAATTTTCTCATGAAATAGTGTTTGTGAAAAATGTGTTGTTTTTAGCTTCCAATAAGAAAGAGAGCAGATATGGTAACGTGGAACGCTGAGAGCGCAAACAACTACAAAAAACATAAAATATGAGTGAAAAAAAATAGAAAATATCGAAAAAGACAATTGTCAATACACTGACGAATGGATATCACACACATTCACTCACTCACCTGATGATTCCAACGAAAATTTAGTGCGAACAGGTGTCTTCAACCCATTATCTATGTGCTCTTATTGGACTTGTGAATACGCTGCACCACTCACAATTTGGATACAATAGCGTACCTTCATGTACAAGTGCGAGTGTTAATCGAAGGTACTTCCAACTCGATTTCCAATTTTTGACTTCCTATTTTTTGAAAAAATTCCAATTTTTCTCGTCTACCTTTTTTTACCTTTTTCGGTGAGTACTTCTTGAACTTTATTTACAACAACAAGATCTCGAAACCGAATAGTAATTACTTTCGTAATGAATAACGTGCTCAAGGTACGTGTATACAATGTCAATCATAGCCAGTCCACTACACATCATTAAAAGTTCGAATCGCAAATCGCACTTTGCTTATCTCTAAACATTGACGTGTATGTTCAGCGCTAATTGCCACCGTCATAGGTAAACACCAATAAAAATGTGGACAAAATATCGAACAAAATATGTGCAAATATCAAAAAAGAATCAATAAAAATTTTTCCTTGTATCAAATACGACGAATAATGAAAGAATTCAAGTACGTGTTCCCGAATGCCAACACGATTTAATAAAGTTAAAAATCCTTTGAACATTCACGTTTTATGTTTAATATATATATTTTTTTTATTGTAGCTGTTAATAAAAAAAATTAAATCTATTCTCGTTGAAAGAAGTCCTTTTGGTGGCAATAACAAATCGTCGGCGTCTAAATAAAAAATTCTTTGGACAATCGATATCATTTTCTATTCAACAAAATAAAATAAA
The DNA here is from genome assembly GCA_958298945.1 of Atherix ibis. Lineage (NCBI taxonomy): Eukaryota > Metazoa > Arthropoda > Insecta > Diptera > Athericidae > Atherix > Atherix ibis. Next base: position 32,456,954 of record OY282610.1, on the reverse strand, counting down.
TTTATTTCTTAGTAGTTATGGCGATATCTAGAATCCTTTTAAACACAGGATAACAGAAAAATTACTCAGTTTCTTTTAAGTGTAAAATCCTTTTTGATTATTAAATAAATGAAAATAGTAACAAATTAAAATTAAACTATTTTTCATTATCTGAATTTTTAATGAAAATATAAAAAAAAGTACAGAGTTTAATTTTTGCCATAAAAATTATACAAAATTTAAGAGTTTGGCTATAAAATTTCGGCTAATAAAAAAATTTCTACAATTAATATAATTTTATAATGTTTTAATATTGAAATTAAAATATTTACCATAAAATTATACCAAATGGAAATTTTTTGGTATAAAGTTATAGCAGGTTTTGCAAAATTTTATACCAAAATAATGTATGTAACATAAGCTAAAATTTTTCCTATAAAATTATACCGAAATGATGTTTTTTTTTTATAAAATTATACCAAACGTAAAATTTTCCTATAAAATTATTCTGAATTTTAAAAATTAATAAAAATTTTGGTATAAAATAAAAGTGAAATAATTTTTAAAAAAAAAGTGTTTATCCGAGATCATACGTGTGATGTTTGTTTATAATAAGTTGTGCACAATCAATCGGAAGGAAGCAATTTAGAGCACTCTTGAACAACTCTTTCTTATATTCAATATATTTTTTTATTTGTTTTTTTTTTGTTCTTATATAAAGTTCTTAGGACATAACTCAGCGCCTTGACAATGAGATCATTTGGTGAGATGAAATCAGTATTTTGTTATATTGAAAGGACTATTAAAAGGTATAATAAGATTTTGTTGAGCTTATATAATTATTTTAGGATATTAAAATTTTGACTAAGAAAGGATTTTTTTTATTTTGGATTAGGCGATAGTGTGTCGTGAAGGGACGATCAATTCAGAAATTTGAATAATTTGCGTGCGAAATTTTTAGTTTTCGGAATTTTGAATAATTTGCGTGCGAAATTTTTTTGTGAGGTAGTCAACCTAGGAATTAAAAAGGCTCCTTACCGTAGCTCAATGAACGGAGTACAAACCGAAGTACTCTTAATACAAAAATTGTTTCCACGGAAATCGGATGCCCCATAGTGTTAAAACATACTGTGTCCGACAATGGTGAGGCTCCTTAGGCTTAGACCAACGTCACGGGTACGGTCTCCGGACCTCTGGGGCACTGTCACTGCTAATTATAGCAAAAATTTAGATAGTCCTCGTCACAAACACTTAGTGTAATCATCTTTTAACTGGTTGCTTACTGTTAATCGCTAATCAAGTTTGGTGTTGCATTGATTGAGCGTATCACAATACATATGGTCGTAGGTGGTCTGTGATATTATGTCCAACGGTAGATATGCTACTTACAATAACTGTCCGTTAATTTGTCAAAAGTTCAATTTTATTTTTACATTGTCTTATTATAACTAACAAGTCTCAAGCTTAAAAGCTCACATGTCAACAATAATAATGGTTTATTTTTTTTAAGTCTTTAAGAAAAAAAACAAGATTTTTCATATTATAATATAATTATAAAGATTATATTATTATTTTATATGTTTATTGTTTTTTTCTTTTTCTTTAATTTTCTTCTTTTTTTAATAATAAATTCCATGTCCCGTAACCAAATAACTGAGTCATGTCCAATTTCGATTCTTTTCTTAATTTTCTATAAAATACCCTTTAAGTTTTGGTATAATTTTCTACTCGAATTTAGAAATACGAACTTGGAATTAGCATTAGTAAAAATTTAAGAAAGACTTTTTCAACAAAAAAAAAAAATTTCTTGAAAAAAATACAAAATATTGAATAGCAATCAAGTGAACTGTTCACGTTATATGATCGTCGTTGATGTTGGCATTTCTTTTCTCTCTTATTTTTATTTAATATATAATATTTTATATTATCAAATATCTTAGTACAAACACTAAAAAGAGAGGCCTTCGAAAGAATTCTTGTCTGGAATCTGGTTCTGGTACTATTGGAATTCTGTTCTAGAGAGCTTCGAGTACTACAAAAAAAAAGTTTCGTGTTGACATCATAATACAAAAATATTCTTAACACAATAAAATAAGAGAAAAAAAAGGAAACTTTTTACTATGTGATAATACAGATACTAAATCGTCAGCTTAGTGGTATAAATATCTGATCGTTTATATACTATACTTCTGACTATTACGAGTATACAAAATACCTGAGAGTGGTTCGGATAAAATATTTCTGTTGACTTAATTTTGAACATTTTGAAGAACATTGAATATTATTACAATAGATTGACTTATGATTTTCGACTCTTACTTATGACAGGTATTTTTTTTAATGATGTTTCTTTTAATTCTATTTTTTTCGTAATTCTTATATTTTAAATATTAGTCACCGTTTGAATTTCAAATATAGTTGTAGGTTTGATTTGTGATATTTGAATTAATACCTTTCTTATAAAAAAAAATTAAAACAACAATATTGTGTTACTAAGTGTCTTCATAATGTGTTATTTTCAGCTTAGATTCGAAGGGACATTTTTAACTGCTATATTTTACTAAACCAGAATAATTTTCCAATTTAAATTAATAATATTCAAGCGATTATATTCTTTAACAATAAAATTGTTAATTTTGTAATTTTGTATGTACGAGGTCTGTACAAAAAGTATCGCGAATTTTGTGTTTTTTTTCAAAAATTATTTATTTATTCATGAATATATAATTTTTCCCCTTCAAAGTAATCCCCACCAGATATTATACACTTGTGCCAACGTTTTTTCCAATCATCGAAGCACTTCAAAAAGTATTTTTATGTAATCTTATTCACCTCCTCCTTCGATGCCGTCTTTATCTCCTCAGTCGTAGCGTAGCATTGTCCTTTCATGGGGCTCTTCAGTTTCGGCAACAAGAAAAAGTCACAGGGACCAGATATGAGGAATACAGTGGCTTCGGAATTATTAGTGTATTGTTTTTGGAAAAAAATGCGCGCACAAGCAACGATGCGTGAGCAGGGGCGTTATCATGGTGCAAAAGCCAATTTTTGTTCTTCCACAAATCCGGGCGTTTCTGGCGTAACTTGCGTATAACTTGCAGGTAATATTCCTTATTGACTGTTCTACCCTGTGGCAAGAACTCATCATGCACTACGCCTCTGTAATCGAAGAAAACTGGAACCAAAATCTTCATATTAGACCGAACTTGGCGAGCTTTTTTCGGTCTTGGCTCGTGCGGCAGCTTCCATTGGGATGATTGAGCTAGTTATGATCCTCTGGAGCAAATTTGGGTCACCGCGGACAGAGTCCAACAGCTCGTTAGCAATATAAATGCGATGCTGTTTTTGGTCGAATGTGAGCAAAAATCGAAGACGAGCCAAAACACGTGCAAGCAAAGCAGCTGTCTAAAATTAAGTGAATATTTAAAATGGCCGAACTTGTCGGCATAAGTGAGATACATGAGTACCAGCATAATGCCACAAAAATCCACAAAAATTAAAAATTCACGATACTTTTTGAACAGACGTCGTACTATTAATTTTTACTTATTATTTGGAGAAAAATCAACGCCAAAAATTCACACAAAAAAAGATGAGCGATGCAAAGTAGACAGACCGATTATTTTTTCTTCATCAATTTTATTTTATTTTTATACTTTAATAATGTCCCTTTTGAAGTAGTAGCTATACATCGTTGGAGGTTTTTTTCTGCTCTTCGTAGGAATGCTGCAAGGCCTTAACTGGAAATGCTTCCAGGTGCTCGGTTGCACACTTTTAGATGTTATCGAGAGTACCAATATGATGTGCAGTCAAGTGGTGTAAAAAGCCATATCCTTGGAGAACAAAATAACTTACATGAACTGTAATCAAGTAAAAGCTCGTAGGGAGGTGTTGTCATGGTGCAGTATCGAGAAATCTGCAGTATCTGCTCTGATGTGAATAACCCTTTTTCTGAGTCCCTCAAGGACTATTCATCAGCTTCAATCACAAAAGAGCCCAGTTTTGACCAGTTTTCTATGTTGAAGTCCTCCCTGGCCGATGTTCATCTTCCACTACTTCTCGATCCTTCAAAAATACTTTATACCACCTTCTGCTCTTAAAAAGTAATTTTCCTCATAGGCTTTTCTTCACCAAGCCTGACACAATATTTGATGGTGCATCGTCAAACCTGACACAAAAATACACTAAATCCAACTTCACTCTTTAGAGTCACTTAGTTACCGTTAACTTATACTGCACGTCAATTAGGGATCAGCCTATATACTACCATAGAGTTGCCAGTCTGCAAGTTTATTCAAATTATTCTTCCTTTTTGTTGTCAATCAGTTATGATATGTTTTTTATAATAGGTATTGTGAAAAATAAAAGAATAGTTCAAATACCATTCAAAAGATCCTTCAGAATATTATCTGTAATTTGGGCTATTTGCCGATAGGTAAGATATCCTCATCGATTTAACTAGTTTAAATCAAAACTCTACACCGATTCTAGTAGAAGGATTTTTATTGTCATTTTCTCTCAAAATTTAGAATACTCTCTCTTTTCTGAAGTCAAATTAATAATCTATTGATAGTAATTTTTTTTTCTTAATAAATAAAGATAGTGGATTTATGCCTAAACCACACTTTTCTATCAGTCTTATTAAAATATCTAAAGAGATTGACTGAAAATTTTCGGCAAAAGAATTTCGTTTTTGCTATAAAAACTTTTTATTCTTATTAAAATGAAATTCAGCGTTTCTATTTTTTCATTTTTATTCAGTTAGACATACACCACAAATATCATGTACCTCCCAAGACCATATGGATTGGGATACGACCAATCAGAGGTCCAGGTCTATCGGAAATTTCGCCAAACCAGATGATTACACATTCTATTCACACCCAGCTTAATCATATCCAGCTTTCACTTTTGCCCAGCACTTCAAATTCTTCTTTGAAAAGTTCCTAAATCCCTTCATATCTTCGCACACCTCTCAGGTCTTAAATACCTTCGAACACCTCTCAGCTTTATTTTAAGTGGCATCCAGCAGTAGATCCTGCAACGTCAAGCACGAGTATACCCTGTACAATCTAGCTGCTCTATCTGTTGATAGCAATGCCTATCTAAACCTTTACTATAATCTGCGATAATACCCACGGTAAATGGTGAACCTCACCACCAGTCCGAATACTGTACCTGCGATTTGGCTATAACCACAGCCACTGGGCACAGTAAGCCCAACCACCACCATGCTAATCCGACACACGTGGTATCATTTTTTGTTTTGAGAGTACCTTGATAAGTACCAAAGTACTCTTGAAACAAAAATTAGTACAACCAGGGTCGGGCTCAGGTCTGCGCAGGTTTGTCAAAATCCAAAGCCGCTTCTAGTGTTGACCATAATATGATTTTTCGCCCAGAAGTACCCCTTTGGGGGCCAATTTCTTATCACTAAGGAAGTTTTTCAATTGTAAAAAAAGACGGTAATCGCTTGGTACCAGATTCGGTCTATAAGGTGGATGTATCAAAACTTCTCTGGCCTGATGGAATATCACAACTCTCCTGATAGCCAATTTTGGCCACTTCTTGTCAATCGCTATCCTCAAACGGTCCAAAATGCTTACAGTAGAGGTCCGAATTTAGTGTTTTGTCATATGGAAGCAACTTATAGTAGACGGTGCCTTTCGAGTCCCACCAAATGCATAGCAAAACATTTCTGGCCGTTAGTACACTAGTTTGGCCACCGTTTGAGCCGTTTTACCGCGCTTTAAACCCTATCGTTAGTCGTATGTGATCCATTTTTCATTTTCAGTCATTATCCATTTAAAAAGTTGGTCGATTTCTACTTCAACCTTACAAAATATCCTATTACAAATTTAAAGGTAAAAATAATTTATTATCAAAGGCGCCAAATAATCTTCATGATCGTGTTCATGTAATAGTGGCTCCTGGCTTATATCTAAGGGACCTATCTGGTCTCCTTTAGATACTAAATTACTTTTTTATAGAAGATGTTAAGAAAAACCTTTACTTAATACATTTAGATTCTTAAATTTTATCTATGAAAAAAAAACTGTTTTTTATCGATAAATTTCAATTGGTTACATAACTTTTGCACAGAAAAAAAATGGTAAAAATTACGTTTACTAGCAGTTTTCGTAATGAATATTTTTCCCTTTTCAAATCGCTTATAAAAAGTATTAAAATTTATTCATTTTACATATCAAGGACAAGGTTGTCGGAATTCTACCGTTTACGTATTATCTGTTTTTTTAAGCGCTACCAACAAAATAAAAGACTTTTCAAAGTTAATCTAAAAAAAAAGCTTCTCAACTAATCATCGTCTGATGAGAATATCATGCTGGTGATGAGTTTCGCGAAAATTCCAATAACATTTTTTTTTTTGCTATAATACGAGTAAATAAATAAATTCGTGTGTTTCGATTTTGTTTTGGTATTAATCTATATGAAAATTACTATATTTTTTTTTTTGATACGCATCTTTAAATTAACTGTTCAAAAAAAAAACTTTATTTTTATATTCGCGCCATAAAATTTTATAAATTTCTAACCTTTTACTTTTCATGCAAAAAAAAAAAAAAAAATTTTAATTATTTATTTATTTTGTTACAAATTACATTCTTCAAAAAGTATTATTTATAATTTATACTTTTTATATTCAGCAGCAGTTCGTAAAATAATTTTCTTCTTCGTTCTGTTTATCTTATTGCGATATTTTAGATAATAGATTTGAAAGCTTAATCGACCTTCGAAATTAAATTGAATATCATACAATTCACCATGCCAATAGATATTGTATATTGGCGTATGAATGTAAATATTTTTAAGTAAATAATTGCATAATCAAATATCTATCAATATATTTAAATCAGATATAAAAGTGATATATGACTTTGGATATTCAATACAGAAAAAAATTTCAAATATTTTTTTCTCAGAGTTTTCGCAATAAGGGCTATCGATTTTGTACGAATTTGGAAAGTACAGCACTGCCACTTAACAGATATTAATTAAATATATCATTTTAGATAAAATTTGTATAGTTTATTATTTTCCAATGTAAAATAAAAATTTTAAAACTATAAGAAAATACGTTAAAATTATAATTTTTTTAAAAAAAAAACTGGTTATTTTGCCGTAGCCAAATTTTGCATGATTTTCCGAACAAAATTGTCTTCAACGAGAAGCCATTGTATTGTGTCTCTAAAACTGAAAAAGAAATTATTACCATAAATTCTGAACGCTATACGAGGGTCATTCAACAAGTACTTAGCCTCACCGCCCGATGGAACTGCCACAAAAGAAATTCACCATCGTGCAGTACATTTTTTTAGTAGCCTATTGTCAAAGTTTCAGTGGATTCCCTTCATAAGTTTTGTTTTGAGAGCCTTTTCGAAAGCGAGCGCGTCGGTCGGTTGCACAAAAATGGAAAAAGAACAATATCGTTCGGTGCTTAAATTCTTGTTTTTGGAAGGGAAAACGCGCAGCGAAATCAAAGATCGCTTGGATGCTGTGTATGGTGACTCTTCTCCTTCGATGGCGACCGTCAAGAATTGGTTCAACGAGTTTGTTCGTGGCGCACGTCGGTTTTTGATGAGCCACGCCCAGGTGCCCCAAAAACGGCTGCTACGGAGGAAAACGTTAAAAAAGTCCACGATCTCGTGTTGGCAGACCGTCGATTGAAGGTTCACGAGATAGCTGAGACTGTGGGCATCGCAGTAGGAGCGGTGCATCATATTCTACACGAAGAACTGGGCATGAGAAAGCTGTCGGCGCGATGGGTGCCGCGTTTGCTCACACCGGAAAACAAGCGCAACCGTGAGACCACATCGCCGACATGTTTGGCGATGTTTCAGCGCAATTCAGCGGAGTTCTTGCGTCGTTTCGTGACCGTCGACGAAACATGGATTCACTGGTACACACCAGAGACCAAGGAACAGTCGAAACAGTGGACTTCACCCGGCGAACGTGCTCCGAAGAAGGCGAAGACTGTTCGATCGGCCGGAAATGTGATGGCCACCGTTTTCTGGGATTCAAAAGGTGTGATCCACATCGATTACCTCGAGAAGGGTAAAACAATCACGGGGCGCTACTATGCTGACTTATTGGACCGATTTGACGTCAAATTGAAGAAAAAGCGGCCCCGCTTTGCGAATAAAAAAGTGCTTTTCCACCACGACAACGCGTCGGCTCACACCTCCGCCGTCGCCATGACCAAATTGGTCAAATTGCGCTACGAATTGCTGCCCCATCCACCGTACTCTCCAGATTTGGCCCCCTGTGACTACTTTTTGTTTCCAAACCTAATTTTTAATTAATTATTTTTTAAAATTTTTTACATTTCGTGTAATTTTAAAGCAGCAAATCTAATTTTTATATGATGTTATAGTAAACCATTTTCTAATGACCTTACATAGAAAAATTAACATTTTCGCAATAATATATGTGTATACAGCGTTTTATGGGACTAAAGTGTCTGAAATGTCCTATTTCAAGACTCTGAAAAGCCTCTTTTAAGGCTCATTTGGCGGCATTTTAGCAATAACACATACTTATGACAATAATTATGTTAAAATATTGAGAAAACAAATTTTGGAATTTTGTTTATTATTTTTTTTCTTGTTAACTTAAAACTCTCTTTTAATAGGGAAATTGTACTTAAAAATTAATCAACGGAAAATAAGAGTATTATTTTTCGTTTAATAATACATTTTAAAAAGTAAAATTAATTAATTTTCATTTAATTTTTTTGAAATAGCAAAATTTTAAAAAATTTTGCGCAATATTTTCAAGAATTTTGAACATAAACTCTACCCGAGGACCAACTGAGTAAACTTTTCATTGTTGACTCTAATTTTTGTATATTTATCAAACACGATATGTTATGGGTTTTTTTTTTACGTAAGAATATTGTACATTTTTAATTAGTTTTTTTTTATTTTTTTAAATAAAATCAAAATATTTAAAAATTAAATCATAATATTTTATAAAATTAACTTTATTTTTTATACCAGTTGGAAACTTCTCATACAACATAAACTTAAGAATGATATTACCAGCAATAAAGCAATATGTACGTACATAACATGATCAGACAATATAGATATAAGATATTTTTAAATTATTTTCATGTTTTTTTTTCTAGTTTCTTTTTCTTGTTCTTTTTTTTTATAGTAATTTTCACCTTTCAGTATATGATCAAATAATACTGAACATATACCGACTAGAAACAAGTTTAAAATTTTATTAATATTTTTATCTAAACTTGGTTTTTTTCTTCTTCTGTTATTGATATTAGTTTTGATTATATTCCTATCGATTCTATTGTACACATATATACGCAACATATATGATTATATGTTTGTATGTATAAATATTATTAAAGATTTAAATTGAATAGAACAGAAAATACAATAAAATCTTTGACTAAATATCTTTGATTTGTTAAAAAAAGAAAAGAAAAAAATCTTTGTCATTTTAAAAGAAGAAAAATATCACTAATTTGTCTTCTAACTTTATATATATATATATATATTGTATAATCAAATTGCTTTTATGTTAATTTTAAGAAAATAAAAAATAAAATAAAAATAAACGACCAATTTTTATTAAGTTATTTTTTATCTATTCTTTTGGATGATAAAATTTTTGGGTGTGTAGAGGTTATTCATCTATTAAGAATGAATCTATCAGAACTATTTCTATAAAAGTTTTATTTGGTATTTTTTTTTTTAAAGATTATAGAATTAATATTTCTTATTCTTTTATTTTATTTTTTTATATTAATTTACTGTTAAAAATAACGGTACATATTTTTACAATAAAATACACAACAATAAAAAATTATAAATTCTATACTCAGACTATATTTTATATTGATTGTAATTATTCTAACTAGAATTTTTAAAAGATATTAATTTATCGTTAAAAAAAAATGTGTTGTTTTTATAAAATATACTAATTTGTAAAAAAAATATTTATTCTTGTAATCATATTTAAAGAAAGTATTTTAATTAAAGGAAAAACCTTCTGAATTAAGGGACTTATATACAGGGTGTTTTTTGTGTTGCAGGTCGGTTTGGTTTGGTCGCCATTTTTTTTTTTTAAATGACATTTGTCTGTTAGTATTTAACAGTCATAGAGATTGGTTGATAACAATTAATTATTGAGTATTTAATGCTGTAGCAACGTGTTGAAATTATTACAACATTTTATTTAAGTAATTGTTCAATTGTGAATACGCGCATATGCCAAATTTTGAATAACTGAGCGACAATTAAGCCAAAGGACACCTGAAAATATTGATTCAGTAAGGCAGAGTGTTGGTGAATATGCGGGTATCTCTCATCGACGCCATGCACAAGAATTGAGAATAACTCCATCGTGTCTGTTAAAAATTCTCAAAAAAGATTTGCTTCTTCGTTAAAAATGATCAAAGAAGAATTAACACAACAGCTGCAAGCAAATGACCATGAATGAAGGCGAAATTGGAATGCCTTTTGCTAATAAACAGAATAGCCACTATTGTGGCTCTGAAAACCCTCAACTGATACACAAAAGATCATTGGACCATATTTCTTTGAGGATGCTGGAGACGATGCTGTAACTGTTACTAGTGACCGCTATCGGGACTTGTTGGGAAAAAAATTTCTGCCCAAATTGGATTAATTAGGCCTATAGAACACGTGGTTCCAACAAAACGGTACCACATTACACACAGCTCATGCGATAATGCAAATTTTGACTAATGTTTACCTGCCGAATAATGTCAAAAAGTGGTGATATCGATTGAGCCCCCACGATCATCTGATTTGAACCCTTCCAATTTCTTCTTATGGAGGTACTTAAAATAAAAGGTATACACTAACAAACTAACCATAACCTTGATGCTTAAGGACAACATTCGAAACGAATTTGCTGAAATAACACCAAAAGTCTGCAAAAATGTTATGAAAATTGTGCTCAAAAAAAAATTGCGCCGCAGCCAAAGATGGGTATTTGACTAACGTCATATTTTATACATAATCCTAAATACTATATAATCAATAACTAAAATATAAATTACAAAATTATTTTTTATTTAAAAGTTATTTTAAAAAAACTTTAAGTTGGTGTGAGCCAAACCTTTTGGTTATTTTAACATTCGCAAATCCTTTGGAAGCTCCTATGAGCCTTAACTTTTCGTTATTTCAATATTCTCAAATAATATCTCTTAGAACGTTGTTTTTATAAAGATGAAAATATTGTTAATTCTGACATTTATCCTATCTGCATTGGTGTCTCTCAGGGAAATATCCTAGCTCCAATCCTTTGCAATATTTATACCCAAGATATTTCTTATCACAATCATATTCGAACTGATAAAAGAACGATCCTTAAACATCATAAATATCTTTCTACAATCACCACTATTTCACAAAACCATATCTACTTGTTAGAGTCCTAGTTGAAAAGGTGTAAAGTTGAGGTAAATGTGCTCATTTTACCTTTACACTCTGCAAAAAGCAGACTTATGATTATAAATGGCAAATGGTTAACATGGAATATATACACAAAAATAATAAGTAGATACAAACAATTACTATTATTCCCAGATGGACTACAAAAAGTAAATTATTACTACTGAAACCAACATGGGCATACGGACTCGAACTTTGGATTTCCAATTACCAACGAATTCAAATCTTACAAGAACTATTCCTTCCAATAGATAACACAATCTATATTTCGAATGGCATAGATATAATTTAAATTTACAAAAAAAAAAAAAAAATTTTGATTTTAGATACGCCAATTGTTTGTTAATATGACTTTCTAAATATAGACTCTTCGCAATTTTGAAAATATTTAATTTTTTCTTAAATCTATTGTTTCCATAAAAAAAAACCACCCTAATTCATCTAATCAAACGTGAACACCTTATTTGTTATAAAGCAGCAACAACAAATTTTATCATAAATATTAAATACTGTACAATAAATGATAAGATTAAAAAGTTCCATTTCAAAAAGAATTCCAAATATTTACCTGTATTTAAAGTCATTGGAATGACAGGTGAAATTAGTTTTAAATGAATCATTATTTGTTGTTTTTTTTTTTATTTTTTTTTATTTTATATTGGAATTTTTCTATGCTTAGTTTGATATTTTTTTCTAATAAATTATGACGAATGATTAAGACATATTTGTTGATAATAATTCTATTGACGCATTTCTTGATAATTTTTTATACAATATTTTCTTCAACAAAAAAAATGATAATAATAATAATAATTAAATCGGACAATTTTTGTGTCATTCAAAATATTAAAAAAAAAAAAATATGTTATTTTTTTTTATTAAACTTTTCTTTATTGTTGTACAATATATTTTTACTTAGAAGTGTAAAATTGGAGAATCCGAAAAATTTAGTTAAATGTAAGTGATTGACAGGATCTATATTTGCTATAAAAAGATCTTTTACAGGGTGTTATAAAGGTAGAATTGACAACTTTAATTTAATGTTATTTTAGTTAATTGTCATATTGCTCACTCATATTTAAAAGTTATAGAGAATAGTAGCGGACCACTTATTTATGGAGTATTATAAACTTCAACCATACGTAATTATGGCAAACAAATTTAGTGAACGTAACATAACTCCCCAATATCTCACGATGCTTAGAAAATTGTTTCGGAGTAAGTTGCCTTCAAATTGTACTCTTTATCATATAGTGAATAATTTTTAAGGACATAGTATACTGTTCAGCTTGGATTCATCATTTTAGGTATTTCAATCAAACGGCGATGTGTGAAACCTCAGCTGGAAGTCTTACAACCTTAATATGGCATAGGGCATAAGAATTGACTCTTTCTCAACTCGTTGTGTGGAGATATTTCCTATTATTATTATATAAAATTCAGGTGATGCCTGAACTTAAGCCCAGATATCATATGCGCCATTGGCCCTTAATATTAACGGGAAGTTGATTATGAGTGACGGAATGCAGTTTGACTTAAGCGGCTTCGTTCATAAAAAAAGAATAGCCACTTCAGAGGCAATTTACTAACAACCATAACACCCTTATAGAGCAGTGCACAATTAGACCAAGGCGAATTGTTCACATCCAATTTAAGGATTGTGGTTGTGCGAGAGGTGTTATTGGTGACCCATTTGATCAACTTTAGTTCCGATAATAAAGAATAATATATAAAAATATGTACGTTAGAAATTCTGCGACAGATTTTTCCCGGCCAGATTATGCCGAAAAGCAGTAATGTCGATTGGTCCCCTAGCTCCCCTTATTTTACCAGCCCCAATTTCTTTTTGTTGCAGAATAACAAAAATCTCTTTCTCCAACAAAAATCGAAAGATATTAATGTAAATGACCGTGTGACAGGAAGCGGTGTAGTTTTGAAGCATTCAAGTATCTTTTTCTTTTTTTTTACGTTGGTACGGTGGAATCTTCTCAGGACCGATACCTACAGTATGTAAATTTTTAGCCACTAAAACCCCTACCTTGTTTTCTTCAAATATATGTCCCCATGTGACCAACGTCAGGTTTTACTTCATGAGGAGTAGACTGACATTAATTCCGATTTTCTATTGAGGCTGCAAGCTACCCTTTTCTCATTCTTTCTTCCTGCTGAAGCTTTGTTAATACACCAGATGGGTATTCAGCTATCTCAGTTCTTAGATAGCTATTCACTGAAAATAGATATTTTCCACATCCTTGATTGTGGGCTCACAATTAGGGCACGTCGTATCAACTTCCACTTTAAAGTAACGTAGATATACCCTGAATCACCCATGTCCTATCCGAATGTGGGCCATATAGTAATCCACTTCTCCTATAGTGGCTATGCTAGGATAAATCCCACTATTGCTACTACAACGCCATTGTCTCATTTCTTTCGTCCCTGCCATTTGAATCTCATCCTCAAATGTGAAGGTTTTGCTTATAGGTTTCTTCGATTGTAGGGGCGTGGTGCATCATGAGTTATTGCCACAGGGTAGAACGGTCAATAAGGAATATTACCTGCAAGTTATGCGCAAGTTGCGCAAAGGAATCCGCCAGAAACGCCTGGATTTATGGAATAACAAAAGTTAGCTTTGGCACCATGATAACGCCCCTGCTCACGCATCGTTGCTTGTGCGCAAATTTTTCGCCAAAAACAACACATTAATAATGCCGCAGCCACCGTATGCCCCAGAGCTGGCCCCCTTGAACTTTTTCTTGTTCCCGAAACAAATTCTTTGATAAATTTTTTGGAATGGGCAAAAATCGAAGACGAACTTGTCGGCATAAGTGAGAGACATGAGTACCAACATAACGCCACAAAAAATCGAAAATCGGATATACGTAACCCGCGGAAATTCAAAATTCGCGATACTTTTTAAACAGACCTCGTATAGTGTTATATGAGTATCAAATTGTCAGAAGCTCCTTTTTCGGGGTCTTGGGAGGACTCTTTCAAGGCTCAATTGGCGGCATTTTAGCAATAATACATACACCGTTATATGAGTATCCAACTTTTTGAAATGTCCAATTTATAGTGAAGAACCCTTTTTTGTTCCTTTCAAGTCGTTTTTTATAAAAAGTCTTGGTTGATATTTTGTTATTTAAACAACAGAAGAATTTCATCAGTTTTCGATGTTAAAGGCCTTCCTGAGCGAAGTTCGTCGTTCACGTTTCTCGGTCTTCAAGAAATGCTCAATTAGGGGAATATGTAGGGCCGAAAAATCACAGGAATTCCTTTTTTTGAGAAAAAAAATTGTTGGTGAAGATGACCGTGTAGATCATCGTGGATGTTCATCTTCCTTTATTTTTAAGAGTTTTCAATGTTGAAGGCCACCTGGCGCGAGGTTTGTCTTCCACTGCTTTTCGGCTTCTTTAAACTACTTTATGTCCCACAGGATCGTATTGGTACCGGACGCGATTGAAACTTGTACCACACGTCTAGTCGGCACTAATGTACAAACTATGTGGTGCCAGGGAAGTCCTGAGTGTTGCCAGATCGCTCCCATTTTACCACACCTCGGTAAATAGCAAATTCATAATTTTAAAGTATTTCTAGATATGAAAATAGGTAAATTTATCGCACTTATTGAAATATCAGATTTTTAAACAAAAAAATTCAACGGAAATAATATTTATTAAAAATAGCAATGAATAAATATTGACTATTTATAGTCGGAAATTCACAGGGAAAAATATTAATGTTGTTAAGTCAGTGGTTTTTTTTTTGTTTTATAAAATGAACATCGATGCAATTTCGTTTATGACGCATTCGTTCATACATTTTTACCATGGCCACGAATCGTAGATAATCATTTAATTAAACAGTCAAAAAATTGATTGAAAACTAATCGATTTATTTTGAATTTAATATTCTTTTGGTATTGCCGCTAATTAAAAGAAATTTTTGTTTATTTATTTTCACTTTTATTTTTTTTTTAGATTTTATGACCAAGCATACATACTAATAAGAAAGTAATTGTTTTTTTTTTTTGATGATTATTTCGATAATTTTCTAGAATTACAAATATTTGATGTATGCAGTTTTTCATTAATTTATAATTTTCCAAATTGATTAAACTGGAATAGAAATTATTTTCGTAATAAATACTATCGACTAATATACTAATAACATGGCCTCTTTCCAATTTATAAATATATGTTAATATGCACTTCAACGTCATAAATTTCATAACATATAAATCTAAAAACGGCTGCCATATAACATACTATAAAAAAAAAGAAGAATTTTATTTTCGAATTTCAATCAACAGCAATTGTTCTTCATGGCATAATTGATTTATTTCTGTTAATTAATCTATTATTGGCAATAAGTGTAAATTGTATTTTTCAATTAATATTTCTTATGCATATCAAAATATCAGGCAGATTGTCTTAAAATAGCTATGGAACAAAAGATAAAAATCATTTTATGACTTTTTAAATCAATTTCAATAGTATGAAACAGAATGTAATAAAATGAATAGCGTTCAATGTTATCAGTAATTTTTTAAAAATAATTTTTTTAAATTAAATTGTAATTATTTTTTGACCTTATAACTATGTTAGTTATCCATTTTGTGGTTTAAAAAATTTACCCTTATTATTTAATAGGCGTTAATAAAATATATTTTTCTAAATAGAATTTATTTAGAATAAAATTTGCCATTTTATAATGTGAATAGATAAATAACTAAAAGGTGATTCTGCCGTAGCCACGTTTTGTAAAAATAAAAAAAACATTTTATAGCGATGAGGCTCTAAAAATTCAAAAATAACTATAGAAAAGCCATTGTATCTGCAAAAAGTGACTGCCTAATGTGTATTTTGGTCTTAAGGTGTTATTAGATTGTACATGTTTGAAAAAGAGATAGTTTACAATAAATCATACTTAAATAATTGTCAAACTTTAGATCATTTAAAAAGTAACAACTATCAAGTAATGGGCATATTGCAACGCGAAATTATATAAAATTTATATTGTCCCTTTTATCAACAGAATGAAAACATTCAATTTTTCTCAAAGTACAACTTCATAATATGTTATGTACTTTTTGAGAGTTGTAAATTATTTTTTTGAAAGGATAGTATTCAGTTTATGTCATTTTTATGATTAAACTATTATTCAGGCTTTTGTCGTTTTTGTATAAAAAAAGGGAAAATTTATTTTCAGTAAGTAAGTCGAATTTTTTTAATTTCAAAATGGAAAATTTAATGTTTGAAATTCAAAATGCCTAAAATCGGAAATATTTACTATATAAGATAAAGGATATTTATTCTCTTAGTTATATTTTTTGTCGACTTGAAATTAATAAGCAGTAAATTTGGTATATTTTTAAAAAAAGAGTTGAATTTAGGCTCTATTATGAACAAAAAAAAAGAGGCTAAGACCGACAAGAAAAACTAGTAAAGGAGAAGATTAATGACTCTAAAAGTCAAGGATGAATCCTATAGAACCCAGTCAAATCTAGTAATTGTTAGTAGAGTAAAATTCCAGTTGAGAAAGTCAGTACTGAAGGAGCAATGAGCGCTAAGCAATCATTTACTTCGCTACAAAATATTTTCAATGGCTTTTCCTAAAAAAATAACGACAAAATTTTTTTTAATTTTTGTGGATTCTATTAAAACGACTTTATTCAGTCCTAGTTTATGAAAAAATTATTTCTGATCACCAATTTGGCTTCTGATTTGAACAATCCACTATCCAGCAATGCCAACGCGCGTTGTTGATCACATTACATCCTCTCTTGAGAGGCAACAGCATTGCCTAGGAGTATTTTTAGATCATGTGTGGCACCCTGGACTCATCTGGAAACTCAAGAGTTTTCTTCCTTTAATATACTATCTTATCATAAATTCATATCTCTCCCAATGACATTTCCAAGTTGCAATTAACCTATCAGAATCCTCGGAAATATATCTTATTCTAGCCGGATTTCCACAAGGCAATACCCTTGGTCCCATTTTATACTATCATTGCTACTTATGCACACGATACAACCGTACTTGTTACCCATATAATTTCTAATATAGCTTCTAACAATTTACAATCCCATATCCACAACTTTCAATCCTGGTTTAAGAGATGAACAGAAGAGTGCTCACATTACTTTCATACTTTATCAAGGAAAACCTACCCCTTTAAATCTTAATAGCAACATGATTGCACAATACACGTATGATAAAGTATGTTATGTTATTTGGGACTTCATCTGGATAAGAGGTTAGCATGGAACCCACATACTAGATTAAAAAACTTAAATGCTCGAAACCAACAATTATAAAACCTATTTGGACTTACAGAATTAAACTTTAGGGTTCAACGAAACATTCCAATTCCTATCGCGTCTAGGCCTTACAATTCAAAATCCTCCGTTAAAATTGTTGATCTCCCCTTTTATGTTCGTAACAACGTAATACATCATGATCTAAATGTTCTCTTTCTTCAGGACCTGTGCATTTCCCGCTATTAAAAATTTCACTACCGTTTTTTCGATCATAATAATCCACTTGTGAGAAAGGATTGTCCTGTACTACCCTACCCGGAAACACTCATCGGAGACTTAAGAGACAATGGCCTAGAGAACTTTCTAGAGTAATCTAACTTTCATTAGTAGCAGAAACACCGATGGGTGTTTACTTCCACTTCATGATGCACAAGATTGTAAATTTAAAAAAAAATGTGTGGAAAATAAAAAATGTCTAAATATTATATATTTGAAAATCGTTATATTTTTAGGAGATTTCTTTAAAAAAATAAAAAATCTAATACAATTAATGCCACGTTAACATTCTGAAAATAAAATCGGCTTAAGTGAATACGAAATATATTTTCTTACTATTTTTTTTAATAGTAATTTTGTACAAAAAAAATTGGGAAGACTTCTTCTATAAAAAATTTTTTTTTGGTAATTATAGTAAAAATTTATAGGGTTTTTTTTCGATAATTATAATAAAAATTAAAGGACATTTAACAATTTACGTGAATAAGCATAAACAATATTTTCACTAGTAATACTCTAAAAGAAGATTTTTCTACACTAAAGCATGAAATTTATATCCTTAAAGCATAAATTAATAAAAACAAGTTCATTTTTTATTTATTGGCCATAAGATATTTTGTTCGAAAATAAAAACTGGATAATTTTTTTCAATTTTATTTTAAATTGTCAACAAAATAAATTATTCTTGAAAGTTTGAAAAAATTATAAGACAATGTATTAAAATATAATTAGTTGTAATTGTTTTTTAATATTAATTTTAGTATCTTTACAATTATGTGCTTCAATATAATCGGAAAAGATACTTATTTTTAAAAATTTTCATACTTTCTTACAAAATATATACAAGCAATATTGATAATTGAAATGTCCCTTTTTTCTTAATTTAATTTTAAGTTAATTTTGAACACTTTAAATATTTTTAATTCTCTTCTACACATTTATTATAAGAAACTGTATATTCTAATCTTATAATTGACCTCATTTTACATAGTAAAGATTGAACAAGTTCTCCTTGTAACGTAATCCTACAAATCCTATCACGTAATTATCAATAAATCGGATTCACATCTCAAAAAACTGGATGGGTAAAAGGTTACCTTTACTGCTCTACGAGTACATATTATACATTCCTGAGATCCGCAAAATTGTTTACAATATTTTCGATCACCTGTAAAACGATAATTATTCATACCTCTTCATAGGTAAATAGATACAAGTACATGTTCAATGGTATTTAGTTATACAAACTTGTATTTTCATCAGTAAATTCCATGACTCTTTTCATATTCTCACAATTGGAAAATTCTTGATTTGTTATCAAAGGTAAACGAAAAAACCTGACCACTATTTAGGTGGTTGTTACTATCCATGCTTACGTGACCATCGACATTGTAAACTTAACAGTATCTACCATAAATATCACCCATTATTAAAGTTTTCTTTTTTTTAAATGAAAATTATTTGATTTTCTACTCAAAAATTAAGAACATATTGTTTAAACAAAAAATTTAATGCCAAAATATATAGTTTTTTTTTCGATATTAATTTTTATTTATGGAAAATTTTTAACATTTTAATTTTTTTTTTTTGAATCTAATTTAATTTGATATGATTTGAGAAAAAAAATGGAATTTAGAAATTTTCCTTTGTAAATTTTATATTTAAATAGAAACCAAGAAATTTAAAAGAAAAAAAAACTAATAAAATTTTTGATTTTATTTCTGTTTTTAAGTAAGTTTCAGAAATTTTTACAAAATTAATGTTGTTTTTACAAAAATTTCAATATTTAAATGGTAAATACTTTAATTTAAATAAAAAAATTTCTTTTAATTTTTTTGCGAAATATTCTAATTACGAATACTTTTGTGGAAATCATCCACGAAAGAAAAATTTTACATAAAAATTATTTTTATATATCAGTTTTTCTATTTATAGAAAATAAATCTACCACAAAGCATATGTGTTCGAAATTTTTAATAAAAGAAACCAATTTTGTAATCCACTGTCGTGACATGTTGGAATTCATTCATACAAGTTTCTTCGTTTATTTTCAACATTTTGTAAATAACTTTTTTTGTTATAGTATCTTTTTTTTAACTTTTAACAGCAAAATAAAAGTAAATAAATTTTTTATTCATTTTATTAAGTATAAGCCCAATTTTACAAATACTACGAATAATTTTTAGCTTCAGTGTTTGTTACTTTGAAATTTCATTGGAGTCGAAAATAATGGGAGATTTTTGATTAATTTTATTTTTCTTAATAATTGTTATTATTTATCAAAAAAAAAATACTATTGATCAGTTTAATCAAATAATTAGTTTATTATTTAAATTTTAAAATTATTTTATATTTAAGAATTTAGGTAATCAAAAATTTTTATTCAAAATTTAATTAAGTATTTAGTATACAATACGACAAGATCTCATGAAACGTTTCAATTCGTCATAAAAATTTTGTATTATTCTACGTTTTTTTTTTTAAATTAATTTCACGTTATTCTTAAATTATAGAAACTAGAATATTTAGAAAAAACTAAATAAAAAGTTTTTAAATTAAATAAAAAAATTAATAAATGCATAAAATTATATCTTAAACGTTTTTCCTATAAATTTTTTCTTATATTTTATATTTTAAATTTAATTTTTTAACTTTTGTGTTATTGTTTTTTTTCTATAAATTTTAAAATATCTTTTATGACTTGTAGGTTAGTTTTTGGTTTTTTTTTTTTAATCAATTCAATATATGATTTTAAAAAAAAGAATTTATGAAATCTTAAATTTTCATTATTGATTTAAAAGTAAAATATTTCTAATAATTATTTTTATAACCCAATATTTTTTTTTTGTAAGTAAAGTTGGAAAGTTTTTTCTAAATAAATCTATTATTTAAGTCTAAAAATATATTTAAAATAAAATTTTCCATTTAAAAAAAAAAATCCATTGTGTTTAAATTTTTATTTTAATGGTAAATTTTAAAATAAACATTTTTTTTTGCGATGTGGCTCTTGGTAAATAGGTCAATAAGGAGAATTGCTGTATATACAAGCTTCCTAAAAAAATACAAATAATTGTAAAAAAAAACGAGAAATTTTTAAAAAAAATTAGACTTCCTAAAAAATACAAATAATTGTAAAAAAAAACCATTATATTCTCTAAAAAGTAACATTTTATTTCTTTTAAAATGAAGAAGGAGAAGAATAGCCGTTAATTCTAAGAGCTATGACCGAATAATAGCTACTTCTTTTTTGTCCTGAACTTGACAATTTTAACCATACAAAATTATTTACCATAAAAATTATCTATAATTTTCCTTTTTTTCGAAAATTTTTTCTAAAAATTTTTCAAAAATAACAAAAATTCTTATGATTTTTCAGATAAATTAAAGTTTGATAAAAATGTTCGTATAACATTTACTTTTTGGGGGAAAAAACATTCAACTTTAGCCTTCAATATCTTGCGTAATGACGCATTTAAACTTATTCCTTTAAAATTAAATAAGAACTGTATTTATTAATATATTTTTTTTTTAATTTTAGAGTATTTAAAAATCTACATTCAGCAAATAATGACAGAAATATACTAAGAAATGTACGAAAAAACTTTGTTAAATTACATGAGTCCTTTTTCAAAAAAAAATCGAGAAAAAAATGCTAAAAGTTAAAAAAATCTGTAAATAATCGTAAAAATAGTATAAAATAATTATCAAAAATATGTTTGGATCCCAACAAATTTGGAACATCTGCGTCTAGTATGAAGCAACTAATAAAATTAGTACCTAAGTAGTCATAATTCTTTTTTTGGAATTAAATTTAATACTTTTATATAATATGTAAAAAAAATAAAAAAAATACTAAAACCTCCTCTAAAAAATATATTTAAAAACAAAAACATGTATAAAAAAAAGTTTGCTGAACTGAATTAAAACAAACTTTTTTTATACATATATAAAATTAAGACGAAAAACGTTTACAAAATTAATTCAATAAAAAAAAACATATTTTAAATTTTTTTATTTTAAAAGGAATTGCATTTTATTTTCTTTTTTCTTTTTAATTATTTAATTTTAAACTCTTATTGTATAAAAATATAATAAAGTTTTTATTATTTTTTATAATAATTTTAAAAACTTTAAAAGATAATTGCTATTAAAAGTACTGAATTTTGTTAAGCATTTTTACATTTTTTAATTATTTGCATAATTTTTTTATTATTTTTTTTCTTCATAAATTCAAATTCTGAATTTCCATCAGAATTATTGGACAAATAAAAATAAGTTTTTTTTGGAAAAGTTTTTAAATAAAAATGCCCCCAGAAGTTCATGCCACCTTTGCGTAAAAATAATTCCAAAAATGTACATAAATAAAATGTATACACATATCCACTACTCCATAAATAGCCATATGCATACGTTGTTGATATTTAACACAGTAAATATCAACAACGTATGCATATGGCTATTTATGGAGTAGTGGATATGTGTAGGCTATCTGACTGAATTCACCTGTACGAGTATTATTTTTAGGAAATGCGAGCGCTTACATTGGAAACGATTACAATTCAAATACAGGTGAACAAATGACGATAATCAAAAAACAGGTAGAATACTCACTCAACAGTTCAGTTTAAGTTTAGTCTAGTTTAGCTCAGGTTGATTAATGCTACGTACTTGTCCATAGGCGTATTGTACGTCCATCGCATAAAGTGAGACAACACTACTATGCAGCCGGTTTTTTTTTTTTTTTTTTTTTTTTTATTAGTGTGTATCTTTTTAGTGTTAATATTTTTTTCATTTTATTTTGTGGTGGTATTGTTGCGTTTGCTTTTAATTATTAAAAAAAAAAAAAATAAACTAACTAAAACAGAATCAAAAATTGACAACAAAAAAATCTTGAATTCTTTCAACAACAAAAATAAAAGGCGTATTGGTGAAAATGCATTTTTTTTTCACAGGTAAAAAAGGGAGACAAATAAACAAATAAACAACATAAAAAAAAAAACGATTATAAGAAAGAGAGAAGAAAAAAAACAATCGACCAAACAATAACAACTACAATAAAAAATTCAAGTCGGTCGTCAATTAGTGCTACTCAAAAATTGAGTATTGTGTGTACGTGTACACCTCTATCTACCGCCTAGTACGTTACTTAATTTGTTATTTATTCATTTGAAGTAGTAGAATAAAGCTCACCTGTTACAATATGTACTCATCTGTATGCATGCAACTCTACAGATACTATCCCGATAGCGGTTAAATATTATCATCTCATTAATGAGAAGATAACTCTCATATTAATGTATCCGTATTTCTACCAATACAATATCATTTATTAATACTATTAAAAAATTATGACAGATAATACGGGAAATAATATCAAAAATAATAAAATTATTAATAATAGTAATCGGTAATAATAAAAAATCTTTCATAAATCTACACGTGCATGTGACAGTGTGTATATTCGTTGCTTATGCTTATACATACACATAAATTCTATGTGTTAACTATTGAAAATGTTCATACCATTTAGAAGAATTTGAATTTGTTGTTTTCATTTATTTTCAAATAGATTTTACCTGTGCACACGTACAAAATATTCTCATGTGTGCGGAAATTTTTTTGACATATTTCCTATTAGAGAGGATATTTTTTTATATATACCATATTTTAAGCCATGTGTGCATATTATATTGCACCAAAATTATTATATTCAATTTAATTGGAAACAATTGCATATAAAATTAATGATGAAGTTTTGGAAAATTGTACTAGAATAAAAGAGGCGAGAAATAAAAGAAACCATAATGATGATGATGTGATGGTGTGATGGTAAAGTAGTAGTAAAAAAAAAAAGAAAAGAAAAGATGAAAGAGACAAAAACAGTTTTACTATATAATATAGCTTATAACGAAAATATGTAAAAAGAAATAATATAACAGAACAACACAGTAAAGATTACAGAAAAGTTTTTAGTGTTTTATATTCGAAAACGGAAAATAGACACGTTTTGATTTTAACTCGTCTAACAAGAGTGCTTTTGTTTTAACCTCCAAAAAAAAAAAAAAAAAAACAGCAAAATATTAATAATATTTTTTTTTAAAATTAGATAAAATTCATTCATCATTTTTATATACAAAAAAAAAAAAAAACAAATAAGTAATAACGTTTTTAAGTAGTTACCTGTGTGTGTTCATAAAAATTCCTATTCTATTATGCTAACTAAATGTACAATACTGTGTAAGATGAAAGTTCTCATAAAAGTTTAAATAAAGAATTTAACTATCAACTAAAAATGATTTTATTATAAAAAAAACAAAACATATAAATAACTTTGATATAAAAATTTCGTTAAAAACCATAAATAACAGAAATGAATTCTAATTTTGTATTACCATTTTTTTTTTATTCTAAAAAGCTTTTAAAAATACAGTTAATTTTTATCGTTAAGATGGAATGTTGTCCTATTTTATTTAAGTTGTTTTTTTTTTTGTTGGAACTTTTCTTAAATTTGATTTCTCAGAATTTATATATAAATGCATAATGCTAGTTTTAGCGTTTAAATAATAATTTGAAAAAATGCCTTAAAATAAAAAAATTTGTTAAAATAATTTTTTTTTTCTCTATAAAATATATTTTTATTTTACAAAAGTTAAGATTTTTAATTTTAATATATTTTTATTAACAGTTGATGTAAAAAGTTAGTTTTCAATAAAAAAAAAAAATAACATATCAAGAGTGTTTTATAAAATAAAATTAAAATTAATAATAAAATTCTACCATAAATAAAACTATATAAAATGTACAAAAAATCTAAGGAATGTTTATTTAAAAAAAAAACCTACCATATGTTTAAATTTTTGCAGTTTATCCACCCTTTTATTTTAAAATCTTAAATAAAAATATATTTTATTAAAAATAAAAAAAATTTATCTAAAACTATAGGTCAAGTTCCAAAAAAAAAAAAAAAAAAAACGGTCAAAATTCTTATTTAAAAAAAACTGCTATATTTTAAATGCAATTTTTTTTAAATTTTTCAATTGATTTTTTTTTATTTTAGTTATAAAATAATAAAAAACAAAATTATTATTAATTCAAAAATTTTAACATAAATACTTATTTCAAAATAAACATTGCAAAAAAAAATTAATTATTATTTCTAATATTTTAAAAACATTTATTTTAGTCTAAATAATTAAAAACTAAAATATTATTATTAAAAAAAAGGAAAACTTTTTTTTTTATTGACATGATAAATGTGAAAATTTCAAAAGAAATTTCTTTATCAATTAAATGTAAAACTTAATAATATAGTTAATGATGTGAGACACCATAATCAAATAAGTTGGTAAGTAAATATTATTTTTGAATAATTTTTTTAAAATTACTATTTATTTTTAATTTAAGTCTTCATTTGTTAGACAGTGTGATAAAAATTCTCCCTTTTCTTGTAGAAAATATTCCAAAAAAAATTATCGAACCTTTTTTTTAAAGTCACTCTATTCAAAAATTTCCTTAAATATTTTTTAAGAAAAACTATATTACTCTTTGTAATTAAGAACTGATTAACACAAACCCCCCCTCCCCCTCCCTTACTCAAAAAAACACGTTTTTCTATATATTTAAATCAAATGACTATGCATCAACCCAAAATGTTTGATTATAGTTGATAACGAAAATTAGATGTATTATTTTTCTATTATTTTTTAACTTAATAGTTAATTTTTCTTAATTTAACTTAAAAAAATATCGATAAAGTTAAATATATTTTTCGCTTAAAATAAATGTTATACGAACATTTTTATCAAACTTTAATTTATCTGAAAAATATTCTAACAATAATTTTTTTTATTTTGTAAAAAATTTTTTAGTAAAATTTCGCAAAAAATGAAAAATTATAGATAATTTTTATGGTAAAAATTTATTTTTCCATTTTTCATGAAATTATATTAAACAAATAGTAACTTATGTTGAGTAAGACAAAAAAAAAATAGTTCTCTAAAATTTTCTTCTTTTTTAAAGAAAATAACATTTTCTATTTTTATTTTAATAAGAAAATAAAGCCATAACTTTTTTGTATAAAAATAAGATTTTCATCAATTATTAAAGGATTATAGGGCACGTTGTAACCAAAAATTTTAGTTTTTTTTCATTAAATTTTCAGAAATTGTATTTGAAAATTTAATATCTTTAAGTGAAAAGTAAAAAACCAAATGCCCCCAGAGAGAAGGTGTCCTTTCTAATAGACCAACTTTTTTTTTTACTATCTTAGTATCTTCTATGTTATTATGTATTTTAATTATTTATTTAATTTTCGCTATAAAAATATACTTAAAATAGTTGCCATAAAATTTCTTGCAGAATTCAATCCGTTTGAGATAATTTTTGATAACTTTTTCTCTATTATTCGGCTTTAACCAAACATATTTTAATTCCTAAGTGTCCTAAAACTTAAAGATTCTTTTCATAAATATGACATTTATTTCGCTTATCTTATATTAAAATTATTTATATATATGCATAATATATCTTTGAAATACTATAAATACGCGACCAGTATGATAAGTTAGTGATAAACGAAACAAAAAATTAATTTATTCACCAAAAAATTGATTTCTTTTTCAATATTATCTTCTTTTTACTCAATATACTTTGTTCAATATTATTTCAACTTCTTTGAATTGTCAAACTTCTATAAAATAGGTTTTAGTTTTGATTATAACTTCAGAATTGGAAACAAATTTTGATTTCTAAGTGTTCTAAAATTTTAAAATTATTTTTATAAATATGACTTTTTGTATAGATCTATACGAAACCGTTCAAGGGTATTAAATTGCACAATCGTGGGAGTCAATTAACATTAGCAAATTTCGAAATTACGCCTTCTGGGAACTTTTCTTGCAATAAAGCTAAAAATTTGTCATACTTCATACCATGTGGTACCATCTTGTCAAAGCCACATAGTATTTAGATAAAAATCTTTTAATAAAGGCCAAAAAAAACATCGGTTATCATAGGGCCACAGTGCTCAGAATTAAGGGTAACTATCAATTAGTACGACACCTTCAGACCAAAATGCACACCACACAGCTACTTTTTGTGGCATCACTACAATTGCTTATAGGGTTTTAGAGCCTCGTAACATACTTACCGAAAGCAACATTCAAAAGGCTATTATTTTAGCATTCAATCGGAATAGCTTCTGTGCATTTTTTATTCAATTAAATAATCTATAACATTAAATGGCAAATTTTAGACTAAATAAAAATTGCATAATTCTGCCATATATGGAGGTGTCATATTTGACAGCTCTACATACGAGGTCTGTTCAGGCGTTATGTTGGTTGATAACATTATGTCATGACATGTCTCTCACTTATCGCGACAAGTTCGGCCATTTTGAATTTTCAGTTAATTTTTGACAGCTGTTTTACTTGCACGTGTTTTGCCTCGTCTTCGATTTTTGCCCAATTTCGACAAAAAACAGCATCGCATTAACATTGCTAAGGAGCTTTTGAGCTCTGTCTGCGACGACCAAAATTTACGCCAGAGGGTCATAACTGGTGACGATTCATGGGCTTATGGTTATGACGTGGAAACTAAAACTCAATCATCCCAATGGAAGCTGCCGTACGAGCCAAGACCGAAAACAGCGCGCCAAGTTCCGTCGAATGCGAAGGATTTGCTTTCAGTTTTCTTCGATTGCAGGGGCGTGGTGCATCATGAGTTCTTGCCACAAGGTAGAACGGTCAATAAGGAATATTACCTGCAAGTTATGCGCAAGTTGCGCGAAACAATCCGATAGAAACGCCCGGATTTGTGGAAAAACAAAAATTGGCTTTTGCACCATAATAACGCCCCTACTCACGCATCGTTGCTTGTGCGCGAATTTTTTGCCAAAAACGACATACTAATAATGCCGCAGCCACAGTGTTCCCCAGATCTGGCCCCCTGTGACTTTTTCTTGTTCCCGAAACAGATTCTTTGATCCATTTTTTTGAATGGGCAAAAATCGAAGACGAGCCAAAACACGTGCAAGCAAAGCAGCTGTCAAAAATTAACTGAACATTCAAAATGGCCGAACTTGTCGGCATAAATGAAACACATGAGAACCAACATAACGCTACAAAAAATCGAAAATTGAATATACCTAAACCGCGGAAATTCAAAATTCGCGATACTTTATGAGCAGACCTCGTATGGCAGATTTAAGCAAAATGAATAAGTCGGCACCAATTTTTTTGGTAAAAATTTCCATTTATCACCGGGTATTAATAAAAAAAAAATTAAAAAAATAGTGAACAATTTTAATATTTTCTCATATTTTAATTGTATTTTTTAGATACGAGTAGAAACCAGTAATTATTCTATCTAATAAAAATATCAAATTTTAATCTTCTCTTTTTATTTAAAAACCATTATCAATAATATCGTTAAGATACTCGTAATATTAATAATAGAAATGGAAATAATTCTATTATTTTGAATATTTTTTTAAAAATCAATTCAATTACATTAGATTAGCTTGAAAAATAATTAGTTTTAAAAAAAAACTTAACAAGAAAACTTATGCTAGAAAATGTACGTATTTAAAAATTTCATATGGAAAAAAATGAACACATGCTGATATATTCAATAAATAAATGACAAACACTTAAAGCCATATAGGGCTTCATAGCTAATTAAGGTCTTATTTGTTACTTTTAAACTACCTATTTAGTGAACAAGAAATCCACTATCTACTATTGACTATTCATATATTATTTCCCTACCATGACAATTATTTCATTTGAATTTTTAAATTATTAGAAATTGTTTTTTTACTTTCATTATTTATGGTTAATATCAGAAGTGGAGAGAAAAAAATTATGGGTAAACAATTTCACTTTTTTAAACATATTCCCTAAAGATCATTAAAGATTTCCTGCATTTTTTAAATATTTCCATATTTCTACAAGCAAACAGAAAAATTATTTTTCAACTTTTAGAAAGCCTCTACAGGTTAGGATAGGTGTTTTTTTTCCTCAATAACCATAAAAGAAAATGTTTTGAATTTTTTTTTTACTATTATTATCCAACAATTTTATAATGAAACTTCTCAGCTGGTTTTTATCCTTTTTAAAAATAAATCTTATCTGATTCAAAATTCGAACACATGCACATATGTATGAGCTCAGTAGTTAGTATGAGTCATTTTTATCATATGTGTAATGTATATTGAAGAAAAAAAATGCACTTGTGCAATCCAATCGGAAGTTTGTTTATTTTTATTGGAGGTGTACATATAGAAATTATATGCTCTAAGAAATAAAAAAACGGATACTATGTACAAAAAATTTTACAAATAATTCAATAACCTTAGAGAAGAACGAATTTTTTTTATTATTTTTGTTGTAAATTTTTTAATATCCAATAATGGCGGTTGTGTTTATTTGTAGTTACAGAAAAGAAAATTAATTAATACCGTCTAAATATTGGGAGAAGGGGGGAGGTGAAATTGTTTTTAATATGGAAACTCTGTCTGCCATCACTACTACCGGACATTCTCGAGCACATGACTTGAATCTTAAAAAGTTAACAACTCACCTCTTTTGTAGCTGATCAACTATTTAATATCTTTAACTAATATCAAAAGTACTTAATATCATTTCCGTTTTAATTTCTATGGAGGATTTGATTTCCTTTTTTGTTTTTTTTTTAAATATTTTTATGCCCAGCTAGCTTATTAGTATAGACACGTACTTAAATTTTAAATACTTGAAAACTCTGTTTAAAAATTAATCAACATGGGTGGGTGGATAAGGATTATTATTTTAATCGAGAAATTGTCTTCTTTTTTTCTTTTTCATAGAAATTATTAATTTTCTCTATTAATTAAAGGTTTTTTTTTTTTAATTGAACATGAATTGATAAACTGTACAAACTGATAAGTTAAACTAATTTCATACCAAAAATACTATTGTTAAAATTTTTTTTTTATTTAATACTAATTGTTAATGACAAAAGGTGAGAAAAATAATTAAAATACGAATTTTCCTTTTGTGATTATGAAAATAATCACAATTGAATTGTTTTATGATTAAAATACTGTTAAAAAGATAATCTTTATCGTAGAACAAAAAAAAAAATTCATAAAAAATTGATAATAACAGCAAACTATCTCGTATCAAACGTATTTATTTTTCTTATCATAAAATTTACGCAAGTCCATACACTACAGGCCAAAATTATGCGATCCTCTTTTACCTTTCGATAAACCCATATTGTCTAAATATTTCTGGATAGTATTGTATCTTAATAAACCGAAAAATTCAATTATATATTTAATTATCACATTCTATTTTATGGTTTAAATATTTTATTATTTTCTCAAATATATTAAAAAACAGGAAGCAGTAATTTCCATTATTTTGACAAAAAACTACAATTTTTAAAAAAAAAAACCAATTTAAGCATTTATTTTGTAATATTTTATTTATTTTTTGATTTAATAACAATATTCGTAAATATTATATATTTTTTATTCATATTTTAAATCGAAATTCATTTCAAACTAAGGTGGTCGATTATTTTTGGCCTACAGTGTATACTATGTACCCACCCGTGATAAAAATTACATTAAAAAATATTTCGAACAAAATCTAATTATTTTTAGTACGATTAAAAAATAGATAAAAAAAATACTTTTTTTAATGTATTCTCGAAATAAATACACAATAAATACGATTTTTAAGATAATTTTTACTAAAACAGAAAAACAAATTATCAATTATTCGATTTTGTTAAAAAAAAAAAGGTTTTAAAATAAAATAATAAGAAAATATACTTTTGAAAATTTATAATTTAGTCAAAAGTAATTTTTATATTTAAAAAAAAAGTTTTTCCCTAAAAAATTTTGATAATTAAAAGCAACAAAAAAATCTGATTTGCCGATATAATAAATACTAAAAACATTACAAATTATACACTGAAATATTGTTGTTTTTTTTTTTAAAAGTGTTCTTGGATTAAATAGTTTTGTTTTTTAATTATCATCAAAGCTTGAAAAAAAATTGATTTACAATATATTTTTCAAAAAAAATTACCATTTTTCCTATGCAAATCATAGATTTTCAAAAAGAATAACTTTGATAATAATTATTAAAAATAACTTCCTTTATTAACTTTATATATAAACTACTAAAAGTATTAAGAACTTAAATGGAAACTTATAAATTGTTCATGAAAATGAAATACTATAAATATGCGACCAGTATGATAAGTCAGTGATAAACGGAATAAAATATTAATTTATTCAACAAAAATTGATTTCTTTTTCAATATTATATATTATCTTTACTCAATATACTTTGTTCAATATTATTTCAACTTCTTTATACTATCAGTGTAGTATTATTTGTCAAACTTTGGAAAATAGGTTGCAGTTTTGATTATAACTTCAGAATTGAAAGCAAATTTACATCCACCAAGCTGTTTGACAATTGAAAAAAATTAAAGAAAGCTAAATCTGAAGAAATTAATGTGGTGGAGAAACAATGCATAAAGTATTTCCAATTATTTTGCTGTTTCAATTGACGATGAATATGTAAATGCTTAGAATAGAACTTTTTCCTTTGTCAAATGCGGTCGTTTTGTTTTGCTTTCATTATTCTAATATCCTGTATTAGGCTTAAAAATGTCCAAAAAATTCATTGAAGTTATACGAACACGTTTTTACAATTGAAAAATCAAAATTTCATATAAGATGGTACCGACATATTTTTTTGGGAGATATTTAACATTCCATCTATCTTATATACTTTCATTTGATGGTCTCTTTAAAAAATATCATCAATTTTATTAATTATTTCTTCGGATTTTTAATACACGAAATTCACTTTTTCCAATATTAATAATAAAAAAAACACAAAACCTTGTATCATCTCTTGCATTTATCACTGACTAATCATATAACCATTGTATCTTAATAATTAAAAAAAAATTACAACAATATTTTTCAGAGCTTATAATATTTTATTTGATCTTATTTGCCAAAAAAAAAGATATCTTAGACCCGAATAATTGGATCTCCTGACACTATTGTTTATAAATAATTTAATGAATTATTCAAAAAAGAAAGAAAAAAACAAATTTTACCTATTAAAAATACAAGTACGATTATATACATAAAGAAATAAGCAATAATAAATTATAATATGATAAATTGGTCAGGGTGTTTATATACAATATTTTAATGCTCTTTTAACGAATGCAACGAAAACCTTGTTGCATTGATTAAAAAAAAAAACTCCAATTGCATTGGAAATAATAACTTTGAATTGATAATAATATAAAAATAAATTTCAATTTTCACTTACTTGTAATAAAAATATTGTATAATATCAATTAAATATTTTTCAATAAAGGGCAGTAAATATAATATATAATAGGTAGTGTAAAATTTTTATAAACCAAACATTTTTGTCATTGTTTTTACTTGAACAAATAATCACAAATTTATTCATTAAAGCCGCTTAAATATTCTAAGGTTTCTAATGTCTTCATATTAAAATTACAATGACTTCAAAAAAAAATGAAATAAATATTATGTATTTTATTAAATGCTTTAAATACGTTGTTAGGTATTTAATTTAAAAATACAACTAATATCTTTGTCTAAACCTTATGAATTTGATTCCCGGTAACCATGGAATAGGAGGTATGAGTATTAGCTACTATGCCTTACCTTTTCGAGACAAAATTATATATTTAAAAAAAAAATTTAAAAGGATTTTTAAACTCATAGGTAAATAGGGGTAAATTAAAAATTCTACTCGTTAATATATATCTTTACTAGCAATTATTTTTTTCGGATCTATTCGAATAACATATAAATTTAATTTTCAAATTTAATCAAAACATAATAAAATAAATTTAAAAAAAAAACGTTTTCTTTAAGTCACTTCTAGTAATTTTTCTACTGAATTGCAAATTCTTAACTAAAAGGCATTTGGTGACAATAAAAAGACTCAAGACTTTTGCATACTAGACGCAGATTTTCCTTCTTTTTTTTGGGATAAAAAAAATAAATTTTGATAATTACCAAATTTTTATTAAGTCTTATAAAACTTGCTTCAATTATTTTACGATTTATTAATATTTTCAAATTCAATTTAAATAATTTTCGAATTTGTTTTAAAAACTCATTAGGTAAATTAAATTTTGTTTAATCCTTCCATATATCTAGAATGATCATGAGTACAATGGAGAAAAGCTTTACGAAATACCATATAAAGGATTATCCAAATTGTGTTGCCAAAAAATAGTTCTTGCAAAGCTGAATATATTTAAGGTAACTTTTCATGACTTTCTCATATAATCCGGACTATAATTTGGTTATTACTAAACGGAAATTAGTTTAAAATGAATATTTTAGGTTTACCTAGTTTTGATAAGAATAGTTCAACGAGAATTTGAAATTTATGCGTTATAGAAACTTTCCGTGCAATAATGTGAAAATTTGCTGTTGTTCCGTTTTTCCTTCTTTATTTTCAAATAATTGAGGGCTAATGACACTTTCAAATCAAAATTTGCAGGTGTCATTAGCCCGAAATTCAAAAAATTTGAAGGTGTCATTGATCCGGATTGTTAAGAAGCCATTATATACAGTCATTTTGTAGATATAATAGCTTCTTAACAATCATTTTTGGATTTTTTTTTGAGCCTTCTATATGACAATTTTACATACTGACATATCCACCGAGTAAGAAATGAGCCTCATTACAAAATATCACCAGCCAAAACCTGGTATTCCAGCATTTAATAAAAAAAATCGTTTGCGCAATTTATTGCATTATAAGACAAAATTTTAATTTATCGTATTGTGAGTAAAATTGGAAAACCGCCGTTCGCTAATAGATGGCGCCAGCAGAAACGTCAAATCGTAAGCTTAGGCATCTGTTAACTTAGCTTTGTGACTTTTTACTTCGGCGTTGTATAGGGTTTTCGAATAAGAGTGATATGATTTCTTTAAAAAAAACATACACTAATTGTTAAGGAAATTCAAATGTTTTTTTTTTAATGTGAAGTACAATCAATACAATTAAGTTCTAGATAAAACTTCATTTAAATGGCTTCCACGACTTCTTTTGCAGGAACGAATTCGATGAACCCAATTTTCGAGCACTTTTTCCACTAAATCAAGTCGGATGTCATGAATAGCACGTTCAATATTGACTTCTAAAGTTTGAAGAGCGTCTGGTTTATTGCTAAAGACCAATGACTTCAAATAATCCCACAAGAAATAGTCTAATGGTGTTAAATCACAACTTCTTGGAGGCCATTTAATGTCACAATTTATTGAAATAATCGAATCTCCAAACTTTTCTCGCAATAATTCGGTTGTTGCACGTGCTGTGTGGCACGTAGCCCCGTCTTGTTAGAACCAGATGTTGTCAAGATCAACTTCCAATTTCGGCCATAAAAAGTTGGTCATCATCGATCTATACAGTAACGGTGTTACCAAGCTTCATTTCGAAAGAAGTACGGACCGATGATTCCACCAGACCAAAAACCACACCAAACTGTCCATTTAGGTGAATGTAATGGGTGTTCATGAATAATTTATGGATGTTCTTCGCACCAGAATCGACAGTTTTATTTATTTACCGCACCACTCAGATGAAAGTGAGCCTCATCGGAGAAGATGATTTCCTTAGAAAAATTGTTATCGTTTTCAAGTTGTTCCAAGACAATTTGTAAATTTTGTTCTTCCGTATAATATAATAATTGTAAACATTACTAAATACAATGAAAAAAAAAAAACAGATTATGACATATGACAAATGGCTGAAACGTCACTTAGAAATCATATTACTCTTATTGGAAAACCTTATATATGTATATATTTTTTTTATGCGTGAAATTTGAGCTAAATAAGCGTCATTTGCGGGAATTTTTGTTTTTTACTTTGACAATTTGAACAAATCTACGGCTCAAACGTTCAAACAATTGTAGAAACTTATGGTGAGGCTTGTTTTAGTGAGAGAATATGTCGTAAATGGTTCTAACGTTGGAAAAGTAGTGATTTCAATGTGGAAGACAAGAGCGTGCCGAAAGTTTGAAGACGCAGAATAAGAGGCATTACTGGATGAAGATTCATGTCAAAACGAAACAAGAGCAGACTCAATAAACTATTTTCTATCGGTTTTTCATTTATACTCCCGATATATAAATTTTTTTTTTAAAATAATCAACGATTGTTAAATGTTAAGACTATATTTTCCAAACCATGAAAGGAATAACACAGTATGTATTTTTTTTTAAAGAAATTTGATGGAATACTTTTAAAAAGGAGCAAAGCTTCTCCTTCTGATAAATCTTCAGAAATTGAAAACTTTTTCAAAAAAAATCAAAAAAAAAACAGAATAAAATCATTTTTTAAAAA
Source organism: Atherix ibis (assembly GCA_958298945.1). Taxonomy (NCBI): domain Eukaryota; kingdom Metazoa; phylum Arthropoda; class Insecta; order Diptera; family Athericidae; genus Atherix; species Atherix ibis. The sequence continues at coordinate 32,421,553 of OY282610.1, read as the reverse complement.
AAAGAATAAAATCTCCCCGTGTCCTCAATACTTATACGATAAAAAATTATTTATTCTTTTCTAAATTTCAATATTATTAAAAATATCAAAATATTACCAAATTTAACTTGATTTTTACGATTGAAAATTTATTTATTATTTTATTCTAATTATAATTCATTGACTTATTAATATCGTTTTTTTTTAATGGATTATTAAATTTAAAAAAGAAATAATTAAAACAAAAACTTACATTTAATAGATCTTTGTTAATTAGTAATAATTATTATTATTTCGAAATGAATTGATCGACAGTTATTTTTATGAAATTCATTTAATAATAATTATAAATTATTTATTATTAAATGATTAATTAAAAAATTGATTTCTATTTAAAAAAAAAAAAAAATTGGAATAAAATAAGAAAGTAAAAAAAAACCTATTTGCATCCAATTAAATGTGATCAGAATGCTTAATGATATGAAATTCTATGAAATGCGAACAAACTATGTGAAAATTGCAAATTATTCCGCGTTCAATTTGATATTGTATCGATTGTATTTCAAAATGGGATAGTACCTTCCAAATATTAATTTAGTACAAGTATGTGTTATGCAGTACAATAACAACCTACTATGGTTATTTTTAGTAATGAATTTGAACAGATTTCCATTCATAAACATTCCTAAACGTATACGAAAAGTAAATCATCACCTTTCTTTCACAAGTATTTACAAATGAAAAAATAAAATTTATTTTCACTTGATACAAAAAACGAATGAGGGTGAAAACGATTCAATAAATCGAAACTGTTCGAATTTATTTTAATACGAATAAAATTATATTAAAAACTTTTCGAATTTTCTTAAGTAAATCATAGAATAAAAATAGAGTTCTATAAACCATTCTATAAGAGAAAGTAATATTTAGTAATAGTATTACGTTCATTCAAACTTTTTATTTTGTTCAATATCATTGCCATAAAATCAATATTATTTTTACAATTTTTCAAATTTATGAGATTAATTTCACATTCACTATGAATTCTATTCTATCTAGACTTTCATCCAATTAATTTATCATTTTCTAAGGCTGCGTTACTCTAGGGCTATTGGCCTCATAGTGAAGTCCTTCAGCAAAACAGCATTCAGTCAAGTAAAAATATATACGTTTTTATATGTTTTTATATTGTGTACTATGGGTTTTTTTTCTCGAAATATTTATTTTATACTGATGAAATGTGTAAAATAGACACACACAAAAATGAGGGGGGGGGGGGTAGGGGGAGGATTTGTAACTACAAACTCTTATACAATAGATAATATGAACTCCATGCCAACGGATTTAAAATAATATAGCAATTATACTATTGGGATCATTTTTTACCTATGTACAATAGAAAGATTTAAAATTTATACTATTCTTAGCTTATTATTATTAAAATAAGTTAATTATTAATATTTCAGCATTTTGTATTTTTTATAATCAAAAAATTTTTTAATAATTATTACATTTTCAAATTGTAAAGATTTAACCTCAAACTTTTCGAAACTAATTTTTAAGCTATGTCATATTTTCTAAGAGATTAATGGGCTTTTTTCAGTGCCATTGGCGAATTTATGCCATTACATCCTCCTAAGACAGAAAATAGTATTGTCCTGGTGTATATTTTTTAACAAATATAAGTTCAGGCTTACTCAAAAGGATCCTTCCCTACACATAATAACTAATACAAAAATCATACCTTATGAACTGGCATTTACAAATAAATACAGCTAACAAACTGTCGAATATCTCTCCCATAATTAGCTGGTATTCCGCAGGGCAGGCGACTTGACTGCATTCAATACAACATTTATGCATTTAGCGCCGGTTAACTAAGTGGAGAATAAATGTGAATGGATTCAAATATGTCTGCGTAACTTCTTTTCCTTCTAAATGAAGCATGTCCTTCCATATATAACAGTTCGGCTGAAAAGTTTATAAGATAACACAGCAAAAATATTTTTTTTTGCTAAATTCATTTTAATTATTCAACATAGTTGCCTTCGAGGGCGATACAGCGATTATAGCGATCTTCCAACTTTTCGATACCATTTTTATAGTACTCTTTCGGTTTTGCCTCAAAATAGGACTCAGTTTCGGCAATCGGTCTTAAATTTCTTGCCAGCGAGCATTCTCTTGAGGTCTGCAAACAGGAAAAAGTCGCTGGGGGCCAGATCTGGAGAATACGGTGGATGGGGAAGCAATTCGTAGCCCAATTCATTGAGTTTGACCATCGTTTTCATCGACTTGTGACACGGTGCATTGTCTTGGTGAAACAACACTTTTTTCTTCTTCAAATAAGGCCGTTTCTTAGCGATTTCTTTCTTCAAACGATCCAATAACGCTATATAATATTCGCTGTTGATCGTCTGTCCCTTCTGGAGATAGTCAATGAATATTATACCATACGCATCCCGAAATACAGACGCCATCACTTTGCCAGCCGACTGTTGCATCTTTCCACGCTTTGGATTCGGTTCGCCGCTCGCTCCCCACTATGCCTACTGCCGATTGGACTCTGGAGTGTAGTGACGGAGCCATGTTTCATCCATTGTCACATATCGACGCAAAAATTCGGGTTTATTGCGCTTTAACAGCTCCAAACACTGCTCAGAATCATCAACACGTTGTTGTTTTTGGTCCACAGTGAGCTCGCGCGGCATCCATTTTGCACACAGCTTTCGCATGCCCAAATATTCATGCACGATATGTCCAACACGCTCTTTCGATATCTTCAGAATCTCAGCTATCTCGCTCAACTTCACTTTACTGTCATTTAAAATTCTTTTGTGGATTTTTTTGATGTTTTCTGCCGTAACCACCTCTTTTGGGCGTCCACTGCGTTCTGCATCAACTGTGCTCGTACGACCAGTTCGAAATTGACGAAACCAATATTTCACAGTTGAAATAGCTGGAGCAGAGTCCGGATAACGTTTGTCAAACCATGCTTTGGTTCCACTGTACTTTTTTTCATCAAAAAGCAATGCTTTATCAATACACGAAATTCGTCTTTATCCATTTTTTTTTTCAATAACAAAAGTTGCTGCACTCAAAATGCTATATCTCACGAACCAATCGAGCGATTGCTGTCAAATTTTGACAGGAATCATTTGAAGGACGGTGCTTTGTGATAATTAACTAGATTTTTGCAAGAGGCGCCATCTAGACGCCAACCTTATAAACTTTTCAGCCGAACTGTTATTTATGGAAGGTAAATACTACAAGACATTAAAGTTAGGTATCTGGGACTATGCATAGATAAAGGTTTGATTTGGAGTTCATGTAGAAGATTCAAAATACCCGAACCAAAAAGATAATATCGACAAATGCTTCGACTGCTCCAAGGATATTCTACACTTACTATAGATAGTAAAGTATTTTTATACAAAGCGCTTTTATTATGATGGTTAGGGGAAATTTTTTTAAGATTTTTATTCACCAAAACTCATGAGACCACCATAACGAGGACTAGATTGACTTTAAGCCTATAAGATCACTAGATTGACTTTCTGGGCTGTAAGGTGGTCCTTTTTACATTCTGTTTCTTTTATTTTTCTAATGATTATTTCCTGTAACAGGCTTTTATCGGCAGTTTATTTCTTTCTTCGATGAAGCGTGAACAGTACAAAAAGACATGTAACATCAATTATAAGACGACAAGTAGAGTATATCACAATATCGTTTAGCTTAACCACGAAAACATTTAAGCTCCATTATTGTGCACTTCTTCATGACCCCTTTTTTACCTGGAGAAATGGATAGCTCACTACTATTACGTTAGTTTCCACCTTATTGATGGTGCACCGATGAAACCTATATGAACTTACGAACTAGAAGTCTGGGGATCTACTAAGCATTCCAATGTCCTTCAAATTCAATCCATTCAGTTAAAAATATTTCGTCAATTTGTCAACACTACTTTTTATGTTTGCAATAATATTTTATTATGCCCATAACCCTTTATCATTATTAATACTGTTACGTAAATTTGTTTGTTACTATTTTTTAGTTGAAAAAATCTGTGCAATGAACACAAAAATAAGAAAATTATTTTTCTAAGTTATTTGTGATGATATTTGTACAGAAATTTATATTCTTAGCGTCACGATAACTCAGGTTATTTAGAAATAATTAAAAGGGACCACAACTTTGAGACTAGCTAGCTGGATTCTAACTCAGTACTGTTGCATGGGCGTCAACCGATTTTTGCGAAATTTTGATGACTTTTACGGGTATTTCAGGTGATATATTGGCTATAACTTGGCGTATGCTGGTTTTTATGTGTTCTAACATTTCGGTTTTGCTCAAAAACCTCCACACAAAAAACCTCCGCATAATCTTGGCTGCCAATGGATATCTTCAACATCAATATTTCCGATATCATGCCAAAAATAATCTATTCTCATACGTCAACAAAGCTCACCAGTGACTGTTACAGTCTGAACGTCATCGTTTTCAACAAAAAAAAAGGAAGCTCAAATAAAGCCGCCTGACCACAATTCACAATAAACAGTCACTTTTTATGCATGAAATTGTCTCTCGTAAATTACATTTCTTATTAATATACCCAGAATGATTGAAATACGACCCATTAGAGAGAAGATAATACCAAATTGAACAATTTTAAAGCGTTGAGAAGTGTGGTTAAATGATCAATTTCATCAATATATTATTGAAAACAAAAATTTTACACTTTTAACACGTGAAATTTTTGACAGATGTCCGATTTATAGTGCTGCCAGCATAGGAAAACTCGAATCAGATCACCACGTGTATGTGTAAGTCATTTTTGTTATGACCAAACATTTTTTTTTAAAAGTCCCTTAATTTCACTAAGGCAGTCTCAAATAATTAAAAATTATCATTGTAGATTTAACCTAAAATTTTGATCACACTAATTTGAAATTTTTCCAATTTTTAACCTCAAATTTTTATGGCAAAAAAATTTCAGTCTTTACAATTTTTTTTGGTTATCTTTCATATGTTAAATAAATTCGAAAAGATTTTCAATAAATTAGCAAAATTTGACTTTTCCGATCCCATTTATTTAAAAAAATTATTATCCTTATAATCCTCCTACTTTTTATGTGGGCAATTTTAAATTTCTGATTCTTTGTTATATATAATTTTTATACAAAATTTTATTATAAAAAATAATTTTTTTTTTAATTTTATTTAAATAAAATATTTTTCATTATTGTAAAAAAAAACTCTATATAAAAATACCATTTAATATATATTTTTTTTATAATTAATAATTTTCTAAATTTTTTCTCTTTAATAAAATTTCAATCAAAATTTAAGAATTAAATTTGAAATGTCAAAAGTGTATACATAGCTTATTACGAAAATTTATTTATAGAAATCAAATTTTTAAGAACCATTAAAATTTCTTTAAAAAAACACACACACAATATTTAATCAAACAAAAATGTTTTGTGTTCGTAGTTAAAGTGGTTGACAAAAACTATTGACTTTCTCTTTTAAAACAAACAACAAAAAACAATTTTCCCTTAATTAACATAATTTTTTTAATTATTCTTATTTTTTTCTTTTTGTCTACAAATTTGTTAAGTTTTAAAACTTAAAAAAAAATTAATACCATATGAAAATTCTTGTTTTTATCAAATTGTTAATGGCTATGCGATATTATCATAAAAGTATAAAATCAAACAAATCCATTATTATTATTCGGTATGGAATGTTGTTCTCTGGAAAAACTTGTTTCTTAAAAATTTCACTTTTATTATAACAAATATTATCATAAAAATACTATAAAACGCCTTAAAAAAAAAAAAAAGTCTATCGACTAATAAAGTAGTAGTACTCTTAGTTTAGTCTTAGTACAAGATCATGTTTGTCTCGAAATTGATTTATGAAGTTTTTCCAAAATTTTACTATTACAAACTATAATATAAGTTTTTATAAAGAAAAAAAAATTTTTGATTAAAAATATTGTTCACTTGATTCATTTTTTTTATTTGTTTTTTTTTTTAAGTATTATTTTTGTCCAAAAAAGAACTGTTGATTACCTTAAAAATAATTTTTATTAATTAGAAAAACTGTTGATTACCTTAAAAATGCTATTTCGTCGATATGACAAAAAAAAATATGATAAAAATAATTTTTCAAGGTAAATTTTATCAGATACAAAAATCAAAAATAATTGACAAACAATAAAATTGTATGATTTTTGATAGTGTCAATTTTAAGAGTAAAACAATATTACTATTTTTGACAATGTCAACTTTTCCACTTTAATTGATATTTTATAGTAACAATAGTGAGGTGTCATTTGTTTTATTATTTTTTTTTTTTTGTTGATTTTTTGTATCAATAAGAAGAAGTTACACATAATGTATTTTATTATAAAATTTAATCTTTCAAGAGGTTTATTTATTATATTCTATAACAATTATGTACGTTCAATCTTGACAATTTCGAAATATTTCGATCAATACTCATTTTATATACAATAATTTTACAAGATAAAATAAAGCAAATATAATTGAAATATTTCTGGATAATAAATATTATTTGAGAAGTCATCAAATATTCTATGTTTGATTATTAATATTTACACACTTTTATTTAAGTATTTCATTTAATTTCATAAATGTACTCAAATAATGTCTTTAAAAAAAAAAAACAACAACAACAACAAAAAATAGATATCGAATCAATTAAAAGTATTTTGTTTTTCTTATTTTTTGTCAACTTTGGAATTTTGAAATTATTTGCTTGATTGTTTTCAAAATAATATTGATAAAATCCATTCCTTTAATAAGTACTCTAAAAATTGCCTAAAACAATTATTAAACTATTATCTTGTAAAGTCAACAATTATAATTATTTGTAGGCAATTTTTTTCAAAGTGCAGGATTTTCTAAGAAAGATAATATATGTTTGGTTTTTTTTTCAAATAAAACAAAAAAGAAATATGGCAGAGTGAAATTTTGTTTTTTTTATTTTGAATTAGAATCACAGCAATTATTTTCGGAAAATAACTTTATAAAAATTTGGGCACTCTTAGCTATTTGGAGTATTTGGCAATCAATATTCAATTTTAATGGATTAACATTTGCTGGTTTATTGACATACGATGGCCATTCAACAAGTACTTAGCCTCACCGCCCGATAGATCTACTGTCACAAAAGAAATTTACCATCGTGCAGTATATTCTTTTAGTAGCTTACTGTCAAAGTTCCAGTCGATTCCCTTCATTAGTTTTGTTTTAAGAGCCTTTGAAAGCGAGCGTGTCGGTCGGTTGCACAAAAATGGAAAAAGAACAATATCTTTCGGTGATTAGATTCTTGTTTTTGGAAGGGAAAACGCGCAGCGAAATCAAAGATCGCTTGGATGCTGTATATGGTGACTCTTCTCCTTCGATGGCGACCGTCAAGAATTGGTTCAACGAGTTTGTTCGTGGCCGCACGTCGGTTTTTGATGAGCCACGCCCAGGTACCCCGAAAACGGCTGCTACGGAGGAAAACGTTAAAAAAGTCCACGATCTCGTGTTGGCAGACCGTCGATTGAAGGTTCACGAGATAGCTGAGACTGTGGGCATCGCAGTAGGAACGGTGCATTATATTCTACACGAAGAACTGGGTATGAGAAAGCTGTCGGCGCGATGGGTGCCGCGTTTGCTCACACCGGAAAACAAGCGCAACCGTGAGACCACATCGGCGACGTGTTTGACGCTGTCTCAGCGCAATCCAGCGGAGTTCTTGCTTTGTTTCGTGACCGTCGATGAAACATGGATTCACTGGTACACACCAGAGACCAAGGAACAGTCGAAACAGTGGACTTCACTCGGCGAACGTGCTCCGAAGAAGGCGAAGACTGTTCGATCGGCCGGAAAGGTGATAACCACCGTTTTCTGGTATTCACAAGGTGTGATCCACATCGATTACCTCGAGAAGGGTAAAACAATCACGGGGCGCTACTATGCTGACTTATTGGGCCGATTTGACGTCAAATTGAAGAAAAAGCGGCCCCGCTTTGCGAAGAAAAAAGTGCTGTTCCACCACGACAACGCGCCGGCTCACACCTCCGCCGTCGCCATGGCCAAATTGCGCTACGAATTGCTGCCCCATCCACCGTACTCTCCAGATTTGGCCCCCTGTGACTACTTTTTGTTTCCAAACCTGAAAAAATCACTCGCCGGGAATAGATTTGGGTCGAATAAGGAGGTCATCGTCGCCACGGAGGCCTATTTTGCTTCCCTCGAGAAAATGTATTTTTTGGACGGGTTAAAAAAGTTAGAGCATCGCTGGGCCAAGTGTATCGAGCTTGAAGGAGATGATGTGGAAAAATAAATTGCCACCTTTCCAAAATTTTCGTTTTTCTTCTGTAGGCTAAGTACTTGTTGAATGACCCTCGTAGATCAATGAATTCAAATAACCTCAACAAAAAAAATAGTCTAAAAATGGTAAATTATAAATTTTTAGAGGCTATTGCACATTAGACATTTCTTGAAATTATGCACTTACCAAACTTTTCCCGCAATAAATCGAGTGGGGTATCGCTTATCATTGGCACTAATGGCAACTCCTTTCAACAAAACGTTGCTGAGGCTGTGAGGCATCAGCAACGTTTGTTGAAATCACATATTTATTAAAAAATTATCTACCAATTCAGAATCTGTATTGCTTACCATTGGCACTAATGGCAACTCCTTGCTCATTTTAGAAAAAAATAAGGATCTATGATGCCACCGTGCGATAAACCATACCAAATGGTCACTTTTGCTTAATGTAAAGGTTTATCGTATATAATTTATGGATTGGCTTCAGTCCAGTGACTCTAATTTTTTATTATTCACTATGTATCTTTTCCATGAATAAATTGCAAACCTTACTAAATACAACTGACAGTAATAGAAGATTTGGGCATGTCAAATATGGTCACATGGTCTGTTTACAACATATCACCCCTTATAACAGAATCTATTTGATTTATTGCAACATTGGGACAAATGTGTCTAGTATGCAGTTATCTTGAGTACGTGACTTATCTTGGAGTAAAAAATTTTCATTTTAGTCTAAAAAAAAAGTCCTCAAAAAAAACCTATTCAACAAAAAAATGACATCTATTAAAATTTTGAATTTTACATTTAAAACTGATGAGTCAGAAAGTAAATAAGAGAATATTGTGAGCTTTTTGTATTCTCTTCTTTAACTTCTAAGAATATTATAAAAATTTTATTATTTAAAAAAATAATTACTGTTATTTTTTAATCAACGTTTATCTAAAAAAAAATGTTCACCTAAAAAGAATACACTAAAAATATTCTATTTAAAAGACGAGTAAACAAAAACATAAAAATGCAAAAATATTTTTAAAAGTTTCTTTTTAAGAATAATAAAAAACTTTTTTAATATTTTATATAATAGTTTTTATAATTTTCTCTTTAAATATTATTACTCTTTTAAACAAAACAATAATAATAAAAAAAAATCCAATTTGCTCTAGTTTAACTGACAAAGTATAAAGAAAATTTCAATTTCGAATTTATTAACTAATAAACAACGGACGAACTTGTACGCCTAATAAATTTTCCAAAAATTTCACCAAAACATTTGCAATCAAATTTATGTAATATTATTAAAAAAATTTTCTTCTATATATTATTGACCGAAACTCCATGGCATTGACCATGTTTTGTATTTTGTTATCTCATCAACAGTAACGGCAATAAAATGTCTAACAAATACGAATCTAGTTTGAACTACTTAAATTTTTTTTCTCTTTTAAATATAATACAAATACAATAAACTCACTTGATTTATATTATTTTATATGAATTCTATTAATTTTTATCTAATACTTAATTAAAGAAAAACTTTTTCGCCATATTTGAAAATGTTTTTATTTAATAAATATCATTAAAAAAAATATTATAAAAATTTTTAATTTTCAGTAAAATCTTATTTTTAATAAATGAAAATTTTAGATTTTCTATATTATTTTAATATAAATATCTCTAATCAATTCTACATATTAAAAAAAAAAAATACACACACAAACACACAATAAAATCTGCACAAATTTTCATACATTTTTATTATGAGTATTTTTCAAATAATTTTATTATAAATTTTATAGGACTTTTTTTCTTTTCTTTTTTTATTGAACACTCTAATGTAGATATAATTAATTCATCTATATCTAAATTAATACAAATATCATAACGGAAATATTATTGATTCTAACTGAACTTTAAATATCTGTGAAATATTTATTAAAAAAAAAAATTCCTTTTGCAAACTTTTTTCACATTTTCCATATATTAAAATTTATAAAAAGCTTTTATTAGTGTGCAAAAAAAAAAAAAATTTTTATAATCATTTGATCATTTATGCAAAATAAAAATAAATATTTCTTTAATAATTTATTTAATTCTTAGGTTAAAAAAAAATATAAAACTTCATTTGTTTTTTATATAAAAAATAACTTTTATATCTGAAATATTAAAAAGTTTATACTTTATAAGAAAATGTACTAGAATAATAATAGTTTTTTTTTCTTTTTTTTTTATTATCAACAAACTTATTTTTAGATCCACAAATAATTATTTTTAGGACCTCAAACAAATCGCAAATGATTCCGAAATCTTGAAAAAAAAATTTCTGCATAATAGTTTTTTTTGTTATAATTCTAGTACATTTTTTTTTTGTTTTGTTTTCAACAAATAATTATTTTTAGGTCCTCAAACAAATCGCAAATATTTCCGAAATCTTGAAAATTCCTCTTCTGCAATTTGCTGCATTTACTAAAAGCATTTGCTGCATTTAAATATTGCTACTGCAGCAGCTGCAATATGATCAACACTCCAATGATTCTAGTACAAATTTCAATAAATATTCTGTTGTTATTTCCATTTAAGGCGTTGTGCATTATTTTGTGCACAATTTGTTGTTGTCGTTTCGTTACAATCTCTCATTGTCGATCGCATATAAAAAGGTAAATAATTGAAATTCCGATCATATTTCTTAAAAATCTTTTTTGACTTCTAGTCAAGTCATAACAACAATAACAACTACAACTAAAACCACCACCATCACCATTTTACATAAAAATTCCTACACTTTAGCACACTAACCAAACCATCCTTCTTCCGATCTGACCCACCCTAAGTGGAATCTCTGTCTTACATTCCGGCTTTTGTGCCATTTTTCTTTCCTTTTAATTTTTTTTTTTTGCGATTATTTATTATTATTAAAACAAGTCATTCCAAATTTAATATAATAAATGAACAAACAAAAAAATCAAATAAAATAAAGTACAACCAATAAAATAAAAAAATAAAAAAATAAAAAACAGAAAAAAAAACTAAAACTGAATGAGAAAAAGAAGAAGCAGAAAAATTAGTCGCATATTTTCTTCAGGTGTGTATAAAAGAAAAGAAAAAATTTTTTTTTTTTTTTGTAAGATCACCACCACATTTATACAAACCTAAACTTGAATGTGTTTACCATCCGCATTTACACATATGTGTGTGTGTGTGTGTGTCAGCATGTAGATAGTTGTAATATTATTTTGACTATATATTCAATAGCATACCATATTTTGTATCTATTCACGAGTATAGAAATTTTATTATATTATATATTCATACCCTACCTATCTATTATTAATTATTTGGTATTTAGATATTGTGGTAGGTAAGTCTGGGTCTAGGGTTTATTATAATTTTGAGCCTCTATAAGAGTTCCATTGAGGCGTATCTAACGAAAATATGATACTATCTATCTCTTTCTGGCGCATCTGAATTTTTCATACTGCAAAGGTTTTTTTTTCCCCCAAAGTTGATAGAAAGATTTTTTCTTTTGATTCCATTTTAGACGCACATACATAAATTGAAGTTCATGCAAACGCCAAAAAACCAAAAGGTACAAATCGTGTGAACTAAACCTTAGATTTTGCTTAGCATTTCCATACCAGTCGTCTTGCTACTTTGCTGATTGTCACTGGTCACTACCGTATCCTCTAGATATGCTATATATTCTTCACACATGCTTAGATATCTATTCGTATTGACGATGAAGACCGCTACGAGACCAATTGCAGTTAGTTGGTTTGTCGCTGTTGTCGCAAACGATTCAACTGCCATCTCCCTTTTACTGTAACTAACGTCTATTTATATGGATTCCATGTAGGTCTAGCCTATTCTTACTGTCATAGATAGATATGAGTATTCGTCCCAAAATGAAAATAACAACCAAGATAAACTGGCTAACCGTACCTGCTATACACCCATTACCGACCCCACATACCTCAATAACTTTTTTCACTATCGAATCAAAGAATCAGTTTTGTTATTTTCATAGGCTATTCTAGACTCAATTGAATATTTAAATACATACAAATACAATTATGAGTATTAACACATATACATATAAACACACAAACACATATGCAATCTTTACTTATATGTTAATATAACTATGAGAAAATATATATATGCATATATATAAGATAGGAATTTATTTACACTTGACTGTAACTATGCATAGATGCATGAGTGTGTATCTACCTAACTGCCTACCTCAATTTAGTCTCGGATCCCAAGCATATTTTTCAGTTTACCTGTGAATTTGTCTACAGGTAATACGCGTTTGTTATTCGATCGCTGTTAACTCTAGCATAAAAATCGGATTGAAAAAAATATGTTCGCCTTTTAGGTTGTTGTGCCGCGCAAAAATTCACTATTATTTAATATATTTTATTATTATTATTATTAATAACTTTCAACAACAACAAAAATATTATTATTATTATTTTTACTAAATGTTGATATTACCTATTGTTTGTTGTTGTTTTTTTTTGTTTTACCTTTGTATATGTGCTATTTATTATCAGTATTATTATTATTGTTTGAATATTCTAGAAACATTCACCAAAATCTCATTAATCATATTCTAAGTAGTTTATAGTAAAAATGTTTTAATGTTGTTGTTGTTGTTGTTATTTGTCGTTTTTTTTTTAACAATATTATTAATTAAGTGTTTCGTCCCATTTTAGTAGAGTGTACTCTCCTTTCGAATATTTCCTAATATTTTTTAACAGTTAATATTTAGTTAATCATTTACATATTAGCGAACTATGCATGTAGAAAATCTAGTTCTCGGAAATGTTTGTATTTTAAGATTTTTGAATATTTTTAATAAATGTAAAAAAAAAAATTTAAAAACATTAGCTATAAAATGGAAAAAAATGTTATTCAGTAAAATTATTTAAATTTAGAGCGTGATTTTGAAGAGCTTGTTTTAAAAAAAAAAAAAAAATAAAGCTCTTCTATTAAAAATATTCTCAATTTTTTTTTAAGTTCTTTTATTTTTGCGTTGTAAAATGAAACTAAAAAGTTAAAAGTGTTTAAATAAAATTTACAAAAAAAAAAAAAATAATCATTTAACAAAAATTTTAATGAAAAAAAAACCTTTTAAAAATGACTAATTTTTGTAGAATTTTTTCTGTAAACAATTTTGTGGTTTTTTTGTTGTTTTTGTTTTTTTTTTTTTGTGAACAAATTCCAATAATTTAAAAATTACTTAAATAAAAAAATATTTGTTTTCTAAGTAATTTTATTTATAGTTTTATAGTTGGTTTTTTTTTTTTGTTGTGAACAAATTTCAATAACAAACATAATAAAAAAAAAAAAAAAAAACAAAAAGTTTATATTTTTTTTTTTGTTATTAATTAACAAAATAAAAATCTGCTCTTATCTTTTGTGGATAGTTTATTTTTTTTTCTTTTTAGAAGCTAATGTTACCTGGTTTTTTTTTCTAAAATAAAATTTTATTTTAATAAATGCCAAAGATTATCATAAAAATAAAAGTTTCAGTCTAATAACTATAAATAGTGTTAAAATAAAATTTAAAAAAAAAAAACTTAACTAAATATATTATGTATGAAGGTAGATTATTCCAGAATAAATCTTTGTCTGTCTGGTATAGGGAGGCACGTGGCTGCTTAGGACCATAAAGCGCTTACCAAATTAATAACAAATAGTTTCTGACTTCTGTTTTTTTTTTTTTTTTTTTTTGAAGTTAACAAAAATTCCACAAATTCTTTAATTTACTTAAAACTAACATAATCGTATAAGTATATTTATGGTAAAATATTTAGATAAGTAAATATTGTGAATGTTTCTTTAGATTTTCCATCAATAAAAGAATAAAATTTTCTAAAAAATAAAATCTATCAAATTTGATGAAAATGATGTGATTCGAAATATAAATTTTCGAATATCAAACAAAATAAATAAAAAACTCTATTACTAATAGTAGAAATAAAAATTTTTTTATTAAATGCGCAAAATTTGACACATAAACAACAAGTGATACTTAATACAAACTAGTACGAGTATAAAGTACGTACACGCATCTACTCGTACGAGTGTGTACACGTGCTCACGTAAAGTAAGTCGGCAATTGTTTTTTTTTTTAATTTTTATATTATTTTATTGAGAAAATTATTCACATACCATTTGAGTGTGTGTGTGATGTGTATTGGTGACAAAAAAAGTACCTTGTAAGGGGTTTTTGCTTTAATAATATCACTAGTAAAAATTTAATACAATCATTAAAAGTGTCTATTTATAAAATTTGTTTTTATAATTAAAATTTATATGATAGTTTTTAATTAATCCAATAAACAAATTACTAATAAATTTCAAAAAAAAAAAAAAAACAATAATCGATTTGGGTCCAAATTTAAAAGTTGATATTTTCCTATTCGTTGAATTTGGGGTCTTGAAAGTCTTTCTTTTATATTTTTTTATTGTTGTTAATATATTAAAGATATTTTTAACCAATTTATATATTTGCATATATTATAAAAAATCATACTAACATAGATGCATACATGAATCCGAATCTTATATTATTAATTTATAAAGTCTAATATTTTCGATGAAATATTTTTTTTTTATTGATATTGTACTGATACCGATTTCAGAATCATTTAACTACATCCACTGTAAATCGATGCATAAGCTACGATGTCTCCCCACCCCCGATGTGTCAATTTTGAAGGTGTGTACAATTTTTTTATGAATGGTATGCAAAATTTCACAAAAATATTTCATAGGTGCGGCAGCACAACCTCAACTAATAAACAATATTCTTAGTAAATGAACAAGAAAAACTAATTACAATAAAAAATATATATATAACATTTGTAAGATTTTATTTAGACTTGTTTACATACACATACCTATGTGTTAGTTTTGTAATTAAAAATGTATAGAAATTTTAGAAAAAGCAAAAAAAAAAAAAAATTAATTGTAAAAATATTTACGTACACGTATAAGACATGACAACCTGTCAGTCCATAGTCTGTACAATCTGCTTCCTTAAATACTACTTATAATTATGAATTTTTCTACGATTGTACATAATTATTATTGAATACATTTTTACATACTCTTATTAATCTGCTGTTAATATTTATCATTTAAATATTTTTTAATTATAATTATTTATTAAAAAAAAAAAAAAAAACCAGAAAATATATTATCTGATTTAATTAGTTAAGATTAGTTTAACATTGCAATTGGATATTTTTAATATATTACTCGTATAATAACGAGTTGGAGTAAAAGAAATTTTTTTTTTACAACAAAGAAATTGTTTAAAAAAATAAAAGAAAAACTTCTTTTCCAAAAGTATTCACTATATTAAGATACTTTGAAAAAAAAAAAAAACAGCGACTCATCAAAGTCATACGATCGATATGTTTTTTTTTTTCAAATAGTCTAACCACATCTTTTTACAAAATAAACAATTACCCTTAAAATAAAAATATATAAAAGTAATTCCTTAAAATATAAAAATGCCATAGGGAATAATATTAGAAGAATATTATTGGAGGAGGGCTTTGGAAAAACACACAAAAATTCCTTTGCTCGACAAATCCTCGTTAATGGAGGTGGTGGTGTGACAGAGGGCATTTCTTAAGTGTGTTTGCAAAGTAACATCTAACGCGAAAAACCTCATTTTATGAGCCTTTCAAGGACTGAAATTAAATAAATAATTTTTTTTTTTCAAATTACCCATAAATTAAAAGGAAAATATTTTTTTTTACATCACCTTCAGCTTCTTGTCTATACTCCTTTGGATGTTATCGACAGTATAAAAATTATGTACCTCCAACCCCACCCCCCCCCCCCCACCGCTATCGCTTATCACTTCATCCTAGTTACACGGACTAGGGTCATAGGATAAGGGAGAAGAGGAGGAAGGGGCTATTTGAGGAACAACAACAATCCCTTTTTTCCAACAAAAACTCATTAATGGATAAAGCAGCATAATAGAGGGCATTGTCATAGTGGAAGATCTAAGTGTCTGCAAAGTCTAATCTGACGCGAGAAACAAATTTTTCAAGGACTTTTTTTTATATAAATACGTCCTTGTTATATAAATAATAGGAATTCCTTCAAAGGTTCCACATTTTTATAAGTTTTTAATGTTGAATGCACTTCTGAGCGAAGTTCATCTTCTACTGACTCTCAGCTCCTCCCTAAAAATGCCTAATGCTACGGAAGAATAAAAAACAAAAAATTACACAGACTGATTGATATCAGGAATCTTATAATACTAATTATATCCCTTTTTCCAACAAATTACTTATAGATGGTGATAACCGTGCCAGAGGAGGAGTTGTCCGATCTGACACCAAAGAACCGTTTTTCTAAGGCTTTTAAGAAGCTTCAATGTTGATCTCATAAGTGATCTGACCTCACAAGTGTCCCTACTCATTCCACATTTTTATCAGTATCCTATGTTGGAAAACCACCCCCCCCCCCCCCCCCCCTGAGTAAGGTTCATCTTTTAATGCTTTTCGGCTTTTCAAAAAAGATTAATGGCACTCAAAAACTTGTGCTCTTAATAAGAAATGTTCCCAAAAGGCTCAAAGCAAGTTTTTAAAAGTCACCAAGCTAAACATTAAATCTGATGGCACATCCTTACTCAAAATTTTGCTGTTTCATTTTCATATCTTGACAACTTCACTCTATGGGGTCACGTAACATAGTTACCAGACTTGGTCGAAACTTGTAGTGTATGTCTAGGAGGTACTAACGTTCAAGCATTGTAGAAGAGAAAATCTCAGTATTGCCAGATCACTCTGAGTGTTGCCAGATCATTACTTGTCGTAGATGCCATTTAGTTGTCGCCAAATGGCATTCGTTTTTGTGATACTTAAAAATTTAAAAAATTATATTAAAAAAAAAAGACGATAAATTTAGACATTTTTAATAGGTTCTATAATTAAAAATGACCAAATCCAAAAAAATTTCCAAGGATTCGTAAAAACTTATACATAATCTATATGCCAAATAAAATCCTTAATTTCAATTTATATCAATTTACATATTGTTTATATTATTAGGAATTTAAAAAAAAAAACTATTATCTAAATTATATAGATCTAAGAAAAAATTCTTCAAAGAAAAAAAAACAAACAAAAATCACATTAATTACAAAACTAATCAGTGCTTACTTGATAAAATTTTGGACATTTTGTGTTAAAATAAAAATAAAATGTATTCAAAAAGTAAGAAACAATATTAAAACTTACCTTAATCATTATACTACACCGTAGCAAAGATAAATTAGATTACAAAATTTTTCCTACAATTATCATTAATGAAAAGCCGACATTATTATCATCAATGCCATATAATATAAGATATATTTTCTATTACTAAAAAAAAAAACCCAAAAACATCGAATTAAAAATAAAAAATAAAAATGTTTCAATAAAATTTTCTATGATATCATATTTCGTATATTACATAATTTTACTCACATTTCTATATAAAAACATACATAAATACATAAATTAATATAATATGTTTGAGGTAAAACTATAACTACATAGAGAATTGCACAAATTCATGAAAATGTTAAGCTTTTATTTGAAAAAAAAAGCCACACTTCATTTGTGATTTTTTGTTATATTTTACAAAAAAAATTTAAAAAAACAATATGTAATACCAATTGTCGGCTCTAGAAATTATATTAAAATACTTTTATTTTTGTTTATTCTCTTTTAGAAATTCTAAAAACTAATTAATAGAATAAAAAAGATAAATTAAAAAAAAATTTCAAAACATTCTATAGAAAGTTTATACTTCAGAAAGTAAAGTTTTTTTTTAATATTAAGACTTTGATAAAGTTTTATATTTTATGTTTATTTTGTAAATCCTGCACTTACATGCTTAATCCTACTACTAGCATGGACTATGATAAGACTTCTTGTAGGACTTATTCCCTTTTTGATTACTTATTTGAACATTTTCGTACTGTAAATAATACTGAAAAATATATCTCCTCTTAAAACGCAAAAGTGGATATTTTTTGCCAAAAGATTTTAAAATTTTATTGCATTATTTTGTATTTAAATAGTTTTTTTAATAATTTAAAATGCCATACTTTATATAAAATACATAAAATCTTAAATAATATTAATATTAAATAGCTATTAAATGATCGGATTGTACTTTTCAAACCGTAAATTGAATAATCATTTACAAATAGTATTTAATGACAGACAATCAAATAAAAATAAATTTAAAAATATTGTAAGAACAAGACTTTTTTCTAATTATACCTAATTTATTATTTTCAATTGAAAATACAATAATTTATTTTAAATTTTAACAAAATAATTATACTTACAACAATAACAAAAAATCAATTTTAAATTAAAAAATTTAAAATAATTATAATTTTCTTAAAATATTCCAGATCTTATCCTTAATGTTCATTCTAAAAGTTAGCAATAAAATTATAATAATTTTTGTTTTATTTTTATATAATTTTTTTTCTTTAATATTTATTATAATTTAGAAAAAAAAATCAATTTTCTTAAATGCGGACACTTTTTTTCTAACTCATATGTTACTGTACCGACCATAGAGTAGAAATTCTTTTAATTATTCCATATGGTTTTTTTTTTGCTAAATTTATATAGATATAAATATTTTTTATTTTGCAAAAAAAAAATACTGTAAAAAAAAAAAAGAGCATAAATTTTAATTAATTTCTCTCCATTCATCGAAAATTTCCATCTTTGTAAGGTAATAAAAATTTTGTGTCATATCAAAGTTCCCTTCTAAAATGATCACTGATATAATACATGATTAATATCAAATAAATATTAACATAAATTAATTAATATAAATTAAATATAATATTAATAATTTTTATAGTCAAAAATTGTTTTTTTTTTTACATGCAAACTTACTTGTATAAATAATCACCCGTTAATAAAAGATTATCTTTTCAATTAATAATTTGGAAAGTAAAATTAAATTAATTATACCATATTTAGAATGTAAGTAAGCTTTTATTTATTACATTTTTTAAATTTTACCATCAATTATAAATTATTATCGTCTCCGAATAAGACTTTTGGAAGTACTCGATCCTTCTGATGTTATTTTTCTCACATTTCTTGACGGATGTTGGTTTTAAAATCATATCAAATTTGAGCATTTCTGTAATTTTTCTTTAATAAAATATTTTCTCTATAATTACTTAAAGAGGTTTTTAGATCCCCATATAGGGCAATTTTAATTATTAACATATCCACCAAGCAAGAAATTAGCCTCCATCGCTGGAGAGAATTTATTCTTAAAATTAACACCCAATTGTTTGACCTTCTGCGCATTCCATAATATTATTTAATAATATATTTATTCATATTACAAAATGACTAGATATAATACTTAATAAAAATTATTATAAAAAATATATTTATTAAATAATTATTTACAAAAATTAATTATATTTTCCAAACGTTAAAATGAATAATCTATTATCAATTATTTGTGACTTTTACAATATTATAATAAATATAATATTTTTCAAATTATAGCAACAAGTTTTATCAAATAAAAAAATATACTATAATATTATTATAAAGAATTGCTCAATATATTATTTAATTTAAATTTTTCTTATAATTTGACATTCAGAAAGGTTAATTCATAACGAAATGCCAGCCATATTAAGTGAATAGTTAGTTGATTTTACATACAGCAATTTTTAAAATAAATACTTTCAATATATTTGCTAATTTCTTAAAGATCCTATAACTGATTGAATAAATACGAATATCTATACAATAATCCATTCATTTATTTACAATAATCACTTGATTTGTACATTATTTATTTACTTATAACTGACTGTAAAATGATTGCCAGTAGTTCGTGTAAAAAGTGTTGATTTTTTTTGTTGGTATTTTTTGGTAAATTTATTCAATTTTTCAATAAATATTTACCTTAACAATTAACAAATATTCAATAAATTATTCTTATTTCATTAGCATGGTTGGAAAATTCTACATGAAAATTCATTATTCTACTGGAATTTTAGTTATTTTTGTGATTTTTACAAAAAAATTTAACGTGATATTAATCATAATGGAATGATAAAAACTCTAAAAGCTTTTTTCGTTAATTTCAATTTTTTTTTTATTTTAAATTTTTATTTTTATTTCTATATCAACTGTAATAATTGAACTGTTTATTGAAGAAATTATTCACAACGAAAAAAAGGATATTTTCAATAACTTAAAAAAAAATTCACATTAATATTGGCCACACAAAATTTTAAATTTATTAAAATTTGCTGAAAATTAAAAAAAAAAAAACAAATTTAAATTCCCTTCCTTTTACCTCCCACTTTCCAATTTTTTGGGTTTGTTTTGGAAATTATTTAGATTCTACTTTTTTCATGTTATACACTGCAAAAACAGAAAAAAAATAATAAAAATTTGGTGAAAAATCTAATTTTTATTTCCTACCCTTTAACCTCTTACCCTAGTAATTAATTAAAAAACTTTTTTTATGTTATGCACTGCAGAAAAGGGAAAAATCTTATAAAAATTTGCTGAAAATTTAAGAAAAATTAAATTTATTTCCTATTTTTTACTTTCTTCCCCCTCCCCCCTCCAATAAAAAACGTTGTATCTAAGTAATAATTTAGATACAACTTTTTTTTATGTTATGCACTGCAAAAATAGAAAAAACTTATAAAGATTTGTTGAAAATTTAAGAAAGAATCAAATTTTTATTTTCTACCATTTACCTACTACCACAACCACCCCCCCCCCCTCTGTCCCTTCGAATAAACAAAAAATTTTATTTGGATACATTTTTTTATCATTTTATGCACCACAAATATGGAAAAAATTTATACAAATTTATTCAAGTTTTTTAAAAAAATCAAATTTCTTTCCTATCCCTTACCCTACCCCCCCCCTACCCCTTCACCCTTCAAAAAATAATTGTCCTTTTTTTTAATAATTATTTAGATATAACTTTTTTTATATTATGCACTGCAAATATGGACAAAATTTATAAAATTTTGCTGATAATTTTAAAAAAATCAATATCATTTCCAACTCTTTACCTTCTTTACTCCCCCTCCCCCAATACTTTAAAAAAACAAAAATTGTTCTTTTAAGTAATTATTTAAGTACAACTTTTTTTATGTTATGCACTGAAAAAATGCAAAAAATTTGCTGAACATTTAAAAAAAAATCATATTCATTTCCTAACCTTACCCTCGAACCACCCCCCCCCCCCCCCCGGATTTCATGAAAACGTCCTTTTAAAAAATTCAAATTTTTATATTTTGTATAAATTTTTAAATAAATTCAATTTTTTATAGAAATCTTCGGATAAATTAATTCAAAGTAAATTGATTTTCACCAATTTATCTAAATTCCATAGTAAAAATTTCCGATTTAAATTTTTCCAATTGATAACTGAGAGCCATCAATATTTCCATCCATCATTTTACGTTATTACACATTCAGTTTAAGATTTAATTTTCTCTCCAACGATTAAGGACTTCTTCCTTTAAAAAAAAAATACACACCCAAAAACTACCAAACATATAAAAACCTTATTATTAGTGTGAAATTAGTGAGAAAGGTGCAAGGACCTTTCAGAAAATTCCTAATATATCGGCTCAAAAGTGAACAATATTATAATTTGAGAATATTTAGGGCTAAACTAAGAGAGTTTTAGTTATATGATTCGCTACCTGTAAAAAAGTTAGCTTTGCTAAAAAAATGAAGACAATGGGGGGTGGTAGATTAACAACATCAAAAGTAGGCAACATTCAGAAGCAGCAATGTGTGGTTTACCAATTATAGATTTATTCATTTTGCTAATCGGAAAGTAAAGACCAGCTATATAATAGTTGTTCTACATATATATTATTTGAATAAAAATTTGTTTTAACAAAAATTTGCCATTTTTTTAAAAAATAAATTAAATATTTACTAAACAATTTACTAAAATTCTATACAAAAGGTATTTCTACCCCTTATTGGGACATTATAGTCATGCCGATAAGGCTCATTTTTCGCTCGGTGGATATGTTAATATCCAAAAATCACATATATAAAATATTAAAAATCCACAACTGACTGTGAAGGAGCCATTGTATCGACAAAAAAGTGACTGTCTGGTCTGAAGATGTAATTGGTCCGTATTTCTTTGAAGACCATTATCGTTAATTCTGAGCAATATCGCCAAATAATTATCAACTTTTTTAAATCTAAACTGAAAGATTATAATTTTTAAGATATATTATTTAAACATAACAGTGCTATTATCTATGAAACTAATTAAATTTAGACTTTATTGCGCCAAAAATTTCTAAGAATGTGTAATTTCGATAATTGGCCTGCAAGATCGTGTAATTTGACGCTTTTGAAAATTTTCTTACAAAACTATATTAAAAAATAAATAATTTTTAAAAATAAAGAATATCTAAAAATTAAGTAATAACCGATGTAAAAATTTAATTGTGCGAAAAAGTCAACAAAAATTTCCTCAAATGGAAAATTTCCTCAAAACAATAATTTCGACCATTTTTTTTTAGTACCAGATTATTATAAATTTTATACAATATAATTAAATAAAAATGTTTATTAAAATGAAATATTTAATATTATTTCCAATTTTTAACATTCAAAATTATATAACCAATTATTTTTGTTAGTTTATTCTTTGACAAAAAATTGCATTATACAAAAATTCACAGCAAAAAAAAATAGAATTTTCAATAAATATTAACACTTGTAAAAGTAATATTAATAGTCCTTATCTAATTTATTGTGAATAAAAACAAAGTAACTATACGATTATGTGGGTAATTGGTCGAAATTGGTTTGTAGACGTTAAGTACTTGTACTCGTGTACGAAGATGATATCATTCCTAAAAAAAATTTTCCCCAAAAACTCATTATGAATTTTGAGTTGTTTTCTTAAGAATTATTTTACAATTATTTTTCTACAATTTTTTTCTTAATGAAATATCATTTAAATTTTTCCAGAAATATTTATCTAATCAACTAATTACTAACCATTCATTTTAACGAACTTTATTTAATATTATATACGGTAACGTTTATTTGTAATGTTACGCAATTATACCATACAAATTGATAATTTTAACATTAAAAGTGGGTTCTATAATAATTCTTTATTATTTTTGTTATATTTTTTTTTTTTAATTTTTGTTAGTTTTTGTTTTCTATATTAAAATTATTTATTTACTATTCTCATATATGGGAAAATGGTAGAGACGACAATATTTAATGCCCCCGCATGATCAACGTTTTGACGTAAATGCATAATTTATTAAACCAAAATCACCTTGAACTAAAATAGTTAGTTAGTGTTAGCTGGTTGGTTAGCATAGCATTTGCAAAGAAAAATGGTAATTCAAGCAAAAAAAAAAAAAATAATAAAAAACCTTTTCAACAAATGCTTTGACAAATGACGATGTTCATAATAATAGACAAACATCGAATCACGGTTGATGCTACCACAATTTATCTCATCAGGATTCTGGATTCCTTAAATCAAAAAATAAATTTTATAATATTTTCATAAGTAATAAATTTTCAAAAAAAAAATATCTAATTACCTTTCCAGATTTCATACTCGAAATAGTGACAATCGAAAAGCTGTGCTCATATGTGCCTTATAAAATTGTATCTTAAAAAATTTTTTGCAAATAAAACCAAAACAAAACTAATAAAAAGAAATATTTTTTTTTAAATATATTAAATATAAAACAATTTTATAAAATAACAAAAATTAAATTAAAAAAAAAAAAAAAAAACAAGAAAGTGCAGCAGAAAAAAAATAATAAGTTCATTATAGACAGAGAAGAAGTGAAGTGGGAAATTTGAAAGAGTTTGAATTTGTCGAAAATGGCGTACCATTCGAATGGTGGCTATTCTGGGGATGAACGAGAATCTCGCAGTGGTGATGATCGACCCGATAGTGATCTTGGTGATAAGCCAGTTTATCTTTTGGAGCATTTGGCAACATTTACAGTTAATAAAGAAACAGGAATTGTCTCACCATCAGATGGAATGCGGCGTCTCCTTCAATTAGAAAAAACCACCGGAATATGGTCGCAAAAGATGCAACTTTGTCTTGATAGTCAATGGGTGCTAATTATGGACTATGAAACAGGGGTAAGTCAATTATTAATCAACTTCACTTCTCATAAATAAATTGTATGCAAATATTTGCAATAATTACGATGCAATATATATAAAAAAAAAATTACTTTCAGTCACACAAAGCTTTCAATTAATCGATTTCAATTTATAAGTCAGTCAATAATGCGGAAATTTTTTTTTTTTTTTTTTGTAAAATCGTATAGAAAATTATTTTTTTTTGAAAGATTTTAAATAAATAAAAGCATCGCAATTTTTCCCAACACATTTATTAGATTACAAAATATATTTTTTTTTTTTGTACAATATATAAAAAATGTAAAATGATGTAAAACGAAAAGCCATGAAAATATTTATTTTTATGAGTGGCGGAAGTTTTTGGTCAAATTCATTTGAAAGTCTTTAATTTGGCAAAATGATCGATTCGGAAGCATTTAATAAAATTGCTTAGTTCGGAGGAAATTTTATCAGCTATTTTTAATTAATTATAAATTTTATTTAGATCGGTTAAAATAAATTTAAAGAAAAAAAAATTATTTTCGAAATTAAGAAAATTTTTTATTATTAAATTAATTTCTGTTTTTTGTTTAATAGTTAGTGTTAATTAATAATTTAAAAATAAAAAAAAAAACTAATGTGAAATTTTGATATTTATAAGTGATAGTTTTTAAAATATTAACTCTTTTTTTTTAATATACAATTATTTATAACTATGCATACAAATGACTATGAGTATGTATGAAAGAAAGTTTTAGTTTTTGCTGATAAGATGTATTTTTATAAAATTGTAGAAAATTAATTTATTACCAAAGTACATATTTATAATTATTTATTTATGAAAAAAAAAACAATTAAACTGTCAGTGTAAAGTATATTTTTTTTTATTATATAAAAAAATTTAATAATCGAGGGAAATTTAAAAGATGAGTTTTCGAAAATAAAATAAAAATTATCCATATTATGAGCAAATAAATTAAAAATAAAAGTTAAATTTAGTAGAATTATGTATAAAAAAAGAATATTATAAATATGATTACAATAACTCCGTTTGGAGGCGTTTATTTGAACGTCAAAAATTTTCGGTGACATTTCCCAATAAAAGGTTCAATTTCTTGTCGAATACTATTCTTTAGGTCTTAAACTATTCTTGGATTATTTGTATATCCACAATTTAATGCATTCAATTTCGGGTGAACAAATTTTGTTATTATCGTTTAGAGTGTACGAGATCTGTTCAAAAAGTATCGCAAATTTTAAATTTCCGCTGGTTACATATATATTCGATTTTCGATTTTTTAAGGCATTATGTTGGTACTCATGTCTCTCACTAATGCCAACAAGTTCGGCTATTTTGAATGTTCAGTTAATTTTTGACAGCTGCTTTGCTTGCACGTGTTTTGGTTCGTTTTCGATTTTTGCCCATTCCAAAAAATGGATCAAAGAATCTGTTTCGGGGACAAGAACAAGTTACAGGGGGCCAGATCTGGAAAAAGTCTGTTGTTTTTGGTCCTAAAATTCGCGCACAATCAACGATGTGTGAACAGGGTCTTTATCATGATGCAAAAGCCAATTTTTGTTCTTCCACAAATCAGGGCGTTTCTATCGGATTGCTTCGCGCAACTTCCGCATAACTTGCAGGTAATATTCCTTATTGATCGTTCTACCCTGTGGCAAGAACTCATCATACACCACGCCCCTACAATCGAAGAATTTCTTACAGTTTTCTTGGTGCACTTTTTTCGGTCTTGGCTCGTACGGCAGCTTCCATTGGGATGATAGAGCTTTGGTTTAGACGGCATAACCATAAACCCATGATTCGTCACCAGTTATGACCCTCTGGAGCAAATTTGGGTCGTCGCGGACAGAGTCCAACAGCTCCTTAGCAATGTTAATGCGATGCTGTTTTTGGTCGAAAATGGGCAAAAATCGAAGACGAGCCAAAAAACGTTCAAGCAAAGCAGCTGTCAAAAATTAACTGAACATTCAAAATGGCCGAACTAGTTAGCATAAGTGACAGACATAAAGAACCATCTCATAAACCGAACTTTTTTAGATTTTTCGTAAATCACATGAAGATTTTCTGCATCCTAGATTTGATAATTTTGTTTATTGACATGTGCTTTGTCGCTAAAGATAATTCGGTAAAATATCATTTGAACAGAACCGCCCGTTTTCTTAGTAAGTTTGAATAATCAAAAGCGCCCATAATTAAAATTATACAACTTTAAACATGATAGCTATAAAAAAATAATTAACTGTATGTGTTAACAAAGATATTTTCAGAAAGTTCCACAAAAAAAAACCCAAAAAAAAACATCGAAATTATGCCTATTTGAGTGATTCTAATCAATCGCATTATGAATATTCCATATTTAATTCTTAACATAAAAATCACAGTTTTACTATAATTATCCTTAAATAAAATTGCTTAAAAAATTATTTAATAAATTACCCTAAAAAAGGTCGTCATTCTAATAGATCTTACACATTTTTTTTTATAATTTAAACAATTCTAATAATAAACAAAAAATTTTAAATTATTGATTGGATGTTGTTGTTGTTGTTTTTTTTAAATATGATTAGAAAATAATAGAACGATTTCCGGCATCACTGATACAAGAGCCAACAGCATTTAAGAGTAACGATCCCATGGAAATGTACAATAACATTTTGGTGTTCATTGTTGCAGGAGGATCTGGATCCCGATCGGAGATGCACATATTCCAAGTAATTTTGAATGACTATATTAAAAAATGAATTAAAAGTAAGATTTTCTTTTAAATTAAATTTATTTTGTTATTCAATTAGAGCCAAAGCATATCAGCCGTGCACTTAGTTGAAGATTTGAAGCAATTACGAACTGGAAGGGCAGCACAACATCGTGAAACAATACCCCCGCCTCCAATGAAAACATCGATGAGTCAAAGTAGCAATACTCGTGAACAGTTTGGCGGAAATGGTGCTAGTCTTGGCTTAGGAGTTAGTGGTAGTAGCAGTGCCTACCACCATGAATCAGATTCCGAACTGGGTGGCATCAATGATGAGACCAGTTCGACATCAAGCGATAAATACGAACGTGATGTGACCGTTCTCAACCATTGTTTTGATGACATCGAAAAATTCATCGCCCGTTTGCAGCATGCGGCAGCAGCTTCAAGAGAGCTAGAACGCCGTCGACGGAACCGAAAATCTAAAAAAAAAGATCCTGGCGAGGGCTTGCTAACGCTACGTACGAGGCCGCCACACGAAAAAGAATTCATTGATATTTTTGCAAAATTCAAACTGTCCTTTAACCTATTAGCAAAACTGAAGGCTCACATCCATGATCCAAACGCTCCCGAACTAGTGCATTTTCTATTCACACCATTGGCCCTAATTGTTGAGGCGTCCAGCGATACCTACTATGAATCACATTTACCTGCACGTGTCATAAATCCTCTGCTGACACGCGAAGCCATCAATTTGCTGATTAATTGTGTAACAAGCAAAGAGACTGAATTATGGCGGTCGCTGGGAGAGGCCTGGACAATACCACGGGATCAGTGGAAAGGCCACATTGGCTCTTACCATCCTGTATTCTTTGATGGCTGGTCACCTGATTATCCAGTAGTTGATGAATTGGAGCATCCGACAACACCAACGAATATTAAACGTCGTATTGAAACACATCATAATTTTAATGCGGGTGCCGGTGATTATGATTTTGAGGGACCACCCACTCCCAACGATAAATACAGTAATCACCATCAGTCAATGGTTGGCGTTGGTGGAAGTAGTGCAGGTGTCGCTAGGGACTTTAGTGCGCGCAGTGATATATCGATCGATTCTATCGAACATAATGGTGGTCCCAGCGGCAGCAATAATGGACCAAATACCAGTTCACCCGGTGCCAGTGGCCTCAGTAATTCAGTTATGCAGCAGCAGTCCAATAATAATGCATCCCCCGACCAAAGTACAGAGGCGTGGATCGAAGATTTACAATCACGCGGTGCCAAAATAGTCCAAGTCACCTATCCTAGAACCGCTAATAATGACAAGGAATTAACAGTAGTTCGTGGAGAATATCTAGAAGTAAGTTAAAAATAAATAGTTTATTTTCTTAGTTTATTTTTACTATCACTATTTCTTGTTGATTTATCTTTATTATAATTAAAAACAAAAAAAAATGATACTGTGTCGGTGAGAGGACTTTACATTTTTATTAAGCATATAAGGTGTAGCATAAAATCAATGGGTTTATTTTTTTTTATTTGAAAAAAATTTCATTTTATTTTTATATATAATTTGTAGTAAAAAGAAATCCATTATTTTTGTATTAAATTGAAGGTTTTATTTAGCATAGATAGAATGATACGATTTAGGTCAAATATGCACCGCTTTGTTCGATAACTTGTTGCCATTTTAGAGGTAATTTCATAATGCCTCTCCCATAGAAACCCTCGTCCCTATTGGCAAAAAACTGGGACAGTCGATTTTCACAATCTTCTCTTGAGGCGAATTTTTCACCTGCAAAATCATTCGCCATAGACAGGAAGAGGTTGTAATCACTTGGTGCCAGCTCCGGACTATAAGGTGGATGCATAAGAACGAATTAAGAGTTCGGCCGTAGGAGAGCAGCTCATAGTAGATGATTCCCTGCCAGTCCCACCAAACACACAGCAAAACCTTCCTGGCTGTCAATCCTGGCTTGACCACCGTTTGCGCCGGGTGACCGCGATTTGACCACGACCGTTGTCGCTTGATGTTGTCGTTAGTGACCACTTTTCATCACCAGTAACCATCCGCTTCAGAAATGGATCGATATTGTTGCGATTCAGCAGCGATTCGCCGATGGAAATTTGGTCGATGAGGTTTTTTTGCGATAACTTGTGTGGCACCCATACATCGAGCTCCTTTTTGTATCCAGCCTTATTTATGTGGTTCCAAACGGTTTTTTGTGCAATGTTTAGCTGCTGGGCAATCGAAACAGTGCTTACTGACACGACGATTTCCATCATTTTATTGACATTTTCGACAAATGGCCTTCCAGAGCGTGGTGCATCTTTGACATCAAAATTACCGGAACGGAATCGACGAAACTAAAATTACGCATGATTGACTGTTACAGTATCAGGACCATAAACACTATTCACATTTTCAGCTGCCTGGCTTGCGTTTTCGCCTTTATCGAAGAAAAACTGTAAAATATGGCGTATTTTCTCTTTGTTGGTGTCCATCTTTGACGCGTGCTAAAAAAATACTGAGTCTTTTTTTAATCACAAAACTGTATCAGAAACTTTTTTAGTACAAAATCTTATCTTTCTAACGCCATCTAGTGCAACTCGATCGCAATTTTACAACGGGAGATACAGAATCCTAAAGCCATCTATTGGCAAAATAATGGCCATCTTTTTACTACACCTAATATCAATGGCCAGTTTTATAAAAAGGTTTATCGAAAGCACCAAAATGTGTTCATTAATTTTAAAGAAAAAAATTAATTCAGATGGACTTGAATCGGATGATCCGAGCAGCAATTTATTTTTCCTACAGAAACTCGTTGATATAGATGGCGCTGTGTGATAGGGCGTGGTCATGATGGAGTATCCAAGTGCTTGCAATCAACGATCTGAAACGAACAACGCATTTTAAAAGCCTTCAAACTCACTGCTCATCAGCTTCATTTTTAATCCACAGTCTGACCTCACAATAGCCCTTACGGGCTCCTTGTTAAAGGCCTCTCTGAGCAAACAAAACTCATTATCACAACGTAAAAATTGTGCTGTCGATAAAGAACGTTCCCCATAGGCTCTTTGCCAACTTTTCGAAAGTCAAACACGCTGGATTCTCCAAAATTTGCTGGAACATCGTTGCTTCAAATGTCACAACTCCATTTTTCGTATCACACCTCAATAGCCCAACTTTACTTATCACACTCTGTAGGATCTCGTACTTACCGGATGAGATTAACACTTGTACTGCATCTTCAAAAGGAACTGAGGAAGGAGTTGTGCATTGTTGCCAAATGAGTGTCCATAATTACTTTTCTGTCACGCACACTTTGTATATTGTACATTTATATTAATTTTAGTTTTTTCTTTTAAATTAATTTTTATATATTTAATTAAATATAAAAATATTTTTTGTTTTCTTCTACATGTGCCGCCAGATTATTGATGATACTCGAAAATGGTGGAAAGCACGCAATTGTCGAGGTCAAATAGCCCATGTACCACATACGATAGTAACGCCATATAATTACAACGATAACGGTGATGTTTTCAATAATCCACTCTATACTCAAAATTATAATAAAAATCTTGGAAGAGCAACGGTAAGAATTGGCATTAATTTATTATAAATATTTTAAGATAGAATTGTAAAAGAAAATATTTTTTTTTTTAAAAATAGTCTTTTTAACAGTTTAAGAGTTTAACAATTTTATTTTTTTGTTAATTTTCTTAATAAAAAAAATTAATTAGAAAAGTAAAAAAAAAAAAAAAACGGTTGTAACTATTGATGATATACAAACTGTTATATGTTCTGCTATAGAAAATTACATACAAACTGTTATAAAAACTTTTATACCTTCTGCTACATGAACTCATATACTTATTAAAAAAACATTACTAAATTGTTAAGGAAATTCAAATGTTTTTTATTTAATGTGAAGTACAATCGATACAATGAAGTTCTGAATAAAACGTCATTCAAATGGCCACCACGACTTCTTTTGCAGGAACGAATTCGATGAATCCAATTTTCGAGTACTTTTTCCACTAAATCAAGTCGTATGTCATGAATAGCACGTTCAATATTGACTTCTAAAGCTTGAAGAGAGTCTTGTTTATTGCTAAAGACCAATGACTTCAAATAACCCCACAAGAAATAGTCTAATGGTGTTAAATCACAACTTCTTGGACGCCATTCAATGTCACAATTTCTTGAAATAATCGAATCTTCAAACTTTTCTCGCAATAATTCGGTTGTTGCACGTGCTGTGTGGCACATAGCCCCGTCTTGTTGGAACCAGATGTCGTCAAGATCAACTTCTTCCAATTTCCGCCATAAAAAGTTGGTTATCATCGATCTATACCGCTCTCCATTGACAGTAACCGTGTTACCAGCTTCATTTCGAAAGAAGTACGGACCGATGATTCTACCAGACCGAAAACCACACCAAACTGTCAATTTAGTTTCATGTTCATTGTTCATGAATAATTTGTGGATTTTCTTCGTACCAAAAACGACAGTTTTGTTTATTTACCACACTACTCAGATGAAAGTGAGTGCACGAAAAGTTGCAATTGGAGAACGATTATTTTGATAATAAAATTGAATAATTTGTAAACATTGTTCTTGCGTATATCTCTCCATGATTAAATTGTAAACATTACTGAATACAATAAAAAACAGATCATGACATATTACAAATGGCCGAAACGTCACTTAAAAATCATATCACTCTTATTGGAAAATCTTATACCTACTGTAACGGTTTCCGATTATAGAAGAGCTGGATAGGCCTCTACATAAAAATTGTGGTCAAATTTTGTTCGACAATACATTCGTAAGAACGCACACACATGCAAAATAATAGAAACGGCGTAAATCATTACTGGTTAATTTTAAACTTTGAAGCGGTTAATTTAAAATCATTTTCATATGTGATGTCATTTATGCGTAAACAAATCGATTTTTTTAATATTACGTGTTTTTGTTGTTTGATCGAATTAGTTTTGGAAATTTGCACAAAAAATACAGAATTCTTCTATTTTAAAATATTCTTGATTTATTTATAATTAAGAACATAAATTATTAACAAAAAAAAAAATTGAATTAAAAACATTATTATTTAGTAAATTCTTCAAAAAAAAAATTGAAAACATTATTATTTAGTAAATGCATTACAAAATAATCTAATTAGAGCAAGCAAAAGCACAAATACAAACAAATCTATTTAAATAATAAGGCTACCGAATATACTTTATATTTATTTTAATACAATAATGAAAAGGGCAATGGAAAAGAGATTCGTTCCCTTAAATTTTCTTACACACAAACTTTACGTACACCGGCACTGAACTATTTTCTGGTAAACATTTACCTGTTAACATCACATTTGTTTATATTTATTGAATGACGAACTTTTCACTTTTTAACCACCTTTTTGGACAAAATAAATCATTAAAAGCCAATTGAAACACATTGTAAACTAAATTTTTGTTAATTTCTCTAATAAAAATGAAGATGTCAACTTACCGAAACAAAGAAATTCTCGACTTTCTCATTCCGTTGAAAAAACACTTCATTTTCTGAAATTAAAAATATCTTCTTATTAAATTTCATCAACAATATAACTATTCATATAAGTACTTATGGTACTTTTTCGTAAATACTTGGAAAAAAAATAAAAACCACACTTTCCGATAAGTGCCAAAAAAAAAACACTTCAAAAACAACAAAAATATGCAAGCATTTCGGTATGCTACCACCTTCATGGAGAATGGCATTTTTAAAACTCTCCGAAAGTAGAGTTTGGACAACGATATGTCCAAGTTACAATTAACTCAGAATCCTCGGAAATATATCCTATTCTAGCCGGAGTCCCACAAGCTAGTATCCTTGGTCCCATTTTATATAATATTTATACTCATGCCATTCCATCTGATCCTAATACTATTCTTGCTCCTTATACAAACGATACTGCCATACTTGCTACCCATACAATTCCTGACATAGCTTCTAACAATTTACAATCTCATATCCATAACCTTCAATCCTGGTTTAAGAGATGGAGACTGACGGTAAATGAACAAAAGAGTGCTAACATTACTTTCACACTTTATCAAGGAAAACCTACCCCTTTATACCTTAATAGCAACATACGAGGGTCGTTCAATAAGTCCTTAGAAAAAGATGGAAAAAAAACTGTTTTTAAAAAAAAAAAATTTTATTTTTCAACATAATCTCCTTTTAGCTCTATACACTTTTCCAACCGTTTTTCCAAAATTTTTATCGCGTCCAAAAAATAGGATTTCGGAAGTTCTGCAAAATACTCATCCGTTTGAGCAATGACGTCCTCGTTGGAAGTGAACCGTCGTCCGCCAAGCCATTTCTTCAGATTGGGGAAAAGAAAATAGTTACTCGGGGCCAAATCTGGTGAATAAGCGAGATGCTGCAACAATTCCATTCTCAATTCCGCAATTTTGGCCATGGAAACAGCGCAGGTGTGCACACGCGCATTGTCCTGATGCAAGAGGATTTTTTCTTCTTCAGATGGGGGCGTTTCTCTTTGATTTCCTCGCTCAACCGTTGCAATAACGACGCGTAATACGCTCCTGTTATTGTTTTTTCTTTTTCCAAGTAGTCGATAAAAATGATGCCCTGCGAATCCCAAAAGATCGTGGCCATCACCTTGCCGGCCGATGGCACAGTTGTTGCCTTCTTCGGAGCCCGTTCACCCTTGAAAATCCACTGTGATGACTGTCTCTTCGTTTCTGGAGTGTAGTAGTGTATCCAGGTTTCGTCCACAGTGACATATCGACGAAGAAATTCGGCAGGATTGTGATGAAAGGGTGCCAACATAGCCTCAGAGTCCACTACACGATTGCGCTTATTCTCCTCTGAGAGAATTTTTTTCAGACAATTTATCATGCAAAATTGAAGCGACTGTACCTTGTGATATTCCCGTGGCCTCAACTAATTCGCGCACTTTAATTCGCCGATCGTTCAAAATCAGATCGTGGATTTTGTCGATGATTTCAGGAGTAGACACCTCAACTGGGCGTCCTGAACGATGTTCATCTTTTGTGGATGAACGGCCACGTTTAAATTCATTCACCCAATTGTAAACCGTCACAAACACAGGTGCAGATGTGCCATGAACTGCATCCAACTCGGCTTTGATTTCTTTCGGGCTTAAGCCTTTCAAATGGAGATATTTGATGACAGCCCTAAACTCGCTTTTTTCCATAGTTATGCACAAATAAATGTCGTTAACTTTAATCGACGATAGAAATTGACTTACGCTATGGATCGAGCTGAAATTTTGACAGATTTCCTGTCGATAATGCTACTTACAAAAAAAATCTTTACCGACACTACGAGCGCAATTTCTCGGATTTTCTAAGGACTCATTGAACGACCCTCGTAATTCCACAATATGACAAAGTACCTTAATACCTGGACTTAAAAGAGTTGAAGCTAACAGACGTTACCTACAACTTCTTAGACTACTGGACAAACGTTCGAAACTAATAATTATAAAACCTTTTTCAAACATATAAAATTGAACTTTGGGGTTCAACGAAACGTTCCAATTCCTATCGCTTCCAAGCCTTACAATCCAAGATCCTCCGTAAAATTGTTGATGCCCCCCTTTTATGTTCGTAAATTTTCCGCTATTAAAAATTTCACTCCCGTTTGTCCTATCATCATAATCCAATCGTTGTGTTTAAATTGTATTTTTGTTTGCAAAATAAGTGAATTAAAATGAATATAAATTATGCTTTTGGAATTCAATAAATTTCTATTACGAAAACTAGATGTCAGTGGGTGTCATGTCTATATAAAAAATTTTACACAAATGTATGCAAGTAGTACGATTTCTCGCCGTTTTTGCAACAATTTAGCCAGAAAATTGCGTATAAATATACGAAAATCTGATGTACTCTGTAATTCTGTAATTGTAATCTAACGTTACGATACCCGCTCTATTTACTGTCACACATACTGTATACAAACTGTTATACTAACTATTACACAAATCATTCCAAGAACCGTTTTGATAATAAAAATACGAGTATACATTTTATAAATTTTTAATTATTACGTTTATTATTATGTGTATTCCTGTTCGAAAATTCAAGGATACTGTATCGGAGCGTTATACACAATCTGGAGAAAATACATCACCAACATCTGCATTACCAACACCGAATTCAGCTGAATGGGTACGGAACAAGCACATCGGTAAGAAAGGAGAATTTCGCTATTTTTAGAATCAATTAATTCAATTCCATAATTTAATAAAATATAAAAAAGAAATTATTAATTTAATATAAATACATATATATATTGATATATATATATATATATATAAATAAATATATTTAAAAAAAATTAATATATATTTAATAAAATTAATAAAACTACAAACATATAGTATATATATATGTATAATACGAGTACATAATAGGAAATATATAACAAAAAAAATATATAACACTGGATTAATATATATAAAAGTTGGTATACCCAATACATACATAGATATATATATATAAAAAATATGTTTACATATTACATGTATACAAAATTTTAGTTTTTACACATAAAGACATCAAGTTATTTATATATACTCGTATAAATATATTTGAACATATTGAGTTCGAACAGGGATTAAACATGCTCCTCTAGTTTTGATATAAACATTTTGACATACGCACACACACACACACACACACATATATATATAGATATATATATATATATGTAGTATTTTAAAAAAGACTTTATGTAATTGAAAATTTTCCAAATAATTTTTTCTATGGGAATCGTTTTAAAAAGAAAAGAAAAAATCACATAAAACCTTTTAATAAAAGGACTATTCTTAACAAACGACATACTGGGTGTATAACTTAAAAATGCGGGATTTTTGGCAAACTTTGAGTGTTTATTTTGAAAAATTGTTACAATATATTTTATTCAAAGTATTGTCCATCGGAAGTCACTACTTTTTCCCATCTTTCTGGCAATATATGAATTCCGCGCCAAAAAAACTGCTCCGGTTTTGAGGCCAAGAATGAATTGAGCCAATTTTTGATGCCCTGTTCTGAAGTGAAGCGTATTCCGGTGAGGGCGTTTTGCATGGATCTAAACAAATGGTAGTCGGACGGGGCAAGGTCTGGGCTATGAGGCGGGTGAGGCAAAACTTCCCAGACACTGTTTTCTAAATAATTTTTAACCGGTCTTGCAACATGAGGCCGAGCGTTGTCATGATGGAAAATTATGGCTTCGTGTCTGGTCGCATATTCCGGGCTTTTTTCGGCCAATGCTCGCTTCAAACGGATTAATTGTGTTCGGTAAAGGTTGCCTGTGATCGTCTGGCCCGATTTCAATAGCTCATAATAGATCACACCCTTCTGATCCCACAAAATACAGAGCATTACCTTGTCGTCATGGATAATTGGCTTTGGCGTTGTTTGGGTTGTCGTAATGAATCCATTTCTCATCGCCAGTAATGATTCGATTCAAAAACGACTTCTTTTTCTGCCGTTCAAGCAGCATTTCGGACATGCAAAATCGCCTTTCAATGTCTCTCGGTTTCAATTCATATGGGGGACCCAATTTCCTTGCTTTTGGATGAATCCTGCTGCTTTCAAACGTTTTGAAATGGCTGCTTGAGTGACTCCCAATAATTTTGCAATTTCTTTTTGAGTTCGACAACAGTCTTCGTCGAGTAATGCCTCCAAATCTTTATCTTCAAACTTGTTTGGCTCACGTGGTCGTTCTTTGTCTTCGGTGTCAAAATCCCCACTTCTGAACCGCACAAACCATCTCTCGCACGTTGAAATCGATGGAACATATTCAGGATAAGCTTCGATGTGCTTCAGCTGCACTTTTTTTTAAATTGAAGAAGTAAATCAAGACTTCCCGCAAATGGTACGAAATTCGACATTTTTGAAGCAAAAAAAACCTTTGTTGTTTACACTATTTCGTTCAAAATGCCATATGAGTTATTATTAACACAAACCATGTGTAAAAATAATGCCATCTGTTGTCAATCCCGCATTTTTTAGTTATACACCCAATACATACATACATATTTTTAGAAGAAAAAAATATAATATTATCATTTAAAAACGTAAATAATTTATATTAAAATTTTTATTGAATTGAATAATTTCTTTCCCTTTTAATAACCTTAAAATTATCGCGCATATCCTTTAGACCTTCTATAAAATACAATTATAATTTTTATTTACATACACATATATCTTAAATAAATTTGGTTTTTTTTTTGATTTTTTAGATGTTTTTTTTTTTTTTAAATTGTTACCCATTTTAAAACAAAAATTATTAATTTATAATTTTCAATTACATTACGTATATAAAACATTGAATAAAATGAAGATAGTAACTATTAATAAGATGACGATAATAAGTATTTTTTTACACTATACCATATTTGAAAATAATAATTAATCTATATAGTTACAGATAGAAACAACTAAACTATCATAAAAAACATATTTTGTAAATTATATGAACTGCATACATAGTTAGTTATTTGGTTATACAAAAAAAAACTAGTATTTTTTTAATTATTTTTTTTTTTTATTAAAATATATTAAATGTGTTATAAAAAAAAAAAAAAACAGCCAAAAAATATATAATGGGAGCATATATTTAATATATAATGTGAAATAAAAGAAGAAGAAAAAAAGAACATTCAATTAAAAATCACAGGAAAATATGAATTTTTTCTTCCTTTTTTTATTACTACAATTAATAGTAATATTTTTATTATGCAAAATTACTATAAACAAAAAAGGAAATCTATTAATAAATAAAATAAATAATAATAATAAAATAATATATATATACGCATACATACCGAATTATCTATAATATCCTTACATATTCGTGCATATATATATATATATAAATAATCGTAGGCATTTATAGAAGGATTTTGTACTCGAAATGAATAAATAAATAAAAAATTCTTATATATATACATTAAAACAACCATTCGTACATACTTATAAAAAATATATATATATATTGATAATACGATCAAATATAAAAATAAATAATACTAATCGAAATTAAATATTGTGCAATGGATATATTATGTTAATGTGTTAATCTATGGGAAAAATAGAGAAGAATATTTTTCCTTATATTTTATATTATAATTATTTTGTTTTTTTTGTATTTTTGTTTTGTTTTTTTTTTTTTTTTGTCTCCTTTTACTTGTATAATATTACAATTTATATAAACAGTCGCCAAATAATTTAAACAA
Organism: Atherix ibis; assembly: GCA_958298945.1. Classification (NCBI taxonomy): domain Eukaryota; kingdom Metazoa; phylum Arthropoda; class Insecta; order Diptera; family Athericidae; genus Atherix; species Atherix ibis. Next base: position 32,383,010 of record OY282610.1, on the reverse strand, counting down.
TGCACACAAACATAACTAATATATAATAAAATAAACATTAATATATAGAGGAAAATTTTTTATACATTCTTTAATAAATAATAAAATTAAATATATTTTTATAATATATATAACTTTAATAATTCAAAAAAAAAAAAAAAAAAAAACTAAAATACATGATTTTATTCTATTATTTTTAGAAATTGAGAAAAAACTAAATAACTTTATTATGAAAAATAAAAATTGAATTTATTTTATTAATATTTTTTTATTTTATATTAAAATGGGAAATTTTTGTATTTAAAATCAAAAAAAAAAAAAATAATAACAATAACAATAACTTTGGCAAATATTTTGAATAGAATAAAAGTATATTTTTGAGAAAATTTGGAAAAAATATATTGTAACATATAAAAGCTCCAAGAATTTTTCCAAAACTTTTTCCAACAACTTTTATTTGAAATGAATTAATTTTTTTTTCCATTTAAATTAAAAATAAAAATTTCTCTATAAGACATAATTAATGAATAGAAATTTTATGAATTCACTTCATTTTTTGGCACTTTTAAATAATTCTTTTTTAACTGGACTTGTGTACACATGTTTACAAATACATAAATAAATAAAAGAAACTTTTTTCTAATCTTATATATGATAGTAATAATAATTAATATAGAACATCTATTAATAATATATATAATTTTTATATAAAAATATACATATATAAATGTTATTTATTAAAAAAAAAAAAAAAAATATACATATATATCCTATTTCCCTAACTTATTTGTTTTTTACATGTTTATTGTTTATTAATTAAAACAAATTTTTATATATATATATATATATATATATATATATATATATATATATATATATATATATATATATATATATATATATATATATATATATATATATATATATATATATATATATATATATATACATATATACATATATAAATATATATATATATATATATATATATATATATGCATATGTACATATGTACATATTTAATTGGAAATTTTTATTATTACTATTATTATTATTTTTATTATTATTATTATTATTATTATTATTAGTCTATGAAATTAAAAAAAAAAAAAAATATATATATATAAATATAATAACATTTTCTACATTTTATATGTTACTACAAAATAGTATACACACATCTGTACACATATATGTACGTGTATATGTATGCAAAAGAAAAAATATACATATTATTTTTTTTTTGTACAATATAATTTTTATGAATTATTTTATTTATATTAAAATCAAATTTTTTCTTTGTTACTAAATATTTTGTTTTATTTGAAATGATAACATATAAAAAATTGAAAATGTTTAAATTTCTCTTCTTACTAATAATTATTTAAAAAAAATTTAAAAAAAAAACTAAATTAATTAATTAACAAATCGTAATCCGTAATTAAAGAAAATAATTAAAAAAATAGGAATAAAAACACACAGCAAAATAGGGAGGAAACAATTTTTCAAACAAATTTCCAATTAATACTTTTAAATTTTAATTAGAAAAAAGTTCTAAGCACTCAACCAAAAAAAAAAAAAAACTAAATTTTAAATACTCTTTAAAAAACAATAGTTAAAAAAACAAAAAATCTACCCTCGTCCCATTATAATAAGTAAACACTATATATAAACACCATTTTCGTCTTTAATTCGTTTTTCAATTTTATTATTTATTACATATAAAAATATGTGTACATAACCTCTTTCAACCATCATAATAAAACAAAACAAAAATTATTATTATATTTTTTTAATATATATTAATAAAAAAAAATATATTCAAAATTGATACATTTTTTTGGAATTTTTTTTTTATGATAAAAATCTATAAACAATTTTTGCTATAAAATATTATGTTATTATATATATTTAATTGTTATAATTAATTTAAGCAAATATTAAAAATATATATTTTTTTTTAAATTTAAAAAAAATAACAATTTTTTTCAATTTAATATTAAAATGAACTTTTTTTCTTTCAAGATTAAAAAAAATATATTTATGACAATTCAAAAAAAAAAAAAAACATTACACACATTTAATTAAAAATACAAATATTTAAGGGATTAGTTAAAAAATAAGCTATTATATTCGAGAGAAGAAAAAAAAAACTGTTTAAATATTTATTCAAATAATGCAAAATATTTTAAATTTCATAAATATCACCAAATATATAATAAAATACAAAAAAAAAAATAAGATAAAAATAAAAACAACAAAAAATCAACCAAAATTTATTAAAAAAAAAAAAAACCTTAATTATAAAACAAAAAAGAGGGCAAATTTTAGTGATCAATTTAAAATATTTATTTAATTGGGATGTCCGATTGGAAGTCGAATTGATTGAAACCGAAGAAGAATTTTTTATGACGATATCGGTATGTTTAAATAATATTAAAAATTAGTATTTTATTTTTAATTTAAATGAAATATGATTTTTTTTTTTAATATCACTGTCATATAATAATTATTTTTTTTAAAGATTTCTTTTCCATATTTTTCTCTCTTGTATTATCATCATAAATTTCAAGTTCATTTTATTATTGTTATAATAGAGTTATTATTTTTTTTTTTTTTAAAGAAGAAAACTTTCTAAAGTTATTTGTTATTTTTTGTGTCTTTATATATTTGTGGGAAATACTATGAAAAAAAAAACAGGCAGAAAATATTTCATTAAAATTAAAACAAACAAAATTATTCATAAATTTCTTAAATTCTATCGGGCTTTGTACTTAATCATATAATTCTCAATACTGAGTTTCAAAAATACAAACAAACAAAAAATTCAAAAATCCTATTTTATAAAACATTACATAAGTATATTAATTGTTAAACATTTTAAAATTCGACTTTTTTTCATTATTAAAAAAAAAAAATGCTCACAAACCCATACATTTGTTTACTTACATATATAGTAGTTTATGTATAATTTTATTTAACTACATACATCACTAAAATAATTAATTATTAAATGAAACTTTTGTATTTTGCCAATAAATAAATTTTTAAGGATATTCTTCTCTTATAAATATTGTAAGGTTAATTAAAAAAATAAAATGTTTATGAATTTTTAGCAAATTGAATAAATATTTACTCAGAATAAAAGTTAAATTCTGTCAAAATTATTCGCCAAAAAAAAAATATTTTTATAACACTTACCATATATAAAAAAAAATATAATTGAATTAGCCATAAAGCATACAGTTTGCTTTAACAGAATCAGAACAGCTATAAAAAGTCATTAATCAAATACAAAACAAGAACATACCATAAAAATTTCAATTTCAGTATTTTTTTTTTTTTGGCAAAAAAATTCTTTAATATTTAAATGGAAAAAATTTGTTTGCACTAAAAAAATTTTCTAAAGCTTAAACACCCCCAAAAATCCATTTTTCCTGTGTTTATGCTATTATTGGCGTTCTAATTGTTTTCAATTTTATTTAATTTTATTAATTTTTTTTTTGTACCTTTCACCAATATGCAAATTTTCTTCGTTTTTACGCTATAAATATTGATTTATATTTTTGTGCTTTTCTAGAAATTTGGTATTTACACATAAAATAAAAATTAATTAATCACTGTCAAATTTATTTGCTATAAAAAAAATTATAGCACTTTTTGCTATAAAAAAATATTTTTATAGCACTTTTTGCTATAAAAAAATATTTTTATAGCACTTTTTTTTTTATTGAATGTTATAAATAATATTTTTCTTTGATAGTATATTTAATCTTTTTTTATAGCTTTTCACATCAACAATTATTTTTTTTTAGTTGTTTTGCTAATTTTAAATTTGTTCGTTTGATGCAATTTGCACCAATCATAATAGTTAATGTTGTTTTCTTATGATTATCCATAATTTAAATGCCCCCCCGCCCCCTCATAAAATCATAATTATGTGTTTGTAAAATTGCAATATATTTCTATTTACTGCAAGTGTGTTATGTTGTACAGTAAAAAAAAAAAAAATTATGGTAAAATAAATTCAAATGTCAATTTTATGTTTACAAAATATATCAAGGTATGTTAATAAAAATTATCACTATTTAATTTATGTAGAATTTCTTTTCTCCTTCTCTTATAGTATTTCTCTCTATGTTGTCTAATCTATATATTGTGCGCTTTATAGTAAAACATTTCATTTCATTTTATGGGCTACTTGTTTTTCTATTCTTAATTTTTTCCAAAAATAAATCTAGAAAATTTTGCTTAAATCAAATGAAAAAAAAAATATTTTTTTTTTTAAAAAATAACTAATAAGTAATTTAATTTAAAAAAAAAACTCTCATAATAAATAGACGAAAGAAAAAAAACAACAACAAAATACATTATCCATTTATATGCTGTTTAAATAAAACTTAATAGTATTTTTGTTAATTATAAAGATAAATTGAAATTTTCATCTATAACAACTTTAAAATGAACTACTTTAACTGGAATCATTTCTTCTTTTATTTATTTATTTATTTTTATTATTATTTTTTTTTTTGTCAATTTGTAATAATAATGATAATAATACTAATAATAATAATACTAATAATAACAATACTAAAATTATACTGTTTTATTTTTTTGATTCAAAAAAAAAAAAAAAAACTTTCTCAGCTTTTATCATTTTTTTAATTTTTTTAATTAACATGACTAACAAAAATTTATTTTTTATTTATATTTTTTTTTTGGTTTTTCTTTGTTTTTGTACAAATTTTTGTTTCAATTACAATTAGAAAAAAATCGTTACTCAGCACCGGAAATACATGATGGAAATAATGAGGATAATGACAGTAATAAGAATGCTAGTCGTAATCATAATAACAAAAGTCAACGGCATCCATCTATAATAAGTCGATTAGATTTTCGATCGAGACTGTCGAATAATTCTTTAAAGAAACAGCAACAGCAACAGCAACAACAACAGCAATTGCAGCTACAACAACAGCAGCAACAGCAGCAAAATTTGCAAAAACAAAAGCAACACCAAAAATTATTACAACAACAAGAACAACAACAAAAACAACATCATCAACAAAATAATAATAATAATAATATTCGTAATGGTAATACGAACAATCCGATTCCAATTATGAACGGTCTAACTAATAGTACTACACCACCACCACCGCCGCCACCCCCACCTCCCATACCTGCACCAACAACGCACGTAAGGACACTTCCAAGGAGCAATACTAACAATTGTAAGAAACTCTAATTACACTTTTATTTCATTAATTTTTTTTTTTTTTTTTTTTGAAAAAAAACATTTTGTTCTCCTTTCTAATTATATTTTTTAAACGTTCAAAATAATATATTATATCAAAAAAAAAAAAAAAAAGGAAATGTTTTGTTTGTTTTTTTGTTGACTAAAATTCATTTTTGATAACCTCGTAACTAAAACAAAAATTTCATATACTCCTACAAGCGCAGCATACACACACAGAGGCAAAAAAAAAAAATATTTTTATTCTTTCCTTTTTTTTTTCTTTAACTATTAATATTAATTATGTTTTAATTGGATTATTTATCGTTTTGTTATTGTGTAACTAACTATAAATATAATGAAAAAAGAAAAGAAAATTTTATAATAAACAAGACAACCGAATTGGTGCTGGTTCACACAAGCAGAAAAATTCTATTTTTTAAGGTTTCTTTATGACAAACTAAAATATTCCAACAAAAAATTACTTCAACAACAAAAAAAACTCCAATCAACTGACAAAAAAAAAGATAATATTTCGGAAATTTTCAAACTATCTTCTAAATACTTTCATATCAAGAAATAAAAATAAATTTAAACTTAAATTAAAAAATCACAATGACTTAAAAAAACATTCTTATTTTTATAAGGTTTTTTTTTTAATGCCCAAAAACTAAAGTAATTTTTATTATTTATTAATACAACAACAACAACAACAACAAAATTATTCAAAAATAATATAAAAAATGTGGAAAATCTCTCAAGAAATACTATATTTGATCAAAGATTTATTCTCTTTTAGTTCATACAATAACAACAACAGAAAATAATGCTTTAAAAAAAGCATAAGAAAATTACTAATAATTTATTAAAATAACAAAAAACTACAAATTGATGCATAATTTTACAAAAAAAAAAAAAAAAAAAAACAAACAGTTAAATAGTAAAAACTCTTTTTCTCTAAATATAAATATTTGACAGTTCCGGTTAATCCCCGTTTAATATGACATAAAGTAGTTGTCAAACAGCTAATAGAATTATAGTAGTACACGTAAGCATATCGGAGCGTAGTACAGTTTATCCAATAAAAGCCATTTTTGCTAAAATTCTCCGAAAATATATTAAAAATAAATTTTTTTTCTAATACGAGTAAGATAAAAAAAATTTGATGTTTTTAACAACAACAAAAAAAAATATTTGAAAAAAACTTAAAAGATAAACATTTTATTAAACGGGAATTTTCCATGTACATAACTTCAAATATATTTAAGAAAATTATTTTTTTTTTTCAAAAAAAAACTGTTTTTAATCTATTTCCTGTTTTTCAAAAAAAAAAAAAAAAAAAAATCTCAACTACTTAGACTTAAAGCATTCTTAAAACAAAACAAACAAACAAACAAATAAATACATTTTTAGTTGATAAATTATATTTATTAAAAAAATTGCAAAAAAATCTAATAGAAAATTTACTTTATTCCATAAACAGTCACTTTCTTTTTTTTATTATTGTATAAAATAATTTAAAAAAAAATATTATTTTTAAAGCAATGAAATCGACAAATTCATCAACTGGTAGTGATGTGCAAAATGAAATGCAAGAAGAGCTAAAACATGTATTAACCCTTTATCGTGACAAACGAAGGAATTTGGATATAATAAAAACGCCAGAAATTTATATACAACAAACATCATCACCGACTGAAGTTGAAAAGTGGCTACGTGCCAAAGGATTCTCTGATATGGTCATAAAAAAAATGCACGGACTTAATGGGAATGAGTTATTTGCTTTAAAACGTGACACTCTAGAAGATTATTGTGGCCATGAGGAGGGTAAACGATTAGCATCACAAATTACCATCCAAAGAAATGTTTCTGGAGTAAGTTATACGCCAATATTAAATAGTAAATTTAGTTAGTGGCAAAATTTATTAGAGACTAAAAAATTCTTAATATTCAAACAACAACAGAAAAATAAAAACATATTTCACATTTCACTAATAATAAATGTATGATGTTATAAAAAAAACAGTAAGGAGACCCCAAGAAAAATTCTTCTAAGATCTCAGAAAATGCTATCAATAATATATAATTTATAAAATGTCCTTCAAATTTTTATCTTTTATTCTATTAAAATATAATAAATCATTTGACACGTGGCCAGAACGGTTCACTTCCTACAAACACTACAAAACTTTTATGTCACAGACCCCCAGTTCCTACAAAAACAAAAACAAAAAATTATGTGGCACCCTGGATTGCTTTGGAAGTTGCAGCGAGTCCTACCCTTGGGTTATTTCCACATCCTTAAATCTTATCTCTCAGACCGATATTTTCAGGTAGCTGAAAATATTGAGTAGTCTGACATTTATGCAATTTCCGCCGGTGTCCCTCAAGGAAGTATCCTAGGTCCTATCCTATATAACATTTATACCCATGACATTCCTTGCCACAACAACATCCTAACCGCAACATATGCTGACGATACAGCCATCCTGACACATCACGAAGATCCTTCCACAGCCATTAGTATCCTACAGAACCATATCCACTCCTTAGAAACTTGGTTCAAAAGGTGGAGAGTGAAGGTAAATGAGCAAAAATCTGCTCATGTAACAAAAATCTGCTCATGTAACTAAATGGCAGTATTATTCCACAAAAAAATAGCGTACGTTACCTTGGACTTATATTCGACAAACGGTTAACCTGGAACCTTCATACGAAAACTAAAAGACGTGAACTTAACGGGCGATACAAACAATTATTACGTCTCCTAGACAGTAAATCAAAACTCACATCAACAAGTAAACTATTACTATACAAAACGGTTCTGAAACCAATATGGACATATGATCTAGAACTTTGGGGTTCGACTAAGCATTCCAACTCCCTTCCAATCCAATCCCTACAATCCCGAATCCTTCGTAAAATTGCCAATGCCCTCTTTTATGTGCGAAACACTGTTATCCACCGTGACCTAAATGTTCCATTTGTTCGTGAACTATGCATCTCCCGATATAAAAAATTCCATTCGCATCTATCCTTCCACCCTATTCTTTAGGAAGGGAACTTTTCACTCCCACCCTTCCAGTATACACCCATCGACGTTTAAAACAGCGATGGCCGAGAGATTCTCTAAAATTATAAAATAAATAAAATTACCTTGTTCTAGAGGTAACATCGATGAGTGTTTTCCTCCACATGTCTTCATGTCCATGTACATTCCCGTAAAAAATCTGCTTGTTACTAGCATAAGTACGAGGGTCATTCATCAAGTACTTAGCCTACAGAAGAAAAACGAAAATTTTGGAAAGGTGGCAATTTATTTTTCCACATAATCTCCTTCAAGCTCAATACACTTGGCCCAGCGATGCTCTAACTTTTTTAACCCTTCCAAAAAATACATTTTCTCGAGGAAAGCAAAATAGGCCTCCGTGGCGACGATGACCTCCTCATTCGACCCAAATCTATTCCCGGCGAGTGATTTTTTCAGGTTTGGAAACAAAAAGTAGTCACAGGGGGCCAAATCTGGAGAGTACGGTGGATGGAGCAGCAATTCGTAGCGCAATTCGACCAATTTGGCCATGGCGACGGCGGAGGTGTGAGCCGGCGCGTTATCGTGGTGGAACAGCACTTTTTTCTTCGCAAAGCGGGGCCGATTTTTCTTCAATTCGACGTCAAATCGGCCCAATAAGTCAGCATAGTAGCGCCCCGTGATTGTTTTACCCTTCTCGAGGTAATCGATGTGGATCACACCTTGTGAATCCCAGAAAACGGGGGACATCACCTTTCCGGCCGATCGAACAGTCTTCGCCTTCTTCGGAGCACGTTCGCCGGGTGAAGTACACTGTTTCGACTATTCCTTGGTCTCTGGTGTGTACCAGTGAATCCATGTTTCGTCGACGGTCACGAAACGATGCAAGAACTCCGCTGGATTGCGCTGAAACAGCGCCAAACACGTCGCCAATGTGGTCTCACGGTTGCGCTTGTTTCCCGGTGTCGCCGACAGCTTTCTCATGCCCAGTTCTTCGTGTAGAATATGATGCACCTTTCCTACTGCGATGCCCACAGTCTCAGCTATCTCGTGAACCTTCAATCGACGGTCTGCCAACACGAGATCGTGGACTTTTTTAACGTTTTCCTCCGTAGCAGCCGTTTTCGAGGCATCTGGGCGTGGCTCATCAAAAACCGACGTGCGGCCACGAACAAACTCGTTGAACCAATTCTTGACGGTCACCATCGAAGGAGAAGAGTCACCATATACAGCATCCAAGCGATCTTTGATTTCGCTGCGCGTTTTCCCTTCCAAAAACAAGAATCTAATCACCGAACGATATTGTTCTTTTTCAATTTTTGTGCGACCGACCGACAACAAAACTAATGAAGAGAATCGACTGAAACTTTCAAAACAAAACTAATGAAGAGAATCGATTGAAACTTTGACAGTAGGCTACTAAAAGAATGTACTGCACGATGGTAAATTTCTTTTGTGACAGCAGTTCCATCGGGCGGTGAGACTAAGTACTTGTTGAATGATCCTCGTAGTTGTAGAAAACATTTAAAATAATATAAAAAAAAAAAAAAAAATTATGTCATCTACACCTCGAATGCTATCAACTTCTACATCTAACATTTTTTTTTGCTTTTCTTAAGATTTAACCATTTTAAAATAATTAATTTTTATATAATTATTATTATTGTTTTTTCTTTTTTTTTTAATAATAATTATAGTACAAGACTGCAAGAACATCTGAACTGCAAGCGATTTTAGCAAAAGCTCGCAAAAAAACTGAACAGCAACAGGATCCTTAGACAATATAAGAAGGCTAAAATTTATATTTTAATAAAAAAAAAATTCCGTAAACATTTTTTTAAAAAAATTATTGTTAAAAAAAAGATTATTTTGTAAAAATTCAGTCATTTTAAGAATTTTTTTTTTCTTCAATAAAAAATGCATCATTTAACCTACACAGTGAATGTATAGCAGTTATTTTTGATTTTTGTTAAATGTTTTTTTTTTGTTTTTTATTAAATTTACTTATTAATTTTTGTTAATGATTATTTTCACTAAAATAAAACTAATATAAAAAAAATATAAAAATTGTCAACTCTTGTTTTGTGTAATATTCCTTTTAGCCAAAAGATAATATCGCGGAAACTATTAATTTATCAATAAATTTAGACCAAAAAGAAAACAATACCAATGCCTATTTAGTTCTTAATATTTAAGTGATCTAAAAAGAATAGTTATTTATTAACTATAATTAAAATTGGTATGAATTTATTAAAAAATAAATATACCAGTTTTGGTATTTGGAGAAAAATTATTTTTTTTAAATAGCAATAAATATGCTATTATTAATACAACTATTGTTACTATTTATTATTATTATTATTATTATTATTATTATTATTATACAATATTATAATATATACAAAATATACATTTTATTATAACGTTGAAATTATTTATCAATAAATGCGTTAATAATATTTGATTATTCCCGTTGGGATTATTTAGTTAATTTTTGTTTTCCTTAGAAAGATTGGCAGATGACATCCAAAATTATCATAATAATATAAATAGCTGCTGACAGATAGAATTTAGAGAAAATTTCAATGAAATTGTGAATATTTTTTCTTATATTCACCATAAATTATGGTTAGAAAGAAATATAATCATAACAAAATATTTTTGTCAATAAATTAAAATGGCGACCGTTTTTTAAGATGATCTTAAATGGTCAGCCAAATTTCCAAATGTCAGCCAACTTGAAGTCACGATAAAAATTGACTAACAAGTAAGTGGCTGACGGCTGATGACTGACGAAAAGTCAACATATTAAACGATTAGCTAACTAAAGTCAGACAATTTTGCCAAAGTAGCAAAAAACACCCTATTATAATTTTAATTTCTTCGCAGCTGATGAATTCAAATTTTTGGCAGACAAATTGTATGCCAATCAAACGATCAGTCATCAGTCTGTCAGAAAGCGGATTTTGTTTGACCGATGAACCTAATTTATATCGAGGCTTTGTACATATGGTGCGGCTTTATTTATATCGACTTTGACGTTTTGTTGCAAAAATCGGAAAATATGAATTTAAAAAATCGAACGAAGTAGATCGATTGTA